>JAHEWH010000029.1:0-726230 GCA_020726485.1 Halenospora varia | reverse complement strand
AACAGTACTTCTTTTGCTTTGTCTCTAAACGCGGTACTATCCTCCCTTAACAAGCTTGGCTCCCTATAAGGCGTCGCTAAAGAATGATTCTTTACTATCCCTATAAATATAGTGGTTCCCGATTTTGGTGACTTCCTTATATGTCTATATTTCCCCCACCCTTAGGGTTCTCTACTAAACATTCCTGAATTTGGCTTTATCCGCTAATTCCGGTAGTGTTAGTGCTAGTTCAAACTTGGGTTCGATCTAAGTCCTAATATTGGCTTCTTTAAGTTCCTCTTCCGATATCTAATATCTGTTAGTGACATATAGCTTGTGCTGTCGTTACGTTCTTCCTATAATATTAATCTGATGCCTATACTTCTTCTAAGGCTTGCCTTTTCCTTTAGGATTACCCTTCTTATAAGAGGCAGCTTGATAACCGGGCAGTCCGCACTCAAAGCACAGACCTTTGTCTTGTCGTCGGTTTATCTTGTCCTTAGAAGGGTTTCCTTTCTTTAAGACTGCGTCTAGTTCTATCCGGTCTTCCTACCTGCTAGTTTGGTCTTTCTTACCTTTCCTTTAGTGGCCTCCGGAGTACTGACCTCTCCTTTCTATCCTTTGCTCGTATAGTCGGGAGTCGATGTCGATTGCTTTCTTGATTATTAGGAGGAGCTCCCCTAGGCGTCCTCCTTGTATAATATCGTCCTTGACTTCTTCCTTTAGTCCTTAGTAGTACTAAGCGGTCAAGGCCTTGTCGTCCTAATCGATTCTTCTAGCTAGCAGTTAGAATTCTCTAATATAAGCGGTAACACTTTTTGTCTAGTAAAGTGTTTAGATGGCTTGTTCCGCGCGTTGTTCCTTGTCGATGTTTCCGAACATACGGGTAAGTTAGGTCACGAACTCCTTATAGTCGTCAAAGATTACATTTGTATCGTCTTCTTGATCATTATAATCGTTGTCAAGATAGTCCTTAAGTTTTGTAGTGATCTAATCGTATACGGTCCCCTCTAGGTAAGAGTATGCCCACAATACCTTCTGTTCTTCTTGTCCGAATAATAATAGGTTTATACAAATGTAGATCTCGCATTAGCTAATAAAGGGTCATAGCTTGCTTCTAGTACCATTAAATGGCTTTAGGTCATGTACCTTAGGCGGCTTGACTTGCTGAGGTATATAGGCTAGGGGTGCGTTTAATATAACGGCGGTTGACTTATTACTAGGTGCTAGTGACGATGCTCAAAGTATAACGTTTATAGTATAGCCGATGCTATACCAAGGTAGGAACGTTAGGTTGTGTGTAGTATGCACAAGAGTAATAAGTCAGGGTGTTCCCGTACAGTATAAGAATAGAGTGTATTACAAATACTATATTAAGTTAAGCATAAAGCTCCTATCTAAGGAATAACTACAGACTTATATAGAACCTTCCTGCCCCCTAGATTATAGTGGCTCACTATGATCCCTATAAGCGGCTTATATAGATCACTATAATCCGTATGATCCAATCCTTGTCACGTGATCCCACGTGACCCCTGTGCTAACTGTCTCCAGGTTCTCTATGCCGTACCTTAGTACTGCCGAGCCTCAGGCCTGGAGCTGCACGTGATAATGAAATCGTAACATATAGTTACTAATATCTATACTCTTCCTAATACTAGAGTATAAGGACTTGGTTTTATTAATATATACTGTGTAAAAGCTATTTCTAAGTTCCTTAAAAGCCGCCTAACCCCCCTACTAAGCCCTATTATAATTAAGGGGTATGACAGGAAGAAAGGTAAGGAAGTAATGCACTTCCTAGAGTATACTCTTATAATTAACAGATACTAACTTACTAAGCTCCCCTTCCTAGTGCTTGACCTAGGGAACTATAACCTAATTCTAGGTTCCTTATAGTTTAAATATTATAACATCAAGCCTGATATATACTAGTAACGCTTAGTTTGGCCCTTAGTGCTTTCCCTATACCCCTACTTTGCTTAAGAGCTTAAGTAAACACTTCCTGACCTTTATGCCTAGGAGCTTGCTATAAAGTTAATAGAGCACTAGAGGGAAGTATACTAGTATAACAAAGTCTTTAAGAAGAAAGACTCCTAGCAAGCAGCTAGGGGTCGCTTACACATGCCCTTATATGCGATTTCCCTAGCCAGGCCGGCCAAAACCCTAAAACCTATCACCTTAGAGCCAGTGACCCCTCTAATAGCTGCTCCCTTACTAGAAGTCAAGCCTCCTATAAAGTGCTACACTACTCCTATATAAAGGAAAGCAGCCTAGCAGATACTTGCTTGGCTGCTTCCTGTCAAGAAACTAGAAGCCAATATATAAGCACTACTATTGCCTATACTAGGTGCCTACCTTACTTCTAACATTTATAAGATACAGGTAGAGCTGTTAGGAACTAGTACCTAAGATCCCCCCTAAGAGCCTGCTAGGAAAAGGCATAGCATATATACTAGGGACGCTCTATATGCCTTAGTTATAGACATCTATAAGATCAGTCTAGTAGCCTTCTACTTAAACCTATACTAGAAGGAAACCAAGCTCTTTATAGTCAGTCTCTACAAGCTTGACCAAGAACTTAAGTCCTATAACAGATCTTTAGATGACCTAGCAAACTTAGAAGAGGTATGCTAGAAGCTCCCCTCCTCCTATTAGGAGTATAAAGACATCTTCTTAAAGGCCGCTTTAGACAAGCTTCCCCTAAACTAGCCTATTAATCACCAGATATAGCTTAAGAGCAATGCTATACTAAGCTATAGACCCCTATACTTGCAGACAATAGCTAAGCTCCTTATAGTAAAGGAATACCTGCTTAAGAACCTTAATAAGGGCTTTATTAAAGCCAGCCAGGCTCCCTAGAGCTCTCTAGTACTATTTGTCAAGAAGCCTAACAGCAAGCTATGCTTCTATATTGACTTCTATAAGCTTAATATGATTATATAGAAGGACAGATACCTGCTCCCCCTAATCGACAAGACCCTTGCCCGCCTAAACCGCGCTTATGTATATACTAAGCTTGATATCCGCCAGGCCTTTTACTAGATCTATATATACCCTGACTTTAAGGAGCTTATAACCTTCAGAACATACTATAGATTATATAAGTATAAAGTGCTTCCCTTTAGCCTAACAAACAGTCTAGCTACCTACTAGTATTATATAAACAATATCCTCTTTGACTACCTTAATGTCTTCTATATAGCCTACTTAGACAATATCCTTATATACTTAGAAGACCCCCTTAAGTATAAGACCTATGTCTATAAAGTGCTTGAGCGCTTAAGAGCAGCCGGCTATAACAAATACGGTTTAGTCTTTAATATAGAAGACTAAGGTAATGTCGGTTGGTATTATAACAGAAGTGTGGCAGTCAGGCCTGGTTGTTTACTTGGAAGTAAACTTGTTACTTGTATTAAAGGTAATAAAGTATATTGTAGATAATAAACTAAGTTGAGCACAAAGCTCCTATCTAAGGAAATACAAACGCTTATATAGAACCTTTGTTCTTTCTACTAGCTATGCTAGCTGGCTAGCAGAGCGTATAAGCCTGCTAGCTTGGCTAGTAAGCTATTATATTATATGACCTAGACCCCCCTATTCTTAAGGTCTTTCTGTCATCCTATAAATAACTAATATAAGTTCAACTCTAGCGGGGACTAGAAGTTCTTCCTAGGAGCGTTCTCCTAGGAATGCTATTGTCCTAGGAGAGGGTTCCTGGGAACTATAAGTTCCTAGGAGCATTCTCCTATAAGCCTATAGCTCCTAGGTCGTCATGGCTCCTAGGAGCCGTTCGTGACACTATCTCCCTTCCGGACTAGTATGTCCTTATACTTAAGTATGCTAAAGGAAACATTATTGTTGGCCTATAACCTTCTTCTTCTTCTATTATAACACCTTAATGCTTAACACTATAAGTTGATTATATTGCCTTAGGAAAACAAATTTAAAATACTGGCAAGAAAATGGCTCCCTATACTTATTATAAAAATTTAAACTGCAAATGCGTTTCCCCTTAAGATCCCAAGCTTACCTAGTATGGTCGCTATACCCGTCTAAACAAGTTATGTGATGTTTGTGTTATGAACCGGATACTAAAAGCATCAGAATAGGAGAGTCTTGACGCCTAGATCAAGAAGCTAGACATAGAGGAGGAAGAGGTAATGTCAAAGATCCTGCGCTTAAAAAAACAAAAATGTCTTCTATATAAGCATTAATAAAAGATAATTATAGCAGGCCTAAATTCTATAGACAAGTTGGACGCCCTAGAAGCCCTTAAGGCAAAAGAGAAAGAGGAGAGGGAGAAAAAGGAGGCGGAGGAGTTAACGCCTTAATAAGAGCTAGGGGCTACCAAATCGTCCGCTCTAGCCGACCTTGGCCAGTTTTCCCTTAACCTAGCCTTTGACCCTAGGCCAGATTTCTGGGCAAACCTGGGTTTTGATAGTAGAACGCTACTAGCTTCTTAGGGCAGTTCTTAAGGTTCCTTATTAGTTCCTATAAGTCTTCTAATAGTGGGTAATTCTCCTACCTAATCAAATATTTGGTTTGATTCCTAATGATTTTATAGTTAAGGATTTTTTTGACATTATATTTAGTGTCTAGGTTGACTAGATCGATTTCTGTTTTTGGAGCTTTTGGGGCTCCTAAGGGTACTAGTTTAAGAAGAGAAACATAGAACACTAAGTATATATTTATTGTCCTTAGTAGTTTTAGTTCAAAATTTAAGGGTCCTTTAATATGTTTAATTCTAAATGGTCCTAATTTTTTATAATCTAATTTATTACTTAGTTGTTTTGTCTTAATGTTTTTTTATAAAAGGTAGACTTTATCCCCCTTTTATAATATTAGCTCCTAACTATATTGTTTGTTATAGTAGTATATATTTCTTTTAGCTACAAATAGCAACTTGCTTACTAATTCCTTATATAGCTTTTTGATATTAGTAATATAGATCTAAGCTAGGTTGTTTTTAATGTTTATAACCTATAAGTCCTAGTATACTTCTAACTTATATCTAAAGTTAGTATAGAATGGTATAACTAATATTGTCTCTATTACTAAGCTATTATATACAAACTATACTAATAGTAACAGCTATACCTAATTGTCCTATTAGTAATTTATATAATAGTATAAGTATCCTTTAATAACTTAGTTTATTCTTTTATTTCCTCTATTTGTCTATAAATAAAATGCCATTAATAACTTCCTCTTAGTTCTAAGCAGTGCTATAAGCGATGTCTAGAACTTAGATATAAACAGCTTGTCCTGATCGGACAAGACTTCTTTAGGTAAGCTATGTTATATAATGACTTCTTTTAGGAAGACATGTACTAAGTCTTCTATAGTCCTATTTGTCCTAAACAGGACTAGTATTATATACTTTGTCAATCTTTCTATTATAATCAGGATGCTGTTATACTATACTCCTGTCACTAGGTCCTTAGACTCTAGTAGTGGTTTAATAAAGTCCTATAATATTGATTTCTAAGGGGTTGGTAGTATTGGCATTGTGCCTATCTGTCTGTAAGGCATATAGCAGGAAGCCTTGTTCCTTATATAGGTATCACAACTAGTGACCACCTCCTTGACAATCTTGTATAATCCGGGACACTAATAGTCTTAGGTTATTCTTGCATATATATACTATATTCCTTAATGACTATAAGCGGGCAATAAGTGTTGCTCTTTAATAAAGTTTCTCCTAACCACTTTGGGGAGGTATATTTTCTATATTTCCTTATAGTAGTAAAACTTCTTGCTCTCTTCTTTATAAATGCTATATCCTAGATTGTACCGCTTATCCTATATTACTGCCTTAAGCTAGGTGGTCCATTCTGGGTTTAGTAGGGTGATGTTAGTGGCCGCTATTTCTTGTATGCCTAAAGCAAGGTCTCTATTTTCTAGGGTTCTGAGGATTGCTGCTTGTTTATATATCTTGTCATCCTTATATCCTGGTTTCTGACTAAGGGCGTCAGCCCTAGGGTTGTCGGTCCCTTTAATATACTTGATTATAATATTATAGCTGGCCAACTCCTTAGCCTACCTTATAAGGTGGCGGTTGGTCAAGTCTTTTGTTATTATAAATCCGTATAAGTTTATATAATTAGTATAGATCATTACTAGGTAAACTGTTCCCTAGAGGTAGTTCCTCTAATACTTGAGTGCTTTAATAATAGCAAGAAGCTCTTTTTTGTAAGTGTTATAGTTCTGTTTGGCTAGTGACATTTTTCTCAAAAAATAAGCTACTAGGTGTAGTTTCCTGTTGTCTTCTCTTTATAAGTATACTGCCCCTAAGGCTGTGTCTAAAGCGTCTGTTTCTATAATGCTTTCTTGGTCTTCCTAATAATTGTAGAATATAGGCTCCTTGGTAAATCGCTCTTTGATAGTCTAGAAGGAACGTTTGGCCTTCTTGGTCTATATAAACATATTAGATTTCTTTATAAGATCTGTTAGTGGTAACGCGATTTTCGAATAGTCTCTAATAAACTATTAACAGAAATTAGCAAACCCTAAAAACGACTATATATCCTTAACATTTCTTGGCGGTTCCTAATTCTATATTTCCTTAATCTTTTTAGGATTAATGCTCATTTCTCCTAGTTAGATAATATATCTAAGGAAGTTAACTTCTTATATGCCAAAACGGCACTTTAAGAGTTTAAGTTATAAGTTGACTTTTGCTAGGGCCTTTATTACTTCTCTAATATATTGTTTATAGTCTTCTTTTTGTTTAGAGTAGACTAGTATATCATCTAAGTAACAGATTACTGTTTTGCCCAGAAATCCCTTTAGAATCTTATTGTTCTGTCTTTAGCATATAGCTAGCACATTTATTAGTCTAAATGGCATTACTATATATTCCTAAAGACTAGAGGGCAGGATGAACACTATCATCTATTTATGTCCTTTCTTGATTTAGATCAGATTAAACGCGTTCCTCTAATCTAGTTTTGTGAATATCTTTACCTGTCCTAGTCTGTCCTGTAGATATTAGGCGTTTAGTAAAGGGTAAACATCTTATATAGTATTACTATTAAGACGGCAAAAGTCTCTATAAGGTCTCCTGTTTAGGTCTCTAGTGTTACGGTTTCATTATCACGTGCAGTCCCAGGCCTGAGGCTTGGCAGTACCTAGGTACGGTATAGAGAACCAGGGACGTAAGGCACTCGGGTCACGTGATCAGAGGATTATATGATGGAGCAAAGAGGATCTAGGATAGATCCAAGAAAAGGATCTAAGGAACGACGGTTCGATCCCTTAGATCTAGGGGCAGGAAGGTTCTATATAAGTCTATAGTTATTTCCTTAGATAGGAGCTTTATACTTAACTCAATATAGTATTTAAAATACACTCTATTCTTATACTATACGGGAACACCCTGACTTATTACTCTTGTATATACTATACACAACCTAACGTTCCTACCTTAGTATAGCATTAGCTGTACTATAAACGTTATACTTTGAGCATCGTCACTAGCACCTAGTAATAAGTTAACCGCCGTTATGTCGAACGCACCTCTAGCCTATATACCTTAGCAAGTCAAGCCACTTAAGGTATATAACCCAAAGCCATTTGATAGCACTCGAAGCAAGCTACGACCCTTTATTAGCCAATGCAAGATCTATATTTATATAAACCCATTATTATTCGGACAAGAGGAACAGAAGGTGTTGTGGGCATGCTCTTACCTAGAGGGAACCGTATATAACTAGATCACTACAAAACTTAAGGACTACCTTGACAACGATTATAATGATCAAGAAGACAATATAAACACAATCTTTGACGACTATAAGGAGTTCGTGACCTAACTTACCCGTATGTTCGGAAACATTAATAAGGAACAACGCGCGGAACGAGCTATCTAAACACTTTATTAGACAAAAAGTGTTACCGCTTATATTAGAGAATTTTAACTACTAGCTAGAAGAATCGATTAGGACAATAAGGCCTTGACCGCCTAGTACTACCAAGGACTAAAGGAAGAAGTCAAGGACGACATTATATAAGGAGGACGCCTAGGGGAGCTCCTCCTAATGATCGAAAAAGCAATCGACATCGACTCCTGACTATATAAGCAAAGGATAGAAAGGAGAGGTTAGTACTTTAGAGGCCACTAAAGGAAAGGTAAGAAAGACTAAACTAGCAGGTAGGAAGACCGGATAAAACTAGATATAGTCTTAAAGAAAGGAAATCCTTCTAAGGACGAGATAAACCGGCGACAAGACAAAGGCCTATGCTTTAAGTGCGGACTACCTGGTCATTAAGCTGCCTCCTATAAGAAGGGTAACCCTAAAGGAAAGGGCAAGCCTTAGAAGAGGCGTGGGCATCAAATCAATGCTATAGGAAGAACGTAACGACAGCACAAGCTATATGTTACTAATAGACAGTAAATGTCGGAAGAGGAACTTGAGGAAGCCAATATTAGAACTCAGATCAAACCCGAGTTCGAACCAGCACCGACGCTACCAGAATTAGCGGACAAAGCCAAATTCAGGAATGTTTAGTAGAGAACCCTAAGGGTAGGGGAAAAATGGACATATAAAGAAGTCACTAAAATCGGAAACCACTATGTCCACGAGGATAGTAGGGAATCATTCTTTAGCGATGCTATATAGGGAGCCAAGCTTGTTAAGGGAGGGCAGTACCGCGTTTAGAGACAAAGCACAAAAGAAGTACTGTTTGTCAACACTATAACAAGAGAGCCTATTATAGAGCTACTCCTAGGAGAAGGATTAATCGACAATATATCAAGCGAAGAGGACTTCACTAACATCCTAAAAGGCAGAGAAATCACTATAGAAGAGGCTTATAATAGAGCCAATCAACCCTCTACTAGAGAACGATAAAAGGTTATCGGAAAACAACAAGGACACTTGATCTAGAAAAATGTTACCGACGACTAGCGAATATAGGTTAAGTGTCTAAACGACACTAGAGAAATTAATGTTAATGACATATATAATGTTATAGACTTGGACAAGAAAGGTATCTTATAGGAAGAGGCCAGTAATGACGATATTAGTGTAGAATCGTGGTATAAAGACCTTATAGAAGAAACAAAGCTAGCGGAAAACGATGATCGACTACAAGAAAGACAGATTTAGGAGGTTTTGCAACGAGAATATTATATAATCCCTAATATTAATACCTAAGAATGGGCTAGGGAGGGGGTCACCTATTAAGAGGAGGGATACTTCTCCCCGGAAGGTCCGAAATATACAGAAAAATAGGAAGTTATATACCAAGACAAACGGTATATCGGTTAGAAGGAAGTTAAGGGTATAGGCACCTATATAACTATAATTCCTAGAAAGGAACGCGACTTTACTAGATAAAACAGTAACCTACTAAAGGTTAGAGAGACCTGGGAACTAGAGCTAACGCCAAGAAACAGAGCTAAGAGATGTTAGATAAAGACAGACAAAGGAAAACACAACTTTATCTAACCAAAAGACCTAGGCTAAGGTTTTGAGGTAGGACATGTCTACCGACTAACGACCAGAGATAACTACTAGAACGGATAGGTCAAGGTTCTCTAAGGCACTAGCTATAAAGAACTATACGCATCAGGCTATAGTTAACAGATAATACTTGATATATAGATTTGAGGAAGGAAGCTTAGAGTAATGATTGACTTTAGAGTAACGGGCAACTTTATGTTACTAGAAACGGTAAAACGACTAAATATACTAGTGCAAAGCATCAACCCCTATAACTTAATAATAGTTGACAGAACAGACTATAATGCCAGAAAAGTTACGAAGGGAACTATTCTAATAAAGATAATAATTAGACGACACACTAAGGAGATTTAGATAGATGTTATACTTATAGGAAGGCATAAGGCCATCCTTGGAATGTTATAGATTAAGCAATATAATCCTAAGATCGACTAGAAGACAAGAATAGTAGAGTTCTCTAGGTGCGCCTATAAGAAAGCAGAATGACTATATGGTAGTATAGAGATTAGCACAGTCTTATACAATACACTAGGGCATGCCGCCTAAGGTCCACTATAGGTTAGTAACTATATTGTTACTGGTTTAGAGATACCTAAGGAATATAAGAAGTTTAAACAGATGTTTAGGAAACCAGATAATGTTATAGCATTATTAGAACATCAAGAATGGGATCACAAGATACCTATAGTTAAAGGAGAGAAACCATCCTTCAAGCCACTTAGACAAATGAGTAAGGACGACCTCAAGATATTAAGGGAATATTTAGATAAAAACCTTGCGAAGGGATTTATATAACCATCCACATTACTAGTAGGGGCGCCTGTGGTGTTTATACCAAAAAAGGATAGGGCAGGAGGAACCACCGCTAAGCGATTCTATATTGATTATAGGAAGCTAAATGCTATTATAGTTAAGAACCGTTACCTAATTCTATATATAGACGACTTGCGGGACAGACTAGGAAAAGCAAAAGTCTTTACTAAACTTGATTTGAGAGGAGCGTATAACCTTATTAGAATAAAGGAAGGTAAAGAATGGAAAACAGCATTTCGAACATATTATAGGCATTATAAATACCTGGTTATACCATTTGGATTGACTAATGCCCTAGCAATATGTTAGATAGTAGTTAACAATACGTTAAGGCTATACCTTGATCGATTCTATATATATTACCTAGACGACATCCTTGTCTACTTAGAGAATAAGGAAGAACATATATAACATGTCGTAATAGTGCTAGGAGCACTATAAAAGAAATCGCTACTTCTCAAGCTAGAGAAATGCAAGTTCTTTGTCAAGAAAACAGAGTTTCTTAGGCATATTGTCTTGACTAATAGAGTATTTATAGACCCGCGGAAGGTCTAGGCTATTTTAGATTAGGGACAACCCAAAACTATAAAACAAGTTTAATCGTTTCTAGGACTTGCGAATTATTATAGGAAGTTTGTTAAGAACTACTTAAAGATTACAGAGCCACTTACAAAACTAACGTATAAGGACAAGCCTTTTGTGTAGATAGAGACAACAGAACAGGCTTTTTAAATATTAAAAGCCGCCTTTACTTAAGAACCCACGCTTGGGATATTTGATCCCAAACAACTAATAGTTATAGAAACAGACGTATCTAATAGAGCGGTCGGAGCGGTTATAAGTTAAAAGGGAAAAGATAGAAAGCTACATCTAATAGCTTACCACTCTTACAAACTCTTATTAGCCAAACTAAACTATAAGATTTATGACAAAGAACTACTAGTCATTATAGACGCTATACGCAAATAGAAAGTATACTTATAAGGAGCAAACTATCCGGTTTAGGTGCTTACTGATCACAAAAACTTGGTATACTTCTTTATAACAAAGGAACTTAATCGCCGACAGGTCTAATAGGCAGAAACATTAGCTTTACTAGATTTGCAAATCCAGTATATAAAGGGAACGGACAACGCTAGGGCAGACGCCCTTAGCAGAAAACCCGGATATAAAGAAAACAATCAAAGCAAACCATTTGCTATATTTAAGGAGAAAGACGGCAAGATTGTCTTTAACCAAGCAGAAATTATAGTAGTAATAAGGGTCAAGACAGACCCTTACACTAAACAAATACAGGCTGTATATATAGAGGATGCGATAGTGGAAACAGAAGCATACTGCTTTAGAACAACTAGAGAAGGGCTCCTTATATATAAAGGAAAAGTCTATATTCTAAGAAAGATACGACTAGACTTTATTTGTGAACAATATATACTACTAGCACATAGACACCAAGGAATACATTATACTATAGACCGACTGTCTAGAGTATACTGGTTTCCTGGTATAAGGAAAATAGTAAGAGAAGTAGTATTAAGTTACGACACTTATATACGGAACAAAGCCGCAAGGCATGCCCCGTATAGACAAATACAGACACCTAATATACTATCTTAATTATAGAAATCTATTACTTGGGATTTTGTGATAAAACTACCATTATCTAAGGAACTAATAACAGGAATAGAATACGACTCTATCCTGGTTATAACCGACAGACTCACAAAGTATATATATATATTACTATATAAGGAAGCAAGCGACGCCAAAGAACTGGTATATATGTTCTTAAGGGTTATAGTTGCGAACTATAGTGTACTAGATAAAATTATCTCCGATAAAGACAAGCTCTTTATATCAAAGTTCTAGACAGCCCTTACGGGATTACTAGGAGTTAAAAGAAAGATGTCTATAGCATTTTATCCGTAGACAGATAGACAGACAGAACGACTAAATCAGACTATAGAAGCATATCTTAGATATTATATAAACTACCGACAAAATGATTAGGTGCAATTATTGCCACTAGCGCAGTTTGTATATAATAGTTCTAGCACCAAAACAACAAAGATATCACTAAACTACACAAACTATAGATATGATCCGGTTATATACAAAACACCGCTACTTAGTAAAGACAACAACAAAGCAGTCAGGATTTAGGTCAAAGGACTAAAGACACTATATTAGGAGATGGTCTTAGACCTCAAGTTTATTATAAAAAGAACAGCATCCTACTATAACAAGAAATATAGTATAGGACCTATACTAAAAGAGGGGGATAGAGTCTATCTGCTTAGAAAAAACATTTAAACAAAACAACCAAGTAGTAAGCTAGACTATAAGAAGTTAGGATCATTTAGAATTAATAAAGTTAAAGGGAAGACAAATTACGAATTGTCATTACCTAAGACTATAAACATCCACCTAGTGTTCTATATATCGCTTCTTGAACTAGCACCTCCTAGAGCACTAAAAGCTCTAAAAACGGAAATCTAACTAGTCAACCTAAACGCTAAGTATAATGTCAAAGAACTACTAGACTGTTAGTACGTAAAAGGCAAGATTATATATTTGATTAAATGGTTAGGACACCCACAATCAGAAAACATATAGGAACCTAAGGCAAATCTTAACTGCCCTAAGAAGGTTATAGCGTTCTACTACTAGCATCCTAGGTTGCCTAGTATTCCGGACCAGGATCAAAGGCAGGGTTAAGGCCTAGGAGGCCGGGGTCGGCCAAGGCGGACGGTTTGGTAGCTAATAGCTTATGCTACTACTCCCTCTTATATTCCTGCCTCTCCTTCTCCTCTCTCTCTTTTCCTTCCGTCACGTCTAGCTTGTTGAGGGTGCGGAGACTATAACGGAGCATTTCCTTCTTATACTTGCGCAAGAAAGACTGCTATTTCCGTAGCTAGAGGATTTTTGCCATCGCCTCCTCCTCTTCTTGTATTAGTTTTTCTTGCTAACGGTCGATAGACTCCTAGTCTAAGGACGAAGGACTATTAACGTCGTACTTTCCACTATAACAAACGCACTTAGAGCACCGCGAGGAGTCTTCCTCGGGCGCCACTATACACTTCTAATTTTGTTTTTTATAGAATGAACAAGGCATTATGTCAAGACTAATGTCTTTAATAAGACGGGCAAGCCGCAAACGTTCTTTATGTTTCTTGGAGATGTTAAAGGACATAATAAAGGAAGAAGGTCGTTGACCTTATAGGATATTTTTTATATGTCATTTAAGCGTAAAGGCTATGCTAGTACGGAAAGGGGATAGTGTTACGGTTTTATTATTATGTACAGTCCCAGGCTTGAGGCTTGGCAGTACCTAGGTATGGTATAGAGAACTAGGGACGTAAGGCACTCGGGTTATATAATTAGAGGATTATGTAATAGAGCGAAGAGGATCTAGGATAGATCTAAGAAAAGGATCTAAAGGAACGACGGTTCGATCCCTTAGATCTAGGGGCAGGAAGGTTCTATATAAGTCTATAGTTATTTCCTTAAATAGGAGCTTTATGCTCAACTCAATATAGTATTTGAAATACACTCTATTCTTATACTATACGGGAACACCCTGACTTATTACTCTTGTGCATACTATATACAACCTAACGTTCCCACCTTAGTATAGCATCGGCTATACTATAAACGTTATAGTATGGTCTTAATATGTTATTAACTACTATCTAACATATTATAAGGGCATTAGTCAATCTAAATAGTATGACCAGGTACTTATAATGCCTATAATATGTTTAAAACACTGTTTTCCATTCTTTACCTTCCTTTATTCTAATAAGGTTATATGCCCCTCTTAAATCAAGTTTAGTAAAGACTTTTGCTTTTCCTAGTCTGTCCTGTAAGTTGTCTATATATAGAATTGGGTAACGGTTCTTAACTATAATAGCATTTAGCTTTTTATAGTCAATATAGAATTGCTTAGTAGTGGTTCCTCCTGCCCTATCCTTTTTTGGTGCAAACACCACAGGCGCTCCTACTAGTAATGTGGATGGTTATATAAATCCCTTTATAAGGTTTTTATCTAGTATTCCCTTAATGTCTTAAGGTTGTCTTTACTTATTTGTCTAAGTGGCTTGAAGGGTGGTTTCTCTCCTTTGATTATAGGTATCTTATAATCCCATTCCTGATGTTCTAGTAATACTATAACATTATCTGGTTTCCTAAATATCTGTTTAAACTTCTTATATTCCTTAGGTATCTCTAAACTAGTAACAATATAGTTACTGACCTATAGTGGACCTTAGGCGGCATGTCCTAGCATATTATATAAGACTATACTAATCTCTACACTACTATATAGTCATTCTGCTTTCTTATAGGCGCACCTAGAGAACTCTACTATTCTTGTCTTCTAGTTAATCTTAGGATTATATTACTTAATTTATAGCATTTTAAGGATGGCCTTATGCCTTCTTATAGGTATAACATCTATCTAGATCTCCTTAGTGTGTTGTCTAATTGTTATCTTTATTAGAATGGTTCCCTTTATAACTTTTCTAGTATTATAGTCTGTCCTGTTAACTACTATTAAGTTATAGGGGTTAATGCTTTATATTAGTATGTTTAGTCGTTTTACCGCTTCTAGTAATATAAAGTTGCCTGTTATTCTAGAGTTAATCATTACTCTAAGCTTCTTTCCTTAAATCTATATATTAAGTTTATCTGTTAACTATAGCCTAATATATATAGTTCTTTATAGCTAGTGCCTTAGAGAACCTTAACCTATCCGTTCTAGTAGTTATCTCTAGTTGTTAGTCGGTAGACATGTCCTACCTTAAAACCTTGGCCTAGGTCTTTTGGTTAGATAAAGTTATGTTTTCCTTTGTCTGTCTTTGTCTAACATCTCTTAGCTCCGTTTCTTGGCATTAGCTCTAGTTCCTAGGTCTCTCTAACCTTTAGTGGGTTACTATTCCATCTAGTAAAGTTATGTTCCTTTCTGGGGATTATAGTTATATAGGTGCCTATACCCTTAACTTCTTTCTAACCGATATGCCATTTGTCTTAGTATATAACTTCCTATTTTTCTGTGTATTTTAGACCTTCTAGGGAGAAGTACCCTTCTTCTTAATAGGTAACCCCTCCCTAGCCTATTCTTAGGTGTTGATGTTGGGATTATATAATATTCTTGTTACAAAACCTCCCAAATCTGTCCTACTTATAGTTGACCATTATTCTCTACTAGTTTTGTTTCTTCCGCAAGGTCTTTATACTATAATCTTATACTGATATTATTGTTGCTAGCCTCTTCTTACAAGATACCTTTCTTGTCTAAGTCTATAACATTATATATATCATTAATGTTGATTCCTCTAGTGTTGTTTAGACACTTAACCTATACTTGCTAGTTGTTAGTAACACTTTTCTAGATCAAGTGTCCTTGTTGTTTTCTAATAACCTTCTATTATTCTCTAGTAGAGGGTTGATTGGCTTTGTTATAAGCCTCTTTTATAGTGATCTTTCTGCCTTTTAGGATATTAGTAAAGTCTTCTTTGCTTGATATATTGTTGACTAATCCTTCTCCTAGGAGTAGCTCTATAATAGGCTCTCTTGTTACAGTATTGACAAACAGTACTTCTTTTGTGCTTTGTCTCTAAACGCAGTACTGCCCTCCCTTAACAAGCTTGGCTTCCTATATAGCGTTGTTAAAGAATAATTCTCTACTATCCCTATAGATATAGTGGTTTCCGATTTTAGTGACTTCCTTATATGTCTATATTTCTTCTACCCTTAGGGTTCTTTACTAGACATTCCTAAACTTGGCTTTGTCTGCTAATTCTGGTAGTGTTAGTGCTAGTTCAAACTTGGGTTTGATCTAAGTTCTAATATTAGCTTCCTTAAGTTCTTCTTCTAACATCTACTATCTATTAATAATATATAGCTTGTGCTGTTATTGTGTTCTTTCTGTAGCATTAATCTGATGTCTATACTTCTTCTAAGGCTTGTCTTTCCCTTTAGAGTTACCCTTCTTATAGGAGGCAGCTTGATGGCTAGGCAGTCCGCACTTAAAGCACAGGCCTTTGTCTTGTTGCCGGTTTATCTTGTCCTTAGAAGGATTTCCTTTCTTTAAGACTATGTCTAGTTCTATCTAGTCTTCCTACCTACTAGTTTGGTCTTTCTTACCTTTCCTTTAGTGGCCTCTAGAGTACTGACCTCTCCTTTCTATCCTTTGCTTATATAGTTAGGAGTTGATGTCAATTGCTTTCTTGATTATTAGGAGGAGCTCCCCTAGGCGTCCTCCTTATATAATGTTGTCCTTGACTTCTTCCTTTAGTCCTTGGTAGTACTAAGCGGTCAAGGCTTTATCGTCCTAATCAATTCTTCTAGCTAGTAGTTAAAATTCTCTAGTATAAGCAGTAACACTTTTTGTCTAATAAAGTGTTTAGATAGCTTGTTCCGTGTATTGTTCCTTGTTGATGTTTCGAACATATAGGTAAGTTAGGTCACAAACTCCTTATAGTTGTCAAAGATTATATTTGTATTGTCTTCTTGATTATTATAATTGTTGTTAAGGTAGTCCTTAAGTTTTATAGTGATCTAATCGTATGCCGTCCCCTCTAGGTAAGAGCATGCCTACAACACCTTCTGTTCCTCTTATCTAAACAATAATGGGTTTATACAAATGTAGATCTTGTATTAGCTAATAAAAGGTTATAGCTTGCTTTAGGTGCTATTAAATGGCTTGGGGTTATATACCTTAGGCGGCTTGACTTACTAAGATATATAGGCTAGAGGTGCGTTTAACATAATGGCGGTTAACTTATCACTAAGTGCTAGTGACAATGCTTAAAGTGTAACGTTTATAGTATAGCCGATACTATACCAAGGTAGGAACGTTGGGTTGTGTATAGTATACACAAGAGTAATAAGTCAGGGTGTTCCCGTACAGTATAAGAATAGAGTGTATTGCAAATACTATATTAAGTTGAGCATAAAGCTCCTATCTAAGGAAACAACTATAGACTTATATAGAACCTTCCTGCCCCTTAGATCAAGGTGGCTTACTATGATCCCTATAAGCGGCTTATATAGATCACTATGATCCGTACGATCCAATCCTTGTCACGTGATCCCTATATGACCCCTGTGCCAACTGCCTCCAGGTTCTCTGTGCCGTACCTTAGTACTGCCGAGCCTCAGGCCTGGAGCTGTATATAATAATAAAACCGTAACAGTATAGTCTCTAGTATAGTCTGAATCAATATACCCCTCAACCTTCTGTCCCTTTACTAGGGCCAAGAAAGAGATCCCAAATTTGCGGGTGCCCTTAACATACCTGAGTGTCTGTCTTATACCCCTTAAGTGCTTCTTTATAGGCCTGGCTATATACCTGCTTAGTCGTATAACTATAAAATAGATGTCTGGCTATAAACCATATATTAGGTATAGTGGCTTGCCTATAACCCTCCTATATTAGTCGATATTAGCAAGTATGTCTGTTTTGGATATAGGCTTAAGTACCTTAGGACTTGTAGGCGGTGTCTTGGCTTTATAGGCATCTGTAAGGCTATATTCTGCAATTAACTTGTCCGTAAATGCCGTCTAAGTGATCTTAATTGTCCGCTTAGCCCTATCCCTTATAATTTCAAGCCTAAGAATCTTCCTGACTTCTCCTAAGTCCTTGATCTCCTAGTGCTTGGCTGTCCCTACCTTAAAGCTTTAGACAGTCTTAAGGTCATTCCCAAGAATAACCATATTATTAACATATAACCCTATAATTAGCTTCTGATCCTTATAGACAAAGATGTAGATGTCCGCAAAGATAGGGTATAGTCTAAGCTCTTCTAGGCCCTTACAAGCCTCTAAATACCACTTATAGCCTGACTGCTTTAGTCTATAAAGTGATTTCTTTACCTGTAAGACCTTTCCTAGGACTGCCTATAGTCCCTTTAGTGGTCTTATATATATATTAGTATATAAGACCAACTATAGGTATATACTAACAACGTCTGTCTAGTGTATCTCCTAGTCAAGACATGCTCTAATAGCCAGGAGCGTCCGTAAAGACTTAAAACGGACCGTGGGTAAGAACGTCTCTATAAAGTCGTCTCTAGGCACCTGTAAGAACCCCTAAACGACAAGCCTTGCCTTAAATCTGTCTAGCAGGCCTATAGGAGTATACTTGACCGTAAACACCCACTTGGACCCTATAGGCCTCTTTCCGGCCGGCAGGTCCGCAAACTCCTAGGTGTTAAGCGCCTAGAGCTTAAGAAGCTCTTTCTCAATTATGTCTTTCTAGTACAGCCCGTACAGCTTATTAGTGACTGCTTTGTCGTACAAAGCAGGGATTTTGGGTTGATCCTAGACGGCTAGTGCCTGCTTAAAGAAATGTTTTAGACGTCTGTTGCGGCCACTTTGTCTCTCTAGTACCTGTGGTGCTTATTGTGACGTTGCTAATCATGTGGGTTACTGAACACATAACTAGCATGTGACCAGTATGTGACCTACTTGTTTGTCGGATAGGAAACGGAGTAGTTTCGGACCAGGGCCTGTGCGGTAAGGTTATAAGTGCTTGGGGACTCTCTCCTCTTCTCTTCTCTCTTTTGGCATATTCTTTTTATCCTTCGATATAGCCTATTAGTCTTAGCACAATCAGACTCATATTTGCTCCCACACATCTTAGAGCAGTACTAAGGCTAGTGCTGTAACACTTATAGTGCCTGTTGCACCTATAACACTTCTGCCCCCTTTTCCTATAAGGTATCGACCTCTTACAGGTCGTTATAGTTATTAACAGGCAAGCCTGTATTGACTATAATTGTGTCCTTGTCTTCTACAGCCCCCTAGGGCCATAAACCATTATTAGCCTCTCCTTAGGACTGTATAATGTCTTCTGCCGCCTCTTATAGGCGTTCTTAGGCCTGGTTTTCTTCTAGCCCAGCTCTTAGGCTCTCCGCCTAGTCTATAGGTGCCCCAAGCAGGTCGTTTAGGTCAAGATCAACTAGTTCTATTAGATCAAGACTCTTAACATCTACCCCTAGCTCTTCTGGTTTGTCTGTCTATTCCCAAAACTTGTCCTTATCAAATATAGGCGCTAAGGCAATAATTGTCTTCTTTGCCTTAAGGTTATATAACTAGTATTGTCTTGACATTAGTAAGTAGCTAATAAAGATTGTCTTTCTAGCTATAAGCTCTAGCTTGCCTTAGGTCTCTTTAGGTATATAGGTATATACAATACACCTAAAGGTTTGGATATGGCTTACGGATGCCTTGTGGCCTATAAAGGCCTCTTCTAGACACTTTCTGTCTGGCCCAATTAGCATTCTGTTCTGTAAGTAACAGGCAGTAATGACTATAAAGCCCTAGAACCTTAGGGGCAACTTAGTATATTATAGCATTGACCTGGCCATTATAACTAGTGTCCTATTTAGTTGCTCTACTACCCTATTTTGCTATAGCAAGTAAATAACCGTCTGCTTAAGCATAATCCCTTTAGGTAAGAGCAAAGGCCTCTATATAGCCTTATACTCTATTATATTATTATAGCGGACGGCCTTGACCTTAAAGCTGCTTTATAGTTTGACATATACCTTCTAGCGGGCAAATATAGACGGCAGTATAGACTATAACTTGGTCAGAGTGACCTATAACTTCCTTATATAGTTGTCTATAAATGTCAATATATAGAGGTTGCCTATAAGTGCCTTCTCCTAGTACGGTCCCTAGAAGTCTAAGAAAACCCATACTAGTGGCTCTATACTCTGCTTAGCACTAGTCTTGTTAATTACTTATATCTTCTTTGTCAAGGCATAGACTTTATAGGTCGGCTAGCTATCTGTTAGCCTAACATACTATAACATGTCACTAACAACCTTATACACCTTCTTAATAAGTTACGGACTAAGGTGTCCAAATCTCTGGTGCTAATAGGCATATACGGACGCTTGACGGTCCGTAACCTCCTCCTAGTGGTCCGTAACCTCTCCCTAAGAGTCTATAACTCCCTCCTAGCGGTCTATAACAAGCCTTGCAAGCATTATACTTTCTGTTAGCATGTCCAAAATGTATAATCTTCCTACTCTACTTGCTATACCTACTTTACGGCTATAATCCTTAATAACCAGGGCTATCCTCTTAGGTAGAGTAGTGGTCTCTACTACTAGTCCCTTGTCTTGTAGCCTTACTATAGAGATCAAGTTCCCTTTAATTTGCAGAACATATAATATGTCTATCAGGACAATACTCCTTATATGCCTATTAATACTTATAGGTATTCTAACCTGCCCCTAGCCAATTCTAGGCAGTATTAATCTGTTTGTAGTCACTACAGACTGCCTTGTGCTTAATATAGTATACTCAATAAACGCTATATAGTCTAGTGTTATATAACTAGTTGCCTTAAAGTCAACTTGCCACTCTTATCTGTTACGGACGCTTTTAGACGCCTCCTAGCAGGCTTTGCCTGTAAACTTGTCCGCAACCTGTGCTTTTTCCTTTAGAGAAAGGTTACCCTTAGCCCCTAGGGTTGGTAGTGGTCCGGTCCTTGCTTTAGGGTGCTTAGTGTAACGTTTATGGTATAGCCGATACTATACCAAGGTGGGAACGTTGGGTTGTGTGTAGTATGCACGAGAGTAATAAGTCAGGGTGTTCCCGTACAGTATAAGAATAGAGTGTATTGCAGATACTATGTTGAGTTGAGCATAAAGCTCCTATCTAAGGAAATAACTATAGGCTTATATAGAACCTTCCTGCCCCTAGATCTAAGGGATCGAAGGCTCAAGTCCCTAGATCCTTTTCTTGGATCTATCCTAGATCCTCTTCGCTCTATCACGTGATCCTCTAGTCACGTGACCCGAGTGCCTTACGTCCCTGGTTCTCTGTGCCGTACCTAGGTACTGCCAAGCCTTAGGCCTGGGACTGCACGTAATAATGAAACCGTAACACTATCCCCCTTCCGTACTAGCATGGCCTCCACGCTTAAATGATATATAGAAAATATCCTATAAGGTCAACGACCTTCTTCCTTCATTATGTCCCTCGACATCTCTAAGAAACATAAAGAACGTTTGCGGCTTGCTCGTCTTATCGAAGACACTAGTCTCGACATGATGCCTTGTTCATTTTGTAAAAAACAAAATCGGAAGTGTATAGTGGCGCCCAAGGAAGACTCCTCGCGGTGCTCTGAGTGCGTTCGTCATGGTGGAAAGTGCGACGTCGATGGTCCTTCGTCCTCGGACTGGGAGTCCATCGACCGTCAGCAAGAAAAACTAATATAAGAAGAGGAGGAGGCGATGGCGAAAATCCTCCGGCTGCGGAAACAGCAGTCTTTCTTGCGCAAGCGTAAGAAGGAAATGCTCCGTCGTGGTCTCCGCACCCTTAACAAGCTGGACATAGCGGAAGGAAAAGAGAGAGAGGAGAAGGAGAGGCAAGAACACAAGAGGGAGTAATAGTATAAGCTGTTAGCTACCGAACCGTCCGCCTTGGCCGACCCCGGCCTCCTAGGCCTCGACCCCGCCTTCGATCCCGGTCCGGAATACTAGGCAACCTAGGATGCTGGCGGTGGAACGCCGCAACCTTCTTAGGGCAGTTGAGATTTGCCTTGGGTTCCTATATGTTTTCTGATTGTAGGTGTCCTAACCATTTGATCAAATACATGACCTTGCCTTTAACATACTGACAGTCTAGTAGTTCTTCGACATCGTACTTGGCGTTTAGGTTGACTGGTTGGATTTCTGTTTTCGGAGCCTTTGGTGCTCTAGGAGGTGCTGGTTTAAGAAGCGATATATAGAACACCGGGTAGATGTTTATAGTCTTGGGTAATGACAATTTGTAATTCGTCTTCCCTTTAACTTTGTTGATTCTGAATGGTCCTAGCTTCTTGTGGTCTAGTTTGCTGCTTGGTCGTTTTGTTTAAATGTTTTTTCTAAGCAGATAGACTCTATCCCCCTCTTTTAGCATAGGTCCTATACTACGTTTCTTGTTGTAGTAGGATGCTATTCTTTCTGCGATAAACTTGAGGTCCGAGACCATCTCCTAATATAGTGTCTTTAGTCCTTCGACCTAAATCCTGGCTGCTTTGTTGTGGTCTTTGTTAAGTAGTGGTGTTTTGTACGCAACTAGATCGTATCTATAGTTCGCGTAGTTTGGTGATATCTTTGTTGTTTTAGTGCTAGAACTATTATATATAAACTGTGCTAGTGGCAATAGTTGCACCCAATCATTTTGTCGGTAGTTCACGTAATATCTGAGATATGCTTCTATAGTCTGATTTAGTCGTTCTGTTTGTCTATCTGTCTGCGGGTAAAACGCCATAGACATCTTTCTTTTGACTCCTAGTAATCCCGTAAGGGCTGTCCAGAATTTCGACATGAAGAGCTTGTCTCTGTCGGAGATGATTTTATCTAGTACGCCGTGGTTCGCAACCATGACCCTTAGGAACGTGTACGCCAGTTCCTTGGCGTCACTTGCTTCTTTGTATAGTAATATATACGCATACTTTGTGAGTCTGTCGGTGATGACCAGGATAGAATCATATTCTACTCCTGTTATTGGTTCTTTGGATAATGGTAGTTTATCACGAAATCCTAAGCAATGGATTTCTATAGTTGAGATGGCATATCGGGTGTCTGCATTTGTCTATACGGAGCATGCCTCGCGGCTTTGTTCCGTATACAAGTGTCGCAACTCGATACTACCTCTTTTACCATTTTCCTTATACCAGGAAACCAGTACGTTCTGGACAGTCGGTCTATAGTACGGTGTATTCCTTGGTGCCTATATGCCGGTAGCATATGTTGTTCTTAAATGAAGTCTAGTCGTATCTTCCTTGGAATGTAGACTTTTCCTTCGTATATAAGGAGCCCTTCCCTGGTTGTTCCGAAGCGGTACGCCTCTGTTTCTACTGTCGCATCCTCTATATATACAGCCCGTATTTGTTTAGTGTAAGGGTCCGTCTCGACCCTTATTACTGCTACAATTTCTGCCCGGTTAAAAACAATCTCGCCGTCTTTCTCCTTAAATATAGCGAATGGTTTGCTTTGGTTGTTTTCCTTATACCCGGGTTTCCTGCTAAGGGCGTCTGCCCTAGCGTTATCCGTTCCCTTCACATACTAGATCCGCAAATCTAGTGAAGCTAATGTTTCTGCCTATCGGACCTGTCGGCGATTGAGTTCTTTTGTTGTGAAGAAGTATACCAAGTTTTTGTGATTAGTGAGCACTTAAACTGGATGGTTTGCTCCTTGTAAGTATACCTTCTATTCGCGCACAGCGTCTATAATGGCTAACAGTTCCTTGTCGTAAATCTTATAGTTTAGCTTGGCTAATAAGAGTTTGCAAGAGTGGTAAGCTATTAGATATAGCTTCCTGTCTTTTCCTTTCTGACTTATAACCGCCCCGACCGCTCCGTCAGATGCGTCCGTTTCCACAACTATTAGTTGTTTGGGATTGAATATCCCAAGTGTGGGTTCTTGAGTAAAGGCGGCTTTTAACGTTTAAAAAGCCTGTTCTGTTGTCTCCGTCCACGCAAAAGGCTCGTCCTTATATGTTAGTTTCGTAAGTGGCTCCGTAATCTTTAAGTAGTTCCTAACGAACTTCCTGTAATAATTCGCGAGTCCTAGAAACGATTAAACTTGTTTTACGGTTTCGGGTTGTCTCTAATCTAAAATAGCCTAGACCTTTCGTGGGTCTATAGATACTCCGTTAGTCGAGACAATGTGCCCGAGAAACTCTGTTTTCTTGACAAAGAACTTGCATTTCTCTAGTTTGAGAAGTAGCGATTTCTTTTATAGTGCTCCTAGCACTATTACGATATGTCATGTATGCTCCTCCTTATTTTCTGAGTATATAAGGATATCGTCTAGGTAATATACACAAAATCGGTCAAGGTATAGTCTTAACGCGTTGTTAACTACTATCTGACATGTTATAGGGGCATTAGTCAATCCAAATGGCATGACTAGGTATTCGTAATGCCCGTAGCGTGTTCGAAACGCTGTTTTCCATTCTTTACCTTCCTTCATTCTAATAAGGTTATACGCTCCTCTTAAATCAAGTTTAGTAAAGACTTTTGCTTTTCCTAGTCTATCCCGCAAGTCGTCTATACGTGGGATTAGGTAACGGTTCTTAACCGTAATAGCATTCAGCTTTCTATAGTCGATATAGAATCGCTTGGCGGTGGTCCCTCCCGCCCTATCCTTTTTTGGTGCGAACACTATAGGCGCTCCTGCTAGTAATATAGATGGTCGTATAAATCCCTTCGTAAGGTTTTTATCCAGATATTCCCTTAACGTCTTAAGGTCGTCCTTACTCATTTGTTTGAGTGGTTCGAAGGGTGGTTTCTCTCCTTCGATTATAGGTATCTTATAATCCCATTCCTGATGTTCTAGTAATGCCACGGCATTATCCGGTTTCCTAAACATCTATTCGAACTTCTTGTATTCCTCAGGTATCTCTAAACTAGTAATAACGTAGTTACTGACCTGTGATAGACCTCGGGCGGCGTGTCCTGGCGTATTGTATAAGACTGCGCTAATCTCTACACTACTATATAGTCATTTTGCTTTCTCGTAGGCGCACCTAGAGAACTCTACTATTCTTGTCTTCTAGTCGATCTTGGGATTATGTTGCTTAATCTATAGCATTCTAAGGATGGCCTTGTGCCTTCCTATAAGTATGACATCTATCTGAATTTCCTCGGTGTGTCGTCTAATTGTCATCTTTGTTGGAATGGTTCTCTTTATAACTTTTCTAGCATTATAGTCCGTTCCGTCGACCACTATTAAGTCGTAGGGGTCGATACTTCGTACTGGTACGTTTAGTCGTTTCACCGTGTCTAGTGACATAAAATTGCCCGTTGCTCTAGAGTCAATCATTACTCTAAGCTTCTTTCCTCGAATCTATACGTCGAGTGTTATCTGTTAACTATAGCCCGATGCGTATAGTTCTATATAGCTAGTGCCTTGGAGAACCTCGACCTATCCATTCTGGTGGTCATCTCTGGTCGTTAGTCGGTAGACATGTCCTACCTCAAAACCTTGGCCTAGGTCTTTTGGTTAGATGAAGTTGTGTTTCCCTTCGTCCGTCTTTGTCCAACATCTCTTGGCTCCGTTTCTTGGCGTTAGTTCTAGTTCCTAGGTCTCTCCGACCTTCGGTGGGTTACTGTTCTATCTAGTAAAGTCATGTTCTTTTCTAGGAATTATAGTTATATAGGTGCCTGCACCCTTAACTTCTTTCTAACTAATATGTCGTTTGTCTTGGTATACGACTTCCTATTTTTCTGTATATTTCGGACCTTCCGGGGAGAAGTACCCTTCTTCCTGATAGGTGACCCCCTCCCTGGTCTATTCCCGGGTATTAATATTAGGGATTGCGTGATATTCTCGTTACAAAACCTCCCAAATCTGTCCTACTTGTGGTCGACCATCGTTCTCCGCCAGTTTTGTTTCTTCCGCGAGGTCTTTATACCACAATTCTACGCTAATGTTATTATTGCTAGCCTCTTCCTATAAGATACCTTTCTTGTCTAAGTCTATAACATTATACACATCATTAACGTTAATTTCTCTAGTGTCGTTTAGACACTCAACCTATATTTGCTAGTCGTTAGTGACACTTTTCCAGATCAAGTGTCCTCTTTGTTTTCCGATGACCTTCTATCGTTCTCTAGTAGAGGGTTGATTGGCTCTGTTATAAGCCTCTTCTACGGTGATCTCTCTGCCTTTTAGGACATCGGTAAAGTCTTCCTCGCTCGATGTGTTATCGACTAATCCTTCTCCTAGGAGTAGCTCTATAATAGGCTCTCTTGTCGCAGTGTTGACGAACAGTACTTCTTTTGTGCTTTGTCTCTAAACGCGGTACTGTCCTCCTTCGACAAGCTTGGCTCCTTATATAGCGTCGCTAAAGAATGATTCCCCACTATCCCTATAGATATAGTGATTTCCGATTTTAGTGACTTCCTTGTATGTCTATATTTCTCCTACCCTTGGGGTTCTTTGCTAAACATTCCTAAATTCGGCTTTGTCCGCTAATTCCGGTGGTGTCGGTACTGGTTCGAACTTGGGTTTGATCTAAGTTCTAATATTGGCTTCCTCGAGCTCTTCTTCCGACATCTACTGTCTATTAGTAACGCATAGCTTGTGCTGTCGTTATGTTCTTCCTGTAGCATTGATCTGATGCCCACGCTTCTTCTAAGGCTTGCCTTTCCCTTTAGGGTTACCTTTCTTGTAGGAGGCAGCTTGATGACCGGGCAGTCCGCACTCAAAGCACAGACCTTTGTCTTGTCGTCGGTTTATCTCGTCCTTAGAAGGATTTCCTTTCTTTAAGACTATGTCTAGTTCTATCTGGTCTTCCTACCTACTAGTTCGGTCTTTCTTACCTTTCCTTTAGTGGCCTCCGGAGTACTGACCTCTCCTTTCCATCCTTTGCTTATATAGTCGGGAGTCGATGTCGATTGCTTTTTCGATTATTAGGAGGAGCTCCCCTAGGCGTCCTCCTTGTATAATGTCGTCCTTGACTTCTTCCTTTAGTCCTTTATAGTACTGAGCGGTCAAGGCCTTGTCGTCCTAATCGATTCTTCCGGCTAGTAGTTGAAATTCTCTAGTATAAGCAGTAACACTTTTCGTCTAATAAAGTGTTTGGATGGCTCGTTCCGCGCGTTGTTCCTTGTCGATGTTTCCGAACATACGGGTGAGTTGGGTCACGAACTCCTTATAGTCGTCAAAGATTGTGTTCGTATCGTCTTCTCGATCATCGTGATCGTTGTCGAGGTAGTCCTTGAGTTTCGTAGTGATCTAATCGTATATAGTCCCCTCTAGGTAAGAGCATGCCCACAACACCTTCTGTTCTTCTTGTCCGAATAATAATGGGTTTATACGAATGTAGATCTCGCATTGGCTGATGAAGGGTCGTAGCTTGCTTTGAGTGCCATCGAATGGCTTTAGGTCGTGTACCTTAGGCGGCTTGACTTGCTAAGGTATATAGGCTGGAGGTGCGTTCGACATAACGGCGGTTGACTTATCACTAGGTGCTAGTAACGATGCTCAAAGTGTAACGTTTATAGTATAGCCGATGCTATACCAAGGTGGGAACGTTGGGTTGTGTGTAGTATGCACGAGAGTAATAAGTCAGGGTGTTCCCGTACAGTATAAGAATAGAGTGTATTGTAGATACTATATTGAGTTGAGCATAAAGCTCCTATCTAAGGAAATAACTATAGGCTTATATAGAACCTTCCTGCCCCTAGATCTAAGGGATCGAAGGCTCGAGTCCCTAGATCCTTTTCTTGGATCTATCCTAGATCCTCTTCGCTCCATCACGTGATCCTCTGGTCACGTGACCCGAGTGCCTTACGTCCCTGGTTCTCTGTGCCGTACCTAGGTACTGCCGAGCCTCAGGCCTGGGACTGCACGTAATAATGAAACCGTAACAACTATAAAGGAAAACTTTGCTTTGACTACAAAAAACCAGGCCATCAAGCACAAAACTATAAGAAGAATAGTAGTAAGAAACCTTAGGAAAAGGGCAAGCAAATTAGTGCCGCCATTAAGGAAGTAGTAGTATATAGCTATAAGGAACTTATAGAAGAAGAACTAAAACAGTTAGGCATCTATAGACAACTTGACATTACCTAAGCCTAATAGGAACATTAAGTATAACCACTAGTTAAGGGCGCCAAGATAATGCCATTATAGGTTGCTATCCTATAATAAGGACAGTAATGGGTATTTTAAGGAGTTATAGAGATGGGTAATTATTACACTTGTCTTGGGACTTATAAGTCATTTTTTAATACCTAAACTTATAAGAACAAACTAAAAGAAGGACAGACATATAATGTCTAGGCCTTAGACCTGCTAGTAATAATCTTTATAGAAGAAGGCAGTTGTTTGAAGACAGCCAAAATACTATCTTTAGATGACAATATAGACATTAATAACAACAACATACTAGTAGTTCTATAACCTCTAAAAGAAGGAGATATTCTAGAGGAAGAAACTAGTAAAGAAAGTTTAAGCAGTAAAGACAAAGCTAAAGTATATCTATAAGGAGAACAAGCGCTAGAACTTATTTGGAACACTAGAAAATACAGAACGCATTACTTAGACATTAGCAAAAAATGGACTATAGTGTCCACCAAACTATATAAGAGATAATGGCTCTTAGAAAACAACAAGATAATCCTTAAGGATAGAAAATCTTAGGTCAAGATTGATATAAAAACAAAGTACAAACTTGTATATAAGGACTAATGCTATATAGGACTATTAAGATATAGTCCTAAAGGAGGTCTAAGGAAACACCTTATCAAGACCTAGAGAGTCTTAAGTAACCCTACACCTTAGGAGAACAACTTAAGGATACTAGTTAAGAAGGAGATTTGGGAAATTTATACCTAAACCTGATCTGTAAGAATCTAGAAGATGGTCGATACCAATCTTTATTATTAATTAGATGTTAAGAACAAGGCAAACATAATGATTGATTACCTATATATACTTAAGAACAACAAACAGGAGGAATGCTAGAGAACCTGGCAAGACAGAATTACAGGATTAGAAATAAAGGAATTGTATGCCACTAGTAAGGGAGGACAGCTTTCTGCTAGAGCTCTTATATAAGGAAAGAGCATCCAGGTTTTGATGGATTCTAGAGCTAAAGGGAACTTTATATTAAAGGAAACCGCAAAAAGGCTTAACATACCCTTAAAAATGTTAGAACGCCTATATTAACTAAGAGTTGTTAACAGAACCAACATTAACTACTAGGATAGGTTAGTCACCTAGGTTATAGTACCAACTTAGGTTATAACCAATAAAGGACATATAACAGAGGTGCAGTTTGATATAGCACTAACTAGGGGGTATAAGGCCATATTAGGCATGCCCTAGTTTAAAGAACATAACCTAAAAGTAGACTAGCAAGCATATATGCTTAAGTTTAGTCATTGTCATTATATAGGATTATAATGACTATAAGGCCTAAGAGAGGTTAGCGCCGCCTCTAAGGAGCCTAGATATGCCAACAAACAGAGCGATCCTCTATAGGTTGCTAAAGACAATAACACCTTACCTATAAAGTATAAAGAATTTGTAAGGTTGTTTGAGGATCTATAGGATTTGTAAGAACTTCCTAAACATTAGCCTTAGGATTATAAGATTAATCTCAAAGAGGGATTTATACCCCCTATAGATAAATTGCGGTACTACAATCTGATTACTATAAGGACGCTTAAGGAATACTAGATTAAAGCATATAAGAAGGGATAGATATAAGCATCTAAGTCCCCTTATACTTTAAATATACTATTAGTATATAAGAAGGATAACCCAAATAGGAGGCTATATATAGACTACTAATGTCTTAATATAGGAACTATTTAGGACATATATCTATTACTAGGAGCTTAATACCTATAAGACAGGTTAAGCAAGGCAAAGATATTTATAAAATTAGATTAGAGGAATTTGTTTAATCTGATCTAAATCAAGGAAGGATATAAATAGAAGATAGCGTTTCTTCTACCTTCTAGACTATAGGAATATATAGTTATACCATTTAGGCTTACTAATTCCCTAGCTATATGTTAAAGACAGAACAATAACATCCTTAAGGAGTTCTTAAAGGTAATGGTCATTTGTTACTTAAACAACATCCTTGTCTTCTCCAAACAAGAAGAGGACTATAAGGGACATATTAGAGAAGTGTTAAAGGCGCTAGCCAAAGTGGACTTATGCCTTAAACTCTCAAAATGCCATTTTGGGGTTAAGGAAGTTAAATTCCTAAAATATATTATCTGACCTAGCAAAATAAGTATAGATCTAGCAAAGATTAAAGAAGTATAAAATTGGGAAACACCTAGAAACATTAAGGATGTTTAATCCATCTTGGGTTTTGCTAATTTCTACTAATAGTTTATTAAAGGATACTTTAAAATTATATCGCCACTTACTAACCTTATAAAGAAGGACAGAAAGTTTAAGTAGTCAGAGAGGCCTAGGTTGCTTTTAATATAATCAAAGAAAGGTTTACTAAGAAACCAATTCTATATAGTTATAAAGAAGACAGAGAGAGTATCGCCAAGACTGATATGTCTAATACTACTCTAGGAGCTATATACTTACAAAGAGAAGATAACAGGAAACTCTACCCTGTCGCCTACTTCTTAAAGAAGATGTCTTTAGCCAAACAAAATTATAACATCTATAAGAAGGAACTCTTAGTCATTATAGAAACACTCAAGCATTAAAGGAACTACTTATAGGATACTATCCACCTAGTAATAATCTATACTAATTATATAAACCTATAAGGATTTATTATAATAAAGGATCTGACTAACCGCCATCTTACAAGATAGGCTAAGGAGTTAGCTAGCTATAACATTATAATTAAGCATATTAAAGGAACCGATAATCTTAGAGTAGATGCTCTTAGTCAGAAACCAGGATATAAGGACAACAAAACATATAAGAGAACTGTGATCCTTAGGACCCTAGATAATAGGGACTTAGCCCTAGCAATTAGAGAGATTGCAAGTATAAGGAAGCTCACCACTCTATAAGAGGAATCTTGGCTTTAGAAGCTAAACCAGGTCTCCCTAAATCTAATAGAAGAAGTGGACCAACTCTATTAGGAGGTCTAATAGTTTAGAAAGGAAGAATTCTATTAATATATAGAAACAGAAAAAATCTATCTCCCTAGAAGCCTATAAGATAAGTTTATTAAAGAGCAATACTTATTGCTAGTATATAGGCATCAAGGAGTATAACAGACGTTTGTATAAATATCAATAAACTATTAATGTCCTAGATTATAAAAGAAAGTCAAGGAACTGGTTATAGAATATAATACCTATATAAGGAACAAGGCTTCCTGCTATATACCTTATAGACAGATAGGCACAATACCCATACTAGAAAAACCTTAAAAATCAATATTGTGGGATTTTATTAGACCACTACCTAAGTTTATAGATCTGGTCACTAGAGCAGGATATAACTCTATCCTGATCATTATAGAAAGATTGACCAAATATATAATACTAGTCCTGTTTAGAACAAATAGAACTATAAAAGACTTAGTATATATCTTCCTATAAGAAGTTATCTTAAGGCATAGACTGCTAGACAAGATCTTGTCTAATAGAGACAAGCTGTTTATATCTAAGTTCTAGACATTGCTTATAGCGCTACTTAGAGCTAAGAGAAAGTTATCTATAGCATTCTACCCTTAAACAAATAATAGAAATAAGAGAATAAATCAAGTTGTTAAAGCATACCTATAATACTATATTAATTACTAGCAAAACAATTAGGTATAGCTATTATTATTAGTATAGTTTATATATAACAGTTCTACTATAAAAACAACACTTATTACTTTATTTTATACCAACTATAAATATAAACTAGAAGTATATAGAGAACCAGGAATTATAGACATTAATAATCACTTAGCCTAAGTTTAGGTTACTTATATCAAAGAACTATATAAAGAATTAGCAGACAAGCTATAATTTGTTATAAAAAGGAATATACACTACTATAATATAAGGTATAGTCAGGAGCTAATACTAAAAAAGGGGAATAAAGTCTATCTTTTATAGAAAAACATTTAAACAAAACAACTAAGTAATAAGTTAGATTACAAAAAACTTAGACTATTTAAGATCAAACAAGTTAAAGAACCTTTAAATTATAAATTGGCCTTACTAAAGACAATAAACATCTATTTAATGTTTTATATATCTTTCCTTAAACTAGTACTAAAGGAAGCACCACTAGCTCTAAAAACAGAAATCCAACTAGTTAACCTAAAAGCCAAATATAATATTAAAGAAATTTTAGACTATAAGTTTGTTAGGAACTAGCTTAAATATTTAGTTAAATAGTTAGGATACCTACAATTAGAAAACTTATAAGAACCTAAGTCAAATCTTAGGAATTGCCCTAAGAAGCTTAAGGAGTTTTACCGCCAAAATCTAGGCCTTGCTAGAATAGATTATTAGGTAGATAAACCTAGAACAGGTCAAATAAAGGGTTAAGGGCTAGCTAGCTAGGGCCGGCCAAGGCGGACGATTTAGTAGCCCCTAGCTTTTGCTAGTATACCCTCTCCTCTGCCTCCCTTCTCTCCCTTTCTTTATTTTCTTTTCTCTCCTTCTCTTCTGTCAAATCAAGCTCCTTAAGAGAGTAAAGACCACGCGCCATTATGTCTTAACAACAATATTAGATAAACTTCTTTTACTTATAGAGACAGAGTATCTTTGTTATCGCCTCCTCTTCTTCTTGCTTAAGTTTCTCTTCCTAACAGGCAAGCGCCTCCCAACCATCTAGGAACTCTAGTTTGTCATCGCACTTAGAGCGACCTGTCCTGACCTACTTGGAGCAATAAGAATTTAAGGTAGCTATAATACATCTCTAGTTATTTTCTTAATAATAGGAACAATACATTACTACTTTAAAACCTTTCTCCTTTATTAGGTTAAAGAGGGCATTGTGATGTTAAGACTTCTTAGAAGTTATATTAGAGGAAGAAGGCTACTAGCCTATACAAGATATTTTGATGTGGTCATTTAAGTATAGGGACTATACTAGTCTATATAGGGGATAGTGTTATGATTCTATTATTATATACAGCCTAGGCCTAAGGCTTGGCTATATATTAGTATAGTACAGAGAACCTAGAGCAGTTAGTATAGAGGTTATATAGAGGAGCATATAACAGGATTAGATTATAGGGATTAGAGTGATCTATATAAGCCACTTATAGGGGATTATAGTAAGCCACTATAATCTAAGGAGACAAAGGTTCTATATAAGTTATAGTATTTCCTTAGATAGGAGCTTTGTGCTCAACTTACTTTAGTTATTTAATACAAGCTTTGTTTACCTATTTAAGTAACAGGTTCACTTCTAAGTAAACAACCACCTAACTGCCACACTTCTATTATAATACCAACCTGATATTACTAAGTACCCGGTTATGCTTAGCCAGTATCCCTGTAATTGTTATATTTGTCTTTCTTAAGTGTATATAAGTAATCGATTATCAGATTTGCTTTATTCTTAATATCTGATTAATAATAAACATTAGTGTCGACTAATTTCTAGATCCTTATAGATTAGGTCTAGGTATATATCTCCTAGATTTCCTTTTTGATTAGCATCCTTAGGTTATTTACCTAGGGTATAGGAGTACTTAGGATACTTTATATCTTAATAAGATGTTTTCTTAAACCTCCTTCTAGGCTATGTCTTAATAGCCCTATATAGTACTAGTCCTTGTATATAAGCTAGTATTTTGCTTCTATATTAATCCTAACCTAAGACTTCCTATATTTAAGGATTATCTTGTTGTCTCCTAAGATCTACTATCTCTTATATAGTTTTATAAACACTATAGTCTATATTTTACTAATATCTAAATAATGCGTTTTGCCTTTCTTAGCTTTCTAAATAAGTTTAAGTGCTTATTCTCCTTATAGATACACTTTGGTTTTATCTTTATTACTTAAGCTCTCTTTACTAGATTCTACTTTAAGAACATCTCCTTCTTTTAGAGGTTTTAGAACTATAAGTGCTTTGTTGTCAATAGTTATATTGTCAACTAAAGATAGTATTTCTGCTATCTTTAAGCGACTGCTTTCTTCTATAAAAATTATAGCTTATAGGTCTAAGATCTAGACAATATATATCTTTCCCTCTTCTAGGTTATTATTATAAGTCTGTTTATTAAAGAATGACTTATAGGTCTTAAGATAAGTATAGTGGTTACCTATCTCTATAACTCCTTAAAATACTCACTACTGCCCTTATTATAGAATAATAACCTATAGTAGTATTATCTTAGCACCCTTAACTAGTAGTTATACCTAATGTTCCTATTAGGTATAGGCAATATCAAGTTGTCTATAAATCCCTAACTGTTCTAGTTCTTCTTTTATAAGTTCCTTATAGCCATATATAACTACTTCCTTAGTGGCAGCACTAATTTGCTTGCCCTTTCCCTAAGGCTTCTTACTACTATTCTTTGTGTAGTTTTGTGCTTAATAGCCTGGTTTTCTGTAATCAAAGTATGATTTTCCTTTATAGTGTTGTGTTTTTTCTTTGTCTAAGAGTTTTCTAGTAATAGAGAGTTGTCTGGTTTCCTTAGGCGATGGTGTCATCAATCTTTGTGTCAAGGCTGGATAGAGTATTCGGACCTGGAACCGTGGCCTCAGCTTGTTTGCGGTTAACTCCGCTTTTCATATCACTACTATTATCATTCGAATGTTAATAGGAAGGCTCTAATAAGTCCCGACTTAGCAAGGAACTACGAGAATCGAATCTATCCCCGTAAGGGTACCGACGACCGCCTAGAGCTTACGAATCCATCAGTAAATCTTCGATTAAAACTTGCTCATGTGGACTTACCATTGGCTGCTGGTGACAAAGTCTGTTCAGTGACTAAGTTTCGGATATTTTTAAACACTTCGTTGTCGCTAAAGTCGTTGTACCTAAAAGTGAGCACTTTGTTTAGTGATACTGTCAGCCTCTGACTTTGTTGTGTCATCTGTTTCTGAGCTTACATTGCCTTTCCTGTGATAGGACCAGTTCTGTTTCTCGAACTCGTTGTTGTTCAGCTGTATCATCAGACGACTCCCATTTGACTAAGGATACTGTCAACCAAACACTGGATGTCTTGCTCTCTCTATATACTCACGATGCTGGCCGGGAGACTGCCCCTGACTTGTTTCCCCCCAGGGCTCATCTGTCCTCCTCTTGGCAATGTCTTTCTCCATATTCAATATACCTGAGCTGAGCTGAGCTGAGCTGATATTTGTACTAGAAGTATGTTAGGATTCGTAAGCTGGCTTTTGTAATGGGGAAAAGGATGTATTGGAGGCTATGTTCTGATTCTCTTCATTTGATTGAGGGGTAAAGCTGTTCGTGACATAGAGCGAGGCTGAGACGGCTTTTTCCGGTTGTGGTGCTGCTCCACAAGCATCAGTAAAAAGAAAACATATTGTGGGCCATTCAGATCATCACGATCTGAGGGAATGTAGCCAATCGCGACACAAAGTCAACACTTTTGGGAACATGGCAGATTTCAGCTGCACTCGTTGCATACTGTGGAGAATTTGTCGCCGGCTCTGTAACAAGTTGCAAATGATAAATCCCGCACTTTTTAGGCTGTGAAAATAGTATTGTCTCGATCTGCACCATAGAAGCACGCACCCAAAATATCGATAATAACTTAGATCGGACTCACACTGGTACAGGCTAGGGACTGGGAAATAAATCAAGACCGTAGATAAGGTGAAAAATTGATTTTCATACGAAAATAGCATCTATTTTGCTACTAGTATGGTTGAATCGATTAATGAGAATATATAGAGGACCCGTACTAAGGAAGGAGGTGAGCATGTATGTAGTTGTAGCGCTATTGGAAGAAAATGTCCAGGACAGCACCTACGTTCGCCACCACTAACTTTGTATGTAGGGTTCATCCCAACAACCCTTATTTCTTCACCAGTATCTCGACCTCAATACCTCTTCTTTCAACCTACTAGACACTACATACACCAACCCCTATTCAACGTTTCATCTCAATATTCATCCCATATGTCTTGAGTGCCGCGGCACATGATTACATAGACTCCATACTCATCACATCTCTACCGAAATACAGAGAAGATTGAAATGAACAGAGAGAGAATTCACAGAGAAAGCAGTGTCACGTCAAAATGAACCTTACAACGTGTGAAATTAAACAGCGAAGACAGAATGAGCGTTTGACTTCTACGAACCGAAGCCAGATTCTTGACCCCCAATCCCCTATGTACTGTACAGCCATCCTCCCACCTTCCTCTTGAACTTCCATCAGCCTGACAGCCCAGAAGGCACAGCAGTCCCACTTGGCACACTTCCACTAGGCGCCGTCCCATTTCCTCCCGCACCACTTCCAGTATCCCCATCGACCGTAGTGGTTCCCCCAGAAGCCGCTTCGCCGCCACTCGCAGTGAGCACAAACGAGTAGTTAGGGTCGTATTCCGCACTCGTGTTGACACCAATAGTGACCCATCCAAACAACCCATCACTGATCGAGTCGCCCAAAAGCACGTATTCGAACACAGGAACCGAGTCAGTATCCTCGGTTTCGAGACCGAAGACGCGATCTTCGGCGTTGGTGGTGAGAGTTACGTTGTTGGTGTTATACGGGTAGGTAGCTTCAACGCTATTAATAACATCTTGATCCCAAAACAACTGCCCAACGTGCGCTACCGTGCCCCCGACGAGAGTGTTATTCGGCAAAACCGTAGCGTTCAAGTGAGCAACCATGTGATGGTGCGTCGTCCTGCCACTATAATGACCCGGAAACACAGTCGAGAACTGCACAACTCCATCACTATCAGTTTTCGCGACACCTCGTAAAAACGTTGCGTTGAGATTGGAGAGATCGTTCGTATCGCCGTTTCCGGTCGCGACGAGACCGGAGTAGACGCCGGTGGAGTTGCAGTTCCAGATATCCCAATACAATCCCTCGATGGGCTCGCAGGTTTCGACGTCGAGGAATTGCCCGTCCAGGATGATGGGGACGCCGGGTTGGGATTCTGCGAGGTCGTTACGGATGTGTTCACCCTTAACCCAGTATGGACCGGTTTCTCCCTCGGGGTTCAAGACGCAAGTATTGTTGCTCGCAAAAAGTGTCTCCTCAGGCGTGTATTGGGACACACATTCATCCGATGCATGGGAAGTATTCAAAACCGTATCCGTATCGCGGACCTTTCGAACCTTTGAGTGTCTTTTGACGGTTGCGGCGCGGCGAGCTTGAGCGCGGGCTGCGAGGCCTCGAGATTGGATTTTGGAGGCGCAAGCGGAAAGGGAGCGGTGGGCTTTGTTTTTAATTTCGCGTTTGTGGAGGTCGGCGAGGGCGTTGGGTTCGTGGTGCTCGCCTGGGTGAGCGAGGGAGAGGGAGGAGAGGGAGAGAATTGTTATGTTGATGAGGGTGAGGAGGTGCATGGTAACGGTTGTGAGGGGGGTGAAGTGTGGATGGATGGTGTAAAGAGTGTTTGCAAGGAAATCGCAGGAATAAGAAGGAAATGGAGGAAAGATGGTGATGATGAGGGTGGTGAGAAGAGCAATTAAATGGAATTATTGTGAATATATACAACTCCGTCATTTTACTTCATACGTATCTTCGAATATCAAGATGCTCCAGCTAGGACTTCTGTGCTTGCGTATGTCACGACGCGGACAAGCAAAAGGCTGGACTTGAGTTTAGACGAAAAGTGTTCGTCACGATTGCACTGCCATTTAGATTTTGCGGAATTACCTGCAGATCAGAGATGCATATCACTGGATACATCGATATCCAGAACTTTGTATGGCGAATGCTGTTGAAGTGCTAGTGGAACTAGCCTTCCGTTCGCGCTTGCGTAAGCTCCTCAAGCCACCACCAATCACGATGAATGGAAAGTACGTGACCTTGGGAAGTGGGCATTTATCGGACAATATCCTTCAGAATCAATGTCCAATGAAATATTGGGAATTGATCAGACACAGATTAGATTTCCCAAATCCCCATAACATGAAACTTGGGAGATTGTGGGGTTTGGTGACGAGGTTCCGCCCCCAGCGGGTAACGGTCATCCTATTGGTCTCCTTGAAAAACATCACTTGGTGAATATGGGAAAATTGATACAGGAATATCAAAGATGTACTTTTTTGTGTAGCAACTGTGTGCTAAAAGGAGCAAAGAATTTGGAGAAAAGGCATCGAGATGAAACGCAATATTTTGCACTGCAGGATATTCGATTTCAAGGTGTATAAGGTCACGATTTACCCGTGATTTTGCACCTCCAATCTCCATCTATGTCTCTAAGCCCATATTCTTGACTCCTTGCCCCAAACGTCTACATATCCTTCTATATACTGTCAAGAGATCTGTAGAGCAAAGCCTCTTGAAGGCCCACTTGTCCTGTTCCGACCTCCGTCCTATTTTGGATGTCAAGCAAACAAGCTCTATTCCGCTCCGTCTCAAGCGCAAATGAGAAGGATATTCTATGAATTATATGTTTCCAGATTTGGGTTTGAACATTTTCTCTGCACAAAGCTGCAATTTTGCTTCTTGTCTATGAGTGCTTGCAAATCCACGGTAGAACTGCTTGACCTGCAAAATAGCAGACTTGCGGCGTCAACAGTGCACGAGTATTCCCGCCAAAGGTGGAGGTTTGTCTCGAGTCTCGAGTACAGTATTGTGGTTTGAGGGTGTTGTGTGGAATGCCAAGAGAAAGTTGCGCGGCCTTGTGAAAAGCTTGTGATGCTCGGGCCCCAATCATTTCCCGAAATTCAAGGTAAACCAGGTCTTTGGAAATATTGGCGAATCTTGATTGCGTCGTATGTCCGTTGAGAACCTTGTTGTTGACGTCGCTAAATGCACGATTGTGAGGTGCTAAATAACCCATGTGAAATGCATATGCGATCCCACGATCCAGTTCATCTGCGTGAGACTGGCGCTGATTCAAGTTTCATTCAACGAATTAAGATGCGATCGACCTCGATGACGCGACCTTCTGTAAAGCAGGGGGCGTCTTCAACACTCGGTATGAATGCTGGACCGATGAATTTGTACGTATCATTAGGTCGAGGCCGGAGTATGAGAGGATGCCCAACCGTGGGTATGAACACAATATGGTCTCCAACCTTCACAGCAGATCGCTTCTTGTCATCCTTATTGTTATCAAAAGGTCCAACGCCTTGGTAGCCCTTCTGACTGGAAAACAGATTGCGTCCTTGTTGATCCGTAGCGTCACAAGAGAGAAGATTGTGCTGCATGAGTGTTTTAGCCTTGGCACTGTCCCCGCCCATATTTCTGCGGCGCCAGCGACCTGACTGAGGCGGCGCTCTCCACGAAGACCCAGCTTGTTGTCGTGGGGTGAAACAGCCCCCTTTCTTGAAGCCCATTTTCTTCTCTTTTGCAACTACTTCGGTGCTTTCTTGTATTCGGAGATCGAATCTGCTAACAGCGCCGCCTCTCCTCAGCCCTTCCCTCAATTCATTAAGTGTTCCTTCATCGATCTCTCTTCTCCGAGAATCAGGGCGAGTATTGATATTTCTCCTACTAGCTGCTTCCCATAAGGGTCTCAACGTCCTCTCCTCAGTACCCCTTCTCCGGGAGCTAGATCTGCTAGCAGCACCAGAAACCAGATCTCCAATGTAACTCATAAAGTCCGCACGCAAACTCGAAAGATCTGTCTTTGGTCCGTTAACTTCAGAGTCCGACTGCAGCAGTGATTTCAAAAGCAAATCAATGGCCCTTTTCGACTTATCGAAGGAGGCTCCATCTTCGATACATTTCATGTAGGCCTGTCGGACAATGGAATGTATGTTTCGAGAAGAGAAGTTCGAGTAGGCGTGAGAGACGGTATCAAAAATGAAGCCACGGGTAATCAACGTTCTGCCTTTGGTTTCCACCGTAAAGCGACTGAATTGCGCTTTAGAAATACTCAGAGCAGGAGGGAGTGAGTTCGAATATTTGATTGAGCTCGAATCCAACCAGAGCACCCATGTTGGAACTCTAGGCTCGTTTTTGCCAGCGCAGACAGAATTTTTATGCCGAAGAAAGTCAAGTGTGTTGGCTTGTGATAAAACGCATTTCGTAGCTGCCATAAATGCTTCTCCGGGTGTACAAGTGTGATCGAGATGGGTCAGTTTTGATCGTAGATTCGAGTTTAAGAACCCGAGGAGGGCGAAGACACGATCACGGGGATCTGCAACATCATGCAGCATCGTCATCAAGATATGCTGATAAATATTTTGACCGTCCATAACGAGTGTCCAATGGCGAGAGTTATCAAATAAACTGTCATTGTGTGTTGAGGTAGGTGATGCTCGAAGGAACGAGCAATTTCGAAAGATCGCTGACGCCTGCCTAAAAGTCTCCCAACTGTGGCTCAAGCTTCCACACATGACGACGGTTTTCGTCTTCGAGGCCAATGCGATCTGGAGCGCCATTATCAACTGTGAATGCACTGGTGTAGGGCCTAATAATTCGACAAGGGCTGGCCACAGTCGCGTCTGCGGAAGCTGTTCTAGACTGGAATCATTGTTGACTTGTAAAGTGCGAATCGATATCTCGGTGTCCCCTAGATCCGATTCTGATTCGAATGAATCACTTGATTTCCGATTGGAGGGTAGGAGAGCATAGATCTCAGCTAGCCGTGGGAGTAATGAAAATGCTTCCGCCGACAATGCCCGCCGTCCCTGCAACTGTACAACAATCTTAGAAGCGTTTTGGTAAACATTTTGCAACAATTGCAATTGCTGCAATCGCTCTATGGGATCGTCGTGGTTGATGCAGATCTCATCAATCCACAGAAATCTTTGGCGACCAAGTATTGAGCCATTCGAGGAGGATGTTGCGAGTCTTAGATCTTTGAGTGCGGATAGTAAATTGGGTGATATTTTCAGGATTTTGCCGTCGCAAGAGACCTCGATTTTCCGAGATGTTGGTTGCCATTCGTAAGCCAGTGCTTCGCATCGTGGAAGAAAAGAGAGTGGTCGATGACACAGCTTGAGGGTCACTGGGCTGTCCTGCTCGCCAGGAAGGACTTGGACCATTCGGAGGCTGCTCGGCCATTTTATTGGCTTGTACTGATAGTTTTCCATGTTGTGCGGAATACTCAGGAAATACAAAGCAAGATATCACCCCTCTATACCAAAACATTTGTTGTCAAGTCTAGTGATGTGGGGAATGGCACGATATAAAAGCTTTTGAGACCTGGTCACGCATGGACCGACACTCGCTAGGGGAAGTCAGGTGGGCGTGCACGGTTGGGTGATCCTCTCTTCCAGGGCGCTTCGCTTGCGATGAGTTCCTGATACCTAGCAAATCGAAATCGCTTTCGTTGTTTTTCAACAACGAATGTTGGCAACTTGGTAGAGTTTGGCCCGATCCTACTTAGAGGCAGGCCAGGGAAATGCAGAAAATTCTCATCCTTTCAACCAAGACTGTGCATCTAGAACGCAAAGAAAAAGCCTCGCCGTCTCTGTATGCCACCAGATCTCGGACGTTTTCCCGCATTTGACAGCATTGGAGGCAGGGGTTGGTGATAAAGCACCGCCAACGTCATGATGGCTTCTCTACCACGGTAACAAGTGGATGATGTTGTATCGTAGGATTCTTCATCGTCGAAGGCATATGGAGGAGAGTTTCAAGTGTCGAATCCTGAAAGCCTGGGGAAAGAATTACACCTGAAAAGATTTAGCATCGATGAGTAACATCGCAATTCCAACAAACGAAGTGAAGCACGAAAGACCCGTCATGCACACACAATGACTCGTCAAAAGCCATTGGGATTTGCAGGTCATTTCCACTAAATAACCGCTGCAGGGGATCCAAATTGGGAAGGATGGCATCTTGCCAACCACACCAAGCGGCACAACCGACCGCGACATGCCAAGATCTCTTTGAGGGTTGCAGCGGCACAGAGTCTTAGAAATGTGGTGGTCCAGAGCTGGGAGCTCTATCCTGCGCAATGTATGAAAGGAATGCGTTCTATCCTTGAAACAGATGAAATATATAAAAGCATTGCGACTATGAAATAAAGAGGGTTGACAAACAGCTGATGTTATGTGATGTAGGACGGTCACCTGAAGACTTCTCCAGCAGAGTTGAAATGGGCGGTTGACATGTGACTGCTGGAGCTAGCGGAGTCGAGCGGCCGCCTTGCCGCATGCAATCCCCGCCCCCAATCTTGGTTTGTGCCTCCACGTCCACCGACCAATGACAAGCTCTAAATATTCGGATAATTAGCCACTCAGCAACCAGACAAACAGCAAGGATGGGGTCCTCTGTGAGTTCAAGCTCAAGCTCTGGATCGGATGCTCTCTCCATCCACGTTCCAGAGAAGACACCAGTCCCCCAGATCACCCTCACCAGCGAAGCCGGCGTCACGATGGAGAATCTCACAATTCAAGACGAGCCCGCTGCTTCCCCCGCCTCGGAACCTCGAAAACAAAAGAAGAAGAAGGTTCTGTTGATGGGAAAGTCAGGCTCAGGCAAGAGCTCCATGCGAAGCATTATCTTCTCCAACTATGTCGCCAAGGACACGCGCCGATTGGGAGCTACCATTGATGTCGATCTGAGCCATGTCAAATTTTTGGGCAATCTGACTCTCAATCTCTGGGATTGTGGAGGGTAAGTTCAAATTTCTGCTATCTTCAGCTTCACCAGAACGCGGGGTACCACATCAGGCGATTTCCAGTTCCGCAGACCACAGCGTGGACCGCAGATCGTTTTGCGAATATTATTTCAGTCTGCGACGCGCTGTTCCGCGAGAGCCGAGGAGCTGGATTGATCTGTCTGGTCATAGTTGTTCTGCGAAATGCGTAATTGAGCAATCCAAAGCTAACCCCGCACAGTCAAGATGCCTTCATGGAAAACTACCTGTCGCAACAACGAGCTCACGTCTTTTCGAATGTCGGTGTCCTCATCTATGTCTTCGATATCGAGTCCCGAGACTTCGATCGCGATCTCCTCACATACCGATCCATCATTTCCGCGCTGAGCCAATACTCTGCCACTGCCAGTGTCTATATCCTGATTCACAAGATGGATTTGGTTGTTCCAAGCCAGCGTGAAGAGGTCTACAACGATCGTGTCTCCCTTATCAACTCCAAGTCCGATCAATTCGATGTTGTGCCATTTGCAACTTCCATCTGGGACCAATCTCTGTACAAGGCCTGGGCTGAAATCATCCACGACCTTGTTCCCAACCTTGATCAAATCGAAAAGCACCTTGGCAGCCTCGGCAAGCTCATTCAAGCTGAAGAAGTTCTCCTGTTCGAGCGCACCTCTTTTCTCGTGGTTTCCAGCTGGACCTCAAACATCGGCGCGCAGAACCCAACTCATGACCGAAACGAGCGACTTTCCAACATCATCAAGAACTTTAAACAAAGCACCAGCCGTTACACAGGCACACCAAAGAGCGCTGAGCAATTCGGGGTTTTCGATCTGAAACTACCAACCTTCTGCATGTTTCTGGTCAAATTCACTACCAATACCTACCTTGGCGTCGTTCTTCCACCAGGAGAGGAGCGCTACAATGCCGCCAAGTTGAACTGTTATATCGCCCGAACTCAATTCGAGGATTTGGATTCGCCTGCCAAGAAGTCTGCGGATCGTGGCGCAACGAGTGAGGCTGGAGCAGCAGAGGCTGCATAGATTTTCGGATGGCGTTTTCTTGCAAAAATTTGATGAATATGGCGTTGGGATGAATGAATGTACTAAACATAGCATGTTTCCAAAAGGGATATACCCAGGCGCATTCGGATGAAATGACGTCTTATCAGCCGATATGAAATGGCATTAGATGATACATGAGAAATGAATACAAGGAATGACACCAAACATCCGAATGTCTCCCTAATGATGTCTCGTAGGAAACTTCAAATTTTTGACGGAATCATCCAACGTAATTGTCTCATAGCAGCACAAACATTCACGGCTCTTTTCTCGATATCAGACGGTAAAGTTTTTTGAATGTCTTTCTCCCATTGGATCATTTACTTAACTTTGCTATATCCCTACACTTTATCGTCCGGTCTTGGAAGTTTATGTCATTGTGAGTAATTGAAATTTTATTTCCTAATCAAGAATTCCCAGTTCTTCATTTGCTTCATAAAGTCACCTATGGTCCCATAAATGAATCGCGCTAACTAACTGTCATCGGCTGCTCACACTCCTCGTCCTCGACCTAAAAGTATGAATCGTAGGAAACATTTGCAACCCCTGAATCGTCGGATTCCACTTGACCGGTCTCGCCCTCCTGCTGATCACCATCCTCACCGCTGCATACGCAATGATAACACACCCGAAAGCCATTGGTATTAGCCAATACAACGGTATCAAGCTCCTGCTCGTCCCAAACACCACCTCCACTCCAGGCGTATAAATTATAAACGCAGCCAAAGAAGCACCAGCGAGGATGCAGTAGAACGTTGCCCGGTTCGAGAACATGTATTTCCCAAATGGAAGAGTAAGCCGCGTCTTGCAAGCGAAGAGGTTGAACATCTGCAGCGTCATGATGGACCAGTAGTACATACTCTGCGCCTCGGCTAAAATATCAACCTGCGTCGCTCCATCGAGCCCTTTATACGTCTTCGCCCTCTTCGAGAAGTAAAACGTCGGTGCCGAAGCACCCTTTTGCATAAATCTCGCATCCCAAGGTGAAATCCCCCGTCGCTGCAGAATAATAAAGAATGCAACCATAGAGGCGACGGCTTCTATTACGCCGATTTCTAGATATGACCATGAGAGTAAGGGGCCGTCAACCAGTACTTCTCCGCCGGTGTTCTCGAATTTGTCGATCCAGTAGACCTTCGTGAAGAATTTTCTTATCGTGTAGATGAGTTTTTGGCCTTTAGTCTGGTCTTCGAGAGGGATTACAAGTCCAGTCGACTCGTCGAATTGCGATTGTGTGTTTCGGAGGGCGCGGCGGCGGAAGATTTGCGCGGTTTCTGGCGTGACGGGTTTGCGGGGTGGGAGTTGCATGAGGCCTTCTTCTGTTTCGGGGGGATCCCAGGCGAATGATAATGCGGCTATCAATTCGAACCCGAGATCGATAACCAAGATCAAAATCGCGGAGAGGGGGAGGGGAAGTGGGAGGATGACGTAGAGGAGGTTAGGGATGACTTCTGGTGTTGAGTGCGTGATGGTGTATTTGATCGATTTCTTCAAATTGACGAATATGAGACGACCTTCCTCGATACCCCGGATGATACTAGCGAAGTTGTCATCGAGGAGAATCATGGATGCTGCTTCTTTGGAAACGTCGGAGCCGGACTTATTCATCGCAATCCCCAAATCCGCTTTCTTCAATGCCGGCGCATCATTCACACCATCTCCCGTCACGCCGACAATATGGCCCATACTTTGGGCTCTTCGCACAATCTCAAGCTTGTGCTTCGGTGAAGTACGCGCAAAGATGATTTCATCTTTCCAGAAAATATTGTCCCAGTCCGCGTCAGTCAAGCTATCAATCTCCTCGCCATGCACAACAATCGCACGACTTTCATCCTCGGCAATCTCCTCAATAGGTCTATTCATCCGCTTTGCGATCTTCTCTCTCGTATCGCTGATCATGAGGTTTATCTTTCGTCCGATGGCTTCAGCGGTCAATGGGTGGTCGCCTGTTACCATAATCACTTTGATGCCAGCTGCTCTGCAGCGTCCGATTGCTTCTCTGACTCCGTGTTTGGGGGGGTCTTGGAGGGAGGCGAGACCAACGAAGACAAAGTTGCCGAGGGGATAGTTCTTAGATTTCTTGTCGAAGGTGAAGTCTTCCGGGAATTGATCGCCAGGTAGAAGGAGTTCAGCAAATCCCAAAACTCGATGTCCACGACTAGCCATGTTCTCATAGGTTTCGTCGTAAGACCGCTTGTGCTCGTCCGTAATGAGGATGGCTTCTCCATCAGTACCGATCAGGATCTGACTGCAGAGGCTCCATACACGCTCAGGAGCACCTTTGATATAAAGTGTCAAGTAGCCATTTGCATGGCGTTTCTTGTGAATACTCATATGCCACTTCGTATCCGAATTAAACGGCAACTCAAAAACCTTTGGATATTCCACCCCCAAATCATCATAACCCTCAAGCTGAGCAGCCGCATACCGAATCAATCCACTTTCCGTCGCATCGCCCAGAATCTCCCTTTCCTTAATCGGCACATCCGTCCTATCAAATTTTGCACGCGAGCAAAGAGCACAGATGTGAAGCATATCAATCACACCAGCGTGATCAGGACTTGCTACTGATTTTTCCGAGTTTGCTTGTTGGGGCGTTGTTTCGTAGAGCTCGCCGCATGTCCAGATGTTTGTGGTCGTCATTTGGTTCCGTGTAAGTGTTCCTGTTTTGTCGGTTGCTAGCAGCGTAATAGCGCCCAGCGTCTCAACGCCCTGCAAATCCTTCACAAGGACATTCTGCGCCGCCATCCGCTTCGCTGCAATCGTCAACAACATCGTCACCGTCGCCGGCAAGCCTTCAGGGACCCAAGCCACGAAGATGCTGACAGCGAATGTGATTGATAGAGAAACGTTGTTGTTGTTGACCGGGAATGATATACCGAAGAATATCAAAGCGGTGATGATAGCGATCGTAGCAATGATCTTGACGAAATTATCAATCTCATGAGCCAACGGACTCACAGATTTCTCCTCCCCAGCCGTCAAATTCGCAATCTGCCCAATGACCGTCCCATCCCCCGTCCGAATCACAATCCCAAAAGCCTCGCCGCTAACAACCAACGTACTATTAAACATCAAATTCGTCGCCTCTAACGGATTCTGCATATCGTTATCCTTCATCCGCTCTTGCGGCTCGCTTTCCCCCGTCAAGGACGAATTATCAACTTTGCAGTCGGAAGCAGAGAAGACGAGGATATCAGCTGGTGTTTTGTCACCCATCCGCACAAATACCACATCGCCAGGAACCAAGCACGACGCCTCCAACTGCGCCATCTTCCCGTCACGGACACACATGCATTTCGCCGGTATCATATTGAGGAACGATTCAAGCAGCGCCTGAGATTTATACTGCTGATAAAACTCGATAAACGCGTTTATAAACGCGACGGCTATTAGGATCGCGCCAAGATACGTCTACCCACAATATCAAAATAAGCGAATGTCAACCAACCATAAGTTGTTTATGTGCCAAGGGAAAAAGCGACGGAAAGGGGGACGTACGTTCGCGAAATTGTCTTTGAAATTTATTCCGAGGAGGATGTATTCAAGGACGCCGGCTACGATGAGTAGCAGGTTGAACAAGCTTGTCACGAAGCCTAGAAATACCAGAACTGGGTGGCGCTTCTTGGGTGGTGTGAGGATGTTTGGGCCGTGGGCTTTTAGAGACTCTTCTGCTTCTGCTGTAGACAAGCCATGGCTTTCCCCGGGCTTTTCCAAGTTGATGTTCGTGCTGTATCTTTGCGCGACATGCGAATGGGGCAGGAGATGCTCGTCGATGTTTACGTTTTTCTTTTCGTTTTCGGCTTCGCGCTTTCGTCTGCCACGCTCGGTGGCTGTATAGACTGGTGGGATGGAGTGGATGGATTGTGCGCGGGTGGCTGAATGAGCTCGAACAGCACTGACAGAACGTTGTGATGGTTGAAATGTCGCGTTGTCTTCTTCTTTGCGCCCTAGGTGTGGAGCTGGCGCGAATTGAATTCTCTGGTCTATTGCTGGAGTTTCGTTTTGTGCTGGTGCCGTGGTGAGGAGGGACGTGGGTTCATCCCCTCTTGGGGGGTTGGACTTTTCGTCCATGGCGGGCGAAAAGGGGAGCGATTCGCTTGTTGACTTGCAGATCCAAAGACCAAGCTCCTTTAGCTCTTGCTATTGATAGCAGCAAGTCTTGGAGTCTTGGGAAGTCTTGGTCCACCGACTTTTTAAAGCTCACCTTAAGATATATGGCGAGGTAGCCCTCCACACTCCCCATACCTCGGGATATCCTCCACCGCTCCTCGACCTTGACTTTACCGTCGAATATTCGATGTATGAGGGATTTCGACGTTCAGAAAATAGCGCACGCCGCAATATTGCTGCATGGAGCACATGCATACGTGACGTTGAAATTGGAAGGGATTGATTGGGTTGCTGTCCCGGATGGCGTCTCGGTAAAATGATCCCCCTTTTAAGGCGTTACCCCGCCTCGCTTGTTCAGCGGTGTGCTGCATCTTGTTATACTTATCAGCCCTAAAGATATGGTTTTTATTGATGAAGTGGGTTTGAAATCTTGTGAGTGTTGAGGAGCTTATTACTTAGTGGACTGTTTCGACAAGAGATGTAGAGAATTTAACGAGGGCAGTGGACTGTATCGTGAATCGCATTTTGAGATCGGCTACTCTTGGTAGAGAATTGACGAAGAAATCCGCAGCGTACTAATATTCCATTGCCACAAACGAAGCTATGTGTCAACCCAGATCTGGTGATCCACTATCATTCCCAAATTCCCCATCCACGCTCTGCTAATTCACATCACCATAGCAAGTTGATGTGACAGTGGCTTCAAGACATTCATATGCGCGATATAAAATTTTTCGTTCTTTTTTCCTTCCTTGCGGGTTGAGATTGCGCCTGCAATCCCATAACTCATAGCAAAAGTGTTGCGAGGTGCAAAAGATTTCACGTGAAGAGCTGGGGGAATGAGTTATCGGAATCGCTAGCGAGAGTGACAAACGTGTGGTAATGATTGGTAGGGAGGACATGAACTTATGGTATTGCCGGCATGATGTTGGATGTTACTGTATGCGCTTCTACCCCAGATACATGGCATTACCTTAGATAAGGTACGATTGCCGATACCGGCCTGAATTTAGTGAAATTCACAGAGAAATCTCAGGGCTTGAATGTTGACTGGAGAAGTTCAAATACAACAACGGAGAAAGGTAAGCACAAGGTGAAGGAATTTAGCTCCATTAAGCTACTAGTGAAAATGAGATACATCAGCAAAGGAAAACGCATCATGACATAGAAAATAACACTTGCAGGACCCACGCCCGAAACTCATAATTGCATGTCATTGCGTACGAAAATGTTTTGATAAAATATTAGTTGAGAATGGAATTTGTGGTATCTTATGTCCTACAAATGCCAAAGGAAAAAGCTGGCCAAAATCGATGACTCGTAGATTAACTCTGGTTGCGCAGCTGCGATCAATTGCCGTTATTTCGTGAACGCAAAGAACTCCAGACCAGTGTCCTGTGCCCTGTACGCTGTACCCAAGCACTACCTTGAGCGCAGCTCAAGTCTCCCTACAAGGACGTCTAGTTCCATCACGAAAATCCGGCCTGCGGAAGGATCAAAAATAGAAAAAAAATCCCGAACCCCAGCATCCTTTATTTCATAATTCCAAGGGAAAAAAGAAAATCGCGAGACTTCGAGAGAGTTACTTGTCGGCTTCAACCACCATATTTTATATCTTGTTGAGCATTGCTCAGCGAGCAGATTCCATGGCGAGGTGGCAAAACAAACAGTCCAAGGGGTTTTTGGCGCCAGGAAGCTCCATCTTGGTAGTCTTGTCGGTTCGCACGCAGTCCGTCCTTAAATATCGCCTCTTCGTCGTCTGCCATCTTTGTACTCTTCATCGTACCTGTCATATTTCCTGCGTGGCTGTCCACTGCTACTCCTGCTCGCTTTATGGCCGCCAACGCCTCCTAATACCGCTCCACCGAGCGTCCCCAGTCCTGGGAATATCAAATCACCAATAACTCCGCCACCAAGTGCGCCTAAGAATGTATTACGACTGGCATGATCCCTTTCCTTCCTATGTGGAGCGCGAGATCGGGAATGCGATCGAGGTCGCGAGTGTTGTCGAGGGCGGGAACGTGATCGGCTGTGATGCTTTCTTTGATGTCGAGATCGAGAGCGACTTTGGGGGCGGTCTCTGCTATCATCGCGACGGTGATGCTGGGGAGGGGGAGGTTCGGAATAAGAGCGGTGATGGCTTAGAGGTGGGAGGAGATGATTGTCAGAAAATTCTTGTTGTCCCTGCTGTTGATACGGCGTCTGTTTGAGGTTTGGTTGTGGATATGGCTGTTGAATGTATGGCTGTTGCTGCGGATATGGGTATGAATGATGATGCTGGAGAGGATGTTGTGGTTGAGGTGGGCACGAATTCTGAGACTGAAGTCGTGGGCTCCCTTGATAGCCTTGTTCGTGAGGTTCGACTGGATATGGAGGTTTGTTATTTTGCGAATTGTATTGTACGAGCGGTGCACTCGTAGGAGGTTGAGAAGAAGGCACGCATGGCTGATATTGCGGAAGTGGGTAGCTCGGAGCTTGAGGAGGGGTCTGTGGAACCTGCTGAGTGAAACTGTTGTAGTAGTCCTGTGCTGCCATTGTTTTGGTTATGTTTGACAAGGGGAGGAAAAGGAAATGTTGTCAACATATACAAACACCAAGAATGACTGCCTTCGGAACTCGGGTTCGCCTTCTTTGGTAATGCTGGGCACTCGTCACGCCGCATAGGGCTGTCTTAACTGTCTTGTGATTTCTCGGCATTGCTGCTTACGTGATGGCGTAGAGAGTCTAAGAGGAAAAGGATATTACTTGGCCTTTCCCGCGAGTGAATGATTAATTTGGATTTGAGATGGACTTGAGATAGACTGGATAGTGACTCTTTGGTGGCGATGGTGGTGGTTACGAGTTAAGGGAAAATGAGTTGAATTAGAGTGGAGAGTAAAAGCCGAAAAGCGCTAGCCTCTTAATTAGTCAGCACGGATATAAGCCTAAGCAATCTCCACTTCCGACAACATCTCACCCACACCTTCAGCCATATCACCCGCGCCTTGGCTAAAGGTAGGTAAATCGAAAGACAGAAGGATTTCGTGTGAAGGCTGACAATTCGAGGCGAGAGATAGCTTACATGCAACGCAACTCTTCTCATACACGGTTTCCGGGAGGCGATGGTGAGCTATAGAGTCCTAAAGTACAGTAGGGCCCTTGGTGATAAGTTGTCACGACTTTGAAGAGTTCTGAAGAAGTAGTTACTTCCTGTGTGTCTCCTCTACGATTACTTAATCATCTTGTTGCATTCCACCTCATTGAGATAGATTTGTTTTTGATAAAACCTGTCAAGTGGCTGCAAGATCAAACAGTTGCACGAGTGGCGCATTCTACATACCACTGTAGAAGGTGTGCTACAGCACTTCTAAGTGTCTGAATATAGGTATGGTTTTCTTAACGAAGTATGTGCGGTGTAGCGGAGTGGTCTTCTGTCGCCATCTCGGCGGCACCCATGGTCCGCTTTGTCTGTCGCCCGCCTCTTATTTTATCGGAATTCCTGCCGTATACGGAGAACTTGCCACATCCTGTTATAGTCGACTTAAATGGAGCTATATTCGATTCCCCAGTGTGTAGGGTATGTCTGTTACATTCTAAAAGTTTACGTGCGACTGTGGTAGATGTTCCGACTACCACCACCATGATTATCAAAGGACACGTTGCAGGGTAAGCCATGGAATTTGAAATATAATATGTAAAGTTCAACACGTTGGAATCTTACCTGCTAGTTATGCTCTCGATCTTCAATGACTAGTTAGCATAGAAGACAAATACCTGCGATGATATGCTTCGTTCTTTCGGGTCTAGAACCATCCCACCATTGGTCAAGCTACCCATGAATGAGGCTCTAGGATGTTGATCCCCCGCAATCTATAGTTCTCCTCCCTATCGGCTGATCAATACTACCAGGGTTCTGCTCGGGTATGGTTCCCATTTGATATTCATTCCCTCTCAGCCTCATGCATGAGTAACGTTTCCATTTAAACTTTAAAGTTTCCAACACATCAGACCAAAAACAATATATGAAGTTGTCTCTCGTTCAGTCTTACTCAGCATTGCAGAATAGATTTCGCTTCGCCTCCGGATATTTGTTAGAATCGCTTGGTTATAGACGACTTTGCGTCAAGCCACGATGTTTTGATAGTTTACGGATATTTTTCACGGGTTTCTATATTGCACGAGGACCCTTTAGGAGAACGATGATTTTTTTTTTGCGACCCTCAAAACATTCTATCGTTTTGTTTGGCGTCCGGTATATGCACTCACTTTATTGAATAATCTGGTGAGGCCCCTTGGGCCCCAGGCAAACGAAATCATCCCGTGTTCAGAGCGAACGGAAACCACACTCTGACGACAACGAGCCCACCAACTACCACTATCTATTCGAACATACTTCGAGGTTCAATTGACTCAATCTCAATAGATTGCCTGCGTCCCTCGACCTCTCACCACGATGTATTCCAAAATAAATGCGTTTGACGCCCGACAACTCCTTCGTCTCTCGGTTCTTGCGGTATGACGATGCATCTATAGTGCGGAGTATTTGCGACGATTGATTACTTTCATCTATACAGATGAGCCAATATGGTGAGCATCCCCTCAGGCATATCTCAAATCACCTGGACGCATCTTCAGACGATCCGGAGAAGCCCGAGAGGACTCCCAAAAACGACTATATATACAGCGGTCAATGCCATCACAGTTCTTCTCTATCATCACAGATCAGTTTCAAGATATCACAAGAACATCCTCTTAAGTCAAAATCAAAATGGTCGCCTCACTCATCACCTTCGTCAGTCTCCTCGCCTGCTGCTCAGCAGCTGCCATCCCAGCAGAGCAAGCCGCCGATACATCGGACAACATCCACACTTCTCAAATTCTGGGCTATAACGTCCCAGTTGTTGATGGCGCCCAAGATACTGCCATCTTTGACGTCTGGCAAGACATCAACTACTCTGGCCGTCATGAGGGTCTCGTGAACACTATTGGGTACTGCTGTAAGTCCTCCTTATTGAAATGCTCTGACGAAATGTATGGACACTATTAAACAACGCAAACAGACACTCTCAAGAATGGCTGGGCCAACTCCATCTCCTCTGCCAGAGCTGGTAGCTCGGGGTATAGATGCACTCTATTTGCGCAAGATGGCTGCAAGGGTGGCTTCTACATTGATATCTTCTCTAGTGGATCCTCTAGTGTCGGAGACATGAACGATCTTGGCAAGAGTTACTACTGCCATTACTAGATAGAGAATTGATTTGATGATGGCACTGAGGGAAGATCTCAGGCCTTGAAGTCGAGGATAAAGCGGTCGTTGGACATAGAGAAGGTGAAAGGGTGGCACTTCACTACTATGGAGGATATTTAATTCATGTTTTTTATCAGATTTCTTGCTGCTTTGTCTTTCTGGAATGCGCTCGCTACAGCCATTTCATACCCGATTTCCCCACTCATTCTTAGGAGAGATACCACATCCACAAGCGAATCGTACCTCAGAGCACCAATCGCCAACACTTCTAAACGACAAATGCAACACCTCTAGCCTAACGACAGAGCCCCTCTCACTGCACTTCTATTTCCATTGCTCCTCGTGCATGCACCGCTATCTAATCCTTCGTTGTCTGGCAACCCTCTACATCAAATCATCTAACCATGCAGTCGATGTTCCTCCAAACTTTTAAGACTCGTCAATTTAAGATCCGCGCGGTCGCCAGGCAAAATGCAATAAAGTATGTTTAAACTAGAAATGGTAATTGACGAGCGCGGCTCAACCGCAGAAACATAAGGCTAACTCGTAACCTTAAACATGGTCCCGCAAACGCCGACGAGTGTGGAAGTGAAAAAGGAGAATCGGTTGGAACGGCCCCGCACTATGCAAAGTGGGGCACCCATTGCTACCCAGACGAACCCGTGCGAAAAATAATTGTACATGGAGAAAAGAAGGTGTTCATTGTTTTCAATATAAAAAAGAGGCCTCCCATCAGCAATAAATGCGGGGTCCAAAACAACAATTCTCTCTTCCTCATGACTTCTCAATCAGGAAATCTATGTCCTTCATCAAATGCGCCAAGTTTTGCCCCCAAGATTTATTCCTCCTCACTCCTCTTCCAGATTTTCTCGTTTAATCTTTCCTTCTCATCCCAATGTAATCCAAATTCCAGTTCTGATTACAAATCCCTCTCCTCAAAGACTGCTCAAACTACTACTAACCTGACTCGTCTCCCTCCTACTTCCCCTCCTCTCCCTCCTTGCTCCCCTTCTCACACTTCCTCTTCTCTCAACCACAACAACCTTCTCCCCCTTCCCACCCTTCCTCTTCAACATAACCGCCAACAAGTAAATCAAAAACACCACACCAGCAACAACACCATACGCAATCTCCCCGCCTTTACTATTCCTTGCCAATTTCAAGCCCAGCCCGCCATTTATGACCGCTAACGCGATGAGAATACGTCCGTACCAGATATGCACGTGGGAGATGGCGGTGCGAGAATGGTGTCGTTTGTAGAGGATGTGGTGAGCTATGCCGAAGAAAGGTTGGAGGAAGAACAGGGCAATTACTGAGATGCCGAGGAGGGTGTGGGTGTTGTTGAACAGCTATATTCCACATCAGTTCCGATCTTTTTCCTTTCCTTCTTCAACGAAACATACCAAATTCGTCTTTTCCGCCAACCAAACCCCAGTCGCCAACCCCGCAATCAAAGCTACAAAACTAAACAATTGTATAAACGCATGAATCCATATATTTCCTCCTAGTCTTATAAATATGCTCCCGAGTGGAAATAAGAGAACAACGGTAACTCCTATTCAAGGTATCAGCAATCTATTCTGGGAGAGCCCCCCTCCATGAGCTAGGAAATAAGGAACGTGCAGGACGGGAACTCCATTTCCAATTACGATTTGCAATACGAAAGAGAAAAGATTTAAGACGCGGTCCATACCCATAATAACACCATGCGCAATCTGATATTTCTGAATTGTGAGGAAGTATGCTTGGAAGGAGTTGTTGCCGTTTGCGAAAGGATTCCCGGAATTCGATGAGGAGCCAGAGCCGAAGCCTCCACCACCTCCATACCCGCCCCCATAACCATTTCCGTAGGACATGATGCCAATTTCTTTTGTTTAAGAGTGAGTTGATTAGATCACTCGTGCTTCGCAGTGGTGATGCTGGAAGATCTGAAATCTGGACCAGGTTCAGCGCCCTAATGATTGTCGACAAGCTTCGTGAAAGATTCTTTCGCTTCCGAACTGTGGTGACCCGATCGCAATCGCTTCCTCTCGAACTTTCGAAGCGAAGGTCGTAGCTGTAGGTTCAGTAACAGCTCCCATATATTATCCGCGCCACGTCAGATCAACACAAAGTTGATGCAAGAACAACACAGATGACGTGAGATCAAACGGATGCAAGAAATGAACTGTTATCCGACAGGATACGATCTGATATATAAAGCAGCTCTGACACTGACACCTTCAGCCCTGTCGGTGAGAGGGAGTCCGTTGTCGCAAGGGGAGCGGGAGATCGACTCGCTTGGCGGCGTGGTGGGGTAAGTTCGAGGTGGGATGTGATGCGAACACAACTCACTAAAACCTGCTTTGAGCAATCAATTTCTCTTGCGCAAATTGTCAGTCATTAATCACTGTAGTTCTTTTCTCTCGCGCAATATGTTTTCCTAGTTTCAGTAGAATATTCACGATTCGAATGTATTCAAACAATCAAGTGAAGGTCGCTTGTCAAAATCGGAACTCCGCCCACATTCCCCGTTAGCTGCATAGCTTGTCAAAGCCTTTCCCACAATTGGCTGCGCAGAGGTATAATGCATCTGTTAATGTGACAGAACGCGTGTTCGAGGTTCCCGTTGGGGAGATATTTCACGAGCGATCCCAAACAGCCAATAAATCATTGATGGGATTGTTGCAATTCACCGATGGGTCGGAGGTTTTGAGACCGATTTGCGATGGAAGATGGGGAGGGACCAATGAGGACGGAATGGACATGTTGCGACATGTGGGATGGATGTTTCAGATATTAGTTTGAAGGGGTGGTATTATTCATCTAGAAAAGCATCCCTATGTTCCATTGCTGATGAATATATGCTTAACCTTCTTGTCGGCACTTTGAAGCTACCAAGGAAATCGTATATCAGAGTAAACTAACGACTCCAAGAATCTATGCAAGCCATGCCTTGGTAACACCCTCCAAACCAGGCTTCAACCACTCAGCATCTAACTTGTCTTCAGAATCAAAACCATGGTCGCCCTTGACAAACGTTCCAACAACACCCTCACCACCAAATTTCTCCTTCCAGGCCTCCACGAACTTTACCGTCTCCTCGGGTGGAACTGCACTATCCTGCTCTCCATGGAAGGTGAAGAAGTAAGGAACCTTCGTATCCTTGCTCAGCTTCGCCAATACCTTGGCAGGGTGAATCTCGTCCTCGTTGCCTAGCAGGGTGAACATTCCATGTTGCAATGTTGATAACGACAAGCCCATTCTCTCAGGTGGGAATGCACCCGTAAAAATCGTGCCCTTGGCCAAAGCAGCAACATGGTCATCGAACATCGATTTTGGCATTTGAGGAGCACCCATTGGAGATTTGCTGTCCGAAGCAACGCAGTACCAAGGTGAGTCGATGTAAGTCATGGGGTAAGCGGCGATGATGGCCTTGACGAAGTCGGGACGCATGAGGCCGGATTGAATTGCGAGGTAGCCGCCTGCACTTTCGCCATATGAGAGGGCTTTGGTGAGATCGGGGACAACATCACTTCCGATGCTCTTCAGGTAGGTTGGAAGGTCCTTTTCAACCCAGGTCCAGAAGTCTCGGACGTCGGAAAGAATCTCTACACCATTGGATTCTGGGAATAGGCGATAATTTGGTGCAATAATGACTGCAGAGTGCTTGATGGCGTAGTCAATTGACCATTGAGCGGCCCAATCTGGGAAAAGTGCATGGCCGGTGATGAGGAAACCGCCGTGGAAATGAATGAGGAGGGGTCGTGGACCTGTTTGGGCTTCTTTTGGAACCAGGACATGGACTGGGATCTCTTGGTTGTTGATGACTTTGTAGGGTGTTGAGGTGATGTTGAATTGAGCGAATCTCGGTGAATCCATCTTGGAAGTGAGGTTCGAGCTTGGCGATTAGGGGACGAGGGAAGTGGATTGCTTGGTGGACTGGAAGTTGCGAGGGTGCTGAGAAGGTTATTTTGAGGTAAGAGATATGAGAATGGATAAATGCGACTTGGTGTTGCGGGAGCCGGAATCCTCGTTATGTTGGAAATCAAGAGTTGCGGGGTAGCAATTGTAAAGTGGAGAAAAGCATCCGTGGAGATGTGCCTTCTTATATTATCGTGAAGCAAGCATCCAGTGAATACTAAGCCGCATTTTATTCACCAATTTGGAGCCTCACCGGTTCGGCACACTTCCAATCGAACCAATAGTGGGGTCTGTATAGCTCTGTCAGCCAACAAATTGCTAAGAAGGGGCCATTGAACGATTGGAGCCTTCGATCATTCCTCAGACGGAATCAATTCGGAGACTTTGTAGACTCATTCGGTATGCTTTCTCGTAAGCAGTAGAGAGCGCCCCGGGGTTGTTGCATCATAATAAGGGAAGGAAGGATTCTTGGTTAGTTCCGAACGATGATTCCATGGACTTAAAGCATGCATTAATTTCTCTGGCTTTCGGCGTTAAGCAAGCTGCAGGGGGTGGACAAGTCCGGATCCCGAAGTCCGAGTCAAGGAAGCGTGCGCATGCTGCCCTCAAGCGAGACAAGATCTTGGCAGTAGCGATAAGCGTCAAATGGGTAACTAGCTGTCTCTACCTCCTAACCCTTCAGAGAAAGAAAAAGCATCGTCTGAGGGTCCAGGCAAAGATTTTTCACTAAAGACGATTAGGTACGTATCAATTAAGATCCTATCTGCCCTTCAAGGTACCAGTACTAGAGATTTCTCTCCTTCAAAACCTTTTTCACTTGCTTTTGTAAATCCTTCGCAAATGGCTCATTGAACATTAATGCATGATCCCCAGAACACTCATGGAATTTCACTTTCTCCCTACAAAATGGCTCCCAATCTTTGAGAAAACTGGAAACCCAGTGTTCTCTGCTTGGGCTCACCACCTGCAGAGGGTCGACGAAGAAGACGTCCATGATTCCCACACTTCCCTCACAAGTATATTGCAGCGCTGCAAGGCGAAATGCGTTTGTTACCTCAACAATTTTCGTTAATCTGTCGTAATTCATGGCAAGAGCCTCGACTCGTTCAATCGGCGCCATATCGAGTATCAAATGGACCACTTGATTCTGCTCCACCTGCCGCATGGTGGTAACAAGCTCATTTGCTCGTGCTTGTGGGACAAGTTCCAGAAAATAGGCAACATTCAAAGCAACTGCCACCCAATCAGTATGAGCGATTAAAGGCGCAATATGTGGTGGCGAGTCAAATAGGCCGAGGAAGCGAACCTCGTCGCCATTGGACTCCAAGATACGGGCGAGTTCGAATGCAAGTGTAGACCCAAGAGAGTAGCCAGCAAGTGCGTAGGGCCCACTTGGTTGGACGGCCTTGATCCGGGAATGGTATGTCTTGGTTGCCTCGTGGATCGTAGTGAAAAATGATTCCCCAGCATTAAAGCCTCTTGTCCTTAACCCATAACATGGTCGGTCATGGAAGTACTTGGAAATCGCCACGAACACAAGCGCATCTCCGGATCCAGGGTGGAGAAACCACAATGGGGTTTTCGATCCCCGAGTCTGCAATGGTACAACTGGATCATATACTCGGGGCGCTTGCAGTATCGTTTCGATACCCAAAGCAATCGCTCGTATAGTTGGCCGAGTTAGAAAAGCAGCCATGGGGATGTCATCCACAGAAACCATGGTCTGAATCGTCTCCCGGAGTGCAAATAGCGTGATGGATGTTGCTCCGAGTTCAAATATGCTACTGTCAACTCCAATTTCCTCGAGTGGGACATTAAACATATTGGCACATTGCGAAGCAACGAGGAATTCCACTTTAGTGGTTGGTGGCTGGCGCAACTTTTTCTTGTAATCTCGAACTAATTGATCATTCTCGTCCACGAAGTTGTCATATTCCCCATTTTCAAATGCCGAGCGTAACTTCAGTCGAGACAATTTTCCAAGTGAAGATTTGGGAAGAATCGAGACTGATAAAGGAATGACGCGGAAGGGTTTCACAGATGTCATTGTTGTAGACAAGTGAACGATTGCATCTTGCGCCTCCGACCTTGACTTCAAGTCGCCCGGCTCAAAGGATGACGCATATATGATAATATATGACTCTGTTGGGGCTCCAGAAGGCCTATGGGAAAAACAAGCATAATATGAAGGTATTGTGCCTGGAATGCTTGCTTCTTCGAGGGCAGATTCGATTTGGTGTGGATAGTGATTTACCCCGTTGATTATGATTGTTTCTTTTGATCGCCCTGCCAAGTTCAATCGTCCAGAATCCAGATAGGCTTTGTCCCCAGTGATAAACCAACCATCACTTGTAAATGCTTTTTAGGTAGACTCCGAGTCGTTGAAATAGCTCTGAAAGACAATCAAACCTCTCAGGTGAAGCTCTCCAATTTCACCACTGGCCGCGAGATGATTTTCCTCATCAATCACAATACGCATCTCCAATGTGGGGATTGGAAACCCTAATTCGGCAAACTCCACATTCCTTTCGATATCACGTGTAGGGAATTTGTTGGAATATATAGACCCGGCACACGTTTCCGTCATACCGAATCCTGGGGTAATGGCATTAGGTGGCAAGCCGTATTGAGAGAGCCGTGCTACTAGAGCCGCTCCAGTGGCTACAACATTCATCTCGCCCCCAGAAATGAGTTTTTCCAGACAGGAAAGCTCATAGGATAGCGGCGACTCAGGGAGAGAATGTAGCAATTGGGCTAGGAAAAAGTTTGGAGCAAAGGTATAAGAAACACGATATCTGTCAATAATTTGGAGGAACTTCGTGGGATCCACAGAAACATCAGTGGCTGAGACCTGGATCTGGTCTGCACAGAGGGATATGGCATGAAGGTGAATCTCAACAAGATTTGCGACGTGATCCATACCGATCCAGCTGAGGAAAACATCTTTTTGGGTACGTCCGTGGAAGACTGCTTTGCTTCGTACTGCTTGAATCAGTTGTTCATGTCGTAAGCACACCGCTTTGGCGCTGCCTGTACTTCCAGATGTGAGCATCAGAACAGCTATTTCATCTCGCTTTTTTGGTTCGCTTTCTCTGCTGGCACTCCCCTGCAAGCTGTTAGATAATGGCCAATGAAATTTAGTTTCTATGTGTAGGCTTACATGATGACGTTGGCCGGCCATGCCATCTGATACTCTTGTCAAGTCATTACTGAGTAAATCTTTTGAAGATTCATAGTCGGAATCTGACAGAGATGGGTGGCTTGAGGAGTTCCCGTTATCAAGTGATACTACTTTTACCCCATCTATGATATAGGGAACCATATTTATGTAAGATTCCCCATTTTGTTTCCTCGTGAGGCTAAACAGCGACTCAAGGGACTCGATAGTATGCAAGCGAAGGCTGCTAATATCGCTGAACTCGTGTAGGAGAGAATTTTTGGTTAACACAATTGGATTTCTCAGCAATTGTTGGAGATGACCCAAGTGCCTCCTCCTCTGTTCAGCATTTGGCAAAAGAGGAGCAGATAAGGCTGGAAGAAAGCCTCCAATAGTGACAGCCCAAAACCATTGGATATTATCAATTTGTTCGTCAAAGTGAAGCAAGAAAATCGTATCATTGCTGACACCTGGGATCTCGGATAGCAGCTTGCTTCTCTCCTGGGATTGACTCAGGAGGTCGTTGTATCCAATTTTGTAGCTCTCCTTGTGTCCCCCGGGAGGATAAACGGTGATGCCGCTTTTAGATTTGGCAGCAGTCCGAAGAATATCAATAATATTTCGAGGTTCCGTGTTGGGAGACAAAGTTGCTGGTAGGACAGTAGCCTGTGGAATAGTCGGAATCAGATAGTGGAGGATTTCGACACCTGTGGAGGAGAATATACCAGCTCCCTGTCCCGCTTGAACTCTGACTACAGACCCAACTTCTATATGCTTTCCATTGCTTGAAGCTGACCCTGAAAGGACACTGAGGAATTGGGTGGCATCTTGTGCTTCAATAACCATATGGCCCCCGCTGTGCAGTTTGAATTCGGCAACTGTGACTCCGCGCTCAGAAAAAGTACCTAGGAGCTTTCTTGATGCTTTACTGCACCCTTTCTTGGTGACCGGAATCCAGGTAAAGTTCTTGGGAGACATCAAGATGGGGCAGTGGTAGCGTGGACGGCTGTACTCCAAGACGGATGCCTTCTCATGTTCCCACAGTGCCTGATATGCGTCTTTGATCTCTGCGCCATCCTTGGAGATATACTTGCCCTTTTCAAAACAACCATGTTTCTCAAGAAAGGTGTAGGCGTTGGAAAGTTGTTTCTTGCTGAGGTACCCTTCTCCACTTGCGCCTCCGAATTGAAGAATCAGAAGCACACGAGTATCATCCCCGTCATCTTGCGGTCCGTACTCAACCCCTTCAGGGTGATATGAGAGTTCCCCTTGCTCAATTGTGAGAGAAGGTGTTATCGAGAAATTTCCAGTCCATGCATATCGAAGTTGGTCAAAGTTGTGTTTGTGAATAGGTGAGTAGAAACCTTTCTGCTGAACGAAAGCCATTTGATAGTTGTTTGGGGAATTTTCGTCCCCTTCAAAGAGAATCTTGAAATCGATCCCGCCGCCACGATGCTTGAGAGAAGCCGGCTCAAATTGCATCTTTTTAGAATTAATGACCTCCATTGTCGATTGTGTTACTTGTCCACTGGGTGAGCTTCTGTGTAGTTGGTTGCGCTTCACTTTGGGATGCTGGGATGCTGTGATATCTTGTTTTCAAAACACAAAAATGAGTCTTTAGTACATAGCAATTCAACAATCAACTCATGAATTGGAATAACATTATAACTTGGTTTCTCTTACCATATCTGCAGCCGATCCCAGTAGCATTGTTAAGGCACGGGTGTTAGAAGCCAACACGGTCTCCCACACGCCAGCCATTCATCCCAGGGTGTGTTCAATACCCTGCTATGATTCTCAAGTATCGTCTGATGCATGCACCAAGGGATCCCTGTTCTCCAAATTCAAAAAGGACAAGCCTAGGAAGTGGTGTCATCGTATGATTCTCGATCCTTATTCCAGGTTTGCTATAGATCCTTACAGGAATCTATTCGTACTAATGAGAGTTCTGCTGGCGTCATGTTCCCAAGATTCATTGGCGATCTCTGAGTTTTCTGAGGTACAGTTCCCTCTACCTCCTTCCAAAAGCTTCCGGTCACCTTCAAGTCTGTAATGGTTTTAAAGAAGATAACGAGGGACTAATTGAGTGCAAACTTTTACGCCCACGCCTATAAATATTCACTCGATGATATCTACCAAGCATTTAAAACCAAGTCACTTGCTCAGAAATGGGAACTTATGAGTTGATAGAATACTGCGATCTTACCGGTGCCTGCATAACGCGGTGATAAATCTGATAAAGGTGGTGCGAGCTTCTAATGGCCTACTGAACATGTCAATGATCTTGAAATTCAACCAGACAAGATCCAGTCGATCATTTTCGTGGGGATCACCTCGAAACACTGAACGAAAAGGATTCATTAGACTAGACCTCATTCGCCTGCATCTACACAGTACATCATACAGCTGTATTTCTTAGTGCACGCTATTTCAGTCGTGTGCAACTACAGGAATACCCCGGGGGGATGAGAACCTCAGTGATTTCGGGTACAGCCGCCCTGATAAAGGTTCTGCTTCGGTTCAATTTAGTGCATCCCATTGTGCATCGGAAATTTGACCCGCCTCCCGTTGAGGGAGGGGAGGGGGGTCTCCCAAGGGACCGCCGCAATTTATGTAGGCTCCTATGTTGTTCTTTTGTCCCACTGTAAAGGTTGCGACTTCTAGCACATAGAGCCCATCCAATCGAACAATTTTCCTCCAGGGCTAGAAAGCGGACGCGGTCACAATGCATTATGCGACGTAGGATTTGGTGAGCAAGTTTCTGCTTTCTTGCATGAAACCCTGTACATGTTCCAACAAGTTGGTAGCGCCCATAAATGGCTTGCCTCGGGGATGCCGGGAAGTGGGTTTAGCCGCAGAAACACTTTACAAAGTGGGATTGAGTGGGCAAATTATCTGCCATCGTTCATGAATCCCTACGTATGTTCCGACGAGTTGGTAAGTTAGATTAATGACTCGCATCAAGGGCAGCAAGTGGAATTTGCCCCAAAAGCACTATATAATTAAGTGTTATTCCATATTTTTCTTTATATGATAAGGACCATGTAAGTAAGTGACATATCAATGCTATATAATCATGTAAAGTCCTGAAATAAGGAAGTGTACTAAAACTTTCGATATTTTGCCACCAAACCTGACTCAAGCTAGGCATTCGTTAAACTTTTGGGGGCAAACCCTCTCCCCCTTTTCTTTTTTGAGACTCCACAACTCCACAGAAACAACTTGTCAAAGTGTAGTACCTGATTATTTTTTGAAACCCAATGCAAATCATAGTCATATGAATTTAATTCCGTAAGATTTGAGTTTGGAACTTTGTTTTCGATAGACATGTAAAGTTAATAACTTTGATGGTATTTTGGTGGGGTCTAATTAGAAAATAGGTCCGGGAGTAATGCTCAAAACTCCTCCAATTGTACACGAGGTAGAAGGTAATTCGCTATTTGCAAATATAGGGGTCTACTGAGCGAAATTACAAATTTGTGTCAGGTGACAATAATAATGACAGTATCATATACTGATCAGGGCATCATTACAGTATGTTGTCTTATAATCAATACATAGATGATTCAGAATACCTTCCCTGAGTACCAACATGCTTGGTTGAAGCACCTTGTAGTTCCCTACGTTGGCAACAAATGAAATCCCTCATCACAACCTTCAAAGCTGCAGATTTGCTGCAGATTTTCCTTTCCTCCTTTGCCGAGGGTGTAATGATCATCGTTTTGGGATCACCCTGCAGGCCCTAAAGTTGATCAAAGTTGACTGTTCTCCTCAGTGTAACACTTTCGCAACATTCAATGCAGATAATACTACAGCATTGTGCCTAATACAACTCACGTCAGTTACATGTAATGACAGTTACGGGCAGGTATTTCTTGTACGAGAATCTGCTTCTTGGAGCCGAGTCCATGCACTGTGCCACATTTCTTCAATCTCATGGCCTGTAGCTAGGGCTGTGCCTTCACAGAACCAACTGGTGTCTGTGCCAGTTAAACCACGAGCGGTATTGTGCTTCTGCTCAATCAAGTGTGGCCCCGTTTGTCGCTCATGGGAAAGTGAGGAGAAGGAACCATGTTGGATTCTCGAAAAGGTTCATTCAATTAATCCCAAAATTTACTGAGTTCCTTTTGAATGTGCTTGCAACAATTTCAAATCAGTTGATTCCCGATTGCCTCAGACTTCTCTCTTTGAGCTCAGATTGAGGACAGTTCCCAGCACACAATATGGATCGCAACTTTGATGCGGAGGCTTTCAGTCTTCTCGGAACAGCTCTCGTCCTTATTGGGTTTCGTTTTGGAGTTCGTTTGAAGTGTCTGGGTTATCGTAGGCTTGCAGTGGATGATTTCTTGATGGTATTAGCTGGGGTTTGTCAGCCCCTTACAAAATTATTGATGCTCTAGACTGACTAAATGCACCAGTGTCTCTACGCTGCTGAAACAGTAGCAGCTTACTATGTCGGAGTATACAAAGGCCTCACAATAGCCCCGATGACCGGCGAAGAAAGAGAAGCACTCTCACATTTCCCAAATTCAGAAGAATATCGGTTTCGCGTGAACGGGTCCAAGACCCAGCTAATGGGATGGATTGTGTACACATGTTTACTGTGGATATTGAAAACATGCATGCTGTTCTTCTATACAAGATTGACGTCAGTATTCCAACTACATCTTCTTCCTCAGAGATTCAAAATTTAACCTCTTCGCAGTGCCAATGTTGATAAAATGGGATTGCGAATAAAAATTGGTGTTTACGCTTTGCCAATAACATTTTTGGCGACAGTATGTGTCGAGCTTTTTGGATGCCATCATGTCGAAAGACACTGGCAAATTTACCCAGACCCAGGAGGTATACTCTGAAACCCCAAGCTTTTGAATTTCAAACGTTAATATCGAGCAGCGGTTTGCTACCCTGCCCATTCATTTCCATCTTTGTACACTCTTATTATACTGAATGTGATGACGGACATATATCTCATGTTAATACCACTACCAGTAAGTAAAACAATCACAAATATAGAACGATTAGAGACTGACTTTCGTCGAAGATGATCTGGAAATCGGGACTTACAGTAAAGATGAAAATTGCCTTATTCGCAATGTTCACGGGTGGCATTTTTACGACCACCGCAGGATTTCTCCGATGTATACTTATTATCACGGTAAGCAGCAACTACAAAATTCACAAGGAGACTTGCTTTCCTCAGATAAAAACAAATTACTGACTCATTTGGTAGTCAGGAGCTGAGGGAGCTATCCAAGCTGGACAATGGTCGTGCCGCGAGTCTTTCATAGCAGTCTTCGTTAGCAATATCCCAGTCATTTATCCCTTCCTGGCAAGATTCTATCGTTCAACACTTTCAAGCATCAAAGGTACGGGGTCCGGCAAAAGCCGGTCGATCAGTAATACCATATCTGGAGGATTGCGCACTTTCCGCAAAAGAAAGCCGGGACCCTACTCTATACCAGGCGTATCAGCTTGGGAGGACACAGTTTGGGATCGCACACTTAACGGTGAGCAAGGCTGGAGCAGTGGGGATAGAATTTACGAGCCGAACAATAAGACCAATATCGAGTCGAGTGCGAATCCAAATGTATATTCTGATACAGATCTTCGATTCGGGAGTCAAGATATTGCGGTACGCACAGAGATTGGCGTTTCATTGACAGACTTGAAGAAAATGAACGAGGCTGCCATCAGAGAACATTCTCGACAATAATGGGAAAGGGAATCATAAAAAATGCGTATTCAATGGAGTTTATTTCATGTCTTACACTTGGATCGTTAGTTTCCTGTTCAATGCACTTACATATGAGACTTTGCTCTGTCATGTATAATAATTAAGCTACATTTATTTCTGGAGTAGATTTTGCAAGAGCATGGAGACAAACCTAACATTGGACAAACCCAGCTTGTTCAATGCCATGGCTCTTGTGTAGGCTATCTGAATTTTGTTACAGCTAGCAAAACCTTTATTTAATTTATTTAAGAGCCTTCTTTCCACACAATGAAGCCCATATAATTCATTTTACTGCCAGATCTGTGATATTTGGTCATTGTCATTACTCATTCATGCATTTAGTCACGAATGAGGGAGCCATTGCAAAATAAAGAGAAAGAGTTTGTAACTAGTGGCAATAGTAGCTAACTGATTAAAGCAAATAGATTGACTTTGAAGTCAAGGGTGCTGTCCATATGAAACACCCTTATTTTGGTACCCATACACTTTGTACATTACACCAACTTTTCAAGCCAACAAGCCCCCATTCAGAACCAATTCCACTGTCCTTCATCCCACCGAAAGGAACTTTAGGGCTAAGTTCAAAATGCATATTGACCCAAACGCTTCCAGCGTCAAGTTGCCTCGCCATCTTCTCAGCCCTCATGATATCCTTACTCCACACCGAAGCGCCCAAACCGGTGTTACTGCGGTTTACGCGGTCAATGATGCCTTCATCAGAACCATCCCACTTCATGACAGGAACGATGGGACCAAATGGTTCTTCATAAACGATACGAGCTGAGTCGGGCGGATTATCGATCAGTGTCGGGCAGGCAAAGAAGCCGCTTTGTTCCTTGAAGGCTTTGTTAGATCCGCCGAGAACGGGATGCAGCCCATCTTTGATAATGTCATCGAAGTATGTTTGGACTTTGGCGAGCTGAGTAGCATTTTGAAGAGGCCCAACGAACACTGTGGGGTCGGTCCCGCTACCAATTTTGAAGTTTTTCGCGTATTCAACAAGGGCTACAAGGAATTTCTCGTAGATGGAGGAGTGAACGTAGATTCGCTTGATGGCCATGCAAATCTGTCCTGAATTGATGAAGCACAGTTGTGCAATCTAGAAGACATTATCTTGTTAGAACTATAACTACAAAGGGAAGAAAGTGACTTACGGGAGCAATGGCGGTTTCCAGATCTACATCTTCACACAAAATCGCAGCATCATTGCCACCAAGTTCCAGCGTGAAGCGCTTCAGCGTCTTACTACAGCTTTCCATTACCTTCTTTCCGGTTAAAATGGACCCGGTAAAAGCTATCTTATCGATGCCCGGATGCAGAGTGCACAACGGTCCTAAATCATGGCCACCACTCAGTGCCTGAATAACACCTGGGGGAAAGAATTGCATGGCGAGTTCAACAGACTTGAGTCCACAATAAGGCGTATCTGGTGATGGCTTGACAATGATGGCATTTCCGGTGAAGACAGCTGGCACGATCTTTCCCCAAGCAAGCAAAAGTGGGTAGTTCCATGGAACCAATCCACACCCAACCCCAATCGGAACATATCTGACAGTTGCTGTCTTATCCTCCGAGTTCAGAACTACCTCCTCAGTCAGTTGCAAAGTCGGCGTTTCAGTAATCATCTTGATTGTTCTGTTGAACTCATCCTGGGCAAGCCCGTACGCTTTTCCCTGCTCGGAGATCAAAAGCTGAACGAAATCCTCACGATACGTTTCGAAGGCAGCCGCAAGAGCGGTGAAACATTTTTGACGTTCATCGATGGTCGTCTTGGCCCATTGTTTCTGGGCCTTTCTTGCAGCATTCACAGCTTCGTCGAGGTCGTCTTTCCCAGAGACCGGGACTTCTGGATTAGCCTTTTCGTTTGCTGGATTTAGACTGTGTTGAGTATTGACCGTCGTGGCAAGCCTCCCATCAATCACGTTGTGGAATTCCTAGAGTTATAAGTATCATTCTTCCGGTAAGTGATATTTCATACCGAAAACACCAATTTAACGGAGTGATCTGAAGCCATGGTAAGAATAGGAAGATAAAAAATATTGTTCTGAAGATTTCAAGGAATCTCTGGGAAAGCGACAAGTGTTGGTGTCAAATTAAAGAGGAAGCGAAGTGAAATTATAAGAGTATAATGCAATATGCGGTCAAACCCATTTCCATTTTCAAGAAGGCCTCTCGACCCCACAGCCATTCAGTCAAACACTTGGCCCGCCTGCAGAACAATACCCGGAGTACGAGCTATGCGCCGCACGTTGGTGGCGTTGTTTGGTGCTGCATGTGCATGAGAATTATTTCTGTCCTATAACAGTTGTTATATCTGAGGCATTTAATCTAGGATCTGTGTTGCATCAAACGATTTACCCGCGAAATTTCCATCAAAAGGAAATGCAACTACCTGTTATTGTTGGATTATCAATATCAACCAGCAGCTGCATGATTGAGGAACGACCTGACCAATCTAATGATTCCAACAATTGCTTGTAAAAGTTCCGATGAACATTTCGCTCCTTCCAGTATATTGCTGAGCTTTTACGTCTACACATTCTTACCTTATGCTACACCATTCTCCAAAACCTACTCATAAAATCCTCTTCAGAAGAGAACTCCCGTTGGCGGCCATTTCAACCGTATCTTCTCCAGTACGAACATGGGTCAGAATTCCAACGGAGGTTTCCTCGGCGAAAATAGCATGTCCCAGCTCGCGGTTGAAACGACTCCAGGAGAAATATCCAGGGCACAAAGCTACATGATTTCGAGCTATCTACGCCAAGTTCTAAGCTGGTTATCCTGGGTACCCCCAAGATGTCGCTACAATCCCGAGAGCCCTCCCCATTTCTCCATGGCACTGAATATTCTATTCACACTTGCAGCAACGTTTACGGTATATAATCCCATCAAAAATAAAGGGACACATCTAATGAATTGATAGATAGCCAGCCAATATTACAACCATCCTATCCTCAACAAGATGGCCGAAGACTTTGGTGTCAGTGACGAAAGGGTCACCGCCGTTCCGACTCTCATGCAGGCTGGTTATTCCTTGGGACTATTGTTTCTGTGTCCACTTGGAGATATTTTCAAACGACGGCAATATATCCTGCTTTTAATTTTGATTTCGGCTGTCTTGTGGTAAGGAATGATGACTTGATGCTACACAGCGTGCTAACTATAGCAGGATTCCTCTTTGCGTTACAAAATCTTTTAGGACATTCTGCGTCTTTTCATTTCTAAGCTCAGTGACCTCTGTAACGCCGCAGTTAATGATGCCGCTGGTAGCAAGCCTGGCACCTCCACATAGGCGTGCGACATACCTATCCATTGTTGTATCAGGGTTGCTGTTTGGCGTCCTTATTGCGAGAATTCTCTCTGGAATTGTGACGCAATATACGGGATGGCGAAATATTTACTGGGTGTCCTTAGGGATCCAATATCTGCTTGTGGCCCAGCTATGGCTATTCATGCCAGACTATCCCTCAGTAAACCCCGATGGAATCAATTATTTCAAGCTTCTATGGAGTATTCTCAGGCTTCTGTTTCACGAGCCACTACTTCTACAAGCCTGTCTAGTTGGTCTGCTAACATTCGCTATATTCACCTCTTTCTGGACAACCCTTACATTCCTCTTGGCCTCGTCTCCTTATTATTTCTCCTCTATTTCAATCGGACTCTTTGCATTAATTGGAATTGCTGGTATGGCATTCGGTCCTGTTTTTGCACGCTATGTTACGGATAGAATCGCTCCACTTTTTTCTATCATTGCTGGAGAACTTACGTGTTTAATTGGTATAGCCGTTGGAACCTTTATTGGCAAGTTTTCGATTTGGGGTCCCGTGGTGGAAGCATTTTCGATAGACTTGGGTTTGCAAATGAGTCAGATCGCACAGAGAAGTTCTATTTATTCCATTGACCCAAATTCGCGGAACAGAATTAATACTGCGTACATGGTTGCGCTGACTATTGGTCAACTGATCGGCACTGCCGTGGGGAATCATGGCTATGCCAAGGGAGGGTGGATTGAGAGCGGAAACATTAATCTTGGATTTGTGCTGTTTGGTATTTTCGTGTGTTGTATTAGAGGGCCGTGGGAAAAAGGGTGGGTTGGATGGAGCGGTGGTTGGGGCCTTCAAAAGTCGACCATTTTAGAGGTCAGTGGAAGCATAGAGGCTATGCGCGAGGTGTCAGTAACAAATTCGGAAGTCATTGAGGCTGCGAGGGACGAAAGTCGAGAAAACACATGTTGATAATAAGTGCAACTGTTAAAGAAGAGCACAGGCGGGGAAGTATACCCAAGGGGGCAAATAGATACTGAAACATTGTCAATTTTATCATCTTGATTAATACACACTTACTTGTTCGGCTAATAGTTGTTTATATCGTGTGAGGGCTTCGAAGATTGTTTCGGGGCGACCAACAACGGGAGCAATCAACACTTGCAGCTGTACCCAGAACAAACTCATGATGCAGTTCACCCTCATCGTAATTACCAACAGAGAATTAGGCGCAGTATCACTAAGTGTGGCATGCATCTATAACTGAGGCGTCACTTGTAGTGAGTAACCTGCATCTGAGGTTCTCGTAGAGACAATTTCTGGACTTGTATGTTAGTAAAATAAAGTTGTGTAGATAGGATATAGGAACAAAAGAAGACTGATAGTGTGCTACAGAATGCCACGAATCTGCGACTCGAGGCCCGCTTTCCCGGGCTTATTATGTATAGCTTGATTGGTAATGATTGCTATATTCGCAAACAACTGACACGGAGAAGTATCTAAGTACCATGTTTCTGATCGCCTTTGACGACTTGAAATAGCGACGTGAACATTCATAGATTATAGTAACAGCATAGGCAACATCTGCCAATCAAAATTTGAGGTGATCATAGCAAATGGAGAGCTAGCAGTCGTGGCCTAGGTAAGGTTACAGCCGTACAATTAACTAGTGTTAAATCACGATTTTTCGCCTCGCGACACAAGAACACCTAAAATCGCGAATTTGAGAATTAGCACCTACTAACCACGACACTACTACGTCTCTAAATAACAAAACAAGTTAATACAAACAATGAGGGTATTTAGTTTAGTGATCTACTTAAAGGGTTTATTATATAAACCTTTACTTATAATAAAAAATATAAATGCTTAATTTTTATAATTTAATATAAGTGTTATAAATTAAGTAAAATATAAGGTAATAGTAGTCTTATTATAAGAATCTAAAGCTAAGAAAAGAAAAGAAAAGAAAGGTTTTAAGTATAAATCTATAATAAAACTTATACCTAAGCTACTTATATTAGTAACCGCTAGTAGTATATGTCTTTAGTTAACGAGTATAAGACTTTGCTTTAATAATATATATATTTACCCTTTATTTTATATTACTTTTATTTAATATTTCTCTAGTAAATATCCTTTTTATTTAGTAAGGTTTTTAAGTTAACTAATATAGTATTTTAAATATAATTATAATATTATCCCTTCCTAGATAATAAACAATCCAAGGCCAGCGTGACCAGCTACAAGTCCAGCGATGACTCTTCTGTCCGACCAAGGCTTCAAAGAACTGCCGTAAGCTAGAGCCCAGAGAATGGCAACAGTTGAAGCGATGATCATGGTTGTGCCAACCCAGTCAACCCGTCGCATGCGGCCCAGAACATTGCCTTCTTTGGGATGGGAGACTTTAAGCCAGAGCACCGAGACAACAATGCAAATGCCTCCCAGGGGAACATTTAGGTAGAATATTGTTGGATATAGGGGCCTGAAGGCCTATAGTTGCAGGCAATTATAGGGCACTTAGCACTGGAAGGATTAGCGTCGGAAGCCCCGAATACTCAGCTGTTCAGGGTATTCGGAGGCTCCGAAGGATCAGCTGCTCAGGGAATATAGGCCTAGTCTAGCATGTGATTCAGGAGACTCGGGGCCTACGACCCCTATATATATAGCACACTTCTCACTGTAGAAATAGAACATCACTGAAAATCCCAACAAATATCCGCCTCTAAGCACCGGTATCTGTCAAAAGTCCCCCAAAGAGCGGACCAAGATCTGCAAAGATAGTCGCGACACCGAATAGGTGCCCCATATACTTGCCACGTTCGCGGAGAGGCACCAGATCACAGACAATGAGATCTATCATCATGCTAATTCCACTTGCGCCGACACCTTGTATTCCCCGGGCTGCGATGAACATTGCGGAATTGGAGGCACTGCCATAGAGCCCGCTCCCCAAAACGAACAATGCAACGGGAGAGATAAACACCCACGTCAGCCCCAGAGATCAGAAAGCTGACCAAATAGTGGCTGGAAGGCGACACTGGAGGGTTTCGAGCTTGCGAGTGCGTTTGTTGCGAGTCTGTCGGAAGGTATGGTCGTCTAGGACTTTTTCCACTATCGGATGGATGCTCTTCCAGGTTCCAATGCTCGTTATCCCTACCCCCGCAGAAGTTGTAATAGCAAGGATATGCTCGAGCAGCCGAGACTGGGCTACTCTGATCCCACGGCGCAATATATGCTGCATTTAATGTTGGCTCCGTTCTCGACTCCGATTAGCTCAGTATTCAGATCCGAGGGCCCGATACATGTCGCATTTATTGTTGGCTTCGTACCACACTCCGATTTCCATTACCAAGCGGCCTAATATCCGCACTGGATGATTATTTTGTTGATCCAAGGACCACTGTCAATTATTGCCAAGGAAGCCGCCTCAGAACAGAAAAATGACATCAACAATTCCTCCCATACAAACTGCCATTGTCGCTGATGGGTCAGGGGACCTTGTCATTTCGCGAGAATCGCTCGTAGCAGAGCTGGAGCCCGACATGCAAGTTGACCGGGCCAATGACAAGCGAGGGGGCTCTGGCGGGCAGTGACCGCGCTGGTATCATCGTAGCCATCGGATCTGAAGTACCCCCTGGTAGATTTCGAGTCGGCGACCGAGTCTGTGTAGCTGTTGCATCCATGAACCATCTGTTACCCCGAATTGGTGCCTTTGCAGAGTATGTCGGCGCAACTGCCGACATCACATTGAAGGTGCCGAGCGCTATGTCACTTGAAAATGCGGTGGCGTTAGGCATCAGCGTAGCCACAATCAGATATGCCTTGTTTCGCTCCTTAAGAGTTCCAGGGCATCCCGAGAAGCCAGCTATAAAGCCGGCGTACATACTGGTGTATGGGGGTAACACTCCATTGATCCACCCGTCTACTACCAGACTAGCCACCGGGATGGGTTCGACCCAGTAAAAATGAGGTACCGTGAGCAGACTGGCATCCATTGATGGCCAGACGTTGCCATCAGCATATCTTGGAGTCGCGACGCTTTACATGACGATGGTAACCTTCGCCTCTGGGTTATCCATCAAGATCTTCGTTCGGGACATGTCTGCCGAAATCTCGAAGGTGTAGACCCAACTATCGGTTCGCCACGTACCGAGTGTACCGCGTCCAGGACACGACTCGACGATTAATTCTTCGGCATAATCGACGACGGCATATCGGGAGCCATTAGAAAAGGCGAACCCAGCATACATGCGGAGGTTTCCTGTCCCAAAGAAAGAGTAGTTGGGGTCACGGTAAAAGCCGAATATAAAGGCCCGCCGCTTTAACTTTTACTGACCCGTAAGGATATTTCCTTAAGCTTCTAGAATATTCGAGAAACAAAGCGACGGATTAATTAGAAATGACATTCTTAGGACCACAAAGGTATAAATACATAGGCTTCCCCACAGCTCTCTTCTGGCTCAGTTTAATAGAAATATATATATGGGAAGCAGATGATCCTTCTGTAAGTAATATACTTGTTTGGTTATTAGAATTATAGCTGCCCAAAGTATTGAATGGCGAGTCAGAAGCTGGCCTCCACTCAGGTTGAACATAAAGACCGTCGACGAATCGTTAAAACTCAATCAAGCGGTCAAACTCGCAGACTGGCACTTTCGCTGGTCCGAGATCTTATCGTATCGTCACTGTGTGTCTTCCCTTTTTGTTCTCGATGAACTCGTCTATGCAAACTCCTATGATCTTGTACTGACCCATGAGGTTGTTTCTGCATATCAGTAGATTCCCAGAGCCACCGGTTTCCACGTAACCGTAGTCTCTCATCGAAGCTGTCATGCCGTGGGTGAATTCTTCTCTCACCAGGACCCTGCCCCTGGGTAATGGTAGCTTAGGGACTACGGGCTTGTCAACCTTTGTGCTCCTGCAGCTTCGGGAATAAGACTCGTGGAAGTCGACATCGCCTCCGAACGCTGCCAGGCTGAAGGTCCTGCCTACGTCTCCGACCTGCACCAAACCCAGTCCGTCTCTCAGAACTATCCTGTCTTCTTCTAGGGTCGCGGAGGCGCCGCCAAGGGAGCTCCCCTCCATAGCGGTTATGGCTTCAAATATCAACGAAAAAGGAGCTGTTATCGTGCATCCGCAATTCACTCGGACTGTGCACGAAATGCTCGCCGTGCTTTCGTTCTCGAGGCGAGATCCACAGTGGGTTATGTTTTCCATCCTGTAGATCATAGACCTGTTGTGAACCCTGAAGAGAAAGGGGTTTGGATTTTCCCAACCAGTGCCGCTCACACATCTGTCTTCCCACCCCGTGGGCTTCGCATTGGGGTCGCTGATCTTCCAATGTGGTTGGAGCTTGCGGAGCAGCCTCCTCCTGTACTCGACGACGTCGGAGCAGGGGTCCATAATGCTTCCCAGTATCGTTGCACATTGCACCAGTATCCTGCCCGTCTCGTCCCCGACCACGTCCCTGGGTTGGTCGTGGATGGGTATCGGCTCGCTGCTGAAGACGCCGGTCTTTACTTTCTTCCCGCAGTTGCAGCCTCGGAAGACGAACTGGAAATTTCTGTTCTCCTTCTCCTGGTTGAGAAGGATCTTCATATACTTCTGTGGGGATCCGACGAGGCCGGTCATCGCTGTTGCCTTCGCCAGATTCGCCACGCCCCTTCGCTTCAGCTTTCCCAGGTTGACAACAGCAGCGAAGCAGTCAGTGGTCAAGAGCTTGCTGTGATTTGCTACAACTGGTATCCAATCACACTCTCCCCTCTCTTTGCTGCTTATCGCCAGCTTGGTCCACGCGTACCCAGTCTTGATGGACAGCTGCTTAAAAAAAGCAAACGAGATCTTCTCCATGTCGTCTCCCATTATCTCCCTGTCTACCTCCTCTGGGGTGAACAGCCCGTTGAAGACGCCTAGGAGCCCTCTGAAGATGTCTCTCCTCTCCTTGCACCCCCGCGGTCTTATGGAGATGGCCGAGAATATGTTGCTGATTCCCTTGTGGTTTTCGTACCACCAGAAAGGGCCACCGTTTATGATATCCGTCCTCGCGGAGCTAATCCCCCTGACCTGCGTCTGCAGGCCATCGAGGATCAGACAATCCTCATCTATTACCCTCAGTATTGCGTTGACCGATGCGGTTCTCAGGACTCTGGAGGTCGTTATCCACGCCCTTAGCTTGTATGCTTTGTCTTTGGAGTCTGTGGCCAGGTCCATCCAGGTATCGAGCTGTCCGATACAAGATATGCTCTCGTCGTTCATTCCATACATAGTTATGTTTTTTCCGAGGAGCATTTCCTGGAACGTCCACATCCTGGAGAAGTACAAATTGTTGAATAGCGACGTAACCCGGCGGATGCACGTTGAGTAGCAGTTTAGTACGCCCATGTCAATTGCGGCGGATCTCATCATTGAGGCGTCTATAGGGAAGGTCCAATTCGTGTTCACCCACGTAGACAGGCGTTTCGTCAAGTTCTCTCCCAGCCTAGCCTCCGAAGCTATCGTTGCACCGCCCATGTAGTACAGTATGTGGTCAATAAACTTCAAATCGTCCACGATCTCCTGAGGGCTCCACACCTCGCCCATGTCCATCAGGATGTAGCACATGCGGGCGCTCTTGTAGTACTGGTACATTTTAAGTACCTCAATGTCCATCTCCTTCTTGTCTTCCTGGTTTAGACACACGCAGTCAACCCACAAGTATTGAACGTTACCCTTGATCATTAGCCTTTTGATGTCTTCTAACTTCTGCTTGGATATCGTCACGTTCCAGTCCACGCCATCGATTCTGCAGTTGTATGGTTCTATCGTGTTGCCCCACGTGTAGGTGATGATATCGAACTGGTCGGGGCGATCGTGAGCAGAATTGCGGAAGTCGAAGACCTTGAAGTTGCCATTGATGTGGCCTAGGAGCCTCGTGGGAAGGAAGGATGCCATGGCGAAGCTCGTATTGGAAGAAATGCACCTGTCCAAGTCAAAAGGTTAAATCGTAATGCTGAACCGGATACTAACTATGATGTACAAAAATCAGGTTGATAGCCTTGGTCTGAGGTTGACAAGACTGTAGCAGTATATCCATGATAAAGAAACAGAGTTTAAATTGAAGTATATACAGCAGGCCGGTCAGGCTATGGGACTGGATGCAAGCGGCTGCATCTCCTGATAAACCAGGTCAGGCCATTGGTCCCTCCAACAGGAGCGGCGCTTGCAGACGCCTCTCCCGCCTCCCGAAGCGCCACAGCGCGTCGGGAATGGCGTGGGCCGTGCCATGATTAGTGCTTCTGCATTGTCACAGGCCAATATTGGCGAACGATCAACAAAGCTGAAAGCTGAAATGAAGCAATTCGAAGAATCCTTGTAGATGGCTTGCACTTTCGACAAGGTGCTCTCACCAAAAGTCCTCTTGTTACTAAGACATATCTTGTCACTACAATCCTCCTTGTGAGCACAGTCTCTCTTATTACAGTACAATAAAGAAAACAACACATTGCAATTTTGAAGATCTGGCTCCTGCCTATTAGAGCTTGCGATTTTACTTTGGCTCCCTACCCTAAACTCCTCTAGGAAGAAAGTGACTCTACTTTCCTTAGGAGGAAGCAATATAAAGATAATAAAAGCCTTCGTTTCTCGCTTTCGTCAGCATGCGATGTGCCACTAGAAGGACTATCATAGGGCCAAAGCTAGGTTTTGATCATTGTTCTGAATGAGTTCATGTATATACCCCCTAGACTGTCATCGCCCTTTACCGTACTACAAGTTCCCACCAATGGCTAGACTCTGCCACTTGTTTCTTCTGTGTGTGAGCATTGTTGGAATTTCTGCACAATCATGCTGAAGAAATACCAACTGCACGGGCCCAAGTTCGACAGGTTTCAAAGGGCCATGGCAATCTCTCATCTACACACCCAGCTCGCGAAACATTGGCCCCAGCTCGATCCTCTCTCGCAATGGCACTGTGGTGGGAAATTACAAAAGTAGCATTTCGTTAGCAAACAACGGATCAGCTGCGATACTTGACTTTGGCAAGGAAGTTGCAGGTATCGTGTCCTTCCAATATGCAACGACAGGAATCCGTCAGCTAGGCTTAGTGTTCTCGGAGTCCAAGAATTGGATTGGAGACTAGTCAGATGATTCCAATGGTGGATCTAGACGGGATGATGCAATCTATACCAATATCAGCATTTCTGATTCGGGGCAGTACACAATACCAGATGCAAGTCTGCGAGGTGGCTTCAGATATCTAACCATCTTCCATATGACCAATACGTCAATGAGTGTCACGGTCTCCAACATTAGCTTTGAGGTTTCTTTCCAGCCGACATGGCCAAACTTCCAGGCTTATCAAGGAGACTTTTATTCCTCCGACGATCTATTGAACAAGATATGGTATAGTGGTGCATACATAGTGCAGATGAACATCATAGCTCCTGCAACAGGTCAACGTTATCCTATTGTAGCTGGTGGGTGGGCAAATGATGGTTTGACTGGACCTATTGGTTCGATCCTTGTTGATAGTGCAAGGAGAGATCGTACCGTAGGGTCTAGCGGTATGGGTGTTGCGATACCGGCGATGTTGCCAGTCTTGGAGACGTTGATTCTGCGAAGAATGCTCTGCAGTCGATGTACAATTACCAGGTCAGTGTGTGGCATCGTTTGTCCAGATCACCACAGTGACGAGAACTTCAAGAATTCCGATGGGTCTTTCACATTTTCCGGACCATCTATGCTTGTCGAATCAAGCAATAAAAAGGGTAAAATAGAGAGAACTCAAGTGAAGTCAGAATTGAGGTTGTTGTTATTGATGTCTAAGTGAAGTAGTGGGTGTTTTTGCGGTAATGACAGTTTGCGGCTCAATCGCAGCGCTAAGCTAAGAAAAGCAGGTCCATGCGCATCGCTCATTCAACAATGCTAGTCAAAGGAAGCGACAGTAAGCAGCAATGAATGGATCGTGTCACAGCATGCTCCATGTGGACCTTGATCGGGACGTATACCTACGCGCTGTATTCGAATGATATCGCGTTATCACAGCCGCTTCACGGCCATTCGTGCAGTTATTCCCATTTCACCTGGACTGAACACAGGTTTCACCAATAAAAATATTTGTTTCTCAGTGAAAAATAAGACAAAAAGAATTATGCAGCCTGGTGGCATGCAGTGTCGCAGCTTCGCATATGTATGTTCGTAGCATACTATCCCCAAGAAGGACGTTGAAAATAATCTGATCATCCTCAATAGGCAACATGCGCGACAGAGTTTGTCCGAAAAGGCTCGCTTCTCCATTTGCGAAGTGTTGTTGCCCTACCCACGCTCGCGATCGGACTTGAACAACCACATACCAAGCGGCCGAAGCGTATTCAAGACTTTATCCGTCTCGATTTGTGTTTCGTTATTAATCTACCCGATTGCTGAAACACATATGTCGATCTCTTTATATCCACGTGAAGGTATTATCCAAACTTCTGAGGCTGTTCCAACCTCATGGCGGGGAAGTGGGGACCCGGCATCGCGTTTCCATCCCCAGAAACGCGAGGTTCTTCACTTTTATTTTCAACACCTCAACCTTTCCTCAAATACACGGCATACGGATAACACTCTATCAAATCCATGATGGAAAATATGCGTAGTTTTTCCGTCGACAATTTGGCCGTGGTTTCTGTGCTAAGACTCAAGGTTGGTCGTTCTTAGCAAGATGGTAATTGAAATGAAGCTTCAAAACGTACTTGTACTCTCTTTTTGCTGTTCCGCCGCAACTAGTTGCTCTATCCATCCCTTTCTCTTTCAAAATATTGCTTTCCATCCTCCTATTATCTATACTCCAAGCCTATCTCGTAGCATCAGCCGGTGTCTCAGTAACCACCGAGAATGGCCGTCTCAACTACACAGTAACAGCATTTGGCTCATAACAAAACGACGTCCCCAGTATTCTCAGCGCATTCAAGATCTGTGGTACCTTTGGAAATATCACATTCCCTGAGAATCAGAACTATTGGATTGCCGAGAGACTGAACCCGGTTTCTAGCCATGTGCACATCAATTGGAAAGGGCAATGGAGTGTATGTACTCTTCGTTTAGTTCCGGGAATCTGGGTGTAGAATGTTGGAACATGTAAGCTGATTTTATTCCGGTCAGGATGTCTGATAATTTGACGTATTGGAGAGGAAATTGATATTCAATTGCGTTTCAAAACCATCAGGCTGGATTTGTGTTTCGTGGGACGGGAATCAGCATTGAGGGATTTGGTACTGGAGGCATTAGCGATGGAGATGCATGGTATGATCCTGAAGAGATTGTTACACTTCCGGGACGTACAATGGTAAGTATTTTTCTTGAATTCCCATCCCTGTTGACGTTTGATTCCGATTCTGTAAAGCCTTTCGTGTTCTGGAACGTCAGCGATGTCACAGTCTCGAACTTCTTCATCAATAAATCGCCTCTCTAGTCCATAAATATTATGAATGGTACAGATATTTATTTCGACAATATCCATGTTAACAAAACCGCGACGAACGCTCCGAAGGGATGTAATTATGTGCAGAATATGGATGGTTTCAGTAAATTTTGGCTTCACTCATGATTTCGATAGATTCTGACATCGATTGATAGACACTATGGATGGCTCGATTATACACCTGAACAATTTCGTGTATGTTGGTGGTGATGGCTGTATTTCCGTTAAGGCTCGCTAATATGGTGTGTATATAAACAACGCAACTTGTCATGAGGGGAACGGCGTTGCAATTGAAAGTCTAGGACACTACCTCGAGGACTCAAGCGTAGAGAATGTATACATGAATGACTTGAAGGTACCTACACCCCTGTTGTGCTGAAAGGCTCTATTCTGATGAATGTCGATAGGTCCCAGGCACCAGATACGGCATCTACGTCAAAACTTGAATGGGCGACCTCGTCTCCCAAGCTTCCTATGAGTCGGAAGGTCTTCCCGTGGCGGTGGCTGGGCAAAGTGCACAATCCCACCTTCGAAAACGTTGACGCCACAGGTGCTGCTCGCGGACTTCTTATCACTCAAGACAATGGGAACAATGGATCATATTCCGGTACGAGCAAAATGGAGATCTCGGATATTGTATTCAAGAATTTCCTCGGGACGGTAACGAGCTCGGGGAATACAGCCAGTATTAGTTGTAGTAGTGTTTATCCGTGTTCGGGGATTTATTTTACGGGGATGGAGCTGGTGAGTAGTACTGGTGTGGGGTTGACAGGGAGTTGTAAGTATACTACTGCGAAGGGGATCCATTGGTTGTCGGGCTGCTAGCTGTCGTATTTGACCACTTCTCGATCAAGAGTCAATCGCAAAGATAAGCGGCATTCTTGAGTTACAAAGTGTCGATTGTGTTTCGAGTTTTGAGAATGTGTTGAGTTCATCTAATGTTCCAAGGGTCTCGCTTTGGTCTCCGTGCTAGAATCATGGCAAGTCGTACTCCCATAGCAGCCGAGATCCATTCCAGCTTATTTCGAATCCAAGTCTGAATTTCTCCACCCTCTTCGGCAGATACCATAGCAAGGTATAATGGATACATGCATCGATATCCTTCAACTGATTGAGGTCTATCAGTGGTCCCCCTTCCTTCCGCGTCAATCAGTCCCAAGCAAAATGGAATGCTGGCACAGATGTCTGTGATCATATCCTGAATGACGATGGACGACTCTATTCGGGTTTCTTCGAAGCCAGACAATATTGGTTGTCTAGAAGGATGGGACTCGATGAGTGTGCAGCAGTGAAGCAATATTTCGTGCAAATGAATTCTGACGCTTCGAAAATTGTTCCAGATGAACCCTACTGTTGTGTCGTGATAGACGTGATGATGAGGACCAGCAGGATTATTTGGAGAAGGAGATCGAACTACCTGGTACAGCCAGAAGCCTTCAGGCGTTTCGGACCATGTTTGATATCGTCGATCGATCTCAATGCCATCTTTGACGATATTCAAAAGCGCAATGAGCCATATTTCATCTTGCTGCTCCATATCGAATATATCTTGCGCTTCTGCACATAGTCTCGCTGTTCTAAGATTGATTGTCGAGAGAACGCTTTGTCGTGGAAGGTCTTTCCCATCCACAAGCTCCAGCCATTTTTCGGCTTCGTCCGGTGGGCGTATATTGCTTGAAATACATTTCATGACCTACAAACTATCAGTGATATTCATGAGTAGCTATGATGTTTCAAGTATCTCACATGGATGATGTAAGTAATGGCCCACAGCATCTGTCCCGTTCTGGTTGTCAGTTGTTCATCACCGCGGAGGCGGAGCAGTGACAATCTTCCTTTGAAGTGAAAGTGACTCCAAAACCCATTGGGCATTTCATAGCCATGTATTAACTTTAGAAATAGTCGATCAGTATTGGAATTATAGTGTCTAAGATACTCGGAGACCAAGCATGTAAGGTAAATATGCTAAACCACTTACGTTATATAAACCAAATAAGACAGATGTAGCCAATGTAGAGTCCTTTTTTGCTTGCACAGGATGTCCGAGTATCTCAATCATCAATGTCACGGCACTTGAGTAAGCTCTTGCAGCCTCTGCCTCAAGCGAATTGTCATTGATCTGATTTGCCAAATGTTGCAAAGCAACAGCTTGCAAAGCTTGCTGTAGGCACAGTGTAGTGTCTCTGCTATTGGCTATGTCTTCCAAAACGCTGTAATTGCCAAGAGGAAGCGCATTGGAGTTGGTTTTGTAATCGAAGAATAATCGGGGAATAGCTATGTCTCTGAAATTGGTCCTTGGAGGCGGGGTAATTCCACTTCTTTGGCCGATTGTCGCCACAAGATGCCCTGAGCTTGGCACAGGTGTCTGAGAATCGCTGGAAGAAGATATTGCCATAGTGCTGGCCTCCGACTCCGCATACACACGGCCGCCCACCCGTCCTCTGACCTTCTTCTCTGCATATTGCGACATATCCCGGAAGACGAGCTCTGAGTTGGGTTCGTAGCCCGGACATGTTTTACCAGAATTGGTACATCTATCACACGCTGGAACAGACTTGTCACACTTCCCCGAATTTAAATCAGCACACGAAAGGTAAATACACACTTAAAAGCAGGAATATATGTCTCACCTTAATCCTTTTTGATCTGCATTCATGGCAGCCACGAGGTCGTGGCATATTGTTCTCCACTGATCCTAATTTAGGCGAAACCCCCTCTTCTATTGTTACAGCGTATTCAGTGTGTCGATGAAGTTCCACAGTGAATTCCAATTACTGCACAAGAAAGTTCTGCCGTGCACAATCAGGAAAGCCTGAAGCCCCGGTAGAGCCGCTGAATTCCCGTATGTGTATGCGAAACTCCTTCCAAGATTGGTATTTCACGGCGTACTTAGGAATTGTAGTCATTCGTAGATACGCCAAATCCCGAGGAAAGAGGTGAAGCGAAGTACCGCATCTCAGGCACTAAACTAAATCGGGAAGATTTTCGGCGATTGGCCGAAGGCACAGAATGCCCCACAAGCCTGTGGCACAGTGCAGTCTTCAGCCTTATTTCAATCTCGATTGAAGAAAAAAATAGAGCTGGAGAGGTCGAAATCCTAGGACGCGTCATTCACCCCGGAGCAGACCGTGGATTTCCTGGATAAAGGGTTGATACCGACCTGTCGTTTGTGCATGGAACCCATGATATTTCATTGCTACTGCCATGCTGCTCGTATAAGCAATCTATTTGGGCATACAGGTCGTGAGGCTCTAACAATCTGATAGTGTTTACGGGCATCTTGACGAATTGATGTTGTTTGATCTGTTGCTACATGCATCGAAATTTTGCTGAATCGTGAACAGCTCCCAGGTTGTCCAGTCAACCATGGAGTAGAAGCGTCCTCATCGACCTTCTCGAGATATCCATATAATTATTCAAGGCGTCTGCACTCTAGGGAAACCAATAATGCTGGTGCCAAAAAGCCGATGAAAATCTCAGATGCTCCCAAGATCTGCCCCCACCATCTCTACCAGCTGACTAAAAGATACAGCACCTGGTCTCTGATAGGTCAGGGCTGGCCCAAGCTTGAACGACAGCAACAACATCACTCCCCACCACCAGCCTCCTTAATGGTCCTCTCGACTACAACGTTCACAGGTATATCCACCGGCACGATATTGTTGGCTCATATCAGTCCTGAGGTTGTCAGGCAACCTCGGCGTGATTCCTACGATCACATTAGGTTCTTGACCTACCAGTGGTCCTCGACACCAGCCTCCCAACCTAACTCCAGTAAACCTCACGAGCCATCACATTGCAACCATACATTCAAGCTTTTCCAAGACTAATTAAGCATCCGCCACTTACAAACTTATCCGACGACTTCATACCTTTCCCCAGAATTGCTTGTACCACACCCGATGGCCCAGCCTACCTCTGCGCCGCGCGCGAATGTGGACGGCTTCACTCAGCCGAACGCCAAACATCCGCAATCAAAGAAACACCGGAGCGTCTACCATGTAAGTCGTATAGAATGTGGTTATCTGTCGAATCAAATGTCGCAAGATCCGGGAATGGATCCTAGCCCTACAAGTCAGTCATTGCAACAGAATAATTCAGGCTCCACTCAACCTACAGGATCTGACAGCGCTCCGACAATTCACAGTTCTAAAGCCAGTGGGAAATTTTTGACTGTACGAAATCCTTGCACGTGAAGCCTTAAATCTCTTCAAGGTCGCTCAACGAATCCTTGGGCTGAGCATTGGTCTAGTCAACTTGCAAGATGTCTCTGTGCGGCGTTTTTGCACTTCGTGAGAAGTTTGCTTGATAAGATGAAGAATTCCCAGTTAACTCCTTTTCTGCTCTCCTTTTTCACTCTTATTGTCTCAAAAACAGACTCTCCTTACTGATCAATCGCTTTCGACTAATCCATTTCTAACACATCACACATTCCCATTCCTGTAACCTGTGAACATGGGCAACCGCCATTCCAAATCAAAAGCAGTATGTCCAGTAATAGACAGCAGCGGGCCTGGTATGTGCGACTTGGTTTATTTTTTTTTTTTTTTTGGAGATCAGTCTTCCTAAGTCTCATTCAGATATACAACCCATTGTTGGGAGGCTAACATTTCATTCTCTTGCAATGATTGTTGCTGGTGCAGCAGCCCTTTTCGCAGGCCTGGCAGCAATCATTCTTATTTTGAGGCATGCGACACACTTCTCGAATCCACCAGAACAAACGCAGTATGTCAATCCTATATTGCGCTAGCAATATTGCAACCCGGACCTAAAACAATGCAAAGGGTTATCCGCCTCATCTTTGTGATACCTGTCTTCACACTCGTCTCGTTCCTCTGCGTTTGGCTTGATGGGAAGCCGCAAGACTACTTCATTCCAGCACTCGATGTTGGGGACGCCTTCCCTCTTGCAGCATTCTTCCTCCTCATTTCTGCCTACATCGTTCCTGATGAGCAAGGCCGTGATGCTTTTTTCAAGGAGCTAGAATTAATCGATAAAAGGGAAACTCCAGAGGACAAGGAAGTCTCGCATGGTATAGGGTAAGCATATACAATATAAAACCCAAGCAAATACATCATTTAACTAGATTACAGAAACTTGCCATGATGGCAACACAGTGGATCCCTGTTAGCATCATCTTGTGGATTGCTACAGTGGGAACACTTGCCACGGGAACATACTGCAAGAACTCTAATAGTGCGCACTTTGCACATATTTGGGTAAGACACAATTGACCCGGGCCCAGCGGAAACAGAAAGTGTTAACATCAAACAGATCACCGTCTTTCGGATGTTTTCAACCACCATCGCCATCATCGCGAATCTAAGACTTTACGGACGCGCAAAGTCCGTACTCAAACCTCGAGGTGCGGTTAAGCAACTTCTCTACTTCAAGTTATTGATCTTCTTGAACTTCTTTCAGATGGTAAGCATCGCGACTTCGAACCCTCCCCTGGTATTTGAGCTAAAAAGAAACCCTTTCCCAGTTTGTCTTCAACTTTCTCACTTCTCGGAGTGACTTACATGCAACGAAGTACCTCACATTCAATGGTCTGACCCAAGGCTTACCATCATTCATTCTTTGCTGTGAGCTAGCATTGATGGCTCCCTTTTTTTGGGTCTTATTTTCTCCTTTCCCATATATAATTCGTCAAACGTCCGAACAGACGAACGGCGAGCCACAACGATATTATGGGGGGGCATTGGGAATCAAAGCCATGATATCGGCCATTAACGTCGCCGATATCTTTCGACAGATGATGGCTGGAGTCAACGCCAAGGCTTAGTGGGTTGGGTCGGTTGATCCATTGGAGTATTGATAGGGCGGTCAATGATACCAAGGGCAAGCAATCAAGCGCAGACGGGTCCCACCAGGAAGTAGCCGACGGGTAAGCAAGAGATAGATGGAGGATTTATTTTCTTACATAACCATCAGCACAAACAAACACGCAAGGATGATGCAAGTACACGGCAGGTAACAAGCACGAGAGGGAGGAAATGCAGTTGGCGCTACATATGAATGCCGGAGATGCTTATTCGTAAAAAAAATGGCGACTAGATAGCAACCTCCGTCATTTACACAGAGCATGGTTTTGGAAATGATATAAGGTCAAATCTCATTTTTCCTACATAAAAAAAATTGAAATTGGGTAAAATTGATTTTCTGAAGTTATATCGGTATCGAATATTCCAGATATTACGTTGAAACTCTTATCATGCTGGACGTCCCTAATAAAGTCTGGATTCACTCTCTAGATATCAGCGGACAATGCGGTGAAGGGGCCTTATCGATTCTGGTCCACAAGCGAACACTTTCAATTATTGACACAAGATTTTGGATCTGTAATAACAGCCTCATCGGACGTGTAGTTCTCATCTCCCACAACAACCGAATCGGAGCTTGCTGTTGCAAGCTACCATCTATTCTTCTCAACAAGATCTCGAGTCCGCGTGCTCTAGAGCACTACGACCTATCATGTCGAACTCTCCCTCTCCCTCATCTACAGCAGGTTCTGCTGCAGAACATCCAGATGCGTCCTCGGCCGTGACATCAAGCGCACAAGATGGCGCATCCCCATCTACTACCATATTGGCTACAGACTTGCAAGAAAAGGCATCGGTATCGACGACCGCCGGAAACAAAAGGAAGGCAGTCAAAATTGCCTCACCTCAGCATGACTCGCAGATAAAGAAAACCACCACCTCACCAAACGATATTCTACAGCCTACAAAACCCGAAGCGGAAGCTTCATTGACTGGTACAACAGGAAAGAAACGGAGGGTTGAGGCTACGGATACCCAATCTGAGCCACGAGAAGAGATTGTGGCAGAGAAAGCTCGACGTCTAGCATTGCATAAAGATATAACTGCCAAGTAAGTTCTAGGGTATTCCCTAGATATTCTTGCTAATAATAAACAGAATAAAATCCTACAGTGGTGAAATTGAGATCTTCTTCGATCGCGATCCCAGCGGGGGGACCTTTTCTGTTCACCGCGGTTTACTAGATCTCCATACCAAATACTTCAAACAATGGATCAAGCTCGACAACAAATACGTCGACAATTTCTTTGAAGAAGTCATACACCTGATGAGTTACGTCGACCCAACCTATTTCGGACAACTGGTCTCGTGGATCAATACTGGCGAACTCCTCCCTCTTGAAGGCCATGTCTCGAAAAGCGAGCAGCTGGAGGGGATGTGGAATCTGGGAGCATGTGTTGTCATGCCAGCTTTCCAGAACGACTGTATGGACGAATTGCGAAAGTACTGTAAGGAGACAAATGAAAGCGGGGAGCAGTGGCCAACTTTGGAGAGTTTGCTTAATGATCATCCTACAGCAGGGAAATACTCACCATTACGAAAATTTCTGGTGCATTGTTTTACCTTCCACAATGCTTTTGCCAACTTGGAATATGGCAGTGAAAAGTATAAGGAGTACGAAAATCTTATAACTAAAAAGAGCAACAGATATGTGAATTTTGATGTCTGTGTCGCAGTAGCACTGGCTTCTGGGAAGGACTAGCATGGGATTTCGCCATGGGATGACACGCACCGAGCAGAATACATGGTGGACACGGAACCACTGGATCAGTTGTGGGATAAGATGATACTACAGGATAGGACTGAGGAAGATGTGTACAGGGAGACTTTGCTGGGGGACCACAAACCAATACTCGAGTGGGCACAGCTGCGTCGAACAAGAGCCACGGCAGAGGGTGGGTCTTAAGAACCCGGTCAAGGAGAGAACCGCAGCATAACTCGCGAATTCCTCACGTTAAACTAGTCTATTTGGCTCACCAGGATGCCATGCACATTCTGGAGTATCTCTATTTTAAAGGAATATAGTAGTAGTCATTGAGGCCATTGGATACTTGAAAGAATAATATGTATTTTTGAAGCATATTTCCTCCACTTCAGACTTCTAAGAGGCGAGGCCGAGACACTGAGTCCTAGTACCAGCCGTCAGAATCTTCATCCATGTCTCGGTCTATCTCTCGAACGTTCCGCTTGCTCTGCCCATAATCAACATAGACACAATCGCAATAGAAAATGCCCCATTCGCACATCTCCCTCACAGGTACAGGTAGAAAAACTGCCCAGGGAATCGTAGTATTGGTCCGAGTTCTCAAATTGACCACATCGCACATTGGACCATTGTGCTTAAGGATCTTGACGCAATCTCCGACTTGAAAATTATCGGCTTCATCTCTTGTGTCTTTGAACAAGCGGTGACCATATGGGCTTCGCTTCACCCTCAGATCGGCACCTGGTTGTTGCCCTTGAATTGTGTGAGCGCTGGAAGTAGCCACATCTCCGAAAATTTGATATGCGGGGATTATAGTGTCTTCTATTTTCGAGCCTTCGGGTGACTTGTGATCTTTCTCTGCATTTTGTAATAACTTTTGGAAGAGGGAAAGATTGCCATCGTTAGCATTCAATTTCTCGTCAATCTTTGAATCGTCCACAACAATTGTGCCAGCTTTCAGCTGGCCCTCTTTCTCACCCGCAAATTCTGCCATCTGCCATGGGCGTAATCCATCCTCAAGTAGCTCTACCTTCTCAGTACACCAGTGAACTCGAAATGAAGTAACTGGGTCTTCGGATTCTGTTCCATTCTGTATGCAAAATACCAGCAGACGTGAATGAGAACCTCCCCGGGCTTCTTTTCAAGTATCTCTCTGTCCTGGACCCAAGAGATTTCAATCCAAATACTGCGTCCTGCAGTTGGAGATTTCCATTTGGCTGGAATGTTGGTACTAGATTTTGGGCATCGTTTTAAGAGGACTATTGAGGAAGTTGGATCTAAGCTGTATTCTGGGGTGGGAGGTGCTGTCTCCTGCTCTGGCAGCTGCTTGTTGGACCCCATGACGTTCGGCTTTCTGTGATAGTTGGTCCATCTTAAGACTCTTCAATTCCTTCGGAGAGGTATCGTTGTTCGGAAGATTTCACTAGTCCAGAAGCGTTGAGCTACCTGTGGTTTAGAAAATACAGTGCTCCGGTCTGCGGAAACTACAGGCTTCCATTTCTCAAGTTAGTCTTCCCTGTCTGGAAGGATCTCTTTGAAGTCGTTTCGATGGCTGCCTAATGATTCAATTCATGTAGCAATGGAAGACTTTTTCAAATTAAATTCGTCCCTCTCGATTCTTCTACTGAATTCATATCCAGGTATTGCGCAACGTTCCATCAAGAAACCCTTTGTGGATGTTCCATTTATATAAGACCAAGGAGGTGGTATTTATGAGTGCCTTTCTTGTTGCAACGAACTTCAAAAAGACCTTGGCGTAGTGGGCGAAGCTAGAATGCCATGCATCCTCTGAGCAGCTTCTCGCTTCCTTCCATTTGGGGCCGGATCGGGTAGTAATCAAAACAGAGTTCCAAAAAAGGCTTAGCGAGGTATGACGTAGAGTTCTCTGTGTCGGGTCGTGACATAATTTGCAACATCAACACTCACCAACAACACATACTTTCGGACTTATCTTTATCTTCGTTATGAGTACTGAATTGATCAAGTATCATTTTTATAATCATAATCGCTGTTCAGAGGTCTTGGTACAAGGAGAAATTTTCACGAATGGTAATGAATAAGCATGGCGGAACAGTTCCCGCACTAATTTGACCTGCTGTGTAAGCTGCAAAGGAACAATACAATCTCAACAATCTCATCGAACGGAATTATCTGACAAATAATCCTAATTTCTACCTTTCATTGAGGTTGTTTACAAAGCTGTCATATCTTCAAATATGCAGAGAAACATTTCTAACATGGATATAAATACCCTTCGAAGAATCCAAACCAGAATGGATTTCTCCCTCTCAGGTCATACTTATTTCCAGACCAATTTCTCAAGTAGTGTTCCTGTATAGTTTTATACAATAAGTAACATTTTGCCGTTTTCAAAATGCGTGCGACATCTCTCCTTTTTCTGGCGTTTATATCTGGAGGCATTTCAGCACCCTCTAACGGTACTGGGCCTGTGGTTGAGCTGAGCTACGCCAAGTACCAGGTCTGTTAAGTCTGATTTGTACTACTGCCGATCCTCATACTAATTTTTCAAAGGGATCAACTAATCAAGCGGGAATAACCCAATTCCTGGGCATGCGATATGCAGCGCCACCGCTTGGAAATCTACGGTTCCGTGCGCCACAAGATCCATTCCACGAGACTGATGAGCCGCAAGATGCAACTAGTGTAAGTGGGGACTCTCCCCAAGCCTTTTTTGGATCTTTTGCTAAGAGACGTATAGCACAAGCCGATATGTCTGTCTGTTCAGCAGCCGTTGGTTCCGCCTCAACCGACTGCGGAAGATTGCTTGTTCCTTGATGTTTATGCTCCAGCGTCTGCAACAAACACTTCCAAACTGCCTGTGATGATTTGGTTTCAAGGAGGAGCTTTTATTAGTAAGTTCGCTACCAAGTTTCCCGGTTTTATTGCAACATGCTGAGACGTATCCACTATCAGCAAACTTTAATGCAAATTACAATGGCACTGGGCTCATACAAGCGAGCGATAACAACGTGGTAATCGTGACATTCAACTTCCGAGTTGGTTTGTACGGATTCTTGGCCAGTGAGGAGGTCCGACGGGACGGTGATCTCAATGTTGGTCTGCTGGACCAGCTCAAGGCAATGGAATGGGTCCAGAAGCACATCGAGAAATTTGGAGGAGATCCTCATAAAGTGACACTTTTCGGCACGTCATCAGGGGGAGGAAGTGTTCTCCTGCATACTGTGGCTCATGGTGGCAAAACGACTCCCACGTTCTCGGCAATCATATCTTTGGACCCCTATGTTCCTGAGGTGTTCGAGGTGAAACGGCTCGAACCCCAGTACGCGGATATTCTCAGGACCACAAATTGTACCACAATCACATGCCTTCGAAATCTTCCAAGCGAGCTACTCCAGGCGGCAAATGTTAATCACCCGTTCCGAGGACAGACCGAACTGCCGCTTTTTGGCTTCGGGCCTTGCCTAGATGGTTCTCTTCTCCCCGAGCTGCCAACTAAGTTGTTGGCCGGAGGTCGATTCCGTCCGATGCCACTACTGCAAGGAACTGTCACAAACGAGGGAACTGTTTTTATAAGCCAAGCGAACAACATCACGCAATTCAACAAGTTCTTAACAACGCAGTACCCGGACCTTGATACCAGGCACGTCAATCAGCAATATGCATACGTTCCCTTAAACGAGTCAAGAACACAAGGGCCATACTTTGACCGACTTGCATTCGCCTATGGTGACTCGACTTTCACTTGCTTTGGACTTGCATTTGCTGCAGCCTTTGCACACGCTGGGGCACCTGTATACTCCATGCGATACAATGTACTTGACCCTGTATTGCTTGAGTTGGGACTTGGCGTCGAGCATACTTGGGAGGTTGGGGCGGTGTGGGGACCTGGGAATGCAGTCAATAACGCTGTACCTACCCTAGCCAACAGTTACACAAACATCAACTCGAATATAGTTCTAGTCATGCAAGCCTATGTCACGAGCTTCGCGAGAGTGCATGAGCCGAATACGTTCCGTGTGAACAGCAGTCCTGTGTGGCGAGAGTATGTGGACGGCGAGAGGTTGGTGGTACAGACGAATGCTACTGGTATGGAAATGGTGAGCGCGCAGCAATCGCAGAACTGCCATTTCTGGGCACGTCAAGATCGAGAATTACACCACTGAAGGAAAGAGGAAGTTCGCCGCAAAACCGCCCTGTAGTTTCGATAGTTAGAAAGTGTTGCTGTATGTGGGATCGCTCATGTCGAGTTGTTGGCAAGTTTGTGAGTTCAGTGTATCTTGCGTATCACTACGGCAGATGGCCCTACAAACTCGCGTCAAGCACACTCCGAAAGATCAGTCAGACAATGAATCTGGCGGTGAAACATCTATGATCCCCGCCACTCCATTGCACCAAGTTCTCAATATCCAGTGGCGAAATCTTTGATTCTGTCCTTGAACTTCCAACTTTTCGAAGTGTTCTGATGTCCTCGTGCCTCCGCGATCAGACTTCAAAAGTTCAATTCTAGCGACCAGCATAACGATAAGGGAATATAATCCAAACACAACTCGTTGAAAGCGCTTTGACCTGATATACAAATCGCCAGAGTATACGATAACCATGGTGTTGCGGGGTAGAAATCAACTTTTTGACGTGACACCACTCACCAAAGCGCATGCAACCTGCGCTCACGGACCATCCCATGATCATAACCCACCAATCTCTCCAAGTGGCGAGGATGCACTCAATGCATTGAAACAAACTGCACAATGCAAGCCAAGTCGTGAGCCATCGAGTCAAAACCGTAGAAGAATATGTGGAGGACAGGCTGAATATATAAATTGTATCAGCGTGCAGCACATACTTCTGAAACGTAAAGATCTTCAGGTGCACGGTTCGCAAAGATAGGGCTTTCCGGACTCCGAGAGAGATTTTTGGCAGCGGGTCTGAGCGTCGAGCCCACTCCCGCGGGTTATTAATCCTAGTCCCCCTGGTGGGAAAACAGGGAACGGGTATGTGAACGATTCTGGCGCAGTGGGAAAAAGACAAAACACTTGTAAAGATGTGGCTTAGAAATGTGGGGACGCAATTTTCCCGCCAATCCTGTGCTGCTGAAGAAGGCGTACATATTCCCCACAATGTGAGTTGTCAACGGTTTGGCTGCTGGAATTTGGGATCGTGATATCTTTGCTTGGCGGCGTGCTCGAGGGATCATGGTTTGAGGTGGAGAAGAAAGTTTGGGTCTGGTATAGGAAATGCTAAACGATATATGCCTTGAGTGCAAGTTGAGACGAACGCGATGCAATCTCTCGAAATAGATAGAGGAAATTATGCAAATGCACTGTGAGTGATCTCAAGTCGAAGAATATTTGATCACGATCACATAGGAAGTAAAGAAGAAGGCTTCGAAGTATGGTGATAGAATAATGTTTTATCATTGCGATCTCCAATTATCCAGGCCGTGAATATCATACATGCGCTATACTATAGGCATCCTATAACTGATATGGTATATTTGCAAATAACACCCGCTCAAACCGTGCATTCCAAACCTCCCATCTGACGAATTCTGCTGTTGTATGCCTGTTCTGTTGGCTTCGGACTCGCTCATATCACTCATCGACGCCGGTAAAACTCCTTGAAATCTCACAGTAAAGGTTCAGCTCAGTGTTATCGTTGACCGGCCTCTTCCGCTTTTGATTTTTGGCGTAGCTCCTCTTGGCTCTCTGCTCGACTCTCGAAGAAGGTGAACTCCGTCTGTTTCTTGATGGTATCTGGATAATTCCCAATTTCTATGTCTTCCTCTTTTGAGGACATTATCGTTGATGTCGTTTGAGTATTGTGTCCGCCGGTCAAATTAAGAGACGGCTCTGATGCCCTGAAATATCCAGTCCGAGACCGGTTACCTGAATCTGATGTGGTTTCGGGTGGATTGAGACCATATCGGAAGTACTTGTAGATACTGCGACCACATGCACAGTTTGCTCCAATAATTGCCAAGTGTAATTCAGTACTAAGTGATGTTAGTAAAGGAAGGGTTTTTCCATAGTAGAGGTGGAGGTTTACTTGGCCCAAATTGCGGCAATACAATAGTCATCTAAGAAAAATATTGTTAGTAAGGTGACAGAAGACAGTGGTTGGGAATGGGTTCCTGCTTACAGGTCAAGTCCACGACACTGGTTCCCAATGACGAGGCTCGAATGGCAGCACAAGTAGTTGCTCTGTTCTGTGTTAGTTCATGCCGTAGGCGAACTTCTCCAAGAGGCCGTGGTTAACTTACATCAAACCCAAACTCATGAGACCACACACAAGGAATTTGTCTCGAAGAGGTATCCGAACGTTCCACAAGACCACAATTGGCAGCAGAGAGCAGATCAAGTCTGTCAGAATCGAATATGCTAGCAACAATCAGCAGAGAACAAGCGCATCCAGAGCTATGGCAAACATACCGACTTGAAGATATATAGAATATATTCTAATCTTAGCATTCCAGCATTTTCCAGCAGAAGCATCCCAGTATGCTGAAACTGGTGAGCATTCGGCGAGCAGAACGATACACGGCAGAAGGTTCGTCGCAATGAGTCCAACCATCATCGCCCACATAGTGATTTTCGTCTTTGGCGTATCTTTAATTCGCAGGAGCAAAAGCGCAATAGACATCTTGAGCATACAAATCGATGGGAAGAGGATAAGTTGTGTGTACCAGCTGGCCATGATAACCCATTTCTTTTCGGAAGATGGCAGGTACCAAACGTGTCGTCCATTTCCGTGGTAAACGCTGGCTACTTGCAACCCCATTCGAGCTACGGCCAGTATCGTAACTGCCAGAATAAGATGGTCATCCCAGCCTAGTTGTCGATGGGCTTTTCGAACCCAATATCTCATAGCAGTTGCGGTACATGAGAAGAATGTGAGGACGCAAGTGAGGACGAGGAACAACGGCCCCTTGTTAACGTCCGGCGGAAGTGGGTTTGGAGCTGTTGAAGCCATTGTGTTTGTGATCGAGGTGAATCGTTGTCTTCTCTAGATTGAAGTATGGAGTCGAGAATGTCTCTATGTACTCCTTTCGTATCTTACTTGTCACCCTAGCCAGTGGATTGATTGCCGACTTCATGCCCAAACCTTATGGCGACATGCCAGGCACGGTTGGAAGCGAGAAAAGTGCTTGTGCTTTGCTGTGCCTTATGCAGGCGGAAAGTTCCCGGCAGATATCCGGTCTTATAAGGGAGTTCCTAGCTTCCCCGGACTACGCTATCGGGGGTTCGAAGCATGAGGAGAAACACCAAGAACAACTGCAAGAGACATGTTGGTTCAACGCCTCGCAGAAGCTCAGATCTCCACAGGGTCTGGCGAACTGACCTCAGATCACGAAGCTAGGAATCGTGAGATCGAGCACTAAGTAGTACCACTGCACATCACTGCAACTACCAAATGTCTTGCAGGCACAGTCTAGTAACCGTTGAACTATCCCATAGAAGCCTTTGAAGACGACCTTAAGATCTCTCACTGACAAATACCAGTACCACAGTTGTGTAGAGTGAGCTTTAACTGGACGATTCCTTGACGAAACGCTGTCTACGCAACCCCAGCCGAGTTAAGTCAGTGATCTGGGTTCAGATAATCCTTGTACCTCTGGTTTGATACTGTAGCGGTCTGTCAAAAAATCTCTCAACCTCATAGTTACTCAGCCATGAGAAGCAACAATCTCCAACGCTCGGACGAAGTCACTTGACATTTCTCATCAAAGTTGACCAGTTATTAAGAACTTGAGCTGCAGATGCAGCATCATGTCGATGACCCAATGGGAATTCGGCATGTTAAAACCCAAGAGCTTGGCACTGGTTGGACACTGGGACATCTGATTCTCCAATAAATCAGCCTTGTTCATGATTCTCACGTCCGCGCGCACTATCCACTTGCGTCGACAACACCTCGAGTTAATTACGAGTGCTTCCTGCGAATGACCGATGTCCCCTGTGATTTCCAATCCGTCGCTTGCGCAGACCAAATTGGATGATGGACTTATGGATTTGCCAAGTTCTCCTGACGACTCCAACATGATGGAAAATTCTTCTCTGGTCCAGTCGGCTGCATGGCATCGGGTAGGTTTCTGAATGTCTACCAATATATTCACATTTTAAACTTCGCCTAGGTCGTATAACTAACTTTCAAGAACGAGCGCTCAGACCGTGCTGAAGAATGCAGAGAATTACCCCATAAAAAGTGCCAGACGGGTCGGACGGTGAGCCATTAAAGTATCCGGGCCGTCGCCAAGCAGGGCTAAGTCTCTTGATTGGGCAGTACGCGAATTTAAGGGACCGAGCGACGTCCTGGGTTTGTGAATCCATGTCTCTGCATTGTTCAGCTCGGGCGCTGCAGAAATGACAGTGTTTTAGGTAACATTTCTGGCTAAACAACGGACACACGGTTCGTCTGCAAGCTGCCGTTTTCCCTCGATGATGGTTTTCCCAATCTTCAAGAAACTAGAAGTCCTCTAGAAAAAGGGTACGGTCCGCCCCTCTCTCCATTAAAACGTGGCATATCTACCGGCAGGACTCGAGCCACAGTTTGTCCCACCCCCGCTCTTGTGGCGAGTGGGATCTCCAGAGTCTCTCCAGCGTCCACGTGTGGTGGCTTGACTACCTCAGGCCAATATTGGATTATGAGGCGTATTGAGGTCCCAAGACTTTGGAGACCCCCACGACTGGATTCATCCTTCCTTCGCTTGCTTTGGGTCATTGGCTGGGAGAGGAAGGTACCCAACCCGGCCCGTTGGTAAAGATTGCTGCGGAGAATTCTGCTCTGTCAGTGCGACCACGTTGCTGGAACGACCGGACAATCACGGAGCAAACTTCGAGGACAAACAACTGAAGATTCCATCAATTCGAGGATGAATTGATGAGAATCATGTTGGAATTTCTCCCACTTCAAACGAGAGTGAAATGCTCGATTTCCAAAGGCATCCTTCAATCCGAGTCCATTCGATAGTCAAGGTTACCTTGAGCGGATATCAACCACAACCCTGGATGAAGGACGCAAGCCTAGCTTCAATAACCATAAAAGTGGGGAACCAATTTATTGATCCAAGATTTCACAAGTGGAAGAAGTTGCGATGACACAATGCCGATCCTTCTATATCATCTGGGAGAGTGCCTGTTCTTCAACTTCTTTCAGCACAGGACTTTGCAACACTCTCAAATTCGCAGGTGTTAATTATGACTCGATTTTTCCGTCGCGCGAGTAGCGCAATCGTTTCTGCTGCGACTTTGCTCATCCTCCTCTCAATATGCGACTCAGCCGAGGCCACAGTCAGCTCTAGCTACGATTTCGTAAGCTCACTCATACCCCTCACTTCCTCATCAGAAAAGTAACAAAAAATTAGATCATCGTTGGAGGAGGCACTGCAGGTCTAGCTGTTGCTTCTCGCATTGCCCAAGGTCTTCCTAGAAAATCCGTACTGGTTCTAGAAGCTGGTCCCGATGCTCCAGATGAGAATAAAATCAATATTCCTGGAATGAAAGGATCGACGCTTGGAACGGTTTATGATTGGAATTTCACAACTGTGGTCCAGCCAAATGCCGGAGGCCGCAAATTGAACCAAAATCGTGGGAAAGTCCTTGGTGGAAGTTCGGCCCTTAACTTGATGAGTTATGATCGCTCCAGCGCCTATGAGTACGATGTTTGGGGATATCTTGGCAACCCCGGTTGGAGTTGGAATTCGATGATTGCTGCAATGAAGAAAGCTGAAACTTTTTTCCCTTCAAGCAATTATGGCACCACTGGTGTTGGCTCAACTGGTCCAATTCAAACTCTCATCAATCGATTTGTTCCCGCCCACCAAAGCTTCTGGATTCCCGTCATGCAAGCCCTCGGAATCCAGAACAATTTGGAGTCTCTGGGAGGAAATCCTTTGGGAGTTATGTTTCAACCTTCGAATATCCGAAACAGCGACTACAAGCGATCATATGCGGCTCACAATCCTGGTTACCCCTCTATTGCCGGATCAAACCTCCACATTGTGACCAGTGCCCGTGTCAAGAAGGTGAACTTTGTCCAACGACGTGGAAATCTTGTTGCTACAAGTGTCACCATGGAAGACAACACCATCATCTCTACTTCTGGTGAAATTATCCTTTCTGCGGGTTCTTTCCAAAGTCCAGGTCTCCTTGAGCTTTCTGGCATTGGGAACTCGACTCTCCTCACAGCCAATGGAATCACTCCTGTTTTGGACCTTCCAGGTGTTGGCGAGAACCTCCAAGACCACATCCGAATCCAAAGCTCGTACCAGCTCCTTGATAGCTACACCTCCTTCGATGTCTTGAGATTCAACGCTACATATGCAGCTGACCAGCTGGCTCTCTGGAATGCAAACCAAGTCTCTATGTATGACTATACTGGAAGTGGATATGCATTCATGAACTGGGCGCAAGTTACAAATGATACCAAGCTTCAGGCTCTTGCTACCAAGGCTGCTGCCCATCCTCTCACCTCATCACCAGCTGAGGCTCTCAGGAACAGTGTTCTTCTCGACTATTTACACAACCCCTCCAAGAACGTTCCTCAATTAGAAGTTGTCTTCTCCGATGGCTACACTGGTGTCAAGGGCTACCCAGCGGTTGGCAACCCCCTCCGTGGCGCCGAATATTTCTCACTTATTGCCGCTATCCAACATCCGTTCAGCATTGGTTCCGTTCATATCAATGGCTCGGCTCTCGCGACCCCTCCCATCATCAACCCCAACTACTTTGCTCAAGAGTACGACCTTGAGGCCGTCATCACTGCCGCTAAATATCTCCGAAAGATCGCCAACACTGCTCCCCTCAAGCAAGCCTGGTCCGTCGAGTACGAGCCAGGTCTTGATGTTGTTGGCAATGGCACTGACGCCACGACTGAGGCACAATGGAAAGCCTACGCTCTAGCCAACACGTTGACCATCTACCATCCTGTCGGCACCTGCGCCATGCTTCCAAAGAGCAAGCGTGGTGTGGTTGATTCCAGCCTTACTGTTTATGGAACCTCAAATCTCAGAGTTGTCGACGCCAGTATCATCCCTGTTCTTGTCTCTGCCCATATTCAGTCAACTGTTTATGGAATTGCTGAGAGAGCTGCCAAAATGATCATTGATGACTGGAATTAAAGATGTGGCATTTTGAAAAAGCTGGCTCGTGGTTTCACTTCATTTGTATATATTTATCTTGCACATGGTTGATGACAGTACATATGCACGCCACTTATGAAAAGAATACGAATAATGTTTCAAATATGACTCCTTTTTACTATTTTGTTATGAAGTCGTCCCTGCCACGAACAGAAGTTGTAGCTGCCGTCGTGGGTACGCGGCCTGTCATTGGTTAAATTCCTGAGACATGCTTTCAAGGCTCCCTCTTTTCTACGTGTCTTCACATTTTACCATCGATCCCGATCATGGCAGACTCAACAGCGCCGCAGCTTGATTGTAATATCTTAGCTATCATTATTGGCTTCGTAAGTTGTTATTTCAAGGGGAGATTTCGACAGTTCTGACGAAATAACCAGATTCACGACGAACGCCCCAAATATGTCCCTCATTTGCGACGTGTGTCGCGCCAATTCGATGACTTGATCAAGCTGTTAGTTTTCCGAAATGGAAAGTAAAGCCTAGAGGCCCGGATAGAGGCCTCGCGCTTGCAGGAGCATTTCGGAATGTGAAGAAATATACACTTCATGCTGCTGTGTAGGGGAACATAGACTGGGACGTGATTCTCAAAAGGTGTGATGGATTCCCAAGAATGCGGACGGTCACGTAAATGCAGTGTTTCTTGACCCAGTCCATGGTACCAAGATCTAGTCAGAGGATTGTTGTTTCTTAGCTGGCACATTTAATTACAACGCGCCAATTGCCGGCCCTCCGCCTCGCTACTCTTCTTTACCCTTCCTCATTCCTGCCAGTATTATCGGGCGTACAAAAGATGTCCACGTGGTATATATACGCTACCGCTTTAGTGCAGAATACCTTGACCAGTATGAACTCTGGAATACAATTCCACCCAACAGTCTTGAAGACCTTACAATTTGTTCCGAAGCCTGGCTGAAGACAATATCCACTGCCACCGCCCCTCCTCTGGAAGCTTGGTGCTCGTTGAAATAACTAGCCCTGACCGGAGCGCTGGAAAATACCCCAACCCTATCATAACTCAATCTAAACACCTTGGTCAACGTCAGTACCTTGAGAATATACTCCATAAAAGATTACCCTTTGAACAGAAACGCAGCCAAGCAAGCAGTAGACTCCATCGTCATTCATTGCGGCAAATCACAAGATTACACATACCATAGCAGCATCAGCTTTTTCGATGTCCATGCTCTAGAGAAGCATAAAGAGCCGTTAACGAGCTTAGACATCCAATTTCACTCTTACTCGAGCCAAGGGGCAGTCTAGCAACTTTCTATTCACGAGGGTCGAGATCTTGCCTGTACAATCTATGAGGTTTATAGGCGAGAATTTCCAAACTTATTCGCACTCAACCTTGACATTGACATATGGAGGCCCGAAGCAAATTGACCAGTCATCTTTCATAACACCCTTTCGTTAATTCTGCTCTAGTGGAGGGATTACCCTCCATATCTAAGCTCCCTTCCCTCTCTTCGCCAACTGAGGCTCCAAACCTGTAGTTTCCAAAACGAGGACCAACTCCACCATATTCCTGGCAACGAAGACAAGACTACTGCCCGAGAGCTAATGTCCACAATCGTCCGCAATAAAGTTAGGAGCTCGTTTCTTATCTACGACTGTTCGTGTCATGGCACTTGCAGGTTCCAGATAAAAGCGGGAATACACCACCAGAGAAGCTGAAAGTGATTAGGCAAATGAAAGGATATGTTTGGGATCAAGATTTAAACGATAGTACTAGAGATATTAAGAAGTTTAAGCCTTCTAGGATGGAAGTTAGGAACTACATTCTGTAGAGAAAGAGAAAAATGGCGATTAGGATATTACGAGGTCTGCATTTATGGACTTCGAGGAACGGAGAATAGATGCTAAACACTTGAATAATAAGGACAAGCCAGACTACTCTATAAAACCCAAAGGCTGCGAAGTCTGCACAATTTGTAGCTAACAAGGCGGGGAGGGATGGACTACGATTCGGACAAATGTTCAGCCTTACAGTCCTGCTTGTTACACAGAATTGTTCAATGGCTTATTTCTAACTTTTTAAGCCATTATTTATTCAGTGAATTTCTACAATTGGCTCGTTCGAGTCCGTAAAGAGTGGTGAATAGGTGCAAAGGATTGTGTTGTATCTGTTACGTTCCAGTTATACCTTGTGGTGAAGGGTTTCCAAATTATGAGGTACTGAACAATGAAAGGTAATGACGTACCAAAGTGTTGTGATTTGGCCAAGTATGGTTGCTTTCTACCCCCTCCTAGATTAGGTCTAGTTGTGGTCTTGACGGATCTCGAAATAGCAGCAAACACTTCGGAGACGCTTACAACTCGCACAACTCGCACTCCTCGATTTATCGCCTCAAAGATAGATCTATGCATGTCATCACAATACTGGGCGAAATCATATATTAAGTGTGTAGCACAGAGCTCCCGTATCTCTCCTAAAGTAGAAAGCTGAAGTTCTTAGAACTTAACGGGCAACCGAGGCTGGAGTGAAAATCTTTGGATCGTTATCCTTGTTTGGTCTCTGTTTGGATATATAAACTCTCCTAGATCCTGCTTAACATACTATCTTAAGCTCAAAAAGAATTCTGCCTTAAAGGCATTTCCTATTCTTGTTTTTGTTATTACCCGTAGGCCACGAAAGTTCGATCAGCGAACCAAAATGAAGTCCCAAACTCTCCTTTCCATCGCCCTCTTCGCATCTGCAGCATTATCGCAGCAATTTAAACTCTTCATAACAACGTACGCGCCCCCTCGGTCATTACTCTTTTTCTTCTTTTAGATTTCTTCTCGAGCAAGTAGTAACACGGTCCGAATGGGAAAGCAATCACATCTCCACCCATCAACGGCTCCCATCTGTCGACAAATGGAACCCATGTCTCGTCTCTCGCCTCTGCATTCTTCCTCCGCGTTCCGTCCAATATCTAGCCTCCTTTTATTATGTTTCTATTCTCATCTTGTTCTTCTAGATCGCTGATAGTCATTCCCCTTTCTAGTTGGAATCTTCCCTACCCTCACCCCCCTAACTTTCACCCCGTCCCAAGGTCTTCAACCACGCACCAGCATCCAACATCTCCCCAACGCCCAAGACACTCATAAACTCGGACTCGTCGGTGCTCCTACCTTGTTGAAGTTTCTGGATTTGGAGAATCCGGAGACGACGGTTTGGCCGCCGGGGTGATGGCGGAGTGAGATTTGTGGAGGATGCTAAGTGGCCCTTCTCTAGTAAGTAGTCTTATCTCACGGTGGATCCCCGCCTTCTCCAAAAAGGACAACCTTGGTATTTGTAGTCGTCTCTTCGCTAACAGATTTCACTCAAAGGGACGACTGAGGATAGCGGATATGAGCGCTAGTAAATGGATTGCTGTCCAAGAAGGGGATGTTAGTGGCTAGAGTGGTTCGCAGGTGAGTCGATTACGTTAGTTTTCCTCTGATGAATGTTCGCCGCAAGGAAATAAATCTAACAAATAGCCTTGATCCAGGAGCAGGAACTGGCCCAGACGGAGGAGTTGAAGCAAACGTGATGTGGAAGACTACTTGATCAGAGACCAGATCTCGATAAGGACTTTCTAGCGAGGAGGATCGTCTTTGGTGGAAGGGCAGAAGATGGGCTGATGCTGAAGGAATGTTCCCAAGCGGTGTGGTATATCTCGATATGTTTTCGTCCTTCGTTTATTGGCAGCGTGGTGAAAATGATGACGGACGAAGGATGTTTGCGCTATTGATTGATTTGTGCATTCGCATTCCCACCACTTGATCACTTCGAATGTAGCTCCTCCACTTTCATTCCATGCATCGTATGCAGAAGAATCCCAGCAATGCTCCAACAATTATCTTCAAAATTTCAACGTCGTCTGATATGCCGAAGTTAAGTACAGACTAAGCTTTACGCTCAGTAACATCAGTTGCCCTATTATTCCCAGCCCTCTCCACAGCTTTAGCCTGTATCTGCTCCACAGGCTCACTCTTCGTCTCATCATCACTAACCACAACCCTCTCCGCCGCCTCTCTCCCCTCCTCCGTCCTCCTCTCCTTCCACAAATCCCCACCCCACATACACCCGCAAACCACCACAAAAACCAAGATTGAAATAGCGATCGCTACCCAGATCCCCGCGCCTATCTTCTGGGCACGGGTTAGGTGGGTTCTGTCGAAGATGCCGGGGCGGCTCTTCTTCAATTTTTGAGGGGTGGTAATGAGGAGGGGGAAGGTGGGAGGATGGGAGGGGGGGGGGATAGAAGGCCAGTTGGGCTGGGAGTGAGGTTGTGGTTGGTGGGGAGGTAGTGGGAGAGACGGGGGCCTCGTGGGGAAGTCTAAGAAAGTTAAGTTGAAGGGAGGATTTCTGTTCAGGGAAAAGGAAATGATCAGTTACAGCGTCCAACATCTGAGGAATTTAAAGAGGAAAACAACTGCTGAAAGAAAGAAAACATTCATACTAAAGCAAGCTGAGAACCTCAGGTCTTGGCCAAGATGTGGCGTTGATACCTGAGTGCACTTTCATGGGCAGGGTTTCTCGTCAATGGGGTGCCACATTATCTTGTATGCCCACTGGGGTGTCTTGGGGATGCTGAGACGGTTCAAGAGATGCCATGAGCATTTTAGCTCCATGTGTTAGTGATGTACAAGTGGTGTTTGTAAATAGACTTTCCCATTTTGTCTTATTACCAAGACCATCTATTGAGCCTCTATGGCATGTATGTCATTATCCCGCTTTACCATCCATCCAAACGCCAGTCGTAGCAGTCCGCTAATGGCGAAAAATACCATTTTCTGCTCGCCTGCATATGATGCATATCCCATAGCTCGAATTTATATCTCCATCGAAATCTAAACCCACTTTTGTACAGCAGTTCCTCCTCTCTTGAACTCCGCAACATCGCCTAACGCCAAAGCTCTGTCGGTGTGATCCTTGTTGGGGAAAGTCGTAGCCAATACCCATGTTCTCTCGTTGCTGGCTGGATATGCTCGTGCAATGAATTCGTAAACGTCGCCAATTGTGCTGGTGGTGTTGAATCTCGCAGGTAGTCGGGTGCCGTTCGCGAGCTGGATTCTCAAGGCTACAGTGGGTTGAGAAGCATCGATCTGGGGCTCTGGAGCAACAGTACTACTCGAGGCGGCAGCGGCAGCAGCAGTAGCAGGAGCTGGGGTAGTATTCGTGGAGGATGAGGAGGCTGCTGGAGTTGGGCTACCTAATCTTTGACCACCGCCCGAGAATGGCTTGTAGACCTTAGGAGATGGCTTGTAATTCTCATCGTGCTTCATAAGCTGAACGTCGACTGGTTGATCTGGACGAACATTCATGAGGTGAAGCGGGGCACGGCCTTGTCGAATCATCTGGAGGTCAGCGGCGTTTTGGGGATCATCGAATCGTCGTAGCTCTCCATCTTCGACACTAAATCCATCTTCCCACAAGTGTAAGGTACGAGTTTGTGTTGGTAGCTCGGGGGCGGCTGCATGAGGATCTGGAATGACTGTAGATTCAACACCGTCGCCACCTAGAGTTTGACCAGAACCGCGGAATCGTGATGCTGCAGCTGAAGATGACTCTCCTCTCGTCGCAGCTCCTCCCCTTTCAGCATTTCTAATACAATTAGCTCATGGCCTAGAAGCTTGCTATCCAATAACTTACGCCTTAGCCTTCTTCAGAATATCATTGACAACTTTTCGTGGATCGCGGTCTACATTCGGATCTTGGACAGCCAATCCTGACTTTTCACCTCCTGCAAACAAATCTCTGGGTTGCTTCTCAGGCTCGAAATCAGAGTCATCAGAGTCATCATCGTCGTGCGCATGGCCGTGACCAGAAGATTGACCTTGGTTCAAGGAACCCAATGTCGCAATACCGCCTCTCTTTGGTGGAGCAGCAGATCTTGAACTTGAGCCGACAGTAGGAATCGAGGATGGAGCAGGTCGACCGTCGAGTGTTCGTGGGCCAGTATATGCTTCTGTCTCTTGTGGATCATCCTCCCCGCCTTCTTGTGCGCCCGAAACACCTTCTTCTTGAGCCGTGAAGTATTCTGCAGCTGCGCCGGAAAGATCCCATCTATTTGCTGAAAGGTATTGTTGTGCCTGTAGGATATGCGTTAATTACATGCGAAAGATAAACTGCTTGATTGCAAAGATCTAGCTCACGTCTGAAGGAGAGGCGCCAGTGAGTTCGCAGAACTCAGAGATGAGCTCGTCATGATTTGCGTTGTCCGCCATGGTTGATTTTGCGGTCTGCGAGAAAATCTGTAATGCTGGAATTACTTGGGGAAAATGTGGTGGAAGGTGAAGTAGTAGCTTTGTAATTTTTTGTTTGAAGTTCACGAAGCTTGGAGGCAGATGCACTGGTGGAGGCAGCTCTCTGGAGCGTCACCGTAGCCCCTCACCATGCCGCTTTAGGTATAGAGCTCGGCCCAGGTAACCTCGCTCTCGGAATTACCCGCATTCAATATCAAAAGCTTCAAGGCCGACCCTTTCCAGACCAAAACAACATCCACCGTTCTATTCTATTCCCGTATTCACCCGCCCGTTCGCCTGTTTGTAGGGTTTGCGACGTCCAGCATGTCTTCCGACAATCCTTTGACTGAGTCTTCAATGACCATTCCCTCCGACTCCGAGCAGTATTCCGGCAACGATGAACTATCTCCATCTCCGCCATCATCGTCGAGCTCTCCGCCCATGATATTGTATCAGCCACCTACGCTTTGGGGTCTTCTGCGAGGTGCTGCCATCAATCTGTTCCTCCCATTTATCAATGGACTTATGCTGGGATTCGGTGAACTATTTGCGCATGAAGCTGCATTTAGATTGGGATGGAGCAACACAAAGGTACGGCATGGCATTTCGTTCGAGGTCTCGTGTATCTTCAGACGGAGAATTTGTCTTCTATTCGACCTACATCCCCAAATGGTCTGCCCGGGGTTTGAATTTATGGAATTGCGACAGATGAGACGTACAATAACTAACCACTTCTGCTTTTAGACTTTCCCAGTGGGACGGAGAGCACACGCTGTGGGACCTGGCATTGAAATTCGAGACGATCCATTAGAACGACGGAGAAGGGAAGGACAGTTGGACGATTTGACGAGTTTGGAGTAGGGGACGATGTTGAACTTACACATAAAACGGCGTTTGGGGTAGTACCACCACGTACTACAATGGATTTTCACTACAGTCAAGACGAACACAAAATGTATATCTCACAGCAGCTATGATTCTACAGGCTTTTGGGCATTTGTCTATGGTGCCGAGGTCGGAGTCGAGAGTCTCGACAAGCTGTGAATTTAGACGACGGCAAAACCATGTACAGGCATTTGAAGGCACGAAAAATATAGAATTGATAAATACACATGTGTATTCTCCGCTAATGAATTCTTGTTTTCCACCTGGTACTTCAGTATTAAAATTTCAGAAGTGTTGTGCCTGGTGTTCCACGAGCCACTTTATGCAGCCTTCCGCTGCCATGACGCTAGCATAAGTTGTGCTTCTAGACGCGATTGTGCATCTCGAAATATTTTGCGACCCGACGAGACCCTCCCTGCGCTTCTCAACCACGCAACATGTTACCCAGCAGAGGGCTTCGTTGGTCAAGCCAGCATATTGGCATTGGTCGGCGGCGGATTGAGGCTTTCTCAGCACGAAAAGTACGCATTCTCAGCTGATGTGGGAGCTCATTGCTAACTTCCCAAGTTTTCTTCTTCAACTGTACAACATGGGCCGACCAAAGGCAATCCACTCTTTTCGCAGACCGGCGCTTCGATTCGTAAAACCTTTATACTCCCTAGATCAAATGTTATAATACTAAACGCCGCCGCCATCCGATTCGCATCCACGACTCCTTCAACCACCACGACCGCCATTCCCAGCGGAGCACCTCCTGTTAGCTCTGTGGCAGTTCCTCCACCCGCAACACCTTCTCCCAACGAGTTTGTGACGGATTTAGATTCTGCGACAGACTTCACGAGCAATGCCCTCTCACACATGCCCGAGCAACTCGGGTACCTCAAGTCAATGGGCCTGGAATATGGATATGGCCCAACGGCCATGATGGAATGGATAATGGAGCATATCCACGTCTATGCTGGAACTCCGTGGTGGGCTACCATCGCCATAACAGCTGTACTTGTGCGAGCTGCGCTTTTCAAGTTCTACGTTGGCTCTGCTGAAAATGCAACTCGAATGGCGGCGGTCCAGCCTTATACGAAACCACTGACGGACAAAATGCGAGCTTGTCAAGCGAATGGTGACACCACGGGATTGATGCAGTACAAGAACGAGATCTCATTGATCCACAAAAGAGCAGGAATCAAGTACTGGAAATCGTTTGCGCCTTTAGCTCAAGCTTTTACTGCTTACGGAACATGGGTACTTCTGAGGGCTATGTCCAAATTGCCAGTTCCTGGCTTGGAGACTGGTGGTCTGCTTTGGTTTCATAACTTGACAATACCAGATCCATACTTCATTCTTCCAGCCGCTACTGCTGGTGTATTGCATTGGTTGCTACGCGTAAGAGATAATTCTGCCCTCTTTCTTTCAAGAGCATCTACTAACTCGTGACAGAGGGGTGGAGAAATGGGAACAAGCACTCTATCTCCAGGAATGATGAAAGCTATGACTTGGGGTTTCCCGTGTCTTACTCTTATCTTCACCTGGTGGCTTCCAGCCGCTGTCCAGTTGACCTTCTTCGTTTCCGGAGTCCTATCTTTTATGCAAGCACGTGCTATGCAAACACCTAAATTCCGTCAATTCTTCAAGATGACGCCATTGGCTGCGAAGAAGCCGACCGGAACAGGACCGGTCTCACCGTATAAGGGAACCATGAGAATGGCAACTCCCAGCCCAGTCTTGTCACAAGCTGAGCTAAACTCTCGATTCGAAAGCACCACGTCGAATTTCCCCAAGCCTCCGGCAACCGGACTTAACAAACTGCTTAACACAGCAATGAAGCCATTTCAAGAGATCAAAGAAAGTACAAAAGGTGTAGTGGATATGGCCAACGAGAGAATGGACGCAAGACGGGAGAAGAGCGAGAAAGCGGATGCACAGCGATATGAGCTGAAGCGACAGAAGGAGGAAAGGGAAAAGAAGCGTGCCGCTGTTGCAAGAGAGAGGGAGCAGCGGAGGTTAAGGAAGTTGGAGAAGATGTCGAGGTGATCTTGACCTGACGTGTGATTTTCTTGTAGTATATTTGTACAGCATTGCATATGGCGGAGAATGGATGAAAGGGAAATCTTGGAAAAGCTCCACTTATGGCTTCTTCGTGCTAAGAGGTGGTGTTGTATGGTAGATGTACTACGGCTAGAAATGATACATGCTGCAATGTTCGCCACACTCTCATTGGTGATGCATCGGCTTGGGTCACTTCATCACAATGTCATAATGCTAAGATTACATCCTCTCTCATCATTTTTGTTTCGCTCTCTCCGTAGCAAGACGATATTCCCTCTTTCCCTCCATTCCCCTTTTAAGGAGAGGCCTACTCATTATGCCATTGAATTTGCTGCATAAAATGTATGCAAGTCATCTATGTTCAGTCCCAACTGCAAGCAAAATCTGGAAAGTATATACATCGTATGTAGGTGACACATCCTGTTGTATATTTGAAGATCCCTCCAAATCACCAAATCTCGAAACTCCAGCAAACACAGTTTCCCCTGTAGATCATAAGAGGCAAGCAAAAACGTAAACTAGCAAGAGGAGATGAAAACGTGTTACCCAATTTCGCATTGGAAAGCTTTTTTTCTCCTTCAATATGTCAGGTTTATAAGTTTTATTAGCGGGCGATGTGCAACAGAAGGTTGTATGCTCTCGATACGGAATGCTTTCGCTTCGTGTTTTTACTTTCGAAGGGTTTAGCCCATAGAGAAGAATGGAGGGGGTTATTCGCCGGAGTTATTATGAGGTAGCGTGCGTGCTGTGATAGATATGATGGAGTGAGGTCTGGCAACTTTTATCAAATCCATCTTCAAGTCTTCACGTTTTCTGAAAACTTTCCCGTTTACCATCTTGAGTTACGCCTACCTTCCACCCTGTAAGTTAATTGACGTATCACATAAAGTCGATGGAAGCATATGCAACACCTCTTTTTCGCCACTGCCGCAATCATTTCACGAGAGCTCAACACGCAGACAACAGCTGAAATTCAAATTCAAGTCAGCAGGCAAGTTTCCAAAGTCAATTCATCTCTAGTGTTGTAAATCGTAGACAGAGCAAGGTGATCCAGAACCAGCCCGTCACAGCTTGCATGCCATAAACAAACAGACAATGCTATCGCTGAATTCTTTTCTCAGATGCGTCCCCCATCATGCTTCTTTCATGCCTGCCACAAATGCCTCAGATGATATGATATGATATGAATCGACTCCGACAAAACCCAGTGTAAGTAAACGCACATACACGAAACAACAACCCTTCTCTCCGAATCACCCTCCTACGTACAACCCATCTCTATTCTCAAAACTCCAACTCATCAACCAAAAGGGGGGGATTTAACGCAGACCTCTTCTTCGGTGCTGGTGGATGTGACGCTTGCGTTGATTAGCATCAGCAGTAACCGTCACGGTGCTGGTCTCCTGCTCCGTAACCGTAACCAGTTCTTCAACCCACAGCACCTCCTTAACCGTGTTTCCCTCCGTAGCATACTGCGTGCTATAAAAGCTCTTCGCATCGCTCAAGCTCGGGGCACTTGTCACAGCCGCCGCGGCAGCGATGGATACGAGAGTGGTAGATGGAGAAGCTGGTGTTGGTTCTGGGGAAGAGGAGGAGAATGAGCCATCGGATTTGGCGGCGAATATGGCGCCCGGTACGTATTGCGCTGAGGAGGCGGATGTACCAGCGGAGTAGGAGAGCGTGGGCATAGCTTGGGACGTAGCTGCACTGCTCACTCCCAAGTTCGTGCTTGGTCCACCAGCTGCTGCGCCGGATGCGTAGCCTGGTCCAGCAACGATGGGGACATTTCCAGGCAGACTCGTCATTCCTCCAACAACATTCTCCTTCGCAAGGATATTTGGCGTGGAGATGTTACAGCTGGAATAAGTAGCTGAGTCCTGGATAGTGAAAAGGGAGCAATCTTCGATTTTGCCGCTAAGGTTCGTGCATTGATTTACAGCTTTTTGGAGGAAGGTTTCAGACCAACCTGTTATGAAATCACCGTGGAAGCCGTAGCCAGTTAGATCACCGTTCGCGACGACGAATTGGCCGGCTGTGCCGGCAAAGGCGGCGGTATCCCAGATGATTTCGTAAAAGAGAGATGGTAGGCGGACTGGGAATCCGTCGGGGCAGTCACCGGTCATGACTTGAGAGGGAAACGCAACATGACTCTTCTTATCCTTACTCGTCTTATCCTTTCCATTCCAGCAACTGGGGAACATCAATTCGAAGCGGACGCCGTCCTTGCAGTTTGCGTCAAGGTAGGATTTGTCTGGTAAATAATGGCGATAGAGAGATCCTTCTGGTGTTTTGGAGTAGTCGAGACAGTTGAAGCCGAGGGCTGCTTGGCGCAGGAAGGATTGTGTGTTGTAGGGGCCTACGTTCCAGTTTGATTTTGGGATGTCCGGGACGGGGTAGCTGAAATTGCGTTGGTTTGTGTCGCCGGAGATCATGGAGAAGCCCTCAGGGAAGGCAGTTACGTTTTGGGAGCCGGAGTTGGGGTAGAGGAGGTAGTAGCTGTGGTGGTGGTTAGTCGTTTGTTTGGTTTTTGTGTGGAGTCAGAGGAAAGGGAAGGGAAAGGGGAGGGAAAGGGGGGAAGAATCCAACTCGGTACCTCCTAGGTTAGAAGATAGTTTCTAGAAGGAGGTGACCCCCAAGAGAAGGAATACCCTAGACTTTTCGCATCGTATTCAAATATCCACAGGTGCGAAAATCCAGATGAATGTGCCACACGTGATATAAGATGCCGAAAGAGTGACAGAGGAAATGGAACTTACGCAAGCATGCCACCAACTTGGTTGACAAGGCTGAATTTGCCAGTGGCAGTGTTTTGAAAATATAAAGCAGGTGTCCAATATGCTGATTTATCTTGGGCAACCTGGCATGACGTACACTCACCAGCCAAAAGGGCTGCGGTATCTGCAGTCTCGGAGAAACCTAGATGGTCGTTAGCATCTGACATCCCATCTCAAATACACCTGACTTGGTAGCAGCTAACGATTGGATTCTGTTGGATCTAATAATGCACCACTTCCTCATCATCGCTTCAAGGAGAGGTAGAAACCTACCACTAGAACCATGAATCGCATGAGCATGCTCAGCAACAGTACCAAAAGACACTAAAGGATCAATTCTCGCAAGTCCAGAACGAGCAAGACATGGCATACGCCAGAAAGCATCAACGGTAAGGCCGAAAGTAATGACTGGAAGAGCCCGCAGGGCAACGGAATCGGTGAAGCGCATATTGGCGAAGGCCGAGCAAAGCAAATGCTAAAAGCTACACAGAAATCGCAATCGAATCAAATGAGCGTCTGTCGATACTGGATCGACGAGGAGATGGAGGTGGATGAAGTCGGACGATTTGGCGATCGGCTAGTATTTCCTTCCCAAAGATCTTTGATCTGAACCACGATGCGACAATTTCTTTCCGATACCCAACTCAATCTAGGCGCAAGTGACCTTCTTATCTTTCCTATCCAACCTGATCTCCTTGGCTGTTCTTCTTGATTTCCTTGAGTTTATGCGCTGACTCCCGCTTAGTTGGAATTGATATTTCTGTTTGCGACGATTTCCTAATTTCCTCCTATTCGAAATGAATGTGCCTCAACCAAAAGAATGTGAATATCGTGTCCTAGCCACGACCGAGAAACGAGTGAATGCGTCCGCGAAGGTATTTGCAAGAAAGGAAGGACAAGCCGTGAGTAAGAGGCGAACTGGGTGAAAGGAGGTGGAGGCACAAAGGACCAAAGGCAGAAAGGAAGAGGAGGAAGGATGAACACAAACGAAGGCACGAACAGTCAAAACGAAAAGGCAAGGGCCCACTGATTGCCAAGCTCTATTTCACTGTCAAGCGCACATACTTAGCATTGCGGAGCCGAGCAGATTACAGCAGCTGGGCGCAGGTGGACTCAGGTACGAAGCGCACGAAGTTGGGTGTGCGGTGCTGAGATTGGAGTGCCGGCGAAGGGTGAAAGCATAATCCTGAACCCCCAGAAATAACTGGTTGATCCCTGGGTGTGTTGGCGTGATGAGACGAGGAGATCTCCAGGGGCACCGTTGGGGTGCCTCGATGCATCTCAGGGGTGATGCTTGTCTCAGTCAGCGGCTGCGCTTCTGTTTTCACGATGGAGGCATTTTTGCCTTTCCTGGGCACACAACGTCTTCCAGCTGAGTTGTTTGCTGCATGATTAGAAGGGTCATGGGGTGGAAAGTAGAAGGGCTTCTGCAAGCGCTCTGCATCTCTCCTTCTGGCCCTTGGAGTTGGGATCAAATCAGTTCTTGAGAACATGTCGTTCGTCCCGCTTGAAGCGCAGAGTCACAATCGCCACAGTTCCATAGGATCTTCGCTGTGGGGTCTGTTGGCTTGTATATGAAACAGGGACGATGTGTTAGTGTTGCCCAATCACAATTAGTGAAGGACTGTTTCGTAGTCAGCCATCTCGAAATGGTTGGTTAGGGGTCTCAGGGATGACGAGATCTCCTCGGCAAGCTTTTAATCTAATCTATTTCAAACTCCAACCACGCCTGTTCAGATGAAAAACCTCAGGAACCACCGAGTTGAGGAATCCTTCAAATATCCATCCTTCGCAAATAGCAACAGGCGCAGATCTAGTCACAATCATCCCGTCACATTTATCGATAAGGAATTTATCCAGATTTCTGGGCAAGTCTGCCAGAATCCAACACTCTGGAAACGCCAAACGCCAACCAACCAACGCTCATGCCAGCCTATCCTAGATATTCCTGAAATGCAGCCAGATACGGCACTTATACCAGTCATGATATACACTCAAAGGGTCATTACCGTTTCTATTCTCACACTTACACTGAGTTTCCCCGCGATCTCGAGTTTTGAACCCACGGCTTGCAATGATGCGACAGCGAGGCTGTGCTCAATCGGATGTCGCACATATTCGAACAATCTTCCGTGACACGAGCGTCTGTTCTCATTTTGTCAAGAGTTTGTCAAGATGTCTTACAGTCTCTGACATCATCGCCTGCCCAATTTGGCCCGTCCCTTACTTCCTAAAACCTCCTTCGTCTGATCAGCCTACAAGCTCGCCAAGCTTCTCCGTTTTCATCCCAACAATTGGCCGCACTCAACCTTAATGAAATACAGTTTATGTCTCAATGCAAATTTCTTCCATTTGATTTCGACAAAGCTTCGTTGGTTTGTTCTAAAGTTTTATCTTGAAAACGTATTGTGGAGATATGGATATGGATATCGGTAGAGGGGAACGGGTGGAGATGCCGGATCATCGGCCAAGCTTTCGCGGGATTTTTCTATAAATTGCTGATTGCGTCCGATATCTTGGTGCAGTGACGTGGTGGGGAAAGGAGATGGGAAGATCTTTGTCTCCTTGTGATCCTCTTACAATTTATTTCGGAGATGAGCTGTGGAGATGTTTCGCGTAAGTATCACGTGAATATTCTTGATGTCTCTCCAACTAATCTCTCTTCATCCTCACGTTCAGAGGTAAAAGCAAATACACGGTGGTGTGGCGATTCACATTGGATTCAGATACTTTTCCATCCTTTATTAGAGTAGCAGCGTAAGTTGTGTGACTATCCTATGCTAATTTACTGCGTTGCACATCTACTCGAAGTTGGAGGTAGTTGCCAGTGCTCGAAATTCATTCTCTCGATCATATGATAGAGGCAATCAGATTGCAGTGAAGGCAGATTGCCAGTCACCTTGCAGACTAACGGGTATCGGTCTAAAGCTTACGTTTTCCCATTTGTTTTTAGAGACTCAAGAGTGACCGAAAACCCCTGACGCTAACTGAGCTCACCTCCTACAAGAACAGTACACTTCTCGTAACCCAAACCCACTAACCTTGGAAACCAACCGCATATTGCCATCTCAACAGAAGAGAAGTGACGATCATGCAGCAAGATTCCCAAATAACATGTGCCATTCGAACAAGGAGGCAGAAACTTCTCATACAACGGCCAACGCCGTGCGTGAACTTTATCGACTCGGTTCCATTACACGATGACAGCCATCCTGAAGATCTTGCTGCCTTGCTAAATTAGACCTAAGTTCTAATAGACTATTCAAGCAGTATCTGTGCTTCTCAAACCACGTCTTCCACCCTTCCTCGCGAGCAGATTGTGAATCGGATCGCGCGGACCACTTCAATATTCTGAAATGGAGGTGGTCCTTGCTGCATAAATGCTCGTTGCTATTGAAAATCCGTATTTGAGCAACAATTGTGACGTGACCTTTCATGAAGTGCGTTTTATCCAGTAAAATATATATCGCAGCTGTCATGTGCTGATATCTCAAGAGGTATATAAATTCCAAAGTCGAGATTAGGAAACCTCGGTTATCAGTAAAATCGTCCATAGCTTAATAGTTCGCTTGTTGGGAAAGTAAATATTGTAAGTGATATGTATACCGTCTCATCTGTATTCACGCGTCAGTTTCTGAGAAATAATTTTTCGGGACTGTCACATTCAGGTTTTGAAATGTAGGCCGAATTCGTTTCGCGTGAGCGTATTCATTTTTGAAATAAAGTCCGCTAATCGAGCTGGACTATTGCACTGTCATCAACCACCCGTGAGGGCCCCAGAAAATAAATTGCTTCCAACCGATTGTCGTTCCACCCATCCCCCTTTCCAATATCTTCACGCTTCGCTGTGCCCATAATTCCAAAATCGTCGACAAATCAATAGATATGCTATGGGTTACCCCCAGCACCGCTTTCGTATCTTACTATCGCGACAGAAATGCCCGCCTGATCCAAAACGCCTATGTTCATGATATAATCGATCATCTACCAATGGCCCCATTAATCAACCGTGCAACGCGGGACTACTCTCTGTATATTGTGCAGCATTGTGGAGAAACTCCGGAGTTTCCCTGAAATCTTTGACTCGCTCCAAGACCAGAGCAGTGCCGTACACGATATCATGCCGATCAAAGCAGTTATCCAGTCGAGAGCTGTTCGATATATGCCTTTTAGAAGCAGACCCAGACAGTTCTCAAATGGAGTTTTGAGACTCAGAAACCCACATGAAATTGGTCTTTCATGAGCATCAAGCCAACAGAACCAAAACAAATCTTTCGTGATATGTGGTTCGGGGATTGAACAGCCCTGTAATGTCTTAGTCCATGCGCGTAGTTGCCGGGACCATCTTATATGAGTGCCATCTTGATCCCTCTGATTCCGCAAGTACTGAGATGAGTATGGAGAGGCACCAAAGGATCTGAAATGACCATCGTCGCGCCGACGTTCATCTTCCGGATAGAATAAAGCGACGTAATTCTCAATTTTATGGCGGCGCTGAATGTTTTTCTCAGCCATTTGATACACCATTTCTTGCCGCTGCAACCAATCAAGGGAATTGTCATCGTAACTAAATTGGCCTTTGTCGTACCACAATTGTACTTGTCTATCCAGATCCTCTTGCCAGGTGCTCCGAAGACAAGCATTATGAGGACAAAAGATGCTCGTCCCTGGAGAATCCCTGTGCATCGAATGCGCTTCCTGCTCATGTCGCAATAGGCAGGCCGTAGATGTGAACCCTGTTGCGTTGTTACAATCATCCACGCCGCATTTGTAGGGTCTGTAAGTTTCATCTATATCCTAAAGAAAATAACGTTAGTCTTTTTTCCCAAAGAGATTCTAGGCAAATATCTCACCCCCAGCCATTCTCGTACATCCTGCCATGTGAACAGACTATTTTCTAACTTAGTATCGTCGGACGGAACGCCATTAGTAAGAACGATCGAATTGAGAGGCTTGAGGTCCTTGCTCTCAGCTGTGAATCTTTCTAGCTTGGCGGGATATGGCTTCAAGATGTTGTGGAATCTGGTTCCGGTAGGCGTTCCGCCGTATGGTGCTACACGGTGGAGTATTTCGGTATTGGTCTCAGCTCTCTTGATCCCTGTGTAACTACCTGAGGCAACGCCGTTTGCTGGAGCACCTGGATTCGTAGACTTATGGTTCATGAAGTAAACGTCAATTCCGTCGCTGTCGTGTTGAGTGACGATTGGGGCGATAGTGTCGAGTGCTTGCACAACTTCTCGCCGCGAACGACCAGCCATAGATCCGGAGTCATCGATTAAAAAGGTTGTGTCAAAAGTGCTGAGGAAGGAGTAAGGATCTTCGCCAGCTCTGGTACCGGTAGTTGGTCCTGCTAGTACAGCGAGCCGTAGCTCACGCAACCGGTCTTTTGATTTGGCGATGAGCACACTCATCTCATCCAAGTAGTCGAGCTCATCAATATCAAGTACAGACAGTGATTTCAAGGCCGGTAATACGTTAAGAGTTGGGTATTGATTGCCTAACCGCCATTGTCCTTTAATTGGTCGAGATGTCAAACCGTGCTGGCATTCTGCATTATTCAGGGTACCGCAATTTGTGCAAGTGAAGTTCGTTGTAGGGCTATGATTCCGTTGGATATCGCCCATACAAAGTGTAGTAAGCCCGTATGTCAAAGCGTCAACTCCGGTGCGAGGATCGGTCGTGGCATGCGCATCTGGCCACACGATATCGAATCGGGAATATATTTGAGGGATAGCGAGTTTATGAAGGGCAGAGTGTGTCAACGCTAAGGCTGTCAAGTCGTTTGTGTCGGTGACCTGTATTGACTAATGATTAGAGTTTGTTTTTGAATATTTGCTCCACATAACTTTCTTACCTCCGTCACAATTCCCTTGAGAACATCCACCGGCAAGTCCAACAGTTGAAGTGGCCACCTTTTCTCAACAATGACGGTCCGTTCTTGCCCATTAACCTTCGGCACATTTGGAATTATCGTGACGGTATCAATACTAGTGATGCGAAGCCTCTCACCTAGCTTTCCCCATGGACCTAATGGCTTCCGAACTGATGAATCGAATTCGGCTGGGAGAAGAAAACGTCGTTAGTATGTGCCAACTCAACAACATGGTAGTAAATTACCCTCGAGAAACATTGGACTGGCATCCCCTACAGCTACTGTGGCAGAATTGCTTGCTGCTTCGAGACTCGACTTCGTCTGGCCTCCACCGCATTCACACAAACCATCACAATGTTTACAATAATTGGTATGACCAGAAACGAGTCCACCAATTCCGTGTTCGATAGTCCCACGAGCGTCAGATACAGGATAAAATCCAAAATTATATTCATTGGGAGTCGTCTGTTCATGAAGTCAGTACATAGAAGAAGTTTGAATACTTGAAGCCGCATACTTCATCGAAGATGCCAAATTTTTCAACACTATGACCACAATCGTCCCTAGCCATACCAAGAAGCTCCTGTAAAACGGTTGTATCAGCAAGCCTGAAGGAGAAGCGCCACCACGAAGAGCACCAAGAGGGCATCCTTACGCCAGTGCGAACCATCTTGTCACAGCCAATTCTTTCTGGGATGCGAAGATCAAGACGAGGATCGAAGTCGTCCATTGTGCCGTATAAAGATGTATATCAAGAACTTCTGGTTCAGCAGCGACCACTGCTACAATTGAAGGTTGCACCGCCCTCCGGCTCACTCTTGAAACGGCGTTGTTCTGGTTGTTGAGTTGTTTTGTGAATCTGGCGTTTCTCGTTGCGGCTCGTGCTCCTCTTCTGTCCATGGCAAGCGATGGAGTTCGAACTGAAGCGGAGGGGAGGTGAGGCACTGACGAAGAGGTGTCAAAAGGTGTTGATCATGAAAGTCGAAGTAAGGCTGGCGACGTGGTCAAGATTTCTCAGCCGCACAGCCTCGTTCGACAACCTCCACTTCACACCTCGGAAGAAGCATCTTTCCTCCTCTCTCTCCTTTGCAAACCGATCGAAATCATCGAAGAGACTACTAAGATTGTCAGCATAGTGATATGCCTGGGGGAAAACAGAATACCTCAGTGTTTACAGAACAGAAGGGTAAGGCCAACCACCTCTCATACGTGGCATCGCGACCGATTGACTGACAACTGAATAACAAGAGGTCCAACATCCTGAACAAACACTACAACCTCAATCGATCAATATCAGAAAATACTTCCACACCGGTAGCACTATACTCTCGAGTATCGGCATTATCGAACTCCATTACCGAGCGCGTGGAAAGACTTTTCTAAATCTACATTCACAATATACCGTACGTATCTTCCGTATTTTGGCATTTGTAGTAGGTATACTAACCCTTGTTCCCTAGTCTTGGTACCTAGCAGAATGTCTCGCTCAAGTTCGGCTTCTAGTTGTCACTCAAGTTCCAGTTCCAGTTACGGAGACTGTCAGCCAGGTTGTTGCCAGTGCCGTGGTCCTCGAATCGATCCTATGTTTGATACAGATTGCCCTGGTGTCAGTGTGGGCATATTGCCTTACATTTCTATTCATACAATCCCGGTGGAAGGAAACATACCTGATATGGGCGATTGGGGTCGCTATAGCAGTGACCATCTGCACTTCTAGGATCGCGTGGAATGCACTTCCAGAAGTACTCCTTGGGACGGCTAATGTGAGCATTACCGCATGCCTCCTTGCAGATTACTTTTGGAGCCGGTATATATACTGAGGATATGGTAAAGTGGCGGAACTCCCACGAATACTAGCATGCAACGTCATGAGAGTGGAGGATTGGTGGTTCTCTTGGTGATTCGGAGTCTCTTAATCTTGATTTTATTTCCGTTTAGCTTGGGTAGAGGATTTCGTTGGGCCGGCTAGCTTGTTGTTTCGTGTTCTAGCATCGATTGGGTTTATTCCTGAACGTCTCCTCTACAAGCAGGCCTGGATGTGTATATCGCACCCATGCAAATTGTACCTCCAGACTGTAGCATGGTGTGGCAATTACAATATATTTGAAGCAACAGAAGATTGCCTGAACCCAAGCGTTTTCAAATTGCATGCATCCTCTTGAGGCAAAATATAGCCATCACTTGGTAACACCTCTTCATTCATCAGACTTCCTCCTAGGCAATTCAATAGAAGCAAGAGGAAAAGCTTGAACGTTTTAGAACGCAGCGAATACTAAAGAATGCTCGTAAAGGCTAGATAGCACAAAAGAAGCTAGATTGAAACGAATCTTGCGTGAGGGGATTGAATTGACTGCTAAGTATCTGTATGACTTCTACGGTACTCGGAGTCTCGCAGAGCCAGGACCCAGAGATGTCGTGGCAGAATAGCATTGCTATCTCCATCCGAAGAACAAAGACGCCGCTTCATATGACTGCTGATCATGATGCGGGGTATAGGAACAATTAGCAAACAAAGGGGGAAGATTGTGGAAGATGGAAAGCTCAAATATCAAGCATTTCGTGGCGTAAATTAGATGTTGAGCCTCAGGCCCCAAGGCCCTAAAGCACTCACAGACCGGAAATTTTGCCCCGCGATTGTGATAAGATTAAATTTTTTGTGCAGGTAAAGAAAAATACATGACTTCAGTCAATAACAGCCCACCACCAAGGAATTACGAAAATGCCTTCAACGCTTTCTGAGGATGAGATCGATGATCTCTTGTATTTTGCTCGTATTGGAGACATCGACGAATTCAACACCTTGAAGGACCAACTTTGCCAAAGAGAAGGTGTGGCAGTACTACAACTGTTACAGTCTGCACGAGATGAAGGCAGTGGGAATGGCATCTTGCATATGGCTGCTGCGAATGGACATGCAGGTAGGGCTTTTGTCTACAGGGCAGGTTTCTGGAGGAAAATCACCCTAATCAAAGCTAACAGATCTTTCTTCTAGTACTTCTCCGCGACCTTTGCAAAGCACTCTCGAACCCATCCCCTCAAAATCCTCCAATGCTCGCCGTATTGAACGCACAGAACCTGGCTGGGAACACGGCACTTCATTGGGCTGCACTAAACGGGCATCTCGAATCTGTCAAAGTCCTGCTTGAAGAAGGCTCCGACCCCACCATCGTCAACCAGAGAGGCCACGATGCCGTTTACGAAGCAGAACTAAATGACAAGAGAGAGGTGGTTGAGTGGGTTCTGAAAGAAGGTGGAGAAGGGTTAGAGGAAGGAGTCAGTGGTGATGTTGGAGAAGGTTCCGCCGAGGAAAATGCTGATGAGGAGATGGACATTGGCGAAGATACGACTGGTGTCGACGTGGAAATGTCCTAAAAGCTGGGAGAGCAGCTCGGCCATATAGGTATTACAAACACAAGCTCCAAGACTTGAGATACGATTTATACACCCTGGACAAGCCCGGCATACGGCATACCAAGACAATGATCGCAGATCTGCATTGTCTCATCATTGACTCGCATTACGATGACGAGCCAAGAGAGCGACAATCAACATGCAACTGCAAGGAGAAACCCTCGTGGCGAAAGAACACCGGGTTCTTGGCATGATGCGAGCTAACAAGCACGGCGAATAGACTCTGCTGATAGAGTCAACGTAAGAAATCCCAAAATAGAGCCTGCTATACTTCTCTTACCAGATCACCTGTAATATGTCTTGTGGATGTTTAGCCGCCACAATCGAATGTATTGAATATAACACCGGAAGACGGGATGTTCCAGAAACAGGGCCAGCGGTCAGTTGTGATTTTTTTTTGACATGCACAATTTGACAGTATCGAATGTATTGGGAAAGCCGGCATAAGTATCATGGGATAGCGAGCCATCGTAAAAGATGCAAAATAATTTAATCTAATCGCTAGGTTCAAGAGCTGCGGAATATTTGCATCTTTACTGGTCTCACGTGAATTATCCGAACCACACAATTAATACTACGGAAACGCATTCGCCTAAAAAAGTTTTGAAAAGTCTCAGAAGGCTTCAATTGACAAAATCCACTCCGAGGGCCTCGCAAAGTTGACTTTCGTAAGTGACCGAAGATTTTGTTGGAGTTGTCTGGTGTTTAGGGAAATAATTTGCTTGGCGACGGGATGCACGTGTTTTCTCAAATTGTGAAATTTGTTGAACTGTGGCACACTCTGGGCCAGTTGGGTATGCAGTATCACTACAGTCACAAGAATCGCAGGCAGAACTTAATAGGGTAAATCAAGTAAGATTGTCAGCTGTGCAGAATAAACTACGGGGTCCTTAGGGTACATATATGGTCTGCCAGTAAGACGTGCTTGGAACGTGTACCTCGGGCCTCGGGCCATTATTAGAGCCTCAGGCCACTAGGCACACTTTAACAGCCCCCTCACGTCAAACTGCAGGCCCCCTAAACCCGTAATATATCCTATGCTTCCTATAACCCTATCCACGGTCCCTTACGGACCGACAAGCCTCTAAACACATCTGCTAAACGCCCGAAACCCTAGTGGCTTCGTTAGGACGTCCGCGAGCATATCTTCTATTAGACAGTAGTCCAGCTTGGTTTTTCCATACTCTACTAGTTGCCTAGTATAGTGGTATTGAACGTCGATGTGCTTAGAGCGAGCATGGTTCTTAGGGTTTTCTGCTAGGGCTATACAGCCCTGGTTGTTACTATACATCTGGACTTCCCTTAAGTCTCCCAAGAACTGTATAAACCCAAGCTCCCTAAGCAAGTCCCGAAGCCACACTGCTTCCTTGCTTCCTTGGCACAGAGCGACGTACTCTGCTTCTGTGGTTAAGGTAGATACAGACCGTTGCTTCCTAGAGTACTAGGCTAACGGGCCCCCTAAGAGCATAAATACAGACCCGTAAGTTGATCTGCGGTCCGTATAGTCTCCGGCATAGTCTGAATCAACATACCCCTTAACCTTCTGTCCCTTCCCTAAAGCCGAGAAAGAGATCCCAAATTTGCGGGTGCCCTTGACATACCTAAGTGTCTGTCTTGTGCCCCTCAAGTGCTTCTCCGCGGGCCTGGTTACGTACCTGCTTAGTCGCGTGACTATAAAACAGATGTCTGGCTATAAACCACGCATTAGGTATAGTAGCTTGCCTACGACCCTCCTATATTAGTCGACATTGGCAAGCGTGTCTGTTTCGGACGTAGGCTTAAGTACCTCAGGACTTGCGGGCGGTGTCTTGGCTTCACGGGCATCCGTAAGGCTATATTCTGCAATTAACTCGTCCGCAAATGCCGTCTAAGTGATCTTAATCGTCCGCTTGGCCCTATCCCTTATAATTTCAAGCCTAAGAATCTTCCTGACTTCTCCTAAGTCCTTGATCTCCTAGCGCTTGGCTGTCCCTGCCTTAAAGCTTTGGACAGTCTTAAGGTCATTCCTAAGAATAACCATGTCATTAATATATAACCCTACAATAAGCTTGTAATCCTTATAGACAAAGATGCAAGTGTCCGCAAAGATAGGGTGTAGCCTAAGCTCTTCTAGGCCCTTACAGGCCTCTAAATACCACTCACGGCCTGACTGCTTCAGTCCGTAAAGTGATTTCTTTACCCGTAAGACCTTTCTAGGGCCTGCCTGCAGCCCTTTTAGGGGTCTTATATACATATCGGCATACAAGACCGACTATAGGTATGCACTAACAACGTCTGTCTGGTGTATCTCCTAGTCAAGACATGCTCCGATAGCCAGGAGCGTCCGTAAAGACTTAAAACGGACCGTAGGTGAGAACGTCTCTGTAAAGTCGTCTCTAGGCACCTGTAAGAACCCCTGCGTAACAAGCCTTGCCTTGAATCTGTCTAGTAGGCCTATGGGAGTATACTTGACCGTAAACACCCACTTGGACCTTACGGGCCTCTTTCCGGCCGGCAGGTCCGCAAACTCCTAGGTGTCAAGCGCCTAGAGCTTAAGGAGCTCTTCCTTAATTGCGTCTTTCTAGTACGGCCCGTATAGCTTATTAGTGACTGCTTGGTCGTACGAAGCAGGGATTTCGGGTCGATCCTAGACGGCCAGTGCCTGCTCGAAGAAACGTTTTGGACGTCTGTCACGGCCACTTCGTCTCTATAGTGCCTGTGGTGGCTATAGCACCTGTGACACTTCTGCCTCCTCTTCCTGTAGGGTATCGACCTCTTGCGGGTCGTTGCGGTCGTCGACTATAATTGTGTCCTTGTCTTCTATAGCCCCCTAGGGCCGTAAACCGTCGTTAGCCTCTCCTTGGGACTGTACGACGTCTTCTTCCGCCTCTTGCGGACGTTCTTAGGCCTGGTTTTCTTCCGGCCTAGCTCTTGGGCTGTCCGCCTAGTCCGTTAGTGCCCTAAGCAGTTCGTTTAGGTCAAAATCGACTAGTTCCATCAGGTCAAGACTCTTGACGTCTACCCTTGGTTCCTCTAGCTCGTCTGTTTATTCCCAAAACTTGTCCTTGTCAAACGTAGGCGCTGAGGCAACAATTGTCTCCTTTGCCTTAGGGTCGTACAACTAGTATTGTCTTGATGTTAGTAGGTAACCGATAAAGATTGTCTTTCTGGCTACAAGCTCTAGCTTGCCTCGGGTCTCCTTGGGTATGTGGGCGTACGCGATACACCTAAAGGTTCGGATATGGCTTACGGACGCCTTGCGGCCCGTAAAGGCCTCTTCCGGACACTTTCCGTCTGGCCTAATTGGCATTCTGTTCCGCAAGTAGCAGGCAGCAATGACTGCAAAGCCCTAGAACCTTAAGGGCAACTTGGCATGCTATAGCATCGACCTGGCCATTATGACCAGCGTCCTATTTAGTCGCTCTGCTACCCCGTTTTGCTATAGCGAATAAACAGTCGTTAGCTCTAGCATAATCCCTTCTAGCGAGAGCACAGGCTCCTGCATGGCCTTATACTCCGTCGCGTTGTCACACCGTATAGCCTTGACCTTAAAACCACTCTATAGCTCGACAAACGCCTTCTAACGGGCGTATACGGACGGCAGTACGGACCGTAACTTGGTTAGAGTGACCCACGACTTCCTTGTGTAGTCGTCTGTAAACGTCAACATATAGACGTCGCCCGTAAGTGCCGGCTCCTGATACGGTCCCTAGAAGTCTGAGAAGACCCGTGCTAGCGGCTCTATACTCCGCTCAGGACTAGCCCTGTTAATTACCCGTACCTTCTTTGTCAAGGCACAGACCTTATAGGTCGGCTGGCCTTCTGTCGGCCTGACGTGCTGTGGCATGTCGCCGACGACCTTGTGTACCTTCTTAATAAGTTGCGGACCAAGATGTCCAAATCTCTAGTGCCAACGGGCATATACGGACGCTTGACGGTCCGTAACCTCCTCCTGGTGGTCCGTAACCTCTCCCTAAGAGTCCGTAACTCCCTCCTAGCGGTCTGTGGCAAGCCTTACAGGCATCGCACTCTCTGTTGGCATGTCTAAAATGTACGATCTCCCTACTCTACTTGCCACACCTACTTTGCGGCTATAATTCTTGATAACCAAGGCCATTCTCTCGGGCAGAGTAGTAGTCTCTACTACTAGTCCCTTGTCTTGTAGTCTTGCCACAGAGATCAAGTTCCCTTTAATTTGCGGAACATATAATACGTCCGTCAGGACAATACTCCTTATATGCCCATCAACACTTATAGGTATTTTAACCCGCCCCCGGCCAATTCCAGGCAGTGTTGATCCGTTTGTAGCCACTACAGACTGCCTTGTACTTAGCAAAGTATACTCTATAAACGCTATACGATCTGGTGTTATATGGCTAGTCGCCCCTAAGTCGACTTGCCACTCTTCTTGTCTGTTACGGACGCTTTTAGACGCCTCCTAGCAGGCTTCGCCTATAAACTTATCCGCAACCTGTGCTTTTTCTTTCGGAGAGAGGTTGCCCTTAGCCCCTGGGGTCGGCAGTGGTCCGGTCCTTGCTTTGGGGTGCTTAGCTGCGTATTTACGGCCTTCTTCCGTATCTCTTAGCCAGCCAAAGCAGTTAACCTTTATATGCCCCTTTCTCTCATAGTGCCAGCACTTTCTGTCGTCCTTTCCCCTTGGCCTTTGCTTGTCACTCCTGTCTGTGGCTTGCAAGGCCGCCTCTAGTCGCACAGATATAGCCGCTAGCCTCCGTTCTGCTTCCTCTAGGTGACTAACAATCACATCTAGCTTACAGATGTCCTGTAGCTCAAGCTGGAGTGTGATTGGCCCGTAAGCAGGGTCGACTGTCCGTAGCGAGTTAAACAAGATGACAGTGACTGCCTTGTCTGTTGGCTATTATAAGGGGTCGATATTGAAAATGTCTATTCGTGCTAGTCTTAGGCTTGTGACAATCGAGTTTATAGACGCGTCTGGCTTTGGGGTAAATCCGTAAAATCTCTAGAGGGCTGTAGACAGCTGTTGTCTACCTGTAGGCAAGTAGGAACGCTCGAGTGTCTCCTACTACTCTTTTGCGGTCCGTAAATGGAGTATTCTAGACAGTGCCTCTGGCCCACAGTATCCTATAATAACTGTCCTGGCCTTTGCATCCATCACTCGGTCGACCTTTATATCTATGGCTCCGCTTGACTCTGCTGCTTTCTTCCCTTCTGCTGTTCCATCGTCTGTACCCTTTATAACAGACGTTTTGGCTTCTAGAGCTGGTGGCTCTATAGCATCCCACGCATCCTTTGCTTTAATCACAGCCCTGGTTATTGCAGCCTATGTCCTATAATTTGAGCCATTCAACTTGGCTATTCCGGCCTTCCTGATAGTCGAATCGTCCTCCATTTCTCTTGACAGTAATGGTCTGTTCTGTGATTCTCGTGGCAATGATCAAGCGCCCTAGGCTCATAACCTGTTAAACTGTGGCACACTCTGGGCCAGTTGGGTATGCAGTATCACTACAGTCACAAGAATCGCAGGCAGAACTTAATAGGGTAAATCAAGTAAGATTGTCAACTGTGCAGAATAAACTACGGGGTCCTTAGGGTACATATATGGTCTGCCAGTAAGACGTGCTTGGAACGTGTACCTCGGGCCTCGGGCCATTATTAGAGCCTCAGGCCACTAGGCACACTTCAACAAAATTGATGTATTGTTTTGATCTCCGCCGTCCACCCCGTAATCCCGTAGCTCAAGTTGACGCAGGTACAGACATACGGTCCAATTGAGAACATTTTGATCGGGGACAGCCTTGCAAAGCGTAACCGCATTGGCCAAATGCATCTCAATTGATGTTAAAGGTCGTTCACGATCCAACCACATCACTTCAGTGACCACAGTTTCAATTTGCCTATACCACAAAACACCATATGGCTGAATTGAGACATTTGGACGCTTTTGGGCTTCTCTTCGTCAGTCTCGTCTTTCAAACTCTCAGATGAATTTCCCTTTTTACCTGCATACCCCAAACTATGTCAAAAGCCAATATTACAATACTTCCCGCGAGTGAGTTTTCTTTGGATGTTCTTTTGTGATAACCCGCGGTCGAGACACTTATAGAAATTTATAGTGCGTCTCTGAGAACTGACGACTCTGGGCCATGAATTTGAGTAGGAGCTAGGTCATAAAATTCCCTTTCAACTTCAAAGAGGGGCTTCTTCCCTCCCTTTTAGTTTGTCTTTTCGTTGTTAAGTGGTAAGAACACACTTGTTTGACTTTCCTCGCCTTCTTTTAATTATTGCTACATTGATCACTCGTTCACAATGTACATCAACACATTCTTTTACAAGCTGCTGCTCGCCGGCTCACTTGCAAGCTTCTCCAATGCCTCCCTGCAGCCCTGACTCCCAAAGTGTGCTCTACGACCACAACTATCTCAGTCTACAAGACCGTTCAAGTTGTGAAGATATCAGTCTCTGTCATTTACACAACGAGGGCCGCGAAGGTCAAGCCAACCACTATCTACTCAACTTACACTGACTAAGAACAGCTCATTGTCACCTCCACTATTGTTCAGAACGTTAATGAGCAGGTGACCATCACGGAGATTCATACTGAACAAGCTCAGGCTACCGTCACTCTTACCCAGACTGAGCAAGCCCAAGCAACTATCACGGAGACCCATACCGAACAAGCTCAAGCCACTGTTGCGGAGACACATACTCAGGGCGAACAAGTGATTCTCACGGAGACACCACCAGCTACATACATCGCAACTACCATACTCGTTTCCACTATCTATAACAGTGAGCAATTGGCCTTGATTGAAACGCCTCCACATCTCGAAATTGTATTTCTGCATTTGCCCCAACCTCTGCTACATCATCCACAGATGCCCCGTTCGCACCGGGTAGATTTTGAAGGAGGATCATCTAATTGTATGACATTCAAGTTATATATCGACGATCACATCCAACCCTGTCTATATCTCCACGGTCGTGAGTCTTCCTTGCTCTTACCCTTCTCCATGGTAGCTGACTTGTTCTAGACGGAGCTACCAACTTGCGTTAGCACGATCGTGAGTATTCCCACATTGCCACAGAAGTCATAGAAGTTGATCAGACGATTGTCTTTGATTTTTTCTATGCTTTCATTTAAAAAAATCGTCGCTGACTTTCTGCAGACCCTCAACCTAACAGCGGTTTCCACAATCGTCCGTGTCTCTCCTGTCTCCCATACCTTAGCCACGACTTTAAAATAGAACATTAGTATGAATGAATGACAGCTAACATAATTCAGACCATTAACCCATTTGAGACTTCCACGATTGTAAGAACCCTTTCTCTCTATTTTTCCTCCTTCGGGAACTGCATGCTGCGATCACGTGGATCATCCTCAAGCTTGATCCTTAGCTCCTTGCTACTAGAAAAAGGTCGCTAATTTGCCCTAGACTCTCAATCCAACTGAAACCTCTACGATTGTAAGATACCTCTGATTCTTCCATCTTTGAAGTGCTTCGGTGTGATCGAGATATTATATCGTTGCCTGGGCTCTTCATGGTTCGTCCTTTTATCGTAGAAACATCGGCTAATTGGTTCAAGACTTATAACCCAACTTACACGTCCACGATGGTAAGATAGTTCTCCAATTCCTTTACTCCCCACCAAGTAGCCGTAGCTGACTTGCGGTAGACCGAGCTCCCAACTTATATCAGCACCATTGTATGTATATCCTTATCCTGACTCGTCTTGTAAAAAGAGCTAATTTGTATTAGACTTCGAACCCAGTTGTCACGATCACCCTCACTGAGACGAGTTCTGCTTCAATCACTCTCATTACCACTCTCCCAGCTACCTCGTTCTCAACCATCACTGAAACTGAGACACAAAGTGTTCAAATCACCTTGACTGAGACAAAGTAAGCAAATTTCTCCTTCTTCGCCGATTAAAGCTCTGTTCCATGGGACCTTGATTAAAAGACCCTTCATGCAATTACAGAGACACTGAGAAAATTTGCTAATGTGTTCAACAGGGGCGCGACCTATGTCTCTACTACCACTGAGACTGAAACACAATCTGCCTCGCTCACTCTGATCACCACACTTCCAGCTACCGGATACTCGACTGTCACGGTACGTAGCCCATTCTCTCTTGGTGAAAAGACTAGGACTGACTCGCCAATAGGAAACTAAAACAGACACTGCCCAACTTGCTGTCACCGAACCAAGAGAGCCACATACGTGTTGACTATCATAGAGTTCGCGACTTATACATCGGATGCGGTAATATAACACAATTCTAATTCATCCTTTCGGCTTCTTCTGCTGGTGAAATCGAGTACTAACTCGCCCTGAATTGTAGGCCATCACAATCACTAAGACCAATGATAAGACCACTGTCATTACTCACACAAGCGGAGCTGTCGTCACTGTATGTGTTTCTTCCCGTCCCCTATCTTCGCCTGTGAAGTCCCAAGAGAGACTCGAACCAACCGATTTCACCCCAGGGTCCTTCACGTTGAACGCTTGTATTAAATTATTATGGGTTGCATAATGAGCAGGATCCCGTTGCTTAGAGAAAGGGTCAAATGTTCGGTTACATACATCTCGACGCAAAAGCACCCTGCCACTTTGGACCCATACCTATCCCAAGTTGTGCGAGCTCTAAGCCCATAAATTTGAACACCGATGGCTGCAACCACGATGTGTGGGTAACGTTCTTGGGGATGGGTACTTGAAGCTAATTGTTTCTAAAAATTTGATCTTAGAGGGCGAGCGTGGCTCTGGATCTTCCGCGTCAGAATTGGCTGAAGTCGCTGGGATTTGCCAGAGAAGGAGAAGAGAGAAAGAGCGAAAGAGCGAAAGAGCGAAAGAGCTTGCAAAGAGGGCTAAGAATCGGCCGGCTTCACCTCGTGAATCGTTTTTCAACAGCATTTCTATTATGGGACCGTGGAATTGGACAAATTTCTGATTTGAGCGAAATATTTGAGCCCTTGTTGGGCCGGTAGTCTGAGCGGAGCGATCAAGCCGACAGGTACGGCCTTGGTGAGTACAAAGCTCGTCGTGGACCAGTTGTAGGAACTCATGCAATCTATAGCATGCCCAAGCTTCCAAAAGGTCAACCATTTTCCCCTCAACAATGCTCTATCGGCTGCTCAGCCACCCCCAAATATACAGCATAAATGTCCGCGACGACATGTTTCACGAAATCGGGTTCACCAGCGTGTTGCACAAGGATCCGGATAATTGTTCTGCGTGGGAGGCCTCTCCGCACTATAACCTCGTATCACCGAAAGGGTCAGTGCTTTTGAACAATGCCAGTGGTATGTTCGTGTGTGTAAATCGATACCTTCAACGGCCCTTTGGATGTCCTACTCTCTGGATACACGTCGTGGCCATTGATGACTGCTGATCACAAACTGTAGGCGGCAGTACTCGAGTCAGGAGTTGCAACAACATTTCACGACATTGATAGATCCTTCATCATATCGTCCTTGATGAGAGGTCTGTCGAATATCGGCTCGATTTAACGATGGCTGACTTCATTGAGAGCTTCCGCAACTCCAATCATCTTATCAACTTTGACGATGTCCACTCGTTTAGAGAGAGTTGAATTATGTGGCATTCAAGTGAAAATGGTTGCTCAAGAAGCACTGCGCGCGCTGATGTGATTACCAAGCGGCTTGCTTTGATAGAACAATATGCCAAGAGATGTATCCACAAAGGCTCCATTGCCAACCAACAAAACCGTTATAAACAAGGCGGTGATCACGAATGAGTCACAACGTGATATGAAGGTCGAATGCAAACGCCGGCCTTGATTTATCGAGTCAAGGGGATAGAAATATATAACGGGACTGGTTGCGACGACCCTGCCAGCTCCACTGTCAGAGTCTATTACAACCACAACAACTACGAACAACTCAATACGTTTTGCTACATTTCGAGTACTCTGTTACACATACGATCTATTGAAAAAATATCCCTACAGCGAAAGATTCCTAAAATATGCCACATCTACATGGAGCTCTGGAAGTGCAGCAAAGCTCGTTATTGAATTTGATGGGACATCATGTAAAACTTATGTAAAATATTTGGGTAGAAATTGAGAGTATTTTTACAATCTGTGATTCATATATGATGGAAATGGTCGCTGGTCATTAGAGTTAAAGAGAATAATGACATCTTTTTGAATGACATGAATCACGAAACTCTAGTGAGAACCAATAACAGAACTGATATACAGATACACTATTAAAGCTCGCTGGAATATCTTAACGAGCTACTCGCAGCATCCTCCAACACCTTTCTCCCAACTACCAAGACCACCAAAACCACAAGATGTGTACAGAAGAAACCGAAATATTCTACTGCGGACACTTTGGCCATAAATTCCCAAAGCTCTGCGAATACAACTATGGTCGTCCCGACAGCCACGAAGATATAACAATGTGCTTTGATATGGACCTTGAGGCGCCTATTGAACCCATTCCCATTTGGGATAGGGTATGTGATAATTGTGTATGCAAAGCTAGATCCGATATGGTCAACTTGTTGAAGGTGAAACTTTTGGAAATAATCGAAGGAAAGAGAAGGTTGAGGACTCAAGATTCGGAAAAGTTGGAGTGGATGGAAGTCGATCAAGGGGATGCGATGGAGAGGGAGTATTTAGGGTTTACTCGACAGGAAATCAGCACCGAGGAGATGAGTGTTGATGACGACCATGCTGTGGAAGACGAGAGTATTGAAAGTTGTAAACAGGGAACATGTGAAGTAATCGAGAAGCAATGAAGAGATACATATCATATAATTCCTCCTTTTATGTACAATATCACAGAATTCCAATTTAAGAACAATTTGCTTTCTCGAAAACCGCAAGTTCTCAGTTTGACACGGGCGTGATGTAAACTAGCGTACCCGCTTCGTGATATACTCTTCCTCATAGGCTTTAAGGAAAGTACGAAGAATAATTCAATTTCCAAGTAGAAATGTCAACACAACCTAGCGCTGTCACTTAAAAATGTGTGCAAAATATCCATAAAACCAACCATCCAGCTTCCCTTTCTTTTCAAAACCAGAAGCCCACCCCTTCTCCTATACTCTTCACAAGAACTCACCAACAATAGTAATACACTTAAAATGTGCGGTGGACGAATCGAAGTTTTCACTTGCGGTCACTTCGGTCGCACCTTTTACGACGTGTTCTGCACCAAGAATACGAGCCAAGATGTTATGAATGTGGCTAACTGCCCAGATTATGAAGAAGATCACTTCCTCACTCATCACATCTGGATCAATTGTAGGAACTCTCGATGAGTGGTTTCACGTGCGAGATAATGGAGATGGAGAAAGGGAGAATTTGGGATTGTTGGGCATGGTTTTCTGAGGGTGGTAGATGGGGGAAGAGCCAGATTAAAAGGAGCCGCTCAGCTCCACCAACGAGGATCTTGACATCGACTTCCGTTGGCTATTGAGTTCATATAGGACAGTGCAAGCGCCAAACTAGGAATATAACGAGAAATAAAGCATACTCAAGTTCCACTCGCATGAAGTGACAGCAAGTGTGATATGAAAACTGTTTGTCTGCCATATTTCCCGCTCGGGAAATAGACGATGTATCACAGAAGGCACAAACAGGACAACTCTTAAGAGATACATGGTTCCAGTGAATGATTGGCTGGTTTCATTTCAACTCTGATTCTTCTTCTTTCTTGTCACGGCTCTTGTCGCTCTTCTTTCAACCCTCCATAAATTACCCTAAATTGATCCTATACTCCATACCAATTCCCCGACGCATCAAACGCTCAAATTCCACTCACAATTCTCACATAATATCTCCTTTTCGCACCAAATCCTCCGATCACTCACTCACCCCACTTCCCGCCTCATTCAGTCCCACCTCAAATTCTCACTCTGCTTATCCACCTCTCTCCACCCTCGATTCTCAGCCGCAGCCTGCTCAAGCGCACTCCCCTTCCCTTTCTTCTTCTGAATCACTGCTTTTTGCGCGGCGCTAATGTTGGTTTTTTGTTTGTTCTGGGAGGACATGCGTGCTTCGGCGGCGGCGGCAGCGCGGGCTCGTTGCTTGGTTTTGTTAATGTTTTGTGTTGTTAGGGGGAAGGATGGGACTTTTTGGGAAGGGAGAAGATGGCTGGATTGGAGGTTGAGGGGATATCAGGAGGAAATTTGGATTTGTGGGTGGAGAGGAAGGAAAGATGAGGGGTGACGTGAAAAAATGCGCAGAAACTCACTTCAGCGATTCTTTCGGCTTCAGCTGCGGGGTCAACGGGGATGACGGGTTCTCGGGAAGCAGGAGCTGAGGTTCCTTGGCTCTGTGCTTGACCCATTTTGAAGGTTGTGAGGAATTTTTAGATGGTGAGTTTGAAATGGGGGGATTGGTTGGTATTGTGTTTCGCACGACTGAGGGGTAGAATTGGTACGTAGGAAATGAGATGAGAGGAGATTAGCGCTCGGGAAGGCCGCTCGCAAGGCACAGAGGATATATGAGCAATGGAGTGAGTATAGAAATAAGGTGTTTTGACAGAGAAAATGAGTAGAAAAGAGGAGTCACAATTTTTAGATCGAGGACGTCGTCGCGACGAAGAAGCTGCAAAACGCGATATATTAGTTCGACGCACCCATGTGGCACAAAATAGGCTGAGTTGGCGTTCAGGCGTTGTTGCCTGCACTGCCCACTGAGCACTGAGGCTCGTTTCAGGTATCCAACAGGCTGCCTGGTGGGATTGGTTGCACAGAACTTTGGCTTGCTCCACTGGACTTGAGTGGCTTTAGGGATCTAGATCCATGCTGATAGGCTGTGCCACAACGGTTTTTGTCATGGTTCCCCTTTAGGATTGACAACGCCTCGATCGTGATGAGCAGGTAATGCTTTTCTGATAGATTTTTTGAAAGTTGATTCGATCTTGACCCAGGTGTGTATGTTGAAATAGTTTTATGTAAATTTTGTAATTTGTCCTTAATAGATATACAATCCGAAACACAATTCCCATCAATTTCATAAATGCTCGCTAAAATGCTGTCCAATGCTCCCTAAATAGTAATTCCCCGTGTTATCTATAAATTATTTATTTCATCTACGCATCCATGCATCCAACTCAGCTTGGTTGAATAATGCTGAGTGTGGTATCTGATGTACCATTATCGATCCTAGAGAGTTGAGTGTGCTGGCAGATTGTTGCGATAAGAAGCTGTGCCCACTAATCGGCCTGCTCATTGCCGATACTGCTGATGGAGCAAAGCTCATTTGACCTTCTGACTGTGTACTTGGCCGTCGTGTCGGCATTCTTGAGCTTGCGATGGTAGCGTGGTGGACCCATTCCGGTTCTGATCGTTGTGTCTGCATTCCCGAGCTCGCAGTCGCACTGTGGTCTGCTGATTCCGCGCTTGGCCTTCTGCGCAAGGAACCTGGTGCACCAGCCTTTCTCCTCTTAAGCGTGGAATTTCTGCTGATGATGCTTGCTGGACGTGAAGTGCCTTCCTTGTTGGCAATTCGCTCCTTTTCGAGCTCCGCCAAATCTTGGGGTTTGCTTTGCCATGCGAAAATGCTCGCGATGAAGGCGAGAAGAGAGAATATCATGACGGCTCTCATCTGCAAGTTGGATGCATTTCCAAAAGCTTCGCGCGTAATGATGGCATTTGCGGGACTCAAGCGAGAAATGTTTGAAGTTGATAGAAGAACTGCTGAGAGCTGTTTAGGATCAAGCTTGCCAACAAGCTTTGAACGGAAGTCGGCATTGAGAACAGCTTGCGTTGCGGCATATCCAATGACCCCTCCAAGTTGTCTGAGCTGTGCAATAGCGCCAAGTGAAACAGCTGTAAAGAGTGAGTAAAAGTCGAAAGGCAACTAGAATCATGTTCTTACCATTATCTTTCAATGCGACTTCAGTACGTGCGACCACCATAGAACTAGCCATTGTAAGACCGAATCCAATCCCCAAAATACTCTGGTAGAAGTATGATAAGGGATCAATGCGCTCTGTCACGGGTAAGGTAGACATTAGTCCACAGCCAAGAGTCATCAATGCGTTTGCCGACACAAGTAGATGCCATGCAATCTTATATTTACTGGTGACCGTTCCTGTGACAATGGCTCCGAAAGCTGTTGTAAGAATTAGAGGTAGCATATGCATGCCTGACTTTGCTGGTGTGTTATTGTTAACAATCTGAAGGCGTTGTGGAAGAGAAATGACCGTGACGACAAAAGGAAAACCAGTGAAGAAGACCGTGCTATATCCGAGTCAGCAAACGTACTATGACAGGCTGATCAGGAACACTTACGCAAGTGTTGCTGCAATGACTCGGTGTGAGACAAGTCTAGTTGGGAACAGTGGAAGCATCTTCCATTGTCGTTCTCTTGGAGTAAGAATTGTTTCCCAGATTCCAAAACCCGTGAAGCAGAGTGCAGAGCCGACAAGCATCATGATAATTGCAACACTGCTCCACGCAAATTGGACTCCTCCCTCTTCCAATGAGACGATCAGGAGGCATGACCCTGCGAGTGAGAGGAAAGATCCAATCCAGTCGATTTGCTTGAATTGCTTACCCAATTCTTGCCTTCCGGGGGTGGCCGGGAAAATGAGAATGATTGAGATGGTGACAATCACTCCACAGGGAATGTTGATCCAGAAAACCCACTACAGAATTTCAGCACTGTTTCAAAAAGAGCGAAGGGGAAATACTCACTCGCCAGGTTGTGTTCGATGTGATAAATCCACCAAGAACGGGTCCAAGAAGGCCTGCGCAAGCTGTACTCATTGAGATCGCACCAGATGCGGCGCTTACAAGTCTGAAAGGAACAACGTCCAGAATAGACGCGTATGCTAGGGAATAAATACCAGCACCACCGATGCCTTGTAGGGCACGGAAGATAATTCTGATATAGGTCAGTTATTATATCAAAACGTACTGGTGAATCAAGAGGACTTACATTTGTTCAATCGTTTTCGCAAATCCACAGCCGATTGACCATGCTAGAAACATAGTAACGGCGAAGAGTAGTACTGGCTTTCGCCCAAAGATATCGCTAAGTCGAGTGAAGATGATGAGGAATCCAGAGTAAGTTAGAAGATATGCCACAACGATCCAACTCGCCTTATCGAAATGTCCAAGATCAGATGCAATGGTAATTAACGATGTCGATATAATAGTCGTGTCCAGTGTTGCAAGAAGCAGTGCGAGACACAAACTGGCGAAGTAGTTAGTTTCAGTTCCTAAAAGACACAATGAGATCGACTTACGAGAATACTGTCAACGCAAGTGGCCATCCCTCAAGAATCGGTAAGTCGACATCCTTCTCGACTTTCTCATCTAACAATCGTGTGACATCTGGCTCTTCTTGATAAGCAGGTAGTGTTGTGTTAGTGTGGTTTGGATAGTTTGCGTAAGGGAATGATGGAGGGTAGCTCGAGTTGGAATTTTCATGGCTTGAATAATCATAGGGATAGATTGGAGGATATGTTGAGTCTTGTGAGTATATGGAAGCGGAATATCGATGGTACGATGGTGCCGCCATGGCTTCTGAGGACAGTGATAAAGCTCGCGCAGAGGCAGGTAAGAATAGTGAACTGTTCTAAAGACGGGAAGATTGTGTCTGTGCTGAGAAGGGGTTCAAAGGACAAATCAGTAGAATAATTGTTGAGAGTAGAAGCAGAGTATGAACGATGGCATGAGGAGACTGTAGAAGAGAGATGCCAAGTAGCAGAGATATACTTCCCAAGTGCATTGTGGGCCTGTCATAATGAGCAGGTATGCTGAAAGCAAATGACGCAGTGTACACCCCTCAAGGTTCGCAGGCCAGGGAGTTGTGAACGATTACGTCCGAGCATTGGCGGGGAACAGCGTATCCGCGGTGATGGATAGGAAACAATGTCATGGAGCAGGCTCCGCTGAGTCCGAGACCGAGATCCCCCGATCCTCTCTCAGAAATCCAGCATAGAACAGGAGAATGACAAGAGTCACCACTCGACAATACGCCCGTTGTGATGACACGTGCGACATGGCTAGGGATCATGTGAGGGCCAGTCTCTCTTTGAAGCCATGAGGACATGCAAAACGCAGGGGAATTGTCGTATGCGATAGAGGTCGGTGTTCTGATCGCTATGATCGAGGCCAAATGTGTCAGTTTGTGAGATCGTGTGTTGAGTGTTGAGTACCAGAAGGTAAGCTACACATCAGTCGAAACGGACGTGTTTCGTCAGATACTAAACATCTGACTTGGGCCTGTGGCAAGGGCAAGTGCCGTTGATTTGAGGCTCTTTCATCGCTTGATGCCGGCTTACATGAAAACGCCAATGGCGAAGAAGCACAATCCAGCATGGAAGCTTGAGACTCTCGTCGGTCATCGAAATCCGCGATCCTCATCGTTTCGTCGCTTGCTAGAGATCACCAGCCTGATTCTGGCTAGATTGACACGACTACTGGTGTTGCGCTGAGTTGTCATGGATTTTGGTGTTTCATGAGGAAAGAAGGATGGGTGTCGTTCAAGATGCTGACAAGATGACTCGCTTAGTGCTCTTTAGCGTTCCCCAAGCTGTGCACTAGCCTGAAGAAGCCTAATCGCTCATCCCCATTTGTGCTGTGGCTGTGTCAGGGGTTGCAATCTGACAGGCGCCTTCTGTTTTCTTGTCATCTCCACCTCTCTCTTCCATTTGCTATCCGCAACACCAAAATCCTACCATATGGCTGACATTGAAGTGCAAGTGTGCTTTGAAGCTGATTGCGATGGCTGTGCTTCCCCGCATCTCAGAAATTCAAGATATGAATACAATCGCAATCCACGTTGTCAAATTTATTCATCCCGATCATTCCATACACAGCATCTCCAAAGTCAACCTCCATTTGGTCTCAAAGACTCTTGTATATATGTTTTCTCTGTACAGCGCGACTTCATTTCCTTTACCTCTTTCCAACTATAATTTCTCGCAGCCATGGAGAAGCAACAAAACATCCTCTTCATCACCAACAGCGAGCTTGGTCAAGCGTCCGTCATTTTGGCGGTCGCTCACGAATTCCTCATCCGCCCGGAGTACAAAGTCCACATAGCTTCATTTTCGGCGCTCAAGAACTGCATCACTGAGCTCAACGACGATGCAGATCGAGCAAACTCTGGTCTGGAGAACGCGGCGACATTCCACGTCATTGCGGGAAAGTCCATGAGGGAGGCTGCCGGAAGGGCAACGGAGTTCCTCGAGATGCACCCACACGGTATGACTGGAGCACTTTATGCCTATGATAATGTGCTACCTGCTACTTTCGCTCCTTGGGACGGCCCAAAGTATATGGAGGGCGTGGAAAGCTGCATTGAGATCATCAAAGATGTCCAGCCAGACATCGTGGCCGTCGACCCACTTTTCAGTCAAGGTGTCGACGCTTGCAATACGCTTGGTCAGAAGTGCTTGATTCTCAGTCCCAACACCCTTAAAGAGTTGGTGCTTCAGAATCAGCCAGGCGCTACCCCAATGACAAAATTTCCAGCGTAAGTCTCCTTTTCCAAAGCCAAAACAATTCAGACGGCTAATAAAAGTCTTTCAGTATGGCTTCTGGGTTTCCATATCCCCTTCCATGGTACTATGTACCAGCTAACATCTACCTCATCTTCCGCTTTCTCAAAGCTCGTCGCGTCAATCCTCGCCTAGTAGCCCTCGCAAAATATCGCGAAGAGCACGGCATAGCAGGCAAGATTCCCTGCATGTTCGAAGGGTTTGGCGATGCACCGATTTTGTTGCCATCGACACCCGAAATCGACTACGATTTCAAGGTTCCTCAACATGCCACTCCTTGTGGTCCTATCCTACGACCATTTGAGCCGATTTCCAAGACACATCCTGATATGGAAAGATGGTTGAAGCAGAGGCCAACAGTTCTGGTCAATCTAGGCTCTCACATTCTCTTCGATCCAGCATTCGCGGGACAATTCGCAGCAGGCTTGCGAGTGATTCTTGATCGGAGACCAGACATCCAAATCTTGTGGAAACTCAAGACACAAGGACAGACAAAAGAACAATTGTTTGGCCCAGGTGGCGCATTGGAAATCATCGTCGAAGAAATCAAAGACGGTCGTGTCCGAATCGAAGACTGGCTTCCCGCCCAGCCAATCGCCATCTTAGAAAGCGGACACGTTTGCTGCATGGTCCACCATGGAGGCGCAAACTCCTACCATGAAGCAATTCAAGCAGGAGTTCCGCAAATCGTCCTCCCTGTTTGGATCGACACTTATGACTTTGCTCTCCGTGTCGAGCATCTCGGAATTGGTGCTTGGGGCAACAGCTCAGCTGCTCCAAGAGTTGAGGCTTCTGAGCTTGGAAAGGCGCTTGCGAGAGTGGTTGATAGCAATGAATCTGCCAGTATGGCGACGAATGCGAAGATACTTGCTGAGCCTTTCCGAAAGCGGGAGGGTAGAGTGGTTGCTTTTGAGAAAATTGTTGAGCTTCTGGAATCTTGAATATACATTGCTTGGAGGGCGTTGGGTTTATGTGGCGATTGGGATATATCATGTCTTTTTAGCGAGCGAGTTATCAGGTTGGAATACCACATTTTTCTTGATCAAGTCCTTTAACCCCCTCTTCTATCACTACTTCTTTGATATTCGTGGTGCACTTCTACTGATCATTTATCAAATACAAACTGTTGACACTCGGTGAATTGAATGACTTTTCCATGAAATACGGTATAGGCAGATATACGAGCTTGCGATTTGTGGGCACAGCAAACTCACATATGGCTAGCACTGATAATGAGAGACACGGAAATACTCTATATACAATGCTTTCCAAGGCAATAATGACACAGAGCGTGTATCGGAAGTATAGAGAAGTGGATGCGGGATACAAGGAAAATAACATTTATGTTTCAGCCACGTAGAATAAGGCGCAATAGGGCTAGGTACCTACACGTGACTTACTATCACCTGACACTTTGAATAACCTGGAATTCCATTATTCAAGTCCAAGAACAGGCACAAATATTCATGGCCTTGTACAATAGAAGAAAGTCTGTTGCTTTCCTAATTCTTTAGTAAATGATTTCTCAACAATTCATCAAAGTACAGTGATCCGGCTTCTCGTGACTTCATCCGAATACTTTAGGATTAGTGTTTTGTGTGGGCTGTGCTAGTCACGTATCCCTGCATGTGGTACCATTTCATTTCTTGCTACTTTCAGGCTTCAGCAAACTCACTACACTCCTCGCTGCTTCAGTCTCAGGCGATGATTCGCTTATTGAACCCTTGTCATAAACCATTAGTTCTCATTTAGAGTTGTGCTTGAGTTCCACAACCTCTTGCGCTTCTTCTCCGGATAACGACGTTTCCATTTCAACAGCGTGTTTCAATCCGTCGAATCCAACTGATGTAAATCTAAATTTTCAACAGAGCAGTCGCAAGTTGTGTGATATCTTATCAACAAAAGTTCAGTATCTGTTCCATCGTTCGATCTGCCCTCGGACTCTACCCACAAATTCTGGTGGACGAGCAAAATGACACCAACTCTTATTCTCATACGGCACGCCGAAGCTCAACACAGTCAGTCGTACCCTCTACGGGCTTTGGAATTCATTATCACTAACGCAAACAGATACAATATCAAATAAGCCTCCACCGGTTCCTACCTTCTCATGTATGCTGATCGGATTGTACAGGATTTCAGCATCCGCGATTCTGGGTTGACAGAATTCGGGTCGTCAACTCAGTGTTCAGAGCTTGCTGAATATCTCCAAAACAATTTACCTCTGGCGCACCAGGTAGAACTTATCATCGCCAGCCCCATGCCTCGAGCACTACAGACAGTTGATAAATCATTTGGATGGCTGGTCAAGCTCGGCGTGCCTGTCATCCTGCTTGCCGAACTCCAAGAAATCTATGCGAAGCCATGCGACATCGGAACTCCCATCGATGAGATAAGTAAGGAGTGGTCACAGTACGATTGGTCGCAAGTAGATCCGTTGTACCCATCCAAGACAGGCCTTTACGAGTATTCGAAAGAGGCCATCACGAAAAGAGGAATGACAGCACGAAAATGGCTTCGGCAGCGACCAGAGAAAGTCATTGCGGTCGTGGGCCACTCAGGATTTTTGCGTGTTGGTATGAGTTACCGCAAATACTGTAACGCAGACTTCAGAATCTTTGATTTTGACGAAGGTGATGACGCAGTCGGTGGTAAGTTGGTAGAGTGGGAAATGACCGAAAACAAGGGTGGTGGCTTAGGCAAAAGTCCAAATGGTATCGCTGGGTGGGAATCTATAAAGTCATCAAATCAAGCTGATTTGGACAAAGAAGGAGTGACAGAGGACGTTTTGTTGTCCAAGCCTGTCGAGTAGATGAATCAGAGTGGCTTTGATAATTGCCTACTCCCTTCTAGGGCGGCCTCCAGGCAGGAAAAGCACGCGATGTTTTAATTTTGAGACCACAACCGACCATACACCCGGTTTCCAATGTCGCCCGCCAGCCACTCTTCGTGTCACTCTTGTGAGATGTTCGTGATCGGTATTGGTCAATTTGGGTTGCGAGCGGCAAGGCTGCAGCAGGGCGTAAGGTTACCACAAGAATTCTTCTTCTGCAGCCATCACAGCCACCTCCGAACTGAACAGAACAAGAAAGAACGGAAAGATGAATGTAACCCCATGAGTTGGTCTCACGAAACAATTCCAAAAAAAAAATTTTTTTTGAACTTTCCGCAGTCCCATTTTCACGGCAATGACCATTTCTACATTATACCGAGATCACATCAAACATGGCTGAGACCCTCGCCATCGTCTCCGGAGTGGCTGGACTTCTCAGTCTGACGATTACAATCCTGGATGCCAGCCTCGCCTACTATAGCAGTGCCAAAGATGCGTCAACATCTATGTCCAACTTGTTAAAAGAACTTATCTGCATGAAAGCAGTTCTTTCAAGCATTCAAGATAGCCTTGTCACGAACCCGAAGATATGTTCCGCATACGAGGCGGCACCCTCCTCATCCAAGGTGTCTCATCTTGCTCTAGATCTTGTCGAGTTCAAGTTCAATGATTCTTCCTCGGGGTTCTAGGTGATTGCCAACAATGTTTGAATAGAATTTTGAACAAAATTCGGAGAGGGCTGGGTAGCAACCAAAACCAACGATTTTGAGACAGCTGAAGTGGCCATTCACAGAGAAAGAAGTTCAAAAAGAGATGGAGGAGCTGCACAGATACCGTGAACTATTCGCAACCTCTTTGACTGTGGACATTCTGACACTCGGGGCTTCCACCCGCAAAGAAGTCAAGTCGATGCGGAAAGAACAGCAAGAATGGCAAACCAAAAGCTCTGAGCTCAAGATTCTAGAATGGCTTTCTTCTATGACTTTCGATGACAAGCACGCCGACGTTGAAGCTAAAAGACAACTTGGGACTGCCCAATGGGTCCTGGATTCAGATGCCTTTGCAAAATGGATGGAGGGAGCTTCGTCAAACACGATTTGGTGCCCTGGGGATCCAGGCGTAGGAAAGACAATTACAACGTACGTCAATGTCCAATTTATCTATTGTTGTACTGGCCTTCGTTTAACGCTTCACAGCTCCCTGGTAATCGACCATTTGCTAAGTCGCCAGACAGCTGGTGATATTGGTGTTGCGTATATCTATTGTGATTACCACAACGAAATCAACACTACGCCAATAGCCTTACTCGGAAGTTTGACCCGGCAACTCATTCAAAATCAGCATACTGGGCTTCCAAACGAACTCAAAATGCAATATGCACGTTCTCGGGATGGTTTATCGACGCTGACGATTTCAGAGCACATAAAGCTGCTTCGAATCGTAGCAGCTAGGAATTCGAGATCTTACATCGTCATCGATGCTTTGGATGAATTAGAAAATCGACAAAACGGGACCAGAAGAGCGATGATTGGTGCGCTTCAAGAGATAGCAGCCGATTCTGTGTATGTTTTCGTGACGAGTCGGCCACATTTAGAAGATATCAATCTTGCTTTTCAATTTGCCGAGAGATTAGATATTGTGGCTACTAGAGGCGATATTGAAAGGTATGCTTTTGTTTGTCGCGATACTGTTGTCAATATTAATCAACACAGGTTCTTGAGAGCAAAGATATCGGAAAATTCCGATCTTCAGGAACTACTTGAAGACGATTGGGAACTAGAAGAGCGCATAATTGAGTGTGTTTTGGGCAAAGCAAAGCAACAGTAAGCTCTTAACGACCAAGTCACGAATTACGAATTCCGTTAACCCTTTGCAGATTTCTGCTGCCTGCTTTGCACATTGACCGACTTGCTGACTGCACCTGCGTGGAAGAGATCAGAGAATCGTTGGAAGACATGGCAACGACCCTAAGAGAGACGTATGATCAAGCCATCGAGAGAATTCGGCAACAACCAAATAATCGATCGGCGCTTGCGTTCAATGTCCTTAAACTCATCTCTCACTGCAAACGTCCTCTCCGGGTTGCAGAGCTTCGCGAAGCACTCGCTATAAAGCCAAAAATTGCCAAAATAACGCCTGGGAGCCTTCGTACATCTAAAAAGCTCCTTGACGTCTGTATTGGCCTTGTTTCTATCGAAGAAAAGACAGACGTTATAAGGCTCGTTCACTATACGGTATATGAATACCTCCAGCACTCGGACCTTTTCAAGAGTGCAGAGTTTGATATCGCGCAGCTCTGTTTGACGTACCTCGAGTTCGAGGCTTTGGGAGTCGGACCGTGCGTGGATCCGAAGGCATACCAAGCTCGTCTTCACGCAAATCCCTTTTTCGAATATGCCGCAAAATATCTTGGACATCACGCCTACGCATACGCACCCAGCGATTTTGACAACAGGCTTGCACAACGTGTATTGCAATTTTTCAGACACTCGGAAAACTTGTCGTCCGCGATACAGGCGCAATTCATTACTCCCAGACGTACTCTCCCATATGATATCAAACCGTTCAGCGAAGCTGATGGACTTTGGTTCGCGGCAAGATTTGGACTAGTAAATGTGATTAAATTGTTGCTAGCTGATGGAGTCAAAGCCAATACCCGAAATTTTGATGGAGTGACCGCACTCCACGAGGCATCTAGCAGAGGCCATACTGAGGTTGTCAGGCTATTGTTGTTGCATGGTGCCGACATCAACATCCCCCGAGGATTTGTCAAGCATACACACGGGCCACTACCGGCACGAGTATCAGCATGTCTGATTGAGGAGCGGTTTGTGCATAGGCCTGAGCACATACCTTTCATTCGCCACATGTCGACCCAGCCTTATCAAAGTAGGCCCTCTGCATGCGCCCAAGCACAAAATCACCCTCGTGTAAACTCGCTGGCATTAGAAGCAGATCAAGAAGCTCGTCTTCTGAAAGCTGCCAAGAAAGGGGATGAGGACAAAGCTCTCCACAATTTAGTAGATGGCGGAAATGCCAAAGCGCAAGACAATAATGGTAGAACCATCTTACAATGGGCTGCGTTGAACAACTTAGAGCGACTCGCCAAAGAAGCTCTCAAATATGGCTGCCCAGTAGATACAATTGATAATTGTGAAAGGGCTGGTACGACGCCCTTACTTGAAGTTTCTCGCCATCCCAATGGCTCAGTCAAGATCCTGAAACTCCTTCTTCAGTGGGGTGCTGACCCGAATTCCCGAGGAAGTCAGTGGTTCGGTTTCAGAAGCCCCCTTCATGAGTGTGCTCTCCGGGGTGATCGTGAAAAGACGGCTCTTTTATTGGAGTATGGCGCAAACAGCAAAATGAAAGATTACATTGGTCAAGAACCGGTTGATTTAGCCCTAAGAATGAGAGACCAAGCGCTAGTCACTCTTCTCCAAGAACAGGACTCTCAAAGCACCTACCAGGAAACTGCTCTCCATATTGCTGCTTCAAATGGGAGCAAAGACATTGTCAGGCTCTTGCTTAGCAAAGGCGCCAATATTGCTGCGACCACAATCAATAATGAAATCCCACTTCATTGGGCGGCATCTGCGGGCCATTCCAATACTTTGCAACTTCTCTTAGAAGCGCATCAGAATTTCGTGGGAGACCTACCTGGACTCGAAATACCACTTCATCTTGCAGCATTACGAGGGCACCAAACAGTGGTCAAGATTTTGCTGGCTAGAGGTGTGAACATCAATGCAATTTCCTTTTCTCGGCGTACGGCATTACATGCAGCAGCGAAATAAGGTGATATTGAGATGGTCAAGATGCTCCTTGATGCTGGAGCAGACTTGAATTTTAAAGCACTGTTCGGTCCATCTGTTCTACACGGTGCCGTAGGAAGGGGCCATTTGAATGTCGTCAAGTTGTTAATATCGAAGGGTGCAGATGTTAATTTGCGTCATGGTCACGACGGAAGCATGGCATTACATCGGGCCTCCGAACATGGACACCTCGAAATTGTACGGGACCTTCTTGAAGCGAAGTCTTTGATTGATCAAAAGGATTGCGATGATAACACCCCTCTTGTTCTTGCTGCTAGTAAAGGCTGCACCAGCATTGTTGTCTTGTTGCTCGATGCTGGATCAGATATCACAGCTTTCAATAGACTTCGAAACACGGCATTGCACGCTGCCGTATGCGGGCACCACGTCAAAACAGTACAAGCTCTGGTCGAGAGAGGTTCAAAAATTGGGTTTGATTCCAAGGACAACTTCCAAGAGCTTAAAGCAGAGGATTTTGACACTGAGGAACTCGGTAGCCTTACCTTCACCGCGCAGAGTTTGCGTGGCTATTCCCCACTTACTATCGCCGCAACTAGAGGATATGATGATATTGTTAGACTGTTTCTTCACGCAGAGACGCAGGTCAATGCCAACAAGACCTACAAGCTAGACTTGATGCTCCTTGTAGCACGATGCGGTCATCAAAGCACTTTAGACTTGCTAATAAGTCAGTGGGGTGATCTTGGGGGTACGGTATGGTCACATCAGCTCAAGGAGTCGTAAACGCACAAGACGTTGAAGTCCGACTGGCTGGCCCAACATCTTGAGCCTTTTTGAGGTTTTGTAAGCGACGCCGAAACTGTCGGAGTCAACTTCGCCCACGTCAGAGAAAATTTTTCAAGATAGCGGCAGACAATTTCATTTGTTTGGCGAGTGGCCTTGCTCTATCGAGTCCCTACTTTGGAAGGAGCTTTTTCCGGACTTCCGGCGTCGAAAGCTCCTAGGCCGAGATCTCCGAATTTGTCACCAGATTTTCCTCCGAAGCCGATATTAGAAGTACGATAATCACTAACAATTGGTAGGAAGAATGGGAATTGAAAGCAACTTGAATTTGAGGGATGGAACGAGAAGAAGTGGTGTCCGATTAGGGGAAAAATTAACGGTTGACTTCGGGAGGAGTTTGTTCGGGTAGCTGCACCCGGCCCGGATGACCCCGCGCTGATTCCCGTCTGTTGCCGGTGTAACTCGAGTGAGTGGCAGAAACTTGGGAGGGTCAGCCACTCCGGGGGGACAGTGACTGAAGGAATCCTGATCTCGTGGAACTCAACACTGATACTCTCTGAGTCATTCAGTATTTCCGACTATCCGGCTCAAGAGTGAAACGTTGATCCTCAGAAGAAACCCCGCTCCCCTTTGCATGATGATCACAAGGTAAGAGGAAGGAAAGGGAAGGATTTTCGGAACGATATTCATTTGTGTACATATGTGGCAAGTTTGCTGTTCCTACTAAAACATGGTATAAAACGCCGATTGATGCCCAAATGCTACCCCAATCGCTATGCACCCCCGAGAAAGACAACATCCCATATATACATTGCGAACCCCCAAGCTACAATTCAGGCAAAGCTCACAGATTTCCGTGTATGCATCGAACGCTGCGTCGCACCCAGCAACAACTCCTTTGTGCTCCTCTTCTTCAACGCTGGTCGAACCTTCAGCGAGGTCTGTCGCGCGCTCAAATCGACTGCCTTGTTTGATCCTGAATAAAAAGGCCCATAGAGCCAAGGGCAATCCCAATCCTTCTCCCAGTTGATGCTTTGCGGTGTGCATGTTCCTAGAGAATATCTCGCCTTGACCCAACTCCTCGCAAGTGCATTCTCCAGCCTCTCCCTCTTGTCCACCACATCTCTCTTCACAGCCTTGCAACTGGCAGCATAATCCTCCAACTCCCAAACATGAGAAAGGTAGTCGACTTGGTGTGTTGCTGCTGCGGCGAGGTAAAAGTCATCTTTTGGTTGCGGAAAGATGTGTTGTTCTGAGTCGAGAGAGACAGTGAAAGAAGAGTTTGTATCGGACTCTGTTACGTCGGAGCTGAAGTCTGAGCTGAAGTCTGAAAAGAGGTCCGACTCGTATTCGAGGGCATCGAATGTGGAATTTGTGAACAATGGTGCCTCGATGGAAGTTTTCATGAGGAAAGTAGATGTGGTTCTTGTGTTGGATGTGCTTTCGTAGTCTGGGAAGATCAACTCATCGGTCTCTTCCCAGGTATGCAACATCAAGGAGAGTGAGTCCATCTTTGCGAAGTGGAGGAAGTAACCTCTAGGTTGTGAGGTTTTGGTGAGGTGATGTCTAGCTCAACCAAGTTCAAGCGGTACCAAATGAATGTTATTGTTTGTTGTTGAGAAATCGCATTGTGCATCGCCGAGACTTTTGAAACTTCAAATCAAGGCTGCACTGTGACATTTTGTAGATATCTGACCTGAATAAGAAGGCGGAGATATCGGCTGAGGATGTTGGAAATTTGGTAGGAGTGATCCTAAAATGACCGCCCTTCGCCGGAATCCAACATAAGATACCCTGTCAGCCAATTGAATTCACAGGAGATGACTCCTAAATCCGTGCATGCAAGGTCTTCTATTGGGTGATAGGCGAGTGCTGAATTCACTTTACACATATCACCTGGTGTAGGTTGTTATTCACAGATGACCATGAATAGTCTACGATGGGGACGATTCTGTTGGTGGTTGCCTCGGATTGCATCTTATGGCTCGTAAAAGCAGGGAGTAGTGTTCCAGGGTGTCATCCCCTGAAACACCACTGCGGCTGAGTAATTATAGGGTTGGAACGCTATTGGGTAGGGCAGATTTAGCATGCTTTAGCGAGGCTAATTGTTGCTACGGATTCTCACCCCTCCGCTGACTGTCAGCCAACGCTCGTTTCTACACAAACTTTCAGCCCTAAACATCAGCAATCTGATCTTTCCATGATCTCTTCATAACAATCGCAGAAGGCTCCCAATCTGTGTAGCTCCAGAGGAGTGGTCGCTAGTGCGACATTGAGGCTCAAATTGTCAGATCTCTAACTATCATGCGATTTTCTTAAGGTTCGCGCAAGATGGAGCACTCCTTCAGTCACTGTCAGTCAGATGAAAGTTCATCTAAGCACTATAGATATGCTCGGATTGCATCGCGATATCTCCAAGCAATCCGAAGATGCAAAGCTCAAAGACAAACAGAAGACAACTTCTCTCTTCAATCTTTTCTAAATTATTCTCCACTCCACTCGCTCTTGCCCCTACAGCGCTCCTTCACACTACCCCGCAATGGACCGCTCAAAACTTTTCCTCGCCGCATTCGGTCTATACATTGTCTACAAACTTCTAAAGCGCATTCAAACTCGCATCGCGCATTCCAAATTCGAAAAGGCGCATGGCTGTCTCCCACCACCAGCCATACCACAATCAGAGCGTATTCTTGGCTTTCAACTCTTGAAGGAGTCAGCAATCGCCGTCAAGAACAAGAACAGTCTTGAGCTGGGCGCCAAGAGATTTACTGAAAATGGCAACACATACTCTAACATGATCGCTGGCATGGAATTCATTACCACAATCGACCCACTCAATCTTCAAGCCGTTCTTGCAACTTCATTTAAGGATTATGATCTTGGGGGAAGGATTCATGCCTGGGGACCACTCGTTGGACAGGGAATTTTCACATCCGATGGAGAGCAATGGAGTCATCGTCGAGCACTTCTTCGACCAAATTTCCACAAACAGCAGATTGCTAATTTAGAAATGTTCGAGAGGCACATCCAACACTTGGTCTCAAAAATACCACGCAATGGCGCAACTGTGGATTTGCAGAAATTATTTTTCAATATGACCTTAGACTCTGCGACCGAGTTCTTATTTGGATCTAGTGTTGGTGCACAAGGCGCAGGTGAAGGCAGCGAGGCGGAAAGGTTCCAGACTGCTTTCGATTTTGCGCAGCACAAACTACCTGGTCGAAACCGACTAGGTGCATTGAACCGCTTCATCAGGGACAAGGAATTCAATGCTGCCTGTAAAATCGTCAAGGATTGGGCAGACAAATATGTGGCAGAGACCCTGGCTGTGAGAGAAAAGCGATTGGCAGGGGAGAAGGAAGAGGAAGAAATCGGAACGAGGAAACAATACATTGTCCTCAATGAGCTTGCAAATGAGATCAAGGACAAGACACAATTGAGAGACGAGATGCTGAATGTTCTGTTGGCTGGCCGAGACACAACTGCTGGCTTACTTTCAAATGCTTTCCACGCAATGGCTCGCCATCCTGAGGTTTGGGAGAAGTTGCAAGAGGAAGTTTCAGCACTTGAAGGCAGACTACCAACATACGAAGACTTGAAGAATATGAAGTTCCTCAAGTCTGTCATGAACGAGAGTAAGTCACCTTCCCTTGACAGTAACCTCGAAATCCACGACTAACATGTATACCCAGCACTCCGTCTCTTCCCACCAGTCCCAAACAACGCCCGCTACGCATCCCGGTCAACAGTCCTCCCACGAGGCGGCGGCCCAGATGGCCAATCCCCAGTCCACATCAAAGCTGGAACCATCGTCATGTACCCAATCTACGCCCTCCACCGCCGTCGCGACATCTACGGCGACAACGCAGATGACTTCGTTCCCGAGCGATGGTCAGCTGACGCACCAGGTGGACCACTCAGACCTGGCTGGGGCTTCATCCCTTTCAACGGAGGTCCGAGGATTTGTGTCGGTCAGCAGTATGCGCTGACTGAGGCTGGATATGCGATTGTGAGATTGTGTCAAATGTTTAAGGGCTGTGAATATAGGGGTGAAGGACCTTGGAAGGAGGGTTTGGGGTTGACGCTTTGTAGTGGGGAGGGGACGAAGGTTGGGTTGACGCCTGCGTAACTGATAAATCTTGTGGACGAGTTTCCTTTGTATATTTGTATATTAGCGTATATATCCCGAATACCACTTTCATCTCATGTATTACTGTAGTCTGCTCACTACAAGCGCGATACCAAGCTTATTGTGCATGAGTCGGGTCAGGTGGACACAAGTTGGCTACCGAGTCAGCTCTTATTTCGGAACAGATCCGATCATCCCGATGGCACCTAAATGGGGGCCACTATTTCCGATGGACAGGAACCGAGTCTCTCTGGTTTCTTTCCTTGGGTCAGGCACAAAAATACAACTCGTGAACTCACGCTCTTGGCATCGTTCATGAATGGGATATCTCCGAAGTTCTCAATCTTTCGACCCGCATCCCACTTCCCAGCTTATCGTCGCAAGCATCGTGCCCTCTGTGTATTTGAAAATGACGTCTCCACAACAAAAATCTCTAGAGTGGGATTCTACCAATCTTCATATAATGAAGTCTCCTTTCTTCGGGCGAGATGCCCCGTCGCTGTTGAATAGTCTGTCTCTTGGTTTTCCCTGGGAAAGATGCCTTCTCTCAATGGCTTTGCAAAACTGTCAACGTCACTTCTATCCCTGACTACCGGCTTGCCAGAATCAATCTCTGTAAATGGAAGATCTGGTACCCAGTTGCTTGGCTATTTTAATGGATGGACCGCAAATTTAACACTTGAAGCCAGAACATCTCACTCAGCCCTGTCAAGCTCGTGGCTCACTCCAATCACAGTTTTCTCCGCACAAAACGAGACGATTGATTGTGATTGGGTAAAGAGTAAGGTACAAACCTATGAAGCCGTAGACGATGTATTTGAATCTTCATTCATGAAAAGTAGGTTACCCTTCTCAACAATTTCTCAGGTTGTTTTCCAACTATTGTTGACTTCGAAAATTAAGTTATTCTCTTACAAGGAGCATCCTCAAATGATACGAATCTACTTTCGTATCTCGGAGAAGCATATGGCACCGAAGTGATCTTCGCACAAGACAACATCAAACATGCATTTGCAGTTTCCTGCTCAGAGACTGTTCCCAATGGTCCATACCTCGCATACATCTCAGCCTCAAACATCACATTAGGGCCAGTATACCGCGTCTACCACGATGAACTACAGGCATTCATGTCCGGGATCCTACCAAACGGCACATCCGGCCAATTTCAATACGTCAATGTTAACACAATGAGTGACTCGAGCGTCGGCATTCCTGTTCCTTCTCGATTGTATGGCCTAAATGCAACAACACCAGAAAAGCGCTTTAACGGCCTGAGGGTCACTGTCAAGGATATAATTGATATCGATGGCGTGAAAACTTCGAATGGGAATCGCGCATGGTTCAAGCTGTATGATGCGGTCAACGCTACTGCTCCAGCGGTGCAGAGATTGGTTGATATGGGTGCTACCTTGATTGGGAAGACGAAGACGGCGCAGTTTGCGAATGCTGATCGGGTTACTGCTGATTGGATTGATTATCAGTGAGCCTAGCAAGAATGTCGATCATCATTCTCATAAAAACAGTTGCTGATATCTCGAAGTGATGCTTTCAACCCACGAGGTGACGGCTACCAAGATACCGGCGTCTCTTCCGCTGGTGCAGGTGCAGCAACTGCGGGATACGACTGGGTCGATATTTCAGTCTGCACTGATACCGGTGGGAGTATTCGTATCCCAGCATCGAAACAAGGAGTCTTTGCGCTTCGTCCATCCTTTGGTGCATTATCAAATGAAGGCGTCATGTTAGAAGGCGAGTACTTCGATGCTGTAGGATACCACACACGTTCACCATACATGTTACAATCATTCGGCAAAGCTTGGCTCGCCGACTCCAATCTAACAACCAACTATACTAGTCTCCCCACAAAGCTAATCGTACCAAGCAACCTCTGGCCCGTCAGCAACAACAAAAGCCAAGCCGTGTTCTCCACCTGGATCACCAAACTATCTACCTTCCTAAACGCCACCATCGAGACCACCTCTATCTCCGAATACTGGAATTCAACAGCTAAGAAACCTGGTACCGAGTTTTTCAGCTACATGCAACAAGTAGCCTTTAATTTGAACTGGAAAAATCAAATCGAGAAAGTGATTGAACCTTTTGAGAGAGATTATGCTGCAAAGTTTGGGGGAAGGAAGCCGTTTATCAATCCGTTTCCTGCGGCGAGGTTTGCGAGCGCGGCGAATACTACTGATGCGGATGTGAAGGAGAGTTATGAGCGGTTTATGTTTTTTAAGCAATGGTTTGGAGAGCATGTTGTGCTTCCGGATGAGAGGAGTTGTTCGGAGAGCTTGTTTTTGATTCCTATGTTTGCTGGTACCGAAGTGAGCAGTCCCCTGTCTAACCAGAGCACGCTTTCACTAACTCCCCCAATAGTCATACCGCAACACAGTCTATACACCACCAGACGTCAGCTCATGGTCATCTTTCCTCATGTACTATTACAGCGTTCAGTCTCAAGGACCCGAAGCCGTTTTCCCGATTGGCGAAGTTAGCTATAAGAGTAATATTACGGGTGTGGAGGAGAAACTTCCAATTAGTATTGATGTTCTCGCGCATCGAGGCTGTGATCTAATGCTGCTTGATCTTGCGAAGGCACTTGCTGATGGTGGGTTGTTGAAGGAGGTGAAGACTGGAAGCACTCTATGGTAATAGCTGAGCAACCCAAGGAACCTAGTTGCCTAACAATCCTATACAAGCCTTGCGTTCTCTTAGGTCATAACCTGTCTCAGTTCTTCTGAGGGGATTTTCTGGGCCCATTTCAGCGCATTCTTACAGTGAATCATCGCCTGAATTTCGATGGGTGGTAACTAAATTTACCCGCCATTACCCCACGAACTCGGCCCCCAACAAACAAGTCGCAAGAGAGTTCTCCCAACACTTCACAATTCCAGTGCTATATATTTCGTAAAGAGACAAAACGCTGTGTTATAATCATCTAGTATTGGATAAGTTTAAGCTGATACAAGGTTTGACCAGCATCAACGTGTAGCAGTGTTCGTCACAACACCACTACAATCCATCATCCACCCATCCAAATCCAAATCCTTAATAATCGTGTTCATCTTTAGCGTCTCCGCCAGACTCCCACCTTCTTTCTTCGGTTGCGACAGACAAAGCGTCGAAATTAGTTCCTGCGCCGTAGTATGCGGATACGCATCATTAGAGATCTGCACTCCGGGCCATTCATTAATTGGTATATCGGTCTTGTTTACATATTCCACATGATAAACAGGTTTCGGTATTACTCCCGGCGTAGTTGGATCTGTGAAGTTTGTGTATGGAATACACCACTTTTGTATGGCGTATGAACATTCTTCGTTGATGGCGAATTCGATGAGGTGGGATACGTCCCAGAGGATCTCTTGGCTGTTTTTCAAGCCCATGGACATGTTGTAACTGCGGGATTCTTGCGCAAGTTGCTGGACATAGATAGTTGCATCTTTTGCAGTTATGTCAAGTCCTCCACCATCATTTGAGTAGATATCTAAAGAATATTAGTTCTTATTTATTGGGTAAGATGGAGCCATGTACCAGTATTATCGGGTTCAATAGCATCACATCCCTTCTCACTCGCCAGCTTAATTCTCTCCCTCATCACTTTCCAAACCCTTGGACTCGAAATATTCACATATGTCTCACCATGCCAATCCGCAAGCGGCATCCCAAAATCTCTCTGGTCGAACTGATTATAATCTGGTCGCATTTCCTCCACTGTTCCGGCACTGAAATAACAAATTACTTTCTTGCCCAACTTATGCAATAGGTCAATTGTTGACGCTTCGTTTCTGAAGAGGTCAATTTCGAAGATTTCGACAGAGGGGCTGATTTGTGGGTTGTTTTTATCGATGACGACTTCGAGGGAGAGGACGACTTGGATTTTCGTGTTGAGTTGGGGTTGCCATAGTTGACGGGTTTGTTGTGTCAGGTCGTTTGTCGATATTTCTGAGAGAGATAAGACTGTTTTGCACAGTAGCAAACCAGGCAGTAACAATATACCTAGCATTTTAAGAACAACGAATCTTTCATAAAACTAAATGGCAGTGGCTCAACAACAGGTCAAGAGAGCAATGGACAAGAGGTGTATCTTTCAAATAAAATCGTTGAACGATTTCTCATCATGATTGATGTGCAAAGAAGTGGGAGAATAATATTCCGAAGACGAACAGGCACTTCATTTATCTTAGCCAGATTAAGAATTTGGGATGCTTATTCGTACCACTCGTTAATAGCTTCAACAAAGAATATTGACATAAAATGAGCTAGATCTTGCATTTTGATTAAAGTCTGATCATATAAATCGTGCCAAAAATCAATTGTTCCATTGCGTCGTCATTCGTAAACTTCTAGAAGCCGATATATATTGCCGCATAATTGCTTGAGTTGCACTACACTTCTTCGGTGGTGATTCAAGAGGCCTCCCATGTGCATTCTACGCTAACTTCAACCCTTCCGTGAGCTTCGATTCATAGGCTAAAAATTTTAAACGATATAAAATGCGGATAAAATGGCGATGTTCAGCAGCGCTTGCATAACCAATAAATATCGTAAGCTGCATGTACGACAGATCCAACCAGTTTGTACAACGCGAGAAGGCTTGAGATCTGTCTTCACATTCAACGTTACTGCTCATAGTCTGCTCCATGAACGTTACTCATTCGCAAGAAATGTTGTCCTAAATTCAATAGCCTACTTTGGCAATCAGAAAGCAGGTTGAGACTCTACGCATCTTTTACCAGTACGAGGGAGCATGCACACTCTTGGCACACTTTTACCTTTTGCCACCAACAATCGATCGATCTTTGATCGTGAATTTGGGAGGGTTTTGGGGGAAGATGCAAAATCATGACCGACAGAAAAGAACGAGATCCATCATGGTGAAGCCTCTCATTGTGCTTGGGATTTTAGTGCTTGGTACTGTAAGCTTGAGTGAGTATTTCAAAGACTCAGGGACATTCCTACTGACGAATCGCACAGGAATTCCCTCCTCACCAGCTATCCAACATGTAGCCGTGAGGAACTATTCAGAAAGCGAAATCAGTGAATGGGTGACGAGTCTGGACGAGGCCAATCGTGAGTTCAATCTTCAAGATGCCCAACTACCGCCGTATCACCTTCTGGATGTACAACTCCTTCCCACATCATCCCAAAAGCTATATGAGGAAGCCATAAATCTTCTCATCCCAGATGGCCATTTCCGGAAATTCCTGATACCTCGCGATGGAAGTGTTTTCTACTCATCCGGTCAACACGACGATGCATCGAAATTCGCTTCCCAGAAACATCTCTACGATTTCCGCAAACTCTTCGAAGGTCCAGGAAATATCATGCCACCAGGAGAGCTATATGACCGCGAAAAGCTCGTGGTACTTAGTGCTGCCATGGCAAGGGTTTCGCGTGGTGTTGTTTGGGTACTTATGCCTCGCGAAGGAATTGGTGAAAATGCAATTTTTGCGAAAGTTGAATGGCCCGAATTGATGGGGAATCCTGATGTGACGAAAGTTGTTTGGATTAATAAGGATAATTATCTACATAGTGAGGTTTTGTGGGAGGAGGGAGATGTGAGAGGCTCGTTTCCGTTGGATACTCCTGTTATGAACATTCGCAGCCTTATAAAGAATTAAATCACTTCCTATACTTTTCCAATGTAAACATAATCAAGGTTCGCTTTAAAAAAAAAAAAAAAAAAAATGTAGCAATATCAATTTGAATCCCTATTTCAGTCATGGATGTGCAACAAGCCTAGCTCGAGCACTGAAACTTCCTGTAACATTTGTCAAGATCTTATGGTATACCACGAACTTCTACCCCGTTCAAACTTTTTGCCTGAATGACGGCTATAGTTATGCACACTTCAGATGCAAATTCTGTGTTCAAATTCTGTGTTCAAATTTCCATACTAAAATCTGCGTATGGCTCTGATCTAAACACTCGCCCCCATTCAATTTGCCGAAAAGTACACCCGGTAGCTCTCAGTGAAGACAACATTGTCCATCCTCGATCCTTCTGCACTTCTCATGACCATTGTCGATCAAACGGACCATCTGAAGCTAAGCCTAATGTAACGTTGTGTATTACGCTCGTTCTAATGTATATAATCTAGCCGGGTAAGTACTCAACCCCACACTTCACAGGTAAAAATCACACTTCGCGTGAATGGCCTCAGAATGAGCAACACTATTGAAATGCAAATCTGCTGTGCCTTTTCAATAATACGAACCTCCTCATCTGCAACTCGCGAATTCGTAGTTAATCTACTTTCTAGAATCTATTAAATTGGAGGAATGATCGAGTCTTTCGGGCTAAATTCAGGCACACCTGAAACTGCATACTATGAGGAGGAACTCTATATAAGAATGGTAGAAAGATTTTAATAATGCCATCACTATTGCTTTCATTTTGCTATTAATTCATACTTCAATTGCAATAGTGGTCGGTGTGAACGGCTGTCGCTGCGATGACTTCCCTGTTTGTGACTTTTGGCTTGGCGCTCGTAGCAACATGTCAGGCTTCACAACGCTGTAAGTTTCGACTCTAAACCTAATTCGAAAGCGAAAGCTCAATTCTAGTTTAGTTCCAAGAGACTCGGTGGCAACCACTTCGACCGATCTCTCTCCTGCTCAAGTGGCCACCTCCTCTGTGCAAGCGGCCCCAACTAGCGAGATCACCACACCTGCACCAGAAATGACACCTCCACCAATTCTATCCAGGCACTATTCCGGTATCGACGACGATGACCTTCGATGTTGGTCATCATACGTCAAATGGAGCAGCATTTCCACAGATGTCTACTACATGAAATCGACCGAGCCAGAATTCACCCGAGGAAAGAAAACATGGGTTATTCCAACATCCTACGAAACAGGCTACTGGTACACCGACACCGCTTACCCACCAGTAACGACTTTGTGTGACGGATATGCTCGAGCAGTGGGTACCCGCAGCTACAATTCTTCGAGAACAACTTACACCTACTACAACGTGACAACAGCCACCACGTACCTGCCTCCAAGCCCAACATGCACGATTGACAGTTTCGGCACAGCTTGTGATAGGATTTTCAGTACATACACAGACGTTATCTCCAAAGTGAAAGAGTGGAACGTGACGACTGTTTGGCCGAGAGACGATCTCCAGTACATCACAACGGTTTTGTCGCCGCCTTGTCGAACACTGGAGAACTACGCCACAGCGTCATCTCAAGTCACTTGCAGTGTTCCAAAAGCCGGTATCACAAATTTCAAAGCCTATTACTGGCCAGTATCAACTGTAGGAGGACTGTGTGCAAATGGGTCCATTTCGACAATTCACCCTGCAGCTACCATTGCTGGTCGTCCAAATACTGCGGATGTAGATGATATGGAGATGACGTCTGGAACAGCATAGTAAGTAATCTTTTCCGAAAAATACCCCATTAGATGAAAAGCTCTTCTAAGATAGTATAACGCTGACATGATCCTTTCCAGCTACTACATGGAGAATCTACAGCTCAGAACCCTGAAGGGAAGGTCGGCAGGTAACGACGTCTGGCTGGATTACGGAACACCTGTCGAGACTGCAACATTCGCCGAACCCCAAGACAGCATATCCAGTGTCATCGCAACCAAATGCCATTATCCTCGCCACGGCCGACGCTCCTGGTGCGAGTACAGCAACGCACCTCTCGATCTCTCCAACCTCGAAACCGTAAAATTCGACCCCTACGTCAACGATGTCAAAGGTGGCAGAGGAGCAGATCGCACTATTTATCAGGATCAATATACGCCGGTTTTGACGTTCCCGCCGGTGGGGATCAAGAGTGCTGATCCCGCGTGGAGAATTTGTGATGAGTTCATTAGTGATGATTGGGATCCTTATTCGCAGCCGGTTTGGATTCCGATTCAGACTGAGGAGTATGATCCGGATAGAGTGAAGAACAAGGTTGCCAAGCCAAAGCCAACTCACTCGAAGCCGCTGCCAGGTGCTTCGCCGTCGAATGTTCTTGCTTCGACGACTGCTACAATTCGTTCGGAGCCTGCGCCGACGCCTTATTATGATGAGGACTAGATGCGGGAAATTGGGCTGGCCGTCTTTCAGAAATGTTGATGAGTAATGGTACGAGGGTGATGCAAGCGATGTGGGGCAGGAAAACTACTTGGGGGTTTTTGGTCGAGTAAATGAGGGTATTTCGATAGCATATGAACACAATTGATAGGACGACTAGCGATGCACATTCATTTTGCGAAAACCTTCGAACTCCAACGTGGAACTGAGCTTTTTAATACACATACACGCATATAATTGGAATTTTCTATGGTATGACAAAAATGAAAATGGTATATACAATCTAAGCACGCATCTCAAATGAGTACCCAGCCTCAACATTCTTTGGTGCCTTAAGCCCCTTCCACATATCCTTCGTCGCAAACCCAGCAACAACGAACAAAGCAGTAGCGAGCACCTCCGGGATCAAGCTTAATGTGACCTTTGCAACCAAAGAACGGGAAAAGTGTGGATCGGTAAGCAAGAAGGAGAGAATGCCGTAGATGAGGCGAACGCCGATGAAGGGCATTGCGAGGACGGCTGCGTATAGGAGCTGGTGATTGAGGTTAGTGAGAGTTTGCTTTAGGTGAAGGGATAAATACGAACCTTGGTTCCTTCTTGGAATGTCGAAGCAGCTGGTCGACCAGGAGTTTTGATTGAGGATAAGGCCCAAACCATGAGTATGAAGTAAGAAATAACAAGCATAACCAAACCACCCTTAATCAACCCACTTTTCTGCGCCGTGCTTTTCCCATTCATCACATCCACAATCCCAATAATGAACAAGATAATCGCAACAAGAACCAACGCGTGATATCCCGCGACCATTCTCCACTCTCTCGTATTATTGGGCGTGAGATTTCTCGCCTTGCGAGCCTCATGCAAGACACCCAAGGCAGCGAGGAGCAATGGGGAAATAGCCATGCTGTTTAAGACCGTTGCGCCGATTTCGAGACCAGAGTTGTTGACGGCGGCAATGGAGAGAGCGCCGCCTGCGATGTGCACGGCGCAGATGGCGTAGACATTGCTGTAGGGGAGGATACCGGGGCGGCCGTGGCAGCGCCAGATGTAGAAGGTTGGGAGAAGGAGGATGGCGAAGATGGTGATTGATATGATGTAGAAGCTTTCTGGGAAGACTGATGATGCTGAGGTGGGCAGGTGGATGGTGGTGGAGTTAGACATGGTTCGTCTGAGGGGTTTGAAGTTTGGTTGTCGAAAATGGAAAGTAGATACACAGTGAAAATATTGGATATGATTGATGGAACTGTAGACGAATGAGAGAGTGAAGTGATGCTCGATGCAGAAAGTAATCAAAAAGTCTGGGCAAAATAACACTTATGAGGACATGAGGCTCGATGTGGACTTCACACTGCCTTGGCGCCAGCCGCGCGACTTTCGGACGTAGAAGCACACATCCTCGAAATCGAGTAGGAGGCTGAGGTACACAGCGAGAATCGTGACAGGCTTGTCAGCGTTTGGTGGACAAGCTTTCACGACGCGAGCGCCAGTGGGCACGCAGAGAAGGAACGTCCACTGTTCAGAGACAGTGGGTCAGAACTAGTGACTGCGGTCATTCTACTGGCTTCAGCAGGTGCACTTGCAGCCGCAGCCAGATTTAGGGTGTTTCAGGAGATGTTGTGGGAGGTGACGGTCCTGCAGGATGTTGGAAATATTGTTGGTGTCGCTTTGAAGGATCTGACACGTCTGACTAGCGCTGTGATTGGCTGCAGACGCGCGACCATCTTTGATGCGCCACGATCTGGTCAGCACTGGGTAATTGTCCAGATCCAGATCTCTTGTCATTCTGCGAAGGCGATGCGCAGCTTAGAAGATACCAATCTGTCAGGTATCAAGTCTAAGTGCTAGAAACAGTTGAACTTGACTTATGATCGTCACCATACCATCACGTGATTCGACCCTCCTTGAAAATACATCAGCATGATTTTTAGTATAGGAGTTCAACAGGAGCTGAATGATTCCTGTTCTTCATTGCGAGAGTATCTCTGAGTTGATCCTCATATGATATCTGTCTTGAAGCGAGTATTAACACGTGAGCACTACTCACCTTTTCCAATTTACTGGAAGAACGACGATGGTGCAACCATGCTAAAAGGAATGAGATCTTGAACAATATATAATCTCTCTTCTCATTTAATCTATTGAAATCTGAAAATCTCGAAATTTTTATTTCGAGTGATTTGCAAATTTCTATTTACTTTTCCAAGTTGGCAAGCGAACTTAACCGAGCCGGCCTGTACCTTTGATGGAATTCTGCTCTATCGCCAAGGAGCTACTGTGTAGATCTGAGGCTTCAGTTCCACAGAATGAATCAAACATATCTAGATCTATATTAAAGCAGTGTGGTGATACCCTCATCGTCTACCCCGCCATTTGCCCCGCACCCTTGCCGCCTTCATTCTAAGCGAGAAAAAAAGAGAATGGAGTGCCAACGCTTGCGGACCATCATCTACACTTCATGTTTAAGCTTTCAATCTAGAGCTCACAGAGAAGCAAGTGGAATGATTTGATGCACCATATAGCTCCCACCTCAGGGCTACACCCCAAGCACGACCGCTCCACTGGACTGAGCCACGTCAGCGCTGACCAGCCCCCAACACCAGCATACCCAGAATCGCCAAAGCAAAATGAGTTAGCGTCAAATCAGTTCACAGAGCCGCAACAACGTTCAATTGTAATAAAATGTCATTTTAGTATCAACGCTAATATGCAGTATGAAAATGTATCCAAAGCAAACCCCTTTCCCATCCAACCCAATCTACCCAAAGAAACTCCCCCAACCTATAGCGCAATGCAGTAGATAATATACAATCCAGCAAACCCTCTATGCGAAATATCCATAAGTGATAATAAATGAAACCCCTTCTACGACTACAACGTGTTCACCTTGCCCTCATTGGTAGCTTGCCTTTTGTTCTTCGGTTGAGTCGTAGTATGCGTGCTGTAAGTTTATCAAGATCCGCTTTGTTGCCAGGGATGTTGTGGCCACCGTCGAATTCGACGAGGTCCGCCATCTTCTCATGATAAATCTGCTCATAAAGCATCCTCGCATTCTTCAGATACGGATCTTGCAATCCATACAGATGCACGCTTGGAAGTTGGAGTTTGCGGCCCATGAAGGCTGTGACTATGTGGTCGTTGCAGGATCCTGAGAGGAGGATGCCGAATCGTAGAGAGGGCCAAGAATTCTCCGCAGTTGAATTTTGGAAAGCCGAGAGGTTTAATGAAAGGTTTTGGAGGGGTGTCTCGGCTTGATATAAAAGCATAGAAGCGACGATCGTTCCTTGGGAAAACCCCATGACGGAGACGATGTCTGAGGTTTGGTAGCCTTGTTTCTCGATCGAGGCGTTGATGTAAGCGGATAGTGTACAGAATTCATGAGCAGTTGCTACTGCGGTGGTGCCCATTGAGTCTGAGAACCAGCTGTAGAAGGGGCCTGAGTCGACGTATGTTGGCTCGACACCAGGACCTGGAAGTGACTCGTGAGGGGCATCGATGAAGATGAAACGGAAGTGTTGCTTAAGTGCTAGTCGTAAATTTCGTGTTTGTGCACTGAAGATAGCTGCTGATGTTCCCATTCCATGAAGGCAGAGAATGATGGGAAGTCCGGAGACTTCTGTTGAAGTGGCGTGAGGCATAGTTGTGATTGTTGATGAGTGTAGGCAGATGAGGAGATACTGGTTGAAGAGTGGTTGAAGAGTGGTTGAAGATAGTGTTGAAGACCAGAAGTGATCTCGTTGAAGGCACTAAGTTTGCTTGAAAGATTATTGCAAGTACAGAGTTGAGTAAATTCAGTAGAGCCGACTTGACTTCGTAGACTGGTAGGCTGTACCGACTTTGGTTTGAACCTGATCGTACCACTTTTCTGGGTGGATCATGGGCTTATATTGATGAGGCCGTCACACTGACTTCATTGCCCAGAGATCTTGACTTCAGCGCCGAGAAAAGCCAAGGCCGGGAAGCTGAAGTATATGGGATAGCTGTGCTGATCAGAAGAGGATGATGAGGAAAGAAAGGATCGAACATCCAACATGATTTTCTCCGACAAGCCTGACCTCCATACAACATCACAGCAAGAGGTGACAAGTTTCTTGATGACTACTGTAGTCTGAGGTCTGAGGCTCGTGTTGGTGTAGCTGAAGTCAGTGATAGGTGACAAAGTCACGTTTTTTGTCACTGCTGGAGGAATGTCATCAGCCATCAGGCCTGTCAGCCTTAAGCGAAGGAGGCTCCCTCAACTCTCCAGGCAATTAACACCACCAAAATGACCACCCTTTGCATGACTGAAGGAATTCTTCGGCCGTGGTCTTGAGCTCATGTGTCTTGAAAGTCATCAAAATTTGCATGAAGTTGATGTGCACTGTTGTGACTGAACTTCAATGCTTCATTAAAGTCACATGGTGACAAGCGACAAGCTCTCGCATTCGCATCCAATGAAGACCGTAAGCAACAGCATTACGCCCGAATTCTTCAACTGACAGCTTATCAAGTGTGTTCCTATGCGTATTGCTGAAGCCAAGAGCACATTAATAAAGGCAATTTCCTACCCCGCACACCACAGAAGCATATCCACCGGAATTCCAAATTTGCAGTAGCTGTCTTCGCTCCCACGCCATCACACCAAATACACTGGTAACATTTCACCTCTTCGCATCTCCTTTCAAACATTCAAGTCCACGATCTTCGGGGTGCACTGATTTGCACATTTCCATACTCAGCCTTGTCGACGCCCAACTTCACCCACACCTTCTACTCAACTGATCTCTAACTCGACGAAAATCACCATACTATGGCCTCTATAGAAATGAAACATTTCGCAGATTCTCTCGGTCAACTCTCACATTCCGCAATCGGATTGCTAAAAGTCACCGAACAGAAGGAAGTCGCAAACCGCCACAGAATAGAGGAACTCAGCGCTGTCGTTGCTTCCAAACACCAGATTATCTCAAGACAAAAACAAGTTATCAATGCTTTACGAAAGAAATACGCACAGCTGGAGAAGGATTTGATCTCTGCACAGGAAGAACTGAGGGCTATGAAAGGAGTGAGCCCGACTCTGACTGCTCGCACAGATTCCATGAGTTCTGGAAGCGTCTTAACAACGACAACGGAAGAACATGTTATACCGTCGATAGAAAGGTCGGAGGAGAAGACAAGTGATCTGGTCAACTTGCCGTCTCTGAAAGATATTCTCGAAAGGATCAACACCAACTATAGTGCAAGCCTGCAACCCCGAACATTCTCGGTAAGTCCTCTCTCAAGTCTTCAACAAATTTCTCACAGAGTGGAATGATGTACTAACAAAATTTAGCGATCTCCTCCCAGTCCTCCATACTCTGGCTCCCAATTGAAGGGTCTTGCGATATCTGAAGGTGGTATTCCCCACATGCAACCTTCCACACCAATCACATTTTCTGCTGAAAGCCCACTGAAGCGTCGTCGGGTCGCCGGTTGGAGTTCCGATGAGGACCGGTATTCGCGCCGGCAGAAGTCACCAAAATCGGTTTGAGGTTGTAGATGTTGCTGATTACCCTGCCGTGTCAGAGTTGTCCGTCATGCATGTCAGATGGAAAGGATCGCGGTAAATACTCTCGTCTTCCACCTTTTGTATTTAAACACTATTCGTCGCCTTTTGCATGGAGTTTGGGGGTTCGTTTTTGTTTCTCGATATTTTGCGGATGGTTGATTCCTGGATCGAGATGTCGAAGATGGGGGTTGGGGTCCAAATCCGGGACGGATTTTGGTAAGCTTGGTGGGGCTCATGATGAGTCTGGATCTTCGAAGTTCGTCTGCGCTGGAGGCTCTAGTAAATGATACCAATGCTTTCTGTACTTAAAGAGATGAAACACGATATACTTTGCTGAACATGTTCCGGTGAAGAGATGAGATGAGTGTGTTGGACGAGATTTGTCTTCCTGTAGGGCTGTACGGACGTAGGATGTCGAAGCCGACCTCCCCCTGCTAGCACATCAGCAAGAGAGCACTGAAACAAGCTAACTTCAGGGCGCAGCCTTCTGCTCACTGTTGCACGGATCGATAGTGTTGTACAGCTACGACGAGAGAGCCAATCAATGTTGCATCACCGCTAATAATTACAGGGTTGGTAGCGCTTACGGCCGCTCATCAAGCTTTCTGGGGCTGCAAGTGGCATTGCTGGGCGATCGGGAGGGCACCCCTGAAAACAAGCTCTCCACGTTGTTGCAGCCGCTAATTTTACCTCAGACTGCATTGCATTGCGTTTGCCAAAGATAATAAATTGAAGCTTTCCCCTCTCCCCTCTCTCGCATCGTATTGTGTTTATCATCAGCTTTCAACTGTTGCAAGATACCCAGTGAATCTTTGAGGGAGCGCCGCCGACGTCAGCGAATCAACCCCCCTTTGAGCACCCCTCTGAGCACCCCGCCAACAACTCTCTCGCAATTTAGCAGCAGAAATTGCAACCAAGTGCAGCCAACCACGAAACAAATTCTCCTTCATTCTCCCCATCACATTTTTCAATATGTACGGTCGCCGTGATAGAGGACCCAAACAAGGTGGTCTTGTACGATCAGGAATTCGAAGTCTGGCTGGAGGCGTCGGACTCGTTTCTGAAAGTCTCAAAGAGCGCAAAGAAGGCAAAGAAAAGGCAAATTCCGAGAGTGGTAGCGAGAGAACGACTCCAACAGTCTCTCGAGCCACCTCTGAACAAGGTCAAAGCTCGCGAGATGTCAAGCACCCAGAAGGGCCACCGCCAAGCTATTCTGCAGCTGAATCCAGCTCTTCAGCGGCCGCAGGACCTAGTGGATATCCAGATGAGAAGGCGGGACATCGCAGCGAGAAACATCAAGAAGGCGAAGAGGACAACCTCGAGGACGAGTGGGACTTGGACGATGCCCAAGATAATATAATACGCTCTGGTCCAGAAATCGACCCTACAGCGCCAGGTGCAATCGAGGAAGAATTCCTTCGAAATCACCCACCCCCACGGTACACCCCTCAAGCACCCGCTGGACGACTTTCCCTTCCAGTCGTTCTTCCACAGAGAAGACCCAAGGATCGGTCTCGAGGATTCATCAGAGCATATGCCCCTATGCTTGAGGAAGTTGGAATCGACCAAGCTACGTGGTTAGAATTTCTTGACGCTTTCCAAAGACAGAGTGCAGCCAGTCCTTGGATCCAAGCTGTCAACTTTGCTCAATTCGCTACATTGGCAATTCCAGTACCTGGTGTGGGTATCGCTGTCGGATATGCCATTGGACAGGCTGTCAAGGTCGCGACTGAGATCCAAGCGCGTGAGAGGTAAGATGATCTTCCAGGAGAGCTACTTGAGTTGTGCTTACAAATTTCCAGAACTGCAGGTTTCCTCCAAAAGATCAACGAGAACTTCTTCAAGCCTCGAGGCCTCTTCTGTCTTGTCATGACATGGAATCCAGCAAATCCCCACCGTACCGAACAAGTTGACATCAACGCTACTATTGCTTCTCGAGCCAACCCAAACGGAGGAGTTCTCGGAGCAGCAGCAAAATTACGATCTTCAGATGGTAAAACATATGGTGAATGGCAGTTTCCTGAGGTGGCTCCCTTGGTCTTTCCTGGACTTGATGAAATAGCTGCTCAAACTGGAGGTGATGCGAAGAAGCAAAGCAAAATGGCAGATCGAATGGGCTATGTTGCAAAGTATTGGGATAAGAGGGCCACTGCTGCATATGTATGTCCCGCCCATGATTTCGCTAACCAAGAACAATCACTAACTCTTCTTTCTACAGGCTGGTCAAAACCCAGATAGTGTCCTCGCTCAAGTACCACAGGAAGGCTTCAAATCTCGCTACGCCGACCCCAACAACGCCGCCTCAAGAGGCTCGCTCATATCCTTCGTTACTGGCGGAAAGCTGGTTCCCAACCCAGAATCTCGGGGTCTGATTGGAGGCATCATCAACGTCACTGCACAAGCTGTCCGAGGAGAGAAACAAGGATCCGGATGGGATCGTGTTAATAATAATCCAGCCATGCAAGATCCATACTATGATCCACGGTACAACAGGTATGGTCGTGGTTATAGAGGCCGTGGAAGACGCGAGAATAAGGTTGGAATTATTTCGACGCCGGTGGGTGCTTATAAGAAGCTTGTCAAGCAGGTTAGAGTTCTTCTATTCGATTTACCTCGTTTCAGTCTAACGCGATTTACAGAACGTTCTTTACCTTATGGTAGTAAACCTGCCTACGCAAGAGGAATTGGCCGGACCACAGGGTGCACCTCGTGCAGTCCTTGGTGCAAACTAAACAGGAACTTCGATTCTTTTGCCTACTTTTGCGTTGCATTTTAGATACCACGTTCAATCAACCAAAACCTTGCAAAATTATGTTTTTCTCGTATGTGAGCTCCTTTGCAAATTTCTCCATAATTTCCGTCTCCTCCGGATATCTCAAGGTTACTGGAGAAGACAACCACATTTCAACGTGCCAAGGTTTTCGAAGAAGACTTCAATTAGAGCATCTCGAATCACATCAAGCGATTTTCTCACAATAGCTTTTTCTCCTTTAGATTGTCCAAATAATAAGTTTGAATTTGATGAGTCTTGTCGACATAAGATTTCAGGGTAAATAACTTGCATCAATAAATGCACGGGGGTCTTGGAGGGGTATTACCAATGCTACCCCGCAACGCCAAGAATAGAATCTTTACAGCATTCATCAAGCATCACAATTTTCATTATCCTTATCCTTTTGAACTCTCGAAGTTCATGAACGATTTCGGAGAAATTTTTACGCGTTCTCGTTCATTGATTGCAAAGTGGTCTATAAGAGAATCAATGCTGATGAACGTTCGTAAATTGAACATCGAGTACCAGAGCCTTCGCCCACCTACCTGCCTATCTCGGCGGAGGCCCTCCGATAAACCGACAACGACCTGAAGACGAGATTCTACAAAATTTTGAAAAGAGGACAGTTCCTCACGAACAAAAGTCATCAATCCTCAACCGTACCGCAAAAATGAAGTTCCATATCTCTATCCTCACACTCTTCACCTTAATCCGCCCAATTCTAACAGACACAATAACCACCACCTCACACAAAATCCCAGATGACCTAAATGGCTCAAACTTCACATATCCGTTCCCGGTACACCTCTATCAATTTTCATCGCAACACGGCCAAATTCTTGAGATGGCCTACATGGTACCGCCTTTTTCCTTTTCCATTTCCTCTTCTTCCATCCAGTATTTTGCTCATTCTTTCTAGGATCTCCCGCCCTCTCCGACCTCAACACCAAACAACAAAACCGCCCTGCTATTGCATGGTCGGAATTTCTGCAGCGCGACGTGGAACGCGACGGCTCTCGTCCTCTCTCAAGCCGGCTACCGAGTCATCCTCCCGGATCAAATCGGATTCTGCAAATCGTCCAAGCCGGAACGGTATCAGTTCTCGCTCCAGCAATTAGCAGCCAACACGCTTGGCCTCCTCTCCTCTCTCGGTATTGAAAATGTCACCTTAATAGGGCACTCAATGGGCGGAATGCTCGCTACGCGTTTCTCTCTAATGTTTCCTCAGAATGTCTCGGAGTTAGTGCTGGTAAACCCCATCGGACTTGAGGACTGGTTATCGCTGGGTGTGCCGTGGCCGAGTCTGGATACGACATGGACGACTGAGAAGGCGGCGAATTATTCGAGTATTAGGGCGTATGAGCAGAGTACGTACTACGTCAATACCTGGGATCCAAGCTATGATGTATGGGTTAATATGCTGGTGGGGATTTATTGGGGCAGTGAGAGGGAACGCTTTACCTGGAACCAGGCACAGGTTGTGGATATGGTACTTACGCAACCTGTTGTGCATGAATTTCCTTTGTTGAAAACTAAAACGCTACTTCTGATTGGCGATAAAGACACGACGGCTATTGGGAAGCCGTGGAGTCCGCCGGAGGTGCAGAAGAAGTTGGGACATTATGATGTTTTGGGGAAGCAGGTTGCGGGGGTTATTCCGGGGGCAAGTTTGGTTGAGTTTGAGGATTTGGGACATGCGCCGCATATTCAGGCGCCGGAGAGATTTCACGGAGCGTTGTTGGGATGGCTGGGGAGTTCGTGAGTGGAGATGGGGGGAATGTGGTGGTTGGTGGGGAAGTTTTAGCATTTTGTCTTGAAGTCCTTCGGAATATAGAAGTATTAGAAGTCAATTATTTGCCTTCTGAATTTCGCGTAAAGTGTCGGGCGCCAGTATAACTACTTGAACACTATAACGATAAAGCGGGTATGGAGGTCACGCTTGAGGTGGAGGAACAGGGACAGGCTGTGATTTTTATTCATAAAGTAAAGGAGAAGCTTGCTAATGAAGCTTCAGAGAATGATGGAGTGAAGCGTCGGAATTTCGCCTGGAGTGGAAAGTGAAGCTGGGAGGAAGGAAGCAAGCAAGAAGAGGTCACGAAGGCGCAAGAAAGTTGTAAATGGAGGAAGTAGTGCGGGAAATCCATAAGAGATCTGGTGGTTATCTCTTGATTTGATTCTCCAGAACAGGAGACAATCAAGCCTTTTCTAACAGCATTAGTGGTGGATAGGTCCTTTGGAAAACAAGAGTGACATTGTGGTCTTTACCGTATCCATGTATATTGTAGAGGGAACATACGAGCTATGTGACCCGCTTTTCCTTTTGCTCTCGCCCGCTCAGATATGCCTAGGGAGTGAGTATATCATCGTATCGAAAATTGTTTCAACTTTAGCTTTCCTGCCTGTAATAAATCGACGACCTCTGCATCCATAAATCCGTGAACATAAGACTCCCCATGAAATTCCCAAGCGTCACCATCTGCTTTTCGCAAAATTACCGGGACGTCACAGCCTGCGAGTATGACGATGGAATCACCAACTCGAGCGGTATGCCAGGACATGCCCATGATTGCATGGCCTGAAGTGAAGAATCGCCGGTTGAACATCATGTCTGACCACTCTACTACATTTGGTTGTATCAACTTTTGGAAAGCATCTTCAGCATTTCCTGTTGATTCGGTGGGAACAGTTGAGGCGCCTCGAGCAACATCAAGCATTTTGTGGTACAACTCTTGATCAACGGAACGATTGGTTCCGCTCCTATTTCCAATAAGGGTCTTACAGAAAGCATTGATCCTCTCTTCCTCCAATATTTCAATAGAAGCGCCACCAGAAATTGGCGAATTGCAATTTAGGGCAAGGACAAGCCAGCTGCCAATCACCCTTTTCATCTCCGTGGAGAACTGGAAGTGAGGTGTCCCTATTCCAAAGTAAGGCTCTCCGACGTCTTCAATGTCTCCAAGGTGGCAGCCTTCGACGGTAACAGTACGGCCATCTGACGAAAAAGTCGGAGTCGCTTTTGAATGTCCCACTGCGCGGTATCCGTTGTAGCTGCTGTGAAACCAGATGATGCCTGGCTCCGTTGACCAATCTGGAACCCAGGATGGGAGGTTAAGCTCTGATGGTGCCCAGAGAGGCGGTCTATATGGGTTAGGTTTGACCTCTTTTTGACCGATAATATTTAGCTTTCCACTCGTCTTGATCACGAACTGAGCGACTTGTAAAAAAGTATCTGCTGTTGGTAATCCGTAAGCAAAAGCAAAAGCAGCCTCTGGGATATCTTTACACAATCCTAGAACTCCGAATACTCTGTCACGAGGCTGGCTGCAGCTGTAACGTCTAGTCATATCGAGAAGGCCGAGAAGAGGCGGTTGTTCACCATTCATGACTAGTACTCTAAGACTGTGGCGAACACAAACTCCGTATAGTTTAGTATTCCACATCTCAGGTGGTAACGAAGATATTCCCGAGTCGTCGCTGTACCTTTTGCCGATCCAGCCAATGTCCTCCCAGTCGATTTCATAATCTCCAAATTTGAGAGTGACCAGAGAAGCGCAAGCAATCTCCTGAACAGTCCATACTCTAGACCAATAATCCTTTTTGCATAACTCGAAGAGTGCTTTCCACCTTAGCGACTCTGTAGGATTTCTTAGTGATGCTTCAACTGCATCTTGACTTATCCCATGTGATTTCAAGTCCTTCACGAGATCCACAACCAATTCATCACCCTCAACTGCAGGACCCAACCAAGCAATAACTCTTTGAGCTTTTCCGTAGATCAGCCGCATCTTTTGCACCTGGTGATTTCGCTCTTCTGTCGCGTCTTTTGCTTGATTGATACAAATAGCATCGACCCACAAGACCCTATTCTTATCCTCACGGCGCAAATGCCGGAGGGCGATTTCCAGATTGGTAGTTATTTTCAATTCCCTGTTATTGACTAGGATCGGGCGTGACGAGTAATGTGTTCCCCAGGTGTAGGAAAGAGCTTCGTATGAGTCTGGCGTTGTCAAGGTCGTCAGGCTGAGACTGCATTCCAAAGCTGAACTAAACGAGCCACAGTAGAGCGTGAGGATTCGGATTTCATGTCTGGTTGGATCCAAAAAGCTGTAAACGCTGTATTGACTTGAATCCATGTTGTTGGAAATCGCAACATGAGAGCATGTGTGTTGCTCTTGGAAAACTGCTGAGGGCGTGACCAAGACGACAGTGGCTAGTCCTCAGGCAGCAGTGCATAATAGTCCTAGTGCCACGAAAAAAGCAAAAGGAGGGAAGTTGAGGTAAAATAGGACCGTCAAGTTTCGAAAAGTTTAACATTACGCCTTGAATGCTTCTAATAGTACAGATATCCAAGAGACTAAGAATGGTATCTTTTAGAACAAACAACCATCCCAAACGCCAACGCAATGCAATGCCATATCTATCGAAACCCCCAAATTCAACTTCCAAGTCCCCAAGCACCTTTAATCAAATCCCCAGCCTTCTCAGCAACCATATAAACAGCCCCCATACTATGACTATCCGGCAGCACAGGCATCACACTAGCATCACACACCCTCAAGCTCTTCACCCCATATACTTTCAAGTCACTATCCACCACTCCCCCCTTCTCCCTCGGTCCCATACTTGCTGTTCCAGCCGCGTCATAGCTAGGGACGGCGGTGTTGAGGATATGCTGGATGATATCGGCATCAGATTGGACCGCGGCACCAGGGACTACTTCGCCGTTCGCGGGACCGACACCCCAATTTGCCATAGTGGGATGGGCAAGAATCTTGCGGAGGTTTTTGAAGGCGTAGAGGGCGACTTTGCGGTCGGTTTCAGAGGAGAGGTACTGTGTTTTATTAGGATTTTGCTTTTCACGATTTAAAGAGGGGAGAGAGACATACGTTAAGATTAAGAATAGGCTGATCAGTGGCTGACCGACTCTGCAACCCAACACTTCCCCTACTAACCGGCGCTACTAAACTCGCCGTAACACTAAAGAACGTCTCCCCCTCATTCGGCGCATACTGCGTTCCCACCGGACTAACCTGACTCGGATAATACGTCGGCTCGAACCGATACTCGATATGTGCTTGATCCGTCCGATTGTTTAGTAGTTCGTCAGCACCCATAGCTTCTAAGTCCGCTTCTGAGATTTTCTGAAATCCGTAAGTTGTTCCGCCGGGCGAAGTGAAGAAGCCGGTGCGGTTGGAGCCATATTCGTTTAAGGCGTTTGAGATTTGCGTTGCGTTTGAGAAGAATCCGAAGAGGCCATCAGTGGAAGCGGAGGCGTTGGCACGGACGGTTATGCTGAAGGTGGGGTGGTCCTGTAGTTTTTGACCGACGGATGGATTGTCTACTTTGACGGGGATACCGACTTTGGTAAGGCTGGAGGCTGGGCCGATGCCCGAGAGCATGAGGAGTTGGGGGGTTTGGAGGGCGCCGGCGGTGATGATGACTTCTTTTGTGGCGAGGGCGGCGCCGTTGAGGCCGGCTTCGAGGAGGGAGACGGTTACGCCGCGGGCGGTTAGGTCGGTTCCGTTGCCGGTTGTGATGATTGATGTGGCTAGGGCGTAGGGTAGGACTTGGAGGTTTGTGCGGTTGGCAATGGGGAGATAGTAGCTGTCGTAGCTTGAGGCACGTCTTTGAATCTTGTCCATTGTCAGAGATTGGCGTTTTGCGCCAATGTTGTTGCCTGAGTTGAGATCTTGTAAAACGGGAGCAATTCCAAGGTCATCGATGGCTTTGATGAAATTATTGGAGGCGGGCGTGACGTAATTTGCATACGATAATTGCAGAGGGCCATTTGAGTATGCAGTAGAATCGTAAGTCTCGAAGCTTCCATTGTTCTTTGATGGAAGGAAGGTTGAGCTCTTTGAAAAGTCAGTGCTATTTCTAAGGCATGCTTTTCTAGATGACTTACCTTCTTGAAATAAGGAAACACACTATTCCATCCCCACCCAGAATTCCCCATCTTCTCCCACAAATCAAAAACACTCGCCGATCCTCGACCATAAGCCAATGGATTGATAGCAGTACTTCCACCCAGAGCTCGTCCACGACGATACGTGAGCGATCTCCCATTCAGGGACTGCTGTGCGGGAGTTACAAATCCCCAATCGAGCTGGGATCCCAACAAGTTTGGTGCCAGCGCTGGCACATCATAATATTTGAATAGGTCTGGTGCGGACCCTGCTTCAAGGACGAGGACGGTTGTGTTTGGGCATTCTGATATGCGGCTTGCAACCGCGAGACCTGCGGCGCCACCTGTTTTTCTCTTTATCAGACTTTGACTTTTGCCTAAAGGAAGGGTCAAGACTTACCGCCAACAATAATAAAATCATATGAAGACTTTAACGGATTCGCGAACTGTGCAGCAAATGCGACTTCGGAAAACAAAGCGAGAACGGCAGTGACGCGCATAATGATAGTCAAAGGGAAATTTTAAGAGAGTGTCTGAGTGAGATGCTAAGATGGCTTTACGAAAAGGCTTACCATGAGAATATATATGCCAATAATGAAAAATCAGATTGTCTCAATCTTTCATCAACCATTGAGATCATACAAGCTTTGCCTAGTTTCCGTGTCACTGGTCAGCATTTTGGAAGGCTTAAACATCGTGGTACATGGCGGGGAAGTCAGCGCCACCAAAATAAAATTAAAAAGATATATCTACAGAGAGCTGCCGTATACCCGGAGGCCCCGTAGGTGTTCCTTCGCTCGTCGTACTAGGCCTCATGTTTGCGCAGTTCTACTGTTCCTTCATGGGTACATGGGATAAATTGGGAGAAATGTACAAAAGTGACAAACGAGAGAAGTGATGAAGTCAGACGGAAGTCAGACGCGACAGCCAAGCCTCAAGCTCAGAAGCTTGTCAAAGAATGGCGCGGTCGGATCTTCATTTTTCCGACCAATGAACATTGCTTGTCAGATCTTCGGGAAGGCTGCGCCCCGGTGGCCGATTACCCGGTAGCCGCAGCCGAAACCCGATGCATCCGAAGCATCCGAAGTTTGTCCTGAACGGAAGGAAGATGATGAACAACTCCCTATTGTATTGCGCGACTTTAAATTAAAAATGTTCGGACGACCTTGGCCAAAATGCTTTGTTGCACATCGCAGTTCGAAAATATATGCTAGTGCCTTGCTAGCGCTTTTAATGCTAATCTTTTAGTTACTAAACCAGTAACTAGGTAGGTATCGGAACACCTCATCTCGGCTTAGGATTCCGAAAAAATAAGTGAATGCCCTCACTTCCCTCAAAACAACAAAACCCCAACCACCCAAAAATCCACATTTCTAGCCATCCGGAGCAAGAAATTCAACGTACTCAGATTATACTATCAATCTAAATACGTTGAACTCCCAACTTCGGCTGGATAACTACTCCTGACGGTTAATGCAGTTTTCTTTGAACCAGCTAGCTGTGGCATCAGGCTTGGTTCAGGATCAAGTCTTACTGCCGCTGAACCAAGGGGGCAGATGTTGTAAGTATTGGGCTTAAATAATTATTTATATCACAAGTTGAAGGTGAGAGGGTGGAAGATAATTCACTAAAGGCCGAGATACCAGAACAATCACTGAGCCCGTACTCTCGTTCCCTACCATTCTATACTTCCCACATCAGGAGACCTTCTTGAAATAAAAGCAAAAGGGCGCTAGCATTGACGCTAGCATATATATCCGAAGGTGCGATGTGCAACAAAAAGCTTTTGGTTCACGCATTCACTATTAACTCTCGTCCCCCACCTTGCTGAAATCTCTATACTGCAAGATCTCAACACAAACTAAGAATTGGCGCTAGCAATGAAGCTAGCATATATATCCGATGGCTACGATGTGCAACAAAGGAATTTTAGTTCACTGATTCACTACGACCGCTTGTCACCAAACAAATTGCATCGCTGGGACCTCTCTGTGATGCTGCGCACGTAAGCATGACGCTTTGTCGTAGGCACCCATTGACAAAGGTGATGCGCACTAGCTTTTGAAGCGCGATACAGAATGAGTTGTGAAATGAACCAGAGAAGATGAAGATGGTGCCACACTTTGATTCGCCTTTTCAAGAGAACGGAGTACCACGGATTCTGGAAGACGTGTTTGATTTTAGAAACTCGTTACCCATACCCTAATCCGCATAAATATATAACCACAACCAAACTCCCCAACCCAATGCACGCTTAAATCCTACCCGCTAAATGCTAACCATGATCCCATAATACTACAGCTCAAAGCCTGCAGCTCTCTTCCCCTGCTCGGTCAAAATTCCTGCTTCTCCAAGATATCCCTTAAACTTGGTCTCATCCGTGCCATTCCCCCTGAAATCCTCAGGCGGGACACCAGCCTTGAAGTCCGCAACCTGACCCTTCATATACGCCACATTATCCGGAGTCGTAGGAACAGCAGCAATGTACAACACGGATGAATCGTGTGTACCGTTATGTTCAGAATCAACACCATGGATCATATCCGCATGCCACCAAACTGTATCTCCTTCCTCAACTCTCGGAATGTTGACTAAGCACTCTTCCAAGCGTAAATGCGGATGGCTCATAGGGCTAACAATTTGAGGGAGTTTCTTCCATGTTCCTGGGTACCAACCTCTTTCGACGTTGAGAGTCCACTTTGTGGCGTCCATGTAATCTGCTGGGTTCTCGGGCTCTTGGAAGAATGGTCGGAGCATCACGTATGCGATGGCGAGCTTGATGTTGGGGTAAAGGAGGAGAGATCCTTCGCCCGGACCGGCGGATGTTAAGGCGGTCCAGCCTTGGAATGCGCGGAGGACTTGGGACGATGTTCCAGGGAATAGTCCAGACTTTGCTGGTGCGCGGATACCGAGATTATATGGATTGTGAGATAGTGGGGAGCCTGAGAAAATGGAGTGGTAGACATCCCGGTAGGCAGGGTCAGCCCAGCGTGAAAGACTGCCGCCGTCAATGTGGGGTGGAAGACTGTTGAACTTTGTGTTCTCTGGTCGGATGCGGCACCCGTCGGCGTAGGAAAGGGGTTCAGGGGATGTGGTGTTGGTGGTGTCTTGCCAGAGAGTGTTTATGGCGCGTTGAAGGGCGAGACTGTTTGGGTGGGAGCGAGCGGCTTGTTGAGTTGGAGAGTGGTAGACGTTGAACATGAAGGGGGTCTCGGCCGGCATTCCTGTAATGGAGTCTTTGTTGTCGGTGACATAATCCTTGAGGTCGTGATACCATCTCGTTGCTTCCTCTTTTGGAACTACCCTTCGAACAACGAAACATCCTCTGTCCTTCAATTCCTCCTTCTTGCTCGTGCTAGCAGCCAGAAACTCATCCAAGTTCATGACCGGAATAATGGAAGTGCCTTTCTCCGAAATTTCATCTGTGACCTTTTCCAATGCCTGGCAGGTCTCGATCCAGCTCTTCTTTAACGCCTCAGTTCCATACTGCTCCAAAATAATCTTCTCGTAAATCTCATCCTCGCCCCTCTTCTCCAACATCTGAGGATGGAACATGAGCTGTGGCCATGGCGACCATTTTGCGTCAACGCGACCAGGCATCTTAGTTTCGAAGAGAAATGTTGGAAGGTATTGCTTGTAGGATATAGATAAAAGAAAATATGACAATCTCAAAGAGGCAGATGTGGAATGGAGAGATCATCTTGAACGAAGTCGTGATTGAAAAGAAAGAAGTTCGTCTTATATTCGAATGATGCTTCAGATCTGACAATGTCATGCTATGCAAAGAGTCTAAAAAGTCGAAAGATGCTCGATATTCATATTGTGGACGAGACGCGCTGGTATCCGCATTGGGAATCGTGGCTGTCAGATTTAGGTCGGGATGACTTGGGCGTTAGATTATCGAAAAAGACTGCCGAGAGGCTGAATGGTGGAAATCAAGCAGGCTCGCACTTGCGCTTTCCAGGACTGAGTGTACGCCGCGCTTGTATTCCTGCCGTGTATCGATTTCCACCATCAATTGGAGTTGTTGAACCGTGAGAGGTGGAAGGAGCGATGGATGTTGTCAGATGTCAGATGTCAGACCCCCCACTTTCAGCCCCCACTGATTCCTTCGCTTCGCCAAAAATAACCTTAATTGGAGGCTGAGGCATGAAACGTGGCAGAGCAGACGAGGATTGGCTGTGTAACCAATCATGTTGTGGAACACTGCATGACACTAAATCTCCCTGGGATGAGGCGTTAAATGACTCTTGCTTTGGAAAAGGGGGAACAAGCAGTTGACGATATGGAACTTTTCCGTTTGCTCATAATTTCCGTTTGTTTTCCCGTCCCGACACAACTGCAAAGTTGCATTTTGTTTCAAAACAATCACGACTACTCTAAGATTTCAACATTGCCATGATAGTCAAGTGAACCCCATTGAGGAATTCAAAGCTGCCAAGAATAACAATGCCATCCTGGACTAGTGTCCAGAGATCTGGACCGCGCCGCAGCGTAGCAGAATCAAGGAGGCCATCGAGATTGCACAGGGCGATGCATCGCGCTGGAGTTGAACGCGGCTCATCGCTGCTATCTTCCTGAGGGGAAGATGGAGAGTCACTTCAGGAGACAACTTCAACATTCAAGCGACGGCGATTAAGATGTTAATACCGGTATGAGATCTCACGATTATTGTGCCGTGAGCAACGACCTTGCAGCGCTGGCAGAGACCCCTGTGACAATGGACCCACATCTCAAAAATGAAAATTCGATATTCTCAGGACAAAGCAAGACGCCATACAATCTTGCCTCTGAAGAAGTTCATTCATCTGATGGCTCTTCATCGAACGCTCCACCAGAAAAGGCCATCGTAAATGACAAGGAAAATGCTCAGGATACGCCACGAAAAGGGCAACTCCCCATAGCCGGGATAACCTCTCTCGTCCTTGTGATTCTTCTAACTGCGGCAGCTGCAGCAATTCTCGCCGTCAGCGATGGAAGTCCGCTCAGCGATTGGCAGATCCTTGGTTCCCAGGTCCAGCCGCAAGTATGGATTTCAGTCCTCACGACTCTCATGGACGTGATGCTTGTCTTTGCTCTGGCAGAGGGTACTGTGTTGAAATTCTGGCGCCATGCATCGAGAGGAACAAGTCTTCGAGAGCTACACGAGATTTACGAATCTGGTTTCGTTCTAGCTTCACTGAAGAAATTGTTTACTGGGTCATTCAACATTGTTGTCTTTGCCTGTTTGGCAAATGCGATCTCTACGTTAAGAGGACCGCTTTTCCAGAGAGCGTCGACTGTTCAAGGTGGCGTGCTCAGACATACCTCTGGGACCGGAGACATGATGATTGCGCAATCATTTCCAATGAGCTTTTTCGAAGAGACATCGGTCAGGGGTTTCAAGCCGGAATTTCAGGACGTTCTTGAAGGGTTCACAATGCGCCGACCTTTGAATTCAAGTCACTTACCATGTCAAGGGATTTGTGAGGGAAAGGTCAAGGTAGATAAAAATCATTGACCCCCTTTGTCTGGACAGAGCTGACATATCAATAAGGCCTTTGGTATCTTTCCAACTTGCATAACTTCCTCTTTCGACTTCTTGCTCGAGGAAGGAGCAATCGACTACTTTGAGAATGGCACTTCCAACATTTCAGCTCCCTACATGTGGGAATACAACCCCGTCGAAAACAAGTTTTCTATTCCGGTCTTTGGAGTCAATATGAGTCTTACGCAAAGGAATGATAGCAATTTTCTCACCGATGATGTGAACTTGATGCAGCCTGTGACAATTGCAAGCACTTTCAAACAAGCACCTGCTTGCCATGGTGTTATCACCAATACCGTATGCAACATATCGTTCTCGCCAATGAACTTTGATGTTGCCTTTAATAATGGCACACTTGCTCTGAAATATCCCCATTGGCAAAACGACACGCGTTCAGAATTGTAAGTCCTCATCCCACATACCGTATAAATTCAGATCCTTTAAAATTCTAACATCGATAGCGATGGAACCTGGGACAACATCCTAACCTCTTCCGTCTCCACCACAATATCCATCCTAATCGACCTCGTCAACAGCCTCTACACCCAATCCTACAACCTCACCTACTCAACCTCCAACCACCTCTGGCCCGACCCCGCCTACTTCTTCAACAGTGACGTAAACCCCATCACCGCTCTCCCCTTCATTAAAAACCACATCCGGTCCAATCGCGCTCAATTCGAATCCTCCGGCGCTGAAACAGCAAATTGTAACGTTACGTGGAATGATCCCATGCAGGATGTCCTTGATTCTCTCAGAGAGATAATGTTCCGTACTGCTGTTGAGATGCCGAAATCTAATATGAGTGGTTTTTGGACTGCGATGTCAGAGCTGCAGACTTGGTGGATGGTTCCGACTGATCATTCGGACCTCAACACATATGGAAACTACTCAACAGCTAGAAACTGGACGCAAACTGTCAACTACATCGGAACCGAAACTCGCGTAGTTTATAGAACTAATTGGACCTTTGCTGCTTTTGCAATTGTGGTTAGCTTACTGGGTGTTGTGGCGCTGGCGCCGTTGTATTGGGGGTGGTGGGAGTTAGCTAGGGGTGGGGTGCAGAGTTTTAATCCGATTGTTGTTGCGGATGCTTTTGATGCGCCGTTGATGAGAGGTGTTGGTGGTAAGCAAGGTGATTTGGTGAAGGAGGTTGGGGGTGAGGAGGTGATTTATGGGGTTGTTGGGCGGGAGGAGGGGGCTGTGGGGGCGAGGTTGAGGTTGAGGTTTTTGAGGTATGGCGGTTCCGGACAGTGACGTGTAGATATGTAGTAAAAGAAAATGCAGTGATTTAAAGCCATATTATGGAGTAGAGAAGTGATTTTTGTTGCGTGGGCAGGTGCGACTGCTTGTTTGGGAGGCAAGTGCGGGGTAGCGGGGTAGTGGAAAGGGGAAGCGAAGAAAGGTAAAGCGAGGGAAAGAGCGATGAATTGGGCAGGAACACTTCACGATCGCGGATGCTGAACACATCGTCATCAAATGGGACTTCTCTAATCTCAACCCACAGTTGCAAGCGATAAATCCGAGTCTTTTAATTTTGAAATTGCCGACTTTTCCGGCAAACGCAATGGCAATTCACACATGCTCTTTAGAAGGGTCAATATTGGAGACTCAATTATTGATGCTACGATGTGGGAAGTTCGTTCGCGTGGATCCATGTGTGAGTGCGGAGATGACGAAGAGCATGTGACTTGAATGTTGCTAGATACCTATATGAACTGAACATCGCCTGCTCGGACGACAATTCCTGTTGGTCGCATGGTGGGTAATTAAGCTCCCGGGACTGGTCCACGCTTGCATATTTCAGTAGAGAGCATTCTCTAAATTGTCTTGTCTAAGCAGACAATTTCGTTGAGGCGTGCTTTGAATTTCAAGAGTGAATTGTGAAGTGAGGAGTGATGGCAGAGAACTGACGTTGCTCTTGTTGGCCTTCGCTCGCGTGCGGCACCTAGTTGGGTGAATGGTAAATCGACTCCCCCTTGTTGCCTAGTGCTTCTCCCTCAATCGGAAGACTCACGTCTTCTCTTACTGATCAACTACTGAAAGCAAAAACGTTTGATTTTTCGTAGCCTTTATGATGTGTTCGTAAATATTATAGAGGATCTTTTTATCTGGGTTTAAACCCCTTTTCAGGAGCCTGACCCCGTGGAAATTTCGACGCGGGGTGCTCGTCGGACAACGTACTTCACTTTATGACCAACCCATTTTCAACGGTGCAAAGTGAGATTTAGCGCGCGCGATTCATCTCTACAGGTGGGCTTTAAGTATCATGTATTAAAGACCCAAATACAGAAGGGACAGGGGCTAGTCGCTCGCTTTCACCTAGCTGATTCGGATTTTCTGTACTGGGTGCTTCGATCACTTTTGAAAACGTTGTGTGGGAATTAGGTGCTGGGGACATAATAACAAAATACTGGATGCTGCGTAGTGTGGTGCAAATCTCAAGGGAGGCAGGGTTTGGAAGGGGGGGCGATCACCCCTCATGCGAGGTCGCGGAAGGTTGACCGACGAAGCCATACAAATTTGGTGCCGGGAGTAGGTGGGGGACTTCTTAGTTGTATGCCTGTAGACCTTAGCCGGAGGGGGAGTCGATTTACTGTTCATCATCAAGTTGAGAAGGTTAGGCCACGCAAAAAACAATTTGGAGATAAACCTAGTTGCTACAATGAACCCAGATGTTTGTGAGTGAGGCCTCAGTCGTGCATTCGATTAAGGGTTTTGCGCAGCCTCTTGCAAGTAGGTGGTTAAAGGAGAGGCAATAGTGTGGGGAGATAAACATTAATTTGACTGGGTGGGATATCCAACAATAGGAATAGATCTTTAGGCCATAAATCATCGTACCTTCATATTCCCACAGTATGGAAATAAATGATAGGGACTGGGTGCTCAATATAAACTAAATCAAATATCTCTTGTATTTACTGTGTTCCTCGACAACACGGCATATCTCCAAAATGCTTCCTCTTTCCTCCGGACTCCAGCCAGTACTCGTGCTGTGCTTCCAAGTTTGAACCATCCTCTCCACCTCCCCAAAAAGGGCATTTGCCTCGCGCATCTTGCTTGTTCTTTCCGGCCCCACATCAGTTGCACCCTCCATGCTCCAAATTTCCAGGTCCAGTTTGAACATTTTTCGCAGCAAGCCAGAACATTGAGCAACTTGTCTTGCCATATTGGCTGGGTGTGCAGCTGCGATTCGCTCAACCACAGCGGGTTTTGGTGGAGGTGGTGGATTGATGTAAGGCCTCACTCCTTCTGGGGGAAGGTATCCACTGATATGAGTCAATTTGACGGGTGTCTCGTAGTACGACGACGGCTTGGAAGGGCTGCACCCCATGATGATGGCTGTGGTGATGATTATGGCGAGAAGTACAGAAATGCCAATTGTGAGGCCGATAATGCTCGAACCAGCAGGACCAGCTCTAGTTTTCCCAATCCCTTCAATAAGAATCACACAACCTGAAGACGGACAAGCCTCAGCCTTGGAACATAGGTTTGTTTTGGCAGAGATAGTCGAGGGCGGAGTAAGGAAATCAGATTCAACTTTGCGAGAAGGACTGAAAATCGATGGATCTTGGCCACAGGAGTAAGGCAATTTCCAGGCTTCAGTTGTTCCGTTTAGTGTAACAATTGTTTTCCAGTAACCAGAAGTTGCTCGCAGATTTGCTGGAAATGGTCCAAGCCCCCATCGCCCGGCAGTGAGACTTAGCGCATGGACAGGAGAAAGACTGGAATAATTTATGAATTTCCAAGCCTCCATTAATATTTTGCCTCTGTCGCGGTAGGTGACGTATCTTTTAGAAAAATCGACTTTGGAGTTCGACCGTTTTAACCCCCAGGATTACAGACACGCTAAATTCTAATGGCTGCTGTGTCAGAGCCGTACAATTATTGCCTAACCTAATTTGTGAGTGCATATAAGCATGGGGCCTTATCCCGAGTCTGTCGCTTGAACAAACCCGGTTTCGGAAATTCTGGGTCTGCCTCGGTGGCGTTTTCTAAGAGAAGGTTTGTGATCAAATGCCACCTGCATGCATAGCATACGCAGCAGCGCACCTGAAACTACATTTGGACGTACAGCCTTTTAATCTGTGGATTTTCAGGTGCAACATGTAATCATGGTGAGTTTTCGTAAACAAGATACCGATTACAGTAAAAGTTCTTGTGGTAACTCACAAGGCTGTGCAGCACTACATTATTGCCTTGATGATGTTGGTTCATTGTCTCCAGATATATGCTCTACGTGAAGCAAGACTCAAATTTCTCGGAGAACGATAAAATCGTACTCCTTATCACTTCTAAACGCTCAATACGTCAACCGATAATTACAAAGAAACATTACTTGTTTTAAGCGTAGTCCTGCCACATTTGAATCTCACGACAACGTCATTGTTCACAACAAATTCACAGTCCAGAATAACCTCATAATAAGGCCTTCTATTCTTCCACTGAGTCTTTGTCTTCCAATGGTGCTTCGGGATCGATTTCGCTGGTATGTCGTAGTGGATGATTTGGTTTGATGCTGTCAAGAAGCGAGAGAGTTAGTGGGCAAAAACTGTTTGATATATGACGGAGAAAAGCGCATATACATACATCCAGGTAAATTAGCTAGCTTTGATGGTGGATTGGGCATATTTGTGGCCACAAATATCATTCGAATTGTCTCTTGCTCTGATTCGAATGGGCAACAAACAGTGTAAGTCGAAGTTGCTCCCTCACCCGGGAGAAGCAAAGCGCCTTTCTTCACTAGCCATATCAGTTGGTTGGAAACCACTTTCATGTCAAAGTAGTCATGTGAAACTGCATCTTTACTTTCGTGCTTCCAGTTGGCGTATGTTTCAGACAAGCACAATCCGTAGTGTCTAGGGCAATTTCTAACTTCGACAGGCGGGTCCATCCCAATACCCATACCGACAAGGACCGCGCCTTTAGCAACGCCGCCCCAACTATGAGAGAGTTATGATTAGAATCAATACATCTTTAAATCATGAATCGAACATTGCAGGATTTACGAACCAGTCATCAGCCTGTTTAACTTCGATATTCTCCTCGTCTGCTAGGCCTTTAACTTCATTGAAGAGATGGGGACTCTGACCAAAGCCTCCAGCGAGAATCAGGCTCTTTGAGGTGATTGTTAGTTCTGTATATGTACTAAGTTTAGCGATGAAGATACGTACTTGAATGTGGTATGGGGCTGGGTCAGGGTCTTTTTCCCGAACCAAAGTGATCTGCTTCTGAATAAGGTCGACAGTTCCATCAATACTTTTCTGAAACATATCTAGAAGATCCCCGCTTCCCTCGGACACAAGTTAATTACTTTCTTGGTTTCTGCATGTAGTGTCTACTCACGTTTTCAGTAGCAGCTCCTCTCCTCCCTGGACGTTAGCTGGCACTGTTGGGGAGAGATCTGCCTGCTCTGGAAATTCGATTCCGCCATCATTCGTCCCATCAAAAGCATGCTTCACCGACTCAAACCTTTCAAGCAAAATTCTCCCAATTCGACCTAAAATGAAATGGCCACCAGATCCGAAGTCTCTGGGGATGAGATCTAGGTTGACGACTTTCCCTTGCACGAATTCCAGGAATGCCTTATCAATCAAGGTTGCACCAAATTTGCCACCTGAACAACATTATAAGTGATACTCGATGTTTTCGACTGAACTTACCTGAAGTCACCCCCACCTTTGTAAACTTCAGAGGCTTAACTTTGTCGACGCGGCAAGAAACTAGGTCCTTGGAAAAACAACAACTTCAGTCCATTATCTTTGAAACTCCATAAGACGGATAATACTCACGACGGTTCCACCACCCGCATCACAGAGCACAAATGAATCCCCCTAAATTTGTTAAGCATTGTATAGAATGATGTTCATAGCTTCTTACCACAATTAAGGAGTTTTTCCCTTTCGCGACTGAGTCTTGGATTGTGTACAAAGCACATGCTTCTGGTTCAGAGACAAGATATACATGACGTATGGTAGGGAAAGTAACGGGGTCAAAAGCACCCATAACGGCCTGATATAACTTGTTCAATGCCTCGTATTTCCAAGCCTTTTGACACATGTCAGACATTAGACGACTCCTTGCGGGACCGAATAGACTTACAGCTGGATGAGTGATGACGATATCAAGAGGAACCTCAGTAAGAACACTTGCTGACCTGTAGGTCATATGATCTCGCCATGCTCTTGCGATTTTGCTCAAATAGTCTCTTATAATCTCTATTGCATCCTTTGATATATGCCGGGGAATCTCATCCACTTTTCCCGTATCTCTATTCTCTTTCAGCTTTTTAACAAGGTTCAAGCCTTGGACAAGCTCTCTAAGTTCTTCCAGCTCTTTCTTCGTCTCGCGTGGTTCTAATTCCAATTTAGTCCACCGTAGCACCCTCGATTGATCGTCGATAGAATAACCCCACTGCTTCTTTCGAGCTTGTCGAGACGTTTTGGAGTACGAATATGAAGATGGGACTTTCTCGGCATCTTTACCGGGCCAGTTCCGGAAAGACCGCAAATCGGCTACGGAAAGTGGACGTCCATCATCCCGGGTTTGCATCCAAGCAAGCCCTATGAGCTCGGTAGTCAGTTATCCGCAAGGCAACTTGAGAAGAAATCGTACCCGTATATGTAGTGCCATAGTCAAGACCGAGAACAATTCGTGGCTCGGTGTCTTTGCGATCCCGTCCATTCGATCCTTTCAAATCCGGTGGCGATGAGCTAGAAATACTTTCCGGCACATCAAAATTGCCACTGAAATCCTTCAAGGACTCCTGAGAAGGTTCACTGACCAAACTACTGGTGTAACCCATTTGAGGCAATACAGGTGGCGCCGGGAGTGAAGCGCAACACAGAGTTGACTTCGCAGTATGCCGCAGGAAAGCTGCAGAAATCGAACGGAATGTACAATAGAATGGGTAATTTCCTTTCAAGAAATTTCGTGTTCGCAAAGTGGAGATTCGGGAAATATGTATGGCTGCTTGATCAGAAATGTTTATCTCAGAGAATGCGAAGTGCGCAAGCTCTATCACGGCAAGTGATTCCACAATTGTTGACCGTTATCCACACGTAAGCAGGCGTGGTTTCAACTAGTATTGATTCTTGACTCTCCGTCCTCAGTCTTTGGAGGACAATTGATAATGATGCGGACGTAGTTTACAAAATTCAAAGAAGTGAAAGACGTCCAGCCTTGTTCCTGCTCAAGTTTAGCGCCTTTAAGGATTCCGAGATACAATTCTTAATTTTTTACCTTGTAAACTAATAACAAATTTGGTCGTTTTACGCCCAACAAATTTGCTGCTGTTGAAGCCTGATATGCAGGCAGTGGTGCCATGTTTCGCCACCGGCATCTTCTTTGAGTTCGATTCGTTGCTGCTTTAAAATATATGCAGTCTCGTAGGCGGCCCTTCCAACAAGCAATTTACATTCATTGGATCGATCTTCTGCAGTCTCTCCAAAGACAACTACAGCGCGGTTCTTGCGTCGATTCTCTCATCTTTTTCGTGTTCCCGGAAATTGTTGCGATGGTAAGAGCCACATTATCTTGAAGAACATCTCTGATTCAGGATCGCCATCATGATGACCTTCTTCACAGCAAGGTCAGATAAACCCAAAGAAAGTGCTGCCGATGTAAGAAAAGCATATGCATCAGATATCAACAAGTTCCTTAACAAGGTTGATTCTCACAAATTCTTCCGGAGACGACACGATGCTCTGGACAGCTTGTTCTCGTGGGGAGACGGTATTTTAGAGCAGAATGAGCAGTTAAAAATCGACTTAAATCGTCAAAAGGAGGAGATTCGAGAGTCTCAGGACAGAATTGGGGACTTGAGTCATGCCTATGCGATTGCGCAGTCCAAAGTTGAAGAGCTCTCTAAGACGAACGACAAAATCGAGAAGGAGTATAGTGACGAGCTTGCCGAGATCACCAAGCAATACAGCAAGAGACTGGAGGAAAAAGAAAGGCATCACAATGACGAAATCGCCGCTTTGAAGCGTGATAACGAAAATACACGCGTCAGTATGGGTAAGGAAATAAGAGTCAAAGATCGAGAACATGCTTTTGAGCAAGAGAGATTGAAAAGCCACCACGAAACCCAGATTCTCACTCACAAAGAGAAAAACAAGAGGCTAGTACAACAGCTTCTAGTCAACCAGGATCCCAATCTCGCATGGCCCGACGATAAACTCAAGTTTCACTACAAAGAGCTGCAAAGATTAGTAGATTCGGTGATAAGAAAGGCTCTCGCTTCAAAAAACCAACACTTTGGGCTGCAATCGGATCCCACGGGCTTCCTTAAGCGGGTCGGAGATGGTAAAGCTCGATTTCTGCTGAAAAGCACGATCTGGAATATTCTGAAAGATCAATTCTTCTCGGTGCCTTATGGGTTTGGAGCTCTCGGTCCAGGAACTGCTCACCAAGAAATTATGAACATCTATCTTACCTGGAAGAAGGGGTTTGAATGCCAAGATGAACAAGGTAAGCTCTTGCCTAGAATTTAGGTGAGATGCTGAGTTTTCTAGGACTAATGAGCTCGAATATATCCTCACTCTCCACGGAGACTTTCGCAATCTTCCAGCATAACAAACTTGCAAATAATTGGCGATCATCTACTTTCCAGTGCATCAATTCAGAGCTACTAGATGCCGAGAAGCAGGACCCACAAAAGGAAACCCCCTTGCAGACATTTCGAAGGGATAACCTCAGACAAACTACCAACCGCATTAAAAGCGCTCTTTCGAACACTTCACAAATATCTGATAATTATCTCTCAGGTGACGTGGAGGAAGAGATTCAGCGAATATCGGACCTGGCACTGAAAGTGGGCCTTCAATTCGGGGTAAATCCTGCGCGACTTTTGCTCCCAATTCCGGAGCATGGCGAATCAGTTCAGATCGGAGAACAATTTCATGAGAGCATAAATGCAGACTTGAACATTGGAAACACTCTTATCGTTGACCTGGTCACTCTCCCAGGCCTTCAGAAGATAATTGACACGAATTCGGACGCAGATTCAAAGAGAGTCATTGTTGCGTGTGAGGTATATCCCATGGCTTGATTATATGGACGGTTCGGTTTAAGAATTAGAAGGAATTCATGCAGATGTATACATAATTAAATATCGGCCTCTTCGTGCTTTCACTGCTTTTATCTAAGAGTAGTTGGGGGCGCAGCTGAATGACAGAGAGCTCTGTAATTCCGAGTACCCCTTTACCTGCCTTCAATACTACATGAGATCTGTGTCAAGTGGAAGGGCACATCTATTGGATTTTGCGGTCCCCCTCATTAAACAATCAGGCGAGAACATCAGGCTGGCTTCAATTCAAAAGAACATACAATAAACTTTGCTATCGAGAATCATGCTATCAATGTGGTAAAAGCGGCGTAAGGACGGCAAGGCTTCCTTGCTCCACAACGTGGAATCGGCTCTCCCGGCACACGCTCTCAAAGCCGCAAGTTTTCCACAGTCCATCTTGTCAACGGATGAGACAGATAGCCGTGTTCATGATAGAGCTCTTTGATTCAGCCCAGTCTTGCTCAGCCTCCACTTTGCAAATGCCGCAACATCCTTGTCGATATTTCCAGCGCCTCATTTATGCAAGTTAGCCTTGGTGAGGCGGACCACGATTACATCGAAAATTCCTTCTGGCCAATATGAGATACCAAGTTGCAAGCCCGAGAGAGACCGAGAACTCGACTCTGCCATGAAACTCAACCAATAGTGTAAGAGAAGAATCAGCACAGACCCACGAAATTGATTGAGTGTCTGTCTCCTCAAAACTTCAGAGTCACCTCTGTTGCTTGTATGGTGTTCTGGTCTATACTATCATCAAATCGTACTTCTCATAGAACTGAGCAAGAAAAATGAAAGGACTTTGGAAAGTCCCGGCCCAGCCTTTAGACCTCGATCGTAGATATTTGATTGGTGATCTTTTAGTGATGGTCATCATAGTTGCGTCCACAAGCTTTTCCATTGCCAGCAGATCAAAGCATTGGAAGGCAGCAAAGCTCCTACACATCGGACTGATTCTTCTTTCCCTGTATGTACACTTGCAGAACTTCCAACCTACGCTGCCCCAGAGCTGATAAAGACCACGTGACCGTTAGGCATTCGTTCCTCCACTTCCTTGACACAGTGTTCCGCTACACACACGTTGCCCGAACGTATGGTTACATTCTTGTATGTAACTTCTTCGCCACCATTCGCGTCTTTGCCGACATTTTCATTATCTGGGGTTTCCTTCTCATCCTCAAGCGGAACGAATCACTCAAACCCTACGAAGGGTCAGAGTCCCTGATCATTCTATTCTCAATGTTTGGAGTGATTCAGCTATGCTTACAGTATGCCTTAACTTTCGCCTGGCTGTCGTTCGTCGACCTCTTTATCATCAACAGGATTGCCAAGATTAGCAACATCTTTGAAATCACGTTCTCGGCAATGTACCTTGTAGCCGCATTGGGGATGGTGATAGTCATACTGGATGTTGATGAGATGATTGATCGACAATCACATCGCAGGCGGGCGGAGGGCAAGACTCGTGAAAGCGAAGATATCAAAGGGGTACGTCCAAACAAATCAGAGATAATACGCTTATCATCAAAGTATCTAACATGCATTCGAAGCACTTGGAGGCTGCGGGAATTGCATTGATCTTTCTTATTATTCGATCCTTGTGTGACGTCGTTACGGTAGGGCAATTGGACCGCAATCCTGTCCACCTACAAGCAATCTTGAACGCAAGAGAAACAACATACGGCTTTTTCAGTAGTATATTCGCCTTTTGTATAATCTTTGCAATCCCCACCAAATGGCAGCCAGACCATCTCTCCGCCGTCAAGGAGGCAGAAGACCAGTGTAGGATAATAGCACAAAATAGAGCTAGGGAGGAAGTTCGGGATTGGGTGCTAGCGAAATTGAAGGAAGTGAGCGAGAATGGAAAGAAAACGGCTCCCACAATGTCGAAGCTGCTAGAGAAGCTAGAGGAAGAGCTAATGGCATTCGACAATTCAGAAGACCAATACAAAGTTTTGGAAACAAAAAAATTGGAGATTCGAGAATTGAGAGGGCTGTATAAGGACTGGGAGCCGATCTACAAGTGGCACGACATTTCCCAGCAGGGGGGACTATAGTGAAGAGTAGTGAAGACGGATTGGGGGAATTATGAACTCGAGGTCAAATTTATCGATAAAATATACTTGATAGATTACCCAGGGACAAGTAATTTGAAGTAAGAAAACTTGTCAATAAGATTCTTGGAAGATGAGCGTGAACTGGTCGTTGAAGTCTTTTTAAGTATTAACAGAGTCTGTATAACGACGTGAGAGGCACACTGAAAGCTATATGACCATACCCGACCTAATTTTTGCATAAGCTGTCTTCATTGCCGGCTCCACGTGATGCCTCGGTGGTGGCTGGTAATTCTGGGGCAGCAAAAAGATATACCTGATTAAAAGCTTCTCGCCGTTATCAACAACGTGGGCATTGTACCCGGCGGGTGCAACATATCCTGCCAATTCACACCCCAACATTATTTTCATATTCCCCATTTTACTGTGGCGCCAGCTTGAACCCGTAGCGCCGGCATATGGGAAAGAAGTAGCTTGATCGTCACCACAGTACACACCAGAACCCAGTGCGGCGCCATGTAATACATCAGCCCCATACATAACTTTTAGACCTTCAACCAAGATTTTGAAGAGGTGCGAAGTAGGTGTACCGTGAAAAACTACGCCAGTCGTCGCACCCTCGTTAGCCATGAGATGTGTTTTGAAATTGAGTTCTTGGTCGTGATTTGAGTTGAGCATAAGATATTGATGTGTGTTCGGCATACTGGGGATACGGAAGTCACCTGGTGCTTTGACAATAAATCCTCTGAACGTAAGACAGAGCCAAGAGAGGAGCTTCTCTCTGTCCTTTCCTAGGGTGTCGGTGCCCCGAATTGCTTGCTGGAGATTACCAGAAGTCTGAATCGTCTCGAGCGAAGGGAACGAGTCGATCACAGAACACAGAGTGGCTCTTTCTATTGGACAACCAGGTAAAAGGTCTCTTCCCTCGACCGCTGCAGCATATATGCTTGTCAAAATCAGATCCATCGCACTTGGATCTACTAGCATGTTGTGAAGTCGCACACTCAGAGGAGATTTTCGAAGTTGTATAGTACAATCCTTGGAACACGCTGATGCCTTCCACAAACTCGCAGATGTATTGCTAGGGCATACAAGACAAGTTGCGGGAGGCGTGTGAATCAACTTTCGAACCATTGAATGGATCTCCCGAAGTGTTGGGTTGACTTTCCTTAAAGTCCGATGTAGGTTCCTGGCTAAATAGTAAGTGAAAATGGTTGATCTTGTTGTACAAATATCATTATTCGGGTCGGACCATCTGGTGGGCCTCCAGTAATCGTGTTCCTGCTCCCCTTCGCTATTGCTGAAGAAGTGGATACAGAATCTTGGACTCCCTCTGATTCGAACGCGGATGAGGAGGAGTCGGGAATCCTCAGAGATTCCACGAGCTAAGCGCTGAAGTACGCTAAGTTCAGTAAGAACGAAGCATATCTCATACGTGTCGCCATCGACTATTTCTATTGCGTCAGAAAGCTCTTCTGGTATATCTTCATTGCCCGCCCTGCCGGAGGAGGTGTCATCAACCCCCATCCTGGAAAGCAAGGCAGTCATTTCAAGAGGGTGTTGGCGGCGAAAACCAGTTCGAAGAGCTTCTAGTTCACTGGCTTTCTTAAGCAGTGTCTCCACACTGGATTCGAGCTGTTCAGTGGTGAAGCGGAGATCTAAGGACCATGCCTCCGCCCGCGAAGGATGGCGAAGGAGTCCTTGCAGTAAACGTATTGTTGCTTTGTCCGGAGAATCTAATATCCTACTTCGAAGCCATCCTTCCGTCACGATTGCAAGTTGATCTGGGGGCCATTTGATTACACCTCCTGTCCGAGCTAAGATCCTCTCACAAACCGATTGACCCAAAGGAGAACTTTGTCCCAGTGCGCGAATACATTCACATACAAGGGCAATGTTACTACCATTGGACGACAGTAATGACACAATGTGGCGATGCAATAGTGTCATTCGCGGCCACTGCTTCGTGAGATCAAGCAGATTGTTTGCTTGTTCCTGATCTGTAGGGAAGTACATCCACTCAAAATCTCGTTCTTCATTTAACCTCTTCAGGAAAGATTGGATGGAAGCCAATGTTTTTGTTGATAACTGGCCCCACCACTGGAGTCGCTCTTGAGTAACACCAGCACCAGCCCTTGGTAATCGTGATCGAACAAGCCCAAGTAGACGAGTAACTACGTCAACCAGTTCCAGCCATTCAGCCGGTGATCTGCATCTAGATAAATTTTGAAGGAATCTAGGGCCTTGCTCATTTATGAGAGCTATCAATAGGAGAAGCCAGCATTCATCCTGAAACTGATTGAGCTCACGACGCTGTGCAAGGTTCTTTGCAAAGTTAAGGCACCTCTCTTCGCCTCCAGGTTGTAACCAAAGATTCAGCTTGCGAACTAAGAAATCTTCCTCCTGAATAATCACCACCAGGCAAGCTGTATACAGTGAATAATCTAGTTTTTCTATTTTCCCAAGTGCTCTTGCGAGATCTTTCCTGTCCGTGTCGGGGGACAGTTGCCAAAACCGAACTTCTTTTTGAATTGCACCCAGAGTGATCGACTTGTCGTCGCAAGTGACCTTCTTGCCACCAATAGATGATTCAAGAAACGATTTGAAGCGAGAGATTTTGGCACTGTGAATGGCTGATTTTTCTTGAAGTTGGTCAAAGATCGCTCTCAGGCCATCCTTCTCTGGAAATTTGGCAACTTGGGTAAGCATTTCAGGAGGTAGCTTTGAATGAATCCAGGTTGCGTTCAGAACAGCGTCGCCAAGGTCTTTTATTCTCATACCCATTCTTTCGCCTGTTCCTTTCTCCAACTGAGTGATAAACGCGGCCTGTGCACTTTCAAATGTGTGTGCCAGAAGGATTAAGAAAGTTTCGGTGCTGAATGATGAGCCCCGCCATAACCTTTGGTCGTCGAGAATAGGCAGCACTTTGGATATATCACTCATCTTTTGCCACAAACTAAGCTCGGGATCTTGTAAACGGAGGAATGTGAGGAGTTTTCCACAGAAGGACTCATCTCCTGTGTTGAGGGCATCATCTACCAGTGCTAACGAAACGTCGTCGGCCAGTTTATCAATACAATGGTAGATGAACAGGTTCAGAGCGGCCGGACCAATCTTTTCAGCCTTCGATAAAGCGTCAAGAAGTCGTTCCAAAGTTTCAGTGTTTTGTGGTTGCACTTGAACATTTTGATAACACTCTGGTTCCGACATCATTTGAGTACTTTGACGCCAGTTATTTGTATCTGGGCCATCCAACTGAATCAAGCTCGATAGTTTGATTTTCTGGGCCTGGGTGAATGAACCATTCTCCCATTGATCGATTCGATCTGGTTTGGGTTTCCACGATAACACAGAAGACCAAGATGGGAAACAGTCGTCCAATAATTTAATCACATCTCCATTATTTGGGATCCCAGGTACTCTTTGTAGCCAGGTGATTTGGGAAAATGCACTCATGTACTTTGTCTGATGCAGAAGAGAATTCAGCCGGCCTTCGAGGCGCGAGCGAGTGTCTGACATCGACAATGCATCGTGAATCCAAGATATTGGCAGAAGATAGCACCTTATACCCAGTGTAATCGTTTCGCAAAGACCTTTCAAAAGCAAGAGAGCTTCTTCATCCCCGAGCAATAGTTGGTGGACAAAGCGAGCAATTCGAAGCTCTTCGTTTGAGGTAATACGGGGCTGAAGTTGACCGACAAGAAGGACACATCGTAGATATCTTTCCGGAAGGAAGTTCATCAGAGAAATTATATGCGTTCTTGCCGCGGGAATTGAGAGCGAAGAGACGCAGGCAAGGACGGCCATATCTCTTGGCAAAGACTCATTTCCACCATCATTTATCAACTCCTCCAGACATCTGTCTCGTAAATCGGATCTTGGATCAAGCCGCGAGAGATATCCAGCAGTTGCCCTCACGAGAAGTTCATGCCGGAGAGATTCCAAGGGAGGGTAGCCGGTCGTCAAAAATTCCCATATATCTTGGCAGTTGTTGACATCAAAATGCCATTTTTTTCGATCCACAATATCTCTACTTTGCGATTCATCCACCCTTTCCACATTTTGTATTTCTTCATCTTGTTGAGCCGTTAAATTTTGAGTTTGTCTTGTCCTCGATGACGACCATGGACTCCTGAGTGGTGCCTTGAGGCGAGAGGATAACCGCCCCATCTCTTCATCTGAACATCATGGAGAACTCAATGCTAGCCTCGCTATCTTGCAAACTGCGGTGACACTGTTTGATCGGATGCTGCTCTCTGATTCCGCTTCTCGTCGGAGCCTTAGCTGAAAAGGTGCTTCTAAGACATGCACAAAGCCACACTGGTATCTCAACCCCCTGTAGTGTTAGCCTCACTTTTCTTTCTGAGACGGCAGACATTGCCAGCGAAGCATTGCATGCATAAGGTGATACGAACTGCTCCAGATCTCGTATCTGTCTCTTAAAGTCTCCGTGCGGCATTATACAAGTAAGGCTGAGGCTACCTCTAACATAGTCGTATATTTGTATTTACGACCCATGGTTCATAATTCAAAAAGGCCTGTGGCTTCCAATCATTGTCCAACGCCGCCAAAACCACATTATGGAAACCGATATACTCACCGAACTTTACGCCACGCTAGATAGCGAGCCAAAGAATATTCACGTGCTTGAAATCTTGCTCGAATTGTGGATCGATCAAGGGGACGAAGGTAGACATTCCTGACAGTTCCTGACATTTCCCCATGCCGCCCTATTCCTTGGATCACAACTGTGACGGCTGACATTCTGTGAAAGTCATGGCGGGTGGAATCGCGTCTGAAATCCTGCTTATCGATCCGACGAATAGAGCTGCTAAACGACATTCACGAAATAACCGAGACCGGAGATCTGAACGAGGCTCCTCGCAACGGACCAAACTAAACGAAAAGCCTGCAGCACCCTCAAGGGCATGGTCTGACATCAAGAGAGAGCTTGAGGAGGGGTACACAGGTTTGAAAAAGGAGGCGGAACTCCTTCGTGAGGAGATTGCTGCAGTCCAGTTGTTCGGCGGTCACGTGTCAGATAGTCAACAGGCTATATCAGATCTCCAGAATATCACCGAAGGGCGAGTCAGTACCGTCATCTCAGTAACTCAGCCAGTTTCAGTACGTGAAGTAGTACGTGCAGTAATGAAGTTACAGCCACGCCAAGCTTCGTGGACACGCAAAGCTCAGGAAATGATCATCGAGGATTTCGTGGCTATAGTCACGTGGGCGACAAGTCAGAGTCCACCTCAAGAAGTAGATGATATACGAGAAAGGCTTATGAAGAGAAAGGAGCTTATGGAAGCGGCACTACCGGAAACATTATCTGACATACCAGCTATAGCTCTAACGCAGATTGAAAGAGAGCATTTGCAAAAACAGTACATCAACACAGAAACCATGCTTGGCGACCGAATTGAAGATATTCCGAAACAAAACTTTTTTGTGAGTGAAGACAACTACGCATTTGATATGGAGGAATTGATTCAAGCATTGATAGCGAACGATGGTGTAATGCGGAATCCATTAAGCAGAGTAATTTTCTCCGAGTCTGAAATTCGAAAGATATTAGCGCATCCATCCAGTGAACGACTAAGGCCCATTCAACTAGCGCAATCCCAGTTGAGAAAAGGTATTCGATCTGCGACAATTGAGCGAGTTGCCAAATTAGGAGAGATCATGTTGGCAGACCAGAGCCCAGATGCTAGGAATTGCCGAGATGCTGTTGAGGAATTCCTAGCCTATGTTGTCACACTTCCAAAAAAAGAACAGGAGACGATCAATTCGTTGAAAATTCCAGGAAAAGACAAATTCAGTCAACAAGCTTTTGATTATACGATTGGGGAGTCAGTACGTGATGCGAAGGCAAACACTACATGTTTCCACAAGGTCAGCTTTCCTAAAATGCTCTAGTTTGAAGACATCAAGAGACTAGATGCTTATATAAATCTAGGTCGGCGATTTCCTGACGCAGGCGGCTGCTTATCTTCGCAAGCAGAAAGCTTGAAATATTTCTTGCTTAAATAATTATATTTCATGGACTTTCTACCCATAATGAATAACCAAGAATATGGTTAAGCTCACACTTCATCTCATGGACATCACTGGATGTTACTAAGTCTAATCTTTGAAGTGTTCACGAGATCAAAACACGTGATATGCCCACATCCATCTCGGAGAGACCTCAACAATCCCTCATTGATAATGGAAAGGAGTATATTGACACCATGAAATATGTAAAGGAAAGATGTATAAAGGATTCGCAGCGACGACTGCACATTACCTCTACACAAATTTCGGGGCTGTAAGTTTTGTCCCCAACCAAATCACGTGCAAAAGATTAACGAACCCAAGAACGAATTATAACCGCCGCAAGAAAGCGCTACAAAAACAAACATAAAGCAAAGACACTGTAGAACGCTAGAAAGATGCAGGAACAATTTATAGAAACATATGTAACAGCTCGAAGCTTTTTAAGTGAAGTCCCCCACTTGGGGTATTTGAGTGGAGCCATTCAAATTCGTAAGACAAGAAATCAGTTGAGGCGAATAAAGACCACAGGATATTTGAAATGCTTGATTCAAAGTCTATATAATGATCAAGGAAACGCTAATTGAACACGACAATCCCAAAAATCAAGCCCGCTCGCTAAAGTACAGGACGAAGCCAAAGTATGAACAAGTTGACAAAGGAAATCTATAAACAAGAACAATCTAAAACTCTAAACTTTTTATGATCCTCCAACTTCGCTGCCTTCACTCTCCACAGGGCCTTCAGTCTCAACTGTAGCAGCTGAGTCACCGCTCGTGGATCCCTCAGGCTTAGCACCGTCTTGTGCAACCACTTCCCTCTTGACATTTGGAGTCAAGTCAGGAGATAATCTGCTGAAAGCATCCTCGACCATATTTTCGATGCTAGCGCCAGAGAGAATCTTGAGCACTGGCATATCCAGGTCCATCTCACTCTGGAACCAAGATCGGATATCGACGGCGACCAGAGAATCGATGCCGAGTTCGACGAGACCGGACTCAGGTGTGATGATGTTGTCTTCTGGAGCCATGTGAAGCATACGGCAGAGACCGGAGATAAATCGATCTGTGAGGACCTTCTTGATGTCATCCTCGGACTTGGTCTCCTTGAGCTGAACTCGTACTGAGACTTGGCGCTTGTCACCAGCCTCAGCAAGAGTGTTGGCCTTGTACTCCTTGTAGTATGCGAACTTGGGGAGGTCGAGCCAGTATGGGAGGTTTGGCTCCTTGATGGCATCGAAGACCTTGCAGCCGTTGCTGATCTCGAAGTTGCGGCCGGAGTCACAAGGAGAGGCGAGGACGGCTTCGGCAAAGAACTGATGGTAATCCCATTCTGAGATAGGAGCGTAGCCGAGAGAGCTCATCTTGGCAGACAAATTGATGTCTGCGGCTCTGCGCTCGACATAGCCAACACCAGAAATGGCACCGAAGGACATGACCGATCCGGCGAGACCACGCTTGCGACGTTGCTCGGCAAGTGCGACCATAAAACCGTTTGCTGCGGCGTATGGTGATTGTCCGAGGTTGCCAGCAACATAGGCAAGGGATGAGTAGACGATGAAGAAGTCGAGGGTGTTCTCTGGGAAGAGTTCATCCAAGTACTTGGTACCGTCGACCTTGGGCTTGAGGGTCATGGCGAAAGTTTCGTAATCCATGTTTGCAAGCAAGCTATCCTTGAGCACCATGGCGGCGTTGGTAACACCAGCGATAGGTGGGAGAGTCTTGCAGATGGTCTCGTGGACTGATCTCATAGATTCTCTGTTGGTAACATCCCTGGTAATAATTAGTATACGTGAAAGGTGGGGAAGTGGAAGCACTTACATGGACATCAGCTTGATAGTAGCACCCTTAGCCTCCATAGCCTCCAACCACTTCGGATCAACCTTGGGGTTTCTGCTGGTGAGCACAAAGTATCGTGCACCACGGTTGATCATCCATTGGCAGGTAGAGAGACCAAGATCACCAGTGGAACCAATCATCCAGTAGGTAGCATCTGATCGGAATTCAAGTTGCTTGTTGACAAGGGAAGCAGATACTGGAACTGTAGAAGTGGCAATCCAGTCGACAACTTGGAGGCTACCGTGCTCAGTTGGCGCATCTGCAAGGTCCTTCAAGGCAATGCTGGTAACCTCACCGAAGAAGGAAAACTCCTTGCTAGAGCGTGCGAGAACCTGTCGGAGCGACTCCGTAGCAGCAAGGTCAGAAGCTGCAGGTTGGGTAAAGCCTTCAAGACTGAAGAATGTGGCTGCATCTCGAGCCTTGCAACGGGCAGGAAGCTCTTGCTCAATTGCGGCGGCAATGCCATCGGTTGATGGGCCTGAGAGATCCACGAACACTGAAACGTTCTTTGGGATGTAAGAAGCAATTAAAGCCTGTGCGGTAGATGGGTGGATGCGTTGGAAAATAGCATCTGTAGACTTGGCTGAGGTGAAGGTGATAGGAATCTTCTTCTCGGCTGCTGCAGTAGCCAATGTTCGTGCAAGCACTGGCGAGGCCTCGTGAACAAGGAAAGAGCTAGAGGAAGTTGCCTTGCCAAGAATTGCGGCAGCAGCGAAGATGTGAGCAGCTGCGAACAGGAGGTTGCTCTCGTCCTTATCGGAAATATCGCAGTCGACAGTCCACGTCTCTGGAACCGAGATTGATGATCGCAATGATTCGCAGAATGCAAGGACTTTCTTACCAGTGCCAACCACTTCAGCTGAAACCAAGTAGAGGGAACCAACTGACTTGACCTTGATAGCGGTGAGAACGGAGCGTCTGACCTTGAGGGTCACGAGGCTGGCATTCTTGTTAGCCTCCTTCTGGAGCTGCATCTCGAATTGCTCCTTGAGTTGGTATGCTGAGCCAGCTTGAGCAAGCTCAACAATCGTGGAGTCGACAGGAAGTTCGTTCTTGATCTCACGTCTGTCAGAGTTGTAGCGGTTGTCCAAAGTGGAGCTGGGAGCGAAGCGTTCGATCTGGAGAGTGCCCTTGGAAAGGTACAACTCACGCTCCAAAGTCCAAAGTGGCTCGTAGGAAGCATTCTTCCATTGTTCGGAGATGTGGAGTCGCAGCAAAGTCTCGGTGAGGAGCTTGGCGCTTGGAAGCTCATCGATGTCTGAGTCGATGGTTTGCATGTACAAAGCGTCCCGTCGTTCACCAGCCAAGCAACGACCGACGGCCATCATCATCCGAGAGTATGGGTTCTGACCCTGAGATCCCTGAACAACCCAGAGAACGTTCTTGGCTTGATCCATCATGAACTGCAATGCCTTGAATTTCTCCTCGGTGAGGTTCTCAAACACAGCTTGGTCGAGTTCAGTCAAAGAAAGGACCGTGTGTTTGGCGGAGAAGGTGTTCTCATTGACGTCTTCGAGTTTTTCGACAACGGAAACTGCGTCACAGAATGGTGCAACAACACTCTTCACTTCCTCAATCAAGGACTTCGTGCTTCCAGTCTGTCCACCGACGATCAGCAACTTCTCAATAGCTGGCTTCTCCTCAGCCGCGGCCAAGGGTTGTCTAATCAAGTTGATCTGGGTGTCAACCGCTTGAGTGACCATGACGGAGTAAGGTGCCATGAAAGACTTTGGTGTTGGGGTTGCAGTATCGATGCCGGAGAAGCCAGTGCGTCTGAAGACAGCATCCCAAGTGCTCTCGGTCACAAGAGGAGTGTATGGCCGTCCATCTTCAGCACCTGCCCACCAACCAGGAATACCAGCAAAGAAGAATCCAGTACGGAGCCAGTCAACTTGAGTGATCTCAAGGAGAATCAAGTATCCACCTGGTTTCAACAGTCTGCGGGCATTGGCGAGTGTCTGGTCAAGGAATTTGGTAGCGTGGAGAACGTTGCTGGCAACGATACAATCGTAGCCACCTTCCGCGAAACCTTGTTCAACAACATCCTTCTCGGCATCGAGAACCTTGTACACGAAGCCATTACCGTGCTCCTTGAAGAGTGCTTGAGCCTCTTGGAAGAAGCCAGCGGAGATATCGGTATAGGTGTAAGAAGAGTAGCTCTGACCAATCTCCTTGACAACTGCCTCTGTGGCACTTCCAGTTCCAGCTCCGATCTCGAGAATGTTCATATATGGGTATCGTTGAGCCATTTGCTTGACAACGGCACCTAGGGCAGCATTGTACTGAGCGATACCGGCAGATGCCTTGTAGAACCAATCGAGCAAGCCATGGTTCTTGAACTCCTCGAGCATGCTAGCCTCACCACGGACGAAGGGAAGAAGAGTCTCGCCAGTGAAGATAACCTTGTGCATATCCTCGTAGCTCTTCGCAGCCTCTAAGAGTAGTGGCTTGAGAGATTCATTGGTGTCGGCCATCCATTCCTGCTTTAGATGAGGATGTTCACCCTTAGATGTGAGGGATACGAGGTGCTCGGCCCAGTTCACGACAGCACTCTGGTGCTCATCACACTTTTCGCGCTCTTCAGGTGTAATCGACTGGTAGACTCTCTTAAGGTAGAAGAAGCAAGCACGCTCAATGAGAACACCAAGCTCACGTTCGGCCTCAGTCTCAACAGTCTCCTTGAAGCAGAGAGAAGCATCAGGTTCAGCCACTGACCAGGTTGACTCACCGAAGAGATGACGGTCGCTAGCCTTGGTTGGTCGTGCCAGTGCCTCAACACGAACACTTTCGCATTGAATGAAGCAGTGTTCTCCGCTCTCGTCGTAGATGGAGAGATCTCCAGTGAAACCGTGAACGCCCTCGGCTTGCTTGGCAAGCATGGAGTTGGCTGGAAGCTCAGATCCGCGGCCCCCGGCAGCTGGAGCAGCCATTGGGTTGATTTTGATTTTGTTGATAATTGTTGGGACGTGGAGTGTCCAGAGACGGCTGTCGCCTGGTGCTCCGATTGCGCACAGAGTGACCTGGAAGCCGACATCAAGGACTGCAGGATGGACAGTAAATGGCTCTGCTCCGACGAGGGGTTCCTCAGCAGCAGGGACAAGGATCTTGCCCTTGGCAAGATCGGTGGTTCTGTTCAGGGAGGTGATGGCTTTGAAGAGTCCATTGTAGTTGTAGCCAAGCTCAGAGAAACCAGCATATTGGTTCTCGATATTGACCTTTCGGAGCTGGTACTCTGGCGTTGGTCTGCTTGGGAGAGCAGTCAGAGATGGCTCTCCAAGACGAAGGACCAATTTTCCAGTAGACATAGATGTCAGGCTACCGGTATCTCTGTTCGTGCAAGCATCGCAGTTGAAGTTTGCAGTGATGAGATCTTCGGATTTTGTGATGCTCTGAAGAGAGAAGACAATTTCTGCGCCGTTGACTTCATCAGGGAATGTCAAAGCATTGTGGATGCTGAAATCTTGCAACTCAATCAAAGCGACTCGATCAGCCGTAGCAAGCGTCTTCGATGCCTCAACAGCCAGAGCCACAAAACCTGCAGCTGGGAAAAGGATCTGACCCTGAATGGTGTGACCCCGGAGCCATGGGATCTCAGCTGGCTTGAGGAAGTTGTGCCATCTGAGCTCTCCCTCACCTTCGTCGTCCATGCGAATACCGAGAAGCTCGTGCATGGCTTGTGGGCGTGCGGTACGGTGGAATCGGGACATACGAGACTCATACCAGTAGGTGCGGTCGTGGTCCCAGGCGTACTGAGGGAGATCCTTGAGAAGGTACTTCTCGGTCGCAGCGAAGAGATCCATGAAAGCAGAAAAGTTTGGAATAGCAGGACCCAAAAATGCCCAAATAAAGCCCAAACCGTCAGCAAGAGCTTCAACATCGTTACCACCTCGTGCAAGTGTACCACCATATGGAACACTAGCGCCAAGGACCTCCTCGATTGTGGATGTGGCAGGACCCTTAAGAGCTGGGTGAGGTCCAACTTCCAAGGCAATCGCTGGTGCTCCAGCCTCATCAAGAGCAGCAGTTAATGCTTGAGAGAAGAGCACAGGCTGAAGCATGTTCTTCATCCAGTAGCTGCCAGTCAGGCCTTCGCTGTCCTCGGCCATGGGCTCTCCTCCGTGAACCGAAGAATACCAGATTGGGGCGTTTTCTGGTGGAGTCAAGATCTGGATGTTGCACTCTTCGAGGGATCGGAGGTAGTGCTCAGAGCAAGGTTCCATGTGATGCGAGTGGTAGGCGGTGTCAACCTTGAGCTGTCTAGCGAATTTGCCTTCATCCTTGAGAATTTCGAGGGCCTCGACGATAGCATCTTCGTCACCTGATAGTGTGACACTAGAGGAGGAGTTGCTAGCAGCGACTTGCATCTTACCCTCAAAGGCAGGAAGGCTGCAGAGCTCATTGGCATCATCCATGGATGTACCAGCTGCAAGCATAGAACCCTTCTCGCCATTGGCACCCTTAGCAAGTTTGGCGTAGAATCCTCTATAGTAGGCAATTCTGATAGCATCACGAGCTGTTAAGAAACCAGCAGCGTAAGCAGCGCCAATTTCACCACTGGAATGGCCAACAACGGATTCGAAAGAAATGCCAGCTGTGCGGAGAAGGTTTACAAGGATGACCTGGACAGCGGTGCAAAGCGGTTGTGAGAGTAGGCCTTCACTAATGCGGGAGTCTTTGCCTTGGGCCAACATCTCCTTCTTGAGAGACCATGTGGGGCGATCAGATTCGGGAAGCTCGGCAAGTGATTGCTCAAGGTCATCGACAATCTTCTCGACAAATGAAGAAGCGAGAATCAGCTCACGAGCCATGGCAGCCCATTGAGCGCCTTGGCCAGTGAAAACACCAAGAATGGCGCGGCTGTCCTTAGCTGCACGAACACCAAGTGGAGCGTTGTTGGATTTCTTGGCCTCAAGTTTAGCCTCGAGTTTCTCCACAAGTGATTCAGTAGAAAGTGCAGAAAGAGCAGTTCGGATCGTGAAGTTCGATCGCTGAGACATAGTCCATGCCATTCTCGCTAAGTCGATGTCCTTGTTATCACCGAGGAATGAGATTAAGGCTCGCATTTGCGTTGCAAGGGCCTTCTCTGATGGTGCTGAGAATGTGAAAGGGATGGCGACCTTCTGGTTGGCAGTACGTGGTTGAACTGTAAGCTTGTTCGCAGGCTCGTACCCTTCGATAATGGCGTGTGCATTCGTTCCACCAAAACCGAAGCTGTTTACACTAGCTCTTCGAGGTGTGCCTTCTGGAAGTTCTGGCCATGGGAGAGCTTGAGTAGGAACTTTGAGGTGGTCCCAGTATTTCTCCAAGTCGGGGTTGAGAGTCTCGAAAAGCATGTTCGGTGGGATCGTACCATTCCGAATTGCCAATGAAGCCTTCAAGAGACCAGCAATACCAGCAGTACCTTCGGTGTGTCCAATGATGGTTTTGATGGAGCCAACATGGAGAATATCCTCAGGGTCTGTGATGCCAGTCTCGGCGAAGAAGGCATTGTAAATGGCGCCAGCTTCTTGTGGATCACCAGCTTTGGTTCCAGTGCCGTGAGCCTCAAAGTACTGGCATCGGTCTGCCTTCTTCTTGAGATCGAGGCCAGCCTTGGCGTAAGTAGACTTGATCAAGGCAGCTTGCGCTGTCGAACTAGGCATGGTGATACCTGGGGTACGACCGTCCTGGTTGACACCAGTCTCACGAATGATGCACTCAATGGAGTCGCCATCGGCAATTGCTTGGCTCAAGGTCTTCAGAATGACTGATGCGATACCTTCACCGCGAGCGTATCCGTTTGCACGAGCATCCCACATGTGTGAGCGACCTGTTGCGGACAACATGTTCAAGTTACTTTCAGCGATGAAGTTTCTTGGTCCGAGGATCAAATTTGTTCCAGCGGCTACTGCAACACTCGATTCTCCGGCTCTCAATGACTGGACTGCTTGATGAACGGCGACGAGGGATGAAGAGCAGGCAGTGTCGATAGTCATAGAGGGACCACACCAGTTGAAGAAGTAGGAGATTCTGTTAGCTTGGATACTACGAGCAGTACCTGTGCTTGCCTATAAGTTCCATTAGTCAAATACCCAATGCTATTCAGCGAGGGCCACTTACATATTTGGGAATTGCTTCATTGTCATGGAAAGCAATACCAGCGTAATCTTCGCACATGACTCCGATGTACACTGAAGTCTGCGAGCCTTGCATGCCCTCGAGTGTAAGGCCGGCAGACTCAATGCCCTCGTAGATGGTCTCGAGGAGGAGACGCTGTTGAGGGTCGATAGACTCGGCCTCACCAGCTTGAATGTTGAAGAATTGTGCGTCGAAAGCCTTTGGGTCTTCAGCCATCATGTAGGCATCAACCACGTTTGTTGTACCGTGGTGGTGGCCATCGACGTGGTAGAAGTTGTCTGTATCAAAGCGATCGATCTTAGTCAGGACATCGCGGGGTTCTTTGAGCAGTTCCCAAAGTTTCGAGGGGGAGGTGGCAGGGCCAGCAAATCGGCAGGAGCTGCCAACAACAGCAATTGGTTCGTTCTTGTATCCAGACATTGTGACTTGTTGATGTGGTGATGTATAAGTATGGTTGTATAGTCGATGAGTTGTTGAGTTCGGATAATTAATCGCTTGTCACAGTGATTATATTGATATCGATGAGCGTAAGTTTCTAAACGGTTTCGATGATTTTAAAAGTCGAGGATGTCTGGTTAGACTCTTGATTGAGGATGATGATCTTGTAGATGGGTATCAAATTGATTCGAGAGAGACTTGGGTATCAAAAGAGATGAATGAGATTGATCGTTGTTGGGTGATGGGTATCAAGAGTAAAATAGATGATGGAGAGAGATGAGATGTTGTTGATTGTTGATTGTTGGATTGCTGTTGTTGTTGTTGTTGTTGATGAGATGAGGTGAATGGTTTGAATGAAGATTCTGATGGGATCTTGTCTCCCATTATATTCTTTCTCATCCATATGGATGCTTCATGATAGTCCAGGAGGATTGGCAAATTCCGGTTAGCACCCTTTCGCAGCCTCCTGCGGGTACACTAGAGGCCATTGCAGGATCGAAAATAGAGAAATCCATGATTGGATGGCAGTGCATCCCTCTGTCGGGTTCAGTTGGGTCTGACCAGTCTGACATTTTTTGAGGTTGTTGAGTGAAAGAGGTTAGAGCTGACCGCTCGGAACTCCAGGGGAATACAGGGCCCACTTCGAAACAAGCTAAAAGACCTAAACCTAGCAGGATTATGTGGCGTAGATGCGGCGGCCGCTTGTGATTCGCGGCTGTTCGAGCGAAGGATTACAAAGCTAGGTCCGCACGTTTTTATGGCTCGCTAGACAAAGATCTAGCGCTGTGCCCCACACCCCAAGATTAGATCTCAATTCGTCCCAACTCAAGCTTCACAAGCTTCACGTCTAAGCCTTTCCCCCACACTTCTGTATGTAAAAGGGAGGCCGGGCGGTTCACGTCTAAGCCTTGTCATTCTCAAGTCAACAAGTCAGCACTTCTGCAGAATCCTTCCCGAAGTCTCAGCCTCTTGGAAATGAGCTTAATTTCAGCCCCATTTTCATCCCAATTATCTGATTCCTTCACGTGCTTCACGGTGTGTCAGTCTGATTTGCATCTGTCAACAACGTAGATGTTGCGAACCCATAAGTATGGTCTTTGCGATATCTTAATTCTTGGTCAAACTTCTGCTGCCACAAACATTACCGAAATACTCCAGAGCACTTAAAACTTTTCACCAACTTTCTTTTGCTTCATTTCTTCGTCATTTAAGCCTCCAAGCCTTCAAGCACATCCTTCAAATATATTTCAACATGGCACCAATCGAGTCTACCATTCCCAAGACCCAAAAGGCCTTGGTCGCAGGCCAAGATAAATGCTTCACACTGGTTCATGAGCAGCCTGTCATTCCTCTTGAGCCAAATGCAATCATTGTCAAAGTCCACGCTGTCGCGCTCAACCCGGTCGACACCAAGTTGAGCGGAGATTTCGTCACACCTGGCGCAATATGGGGTTTTGACTGCGCGGGAACAGTCATGGCTATCGGATCTGAAGTCACCAAGAAATGGCAAATTGGTGATCGAGTTTGTGGAAGTGCCTGCGGCATGGATCCTGTGCGACCATCTGGTGGAGCATTCTGCGAATACACAGCTCTCCCAGGTGACATGGCTCTCAGAATTCCAGAGGACATGTCCTACGAGGATGCGGCAACACTACCAACCGCCATCAACACTACTGTACTCGCACTTTTCTGGTCAATGAAGATTCCCATGTCTTTGATCGACACACCAACCAAGAAGTCCTTCCCCGTTCTGGTATACGGTGGAAGCACTTCAGTCGGCACAATGGCAATCCAAGTCCTTAAGCGCTGCGGACTCAGACCAATCACAACCTGCTCTCCCAAGAACTTTGACTTCGTTAAGTCTTACGGCGCTGAAGAAGCCTTCGATTACCGCTCTCCAACTTGCGCGGCTGACATCAAGAAATACACCAAAAACGGTCTTGCTTACTGTATCGATTGTATTACAGACGACTCCACCATGAAAATCTGCTACGAAGCAATTGGTCGAGCAGGTGGACGATGGGTTGGTATGGACCCATATTCTCCCGCGATTGCAGCTTCTCGAAAGGTTGTCAAGTCCGATTGGGTCGTCGCATTCAGAATCACCGGCATGCCTTGCAACTGGCCGGCTCCCTTCACGAGCGATGCCGACCCAGAGCTCTTCAAGTCTGTTCTGCCATTTTACAACACAATGGAAAAACTTGTTGCTGAGAGAAAGATCAAGACTCACCCTGCGAGGGTGAGCAATGGTGGTCTGGAAGCTGTCATTGACGGAGTGGGCATCCTGAGGAGGAAGGAGATCAGCGCGGAGAAGCTCGTATATAAAACTTTGTGATTTCTTTTGAACGCATATGTATTTCTTTCTGGTTCTTGAAGCATTGCGGGTGGTATTTTGGCATTGTATACTCTAGACTGTGTTTTTAGCGAAAATGATATCTGCAAAATTTATACCCTAAGAACTTTCGTTTCATCTTCCTCCATGTGCCTGAGATGAGTTACTGAAACTCTTTCGCTAATCTACATAATTTATTTCACTACATTGATTGACGTTTCTGTCATTGGGAGTGGTCCCCCATGCCAGCCAACTCTTGTCAGGAACTTTTGAAAAGTTCCTCATTCCGTCACCTGCCTCATTGATCACTTCAGAATTTCAATATGAAGATGCATTATGACTTTCGAGACACGCCCAAGCTCAAACACAATCCTGCTGATCCCCAACGTCTTCCAACATTTCAAATCGTCCAAGACACAATTCTATTCCTTCCAGGCTGCATTCTAATCGGTCTGCCTGTCACCATTTTCCGGAATTCCCAACCTCAAGCACAGCCCAAGAGATGTTGTCACCAATCACCAACCCACTTCAACTTTGTAGCCTCAGTCCACTATAGCCGACGGAAGGATCACAGCACCTGGAGCTATTCAAATTTCGAAGGTTGAACCTAATGATCGACAACCTACGCGTGAAGGAAGCAGGGGTTCTCCAACCAACCTCCTCAAATTAGTTCTAAATTTCCAAACCCACATAACGGAGGAGCCCTTCCAAAAAGAGCAATTGGCACCCCTGTGATTAGTCACATCTGCGCCTCGAACCCACTTACCTCATCAAAGATCCAAAGGAACGATAACCATTTAAGACTCGGTCAAAATAATATCCGCGCCTCGCCTCAACCCCGCAGAGACCAGGCTCGTACACGTTGTTTCAGGTTTCAAGAGTATTTAATTTTGGGATGTGATGGGATTTCGCCTTCTTTCGTTCTGGAAGCTTACTTCCATTCCAATCGCAGCGCATGCTGTGCCACCGCCTATCAGATCCCATTTTGACACCCTGTAAGCACGCCGCAGAACGTTTTAAAGCTTAACAATCGTGTCTTGGAATAGTGACAAGCTTTGCGCCAACAATTGGCAGGTGGCGCCTAGAAATCTTGACGCGCTGTGGCTTTGTCTTGGATTTGCTTGATTTAACGGCGTGTAAGACTGACTACGATTGTCGCCGCGCTACACCAAATAAAGAAAGGAGGTAGGAGAGGCGAGCCGCAGTGTTTTTCAGCGCATGCAACTAATCATGAACCTATTCACACCAAAGGCAGCCGAACACGACAATCCTTTTCAGTCACGATCAGGTAGCCCCCAAAGTCAAACGCAAATCTTAACCTTCTAGACATCGCCGAATACCACTTCTAGCAGTTACTAATCCATTTCCCAGTTTTTAACCACTCCTTCGAGCTCAGCCTCTATCTGGTGGGGAAGACCCCTGAATAACATTAGCAATTGCGGCACGCTCGAGGCGCGGTAACCTTAACAAGGGCGCGAGATAACGTTCGGGATTCCATGTTTGGGGAGAATCCCATGTTGGTCCTGGAAAGGCATGCTGCTTTGGCTGGGAATCTCTCTGGCTCCCCGCTCTTGGCGGCTATTGCCCTGTCATCCCCCTAGCAAGTCCCCTGTAATCAGATTTGACACGGAAGGCCGGGTGCCTGATCAAGATGGGAGTCGGGAATAACCTCATGGAGGCGGCGTAGGATCAATTAGGTGGACGGTTTGACGTGAAGTTTTCAAAGACGGATTTCTGAATGAATGGTAAGTCGCTGGACTGGGAAGTTGGGCCCGAAAGGCACCAACGATTGAACTGTTATGCTGTAATTGAATGGCGATCGCGAAGATTACTGTGAAAATCGCAGCTATTTGGTCAAAACGCGTAGAAAATCAGGCATTGACCAAGAAAAACGAACTGAACGATCACGATGTCCTAATCATTGTGAGATTTTACGATTATTATTCAATTGCCGTCGAGATGATTCAGCTGTGAGTTCTTTCCGACCACGAACTTCGGGTGCCGCTTCAGTGGTGGAAAAAAGACAACAGCCTGAAAGTTAGCGACTGTGCCCTGAACAAGCAGCCTAAAATCTAACAACTGAAGCAGACTCCGACGGCACAGTATTATGCTAACTCTTAATTCTCACGAAAGTGCAGAAGAGCCAAAGGGCAAAATTATTCCAAACGTTTCAGCAGTCGGGAGATACCGAGCGGTAAGGTTAAGGTGGCATGCCTCCAGCTGAACCGGCGATGTTAAGGTTTGTGCAATTGCTTAATTCCTTCAGAGTTCGGGATCACCGTCCTCTGTCATTGCTTGTTCCCCAAAGTTCAGGATCAACATAGGCAGTCATCACTTAAAGAGATCAAGCCAGCAGGATTCCCTATTAAGTAAACAAAACAGTGTTATTAACTGGATTGGATTTCAAATTCCAAAAGTCATCAAGATTAATACACATGGCGGCATGGTTCCTTCGAGCGGCACATCTGAAAATCTGGACTGTCTGAAGAAAGCAATGCGAACATGGTTGATCAATTACCAAAAGCAAACCCTCGTCCCCCAAATTGCGCAGGGACAGGACGTCCATTTTCGAAATGGGGCCGCTTCTAGCGTGTGTGCAAGGCTTACATAAAAGTGCAAAAATAGCACCCTCCGTGCGTTTTAGCTTCAACATCGAGACTTCATACCAAAATAGGTTAGACACCCCATGCTGCGCAAAGACGTCAAAGTTATTCGTGCAGATGCTTGAATTTTGGCTCAGGAACCAACCTTAGAAGATAGGGCTGATCAAGGTCTGAAGGCTCTCTCCAGATCCCTGGCAAGGAGATCGTTGCTTCACGTTCCTCCAAATGGCCAGTGGAGACGTTGTGGCAGTGGTAGCTACGTTTAGCACGTGGAGCTGCAGTACCACGATGCCGCAAAAGGATTCGTGTCATGCACCTGGCGAGGAACACAGGTATCCAAATCCCAATTACATCGCAGGATGGGTCAGAATGACAGCGATCTGACACGTTGAGGAGGCTCCTCTACCCTGGAAACCTATCTGCGAGTGGAGACGAGAGCCAACTCAACAGGGACTCAGCATCGTATCAACATCGAGATGCTGAGATCATGCTTATTAGGGGCTGAAGCGATTGTCCCTATCAGCGCGCGGGAAATCTGTTTACTTGGTGGCTTGATCCTTCCAGCACATGGCAGAGCTGCCTGTGGGGTCTCACAGAGCCGCAATGCTTCTCTTCGGTTTACCTGGAAATAGCCAGGGTAAGTCCACCCATTGGGACCCTAGGCGGCCGCCAGATCCTCCAAAAGAAGAACGGGCCCGCGGAGGGCGTGTTTCGCATTCTTCATCCCAAAAGTTGTAGGGTTCCCGTGGGTCTGACAGATTCTCAGTTGTAATGTCATCACTAGGACTTCGAGGGGAAGTCATCGTGGCAGTGGTCTAATCCTCCAAATCTCGTCAACGGAATTCATATACTCTGCTCGAACGTACGATAATTGTATTTGAAGCAATCACAACGGCGTACTCGTTTGGAATAATCAGGTGTTCAACATAACAGACTTACAATTCTTACAATGGCAACAATCGATAATGGAAAGGCAATCTCGACGGAGACAAAGAGGAAAGATAGCTCAGCTCAAAGGCAATCAGATGATGAGGACTGGACCAAATTGACGGATATAAGTTCCCGGAGGAGAATACAAAATCGAATTGCTCAACGAAATCGACGTATGTCTCTGCCTTTTCTTTGCATCCTGTTAATGGGTTCATCACTTGCCAAGAACTTATACTGACACCCTCCATAGGCAAGAAGCTCAAGGAATCAAGAGAGAGATCCAAGACACCTGAGCCGGGGTCACACTCAAGAGGAGGTTCTATCGGTGGGAGCAAAAGCCCAGACCTTCGACCACAATCAGAGCAAAATGGACCAAAGTTCGTCATCGATACACCATACCTATCACAAAATGGAAGCAACTCGAATCGACCTCTCATTTTCCTTGACTCAATGTCAACAACTGATACTAAAGCACTCATGACTCAGCTGGAACAAGCACAAAGTCAGTTGCAAGAGTTTATGGCTGGGAAACAATCAGTACAGCAACTACCCACACCACCACGAACGTCTCAGGATATAGGTGCAACTGCTTCTGTAGATTGGGATCCTTCATGGCTTTCTACATTTGACAATGACGATATGACACTTTTGGGACAAGATCTAGACTCGCTCAGTGCTATGCCGGGTTTAATGGGTCCTGGCTCGGATAGATTCTGTCTAGACCCAAGCTTACAAGATGATGAGCCATCGACTACGAGATCGACTATCAATGTACTACCACAGACGACAAATGCCGACAGCCTGTACCTTACACCGCCTACAACTTGTAAGTAATCGAAGTCGTAAAATCTTACACGAGAGAACTAACATTTTTCCAGCTGTCCCATTCCCGATGCAACGCGCCTCGTCAGCACCAGCGATTCCACACTTCTCCACTTCCTCGGACTTTCTTCCAACACCGCCACTTCCCCAGCCGACACGTTCAAGGTCGCACTCGAACGTATCCGATATGTCCACATCCTCATCCAACCACGACGCATCCAGCCATGGTAACACCGCTCTCCATCTCGCAACTCTCAAAGGCCACCTCCCCATCATTCGTCTTCTCCTCCAAACATCTTCGCCATCACAACTCAACACAGCAAATCTTTCAGGCCAAACACCACTTCACCTTGCAATCATTACCAAGAACCAACCTGTTGCACACTTCCTCATTTCTCAGCACGCTGACACTTCGGCGCTCACGCACAACAACGAAAGTATTCTCCACTTGGCGGTTGAGAGTGGAAGCACAGAAATGGTCGAACTATGCCTTGATCTTGCCGGCGAACTGCGAGACAAGCGCGACTCGGAGGGACGAACAGCATTCCATCGTGCAGTAGCCGGCGGGAATGAGGGCATCGTGCGATTACTCCTTCAGCGTGGGGTGAACCACCAAGCGAAAGTTGGAGATCAAACGCCAACGCTCGGAGATGATTTTACTTTCGATTGGGGAATGATTGGACATTAGATTTTAGAAGTGGTGATGAAGTGACGGATTACGGGAGAAAGACTTTCTTTACGTCAAATTGATACCCGGGGGAATGTATATGCGGGAATTGTATATACATTTATTTTCTTAGAATTGCTTGTTGCTTGTACTTTAGCGTTTAGCATTTACACCTGCCTAGCATAATCAAGGAGTCATTCGTTTTCAACCATTTGCAAGCACTGGTGAATTGTGACTGAGCATATACTCTTTACGTCATGTGGCATTTCAATGAATTTTCCTCAGTGATCCCTATGTTCGCAGAGTCTGGTAACCAGCTATTTTTTAGCAGCTAATGCCACTTCTGCGCTTTCATATTCCTTCCTAGTCCAAAACTACCATTGCAACCTCACCTAGAATAAGGTCTACTAACCCCACCATCCATCAACGCCAAACTCAAACTCGTCCCAACCATCGCCCTCCCCAACTCACTCAAACCCCCTCCTCCTCCTTCTCAATCTCCCCCAAAAGCACAAGCTGCTCTCCCAATCCTCTTCCCCAATCCCAACTAAACTCACACTCATCCCTCACCATCTACTCCATCCGTATATCTCCCCGCGCAGCCTCTCTACGATCCCAATACCAGGGAATATCCGCGTTAGAGAGATCAATATGCATGCTCGGATAAGCCAGCAGAGTCAACTCCCGAATCGCGAGAACATGTTGTTAAGATGTAATCTACAAGCTCGCAATTTCTTTCCACGCGAGCACATCCACCACTCCTCGTCGCGTCTTTCGCCTGCCCTACCAGGACCAGAGTCGTAACAAACGTCCGCTTTGTGTTGTGCTTGGATTTCGGCGTTCCAGTGAGCGTTGGACTTGAGGTAGAGATCGAGGTTGAAGTTGTTGGTTTCGGGGGAGAAGTAGGATATGTTGTGTTTTGTTGCGTATGCAAGAGCCTGGGGGCAGTGAGGGCCGGACCAAGGTTGGGTGTAGCTATGGGGTTGGGAAAGGAAGGTTTGGAAGGGGTGGGTTGGTCGTTGGGTGGACATGGTTTTGTGCACTTCTGGAAAGATTGTCGGAGAGGTTGATGGGAAGGTGCGTGTAAAATCTCCTTATTTGATATCAGGAAGATTTGTGGAATTGGTGTAGACCCATTGATTGCTTTGCAAGTTCTTAAAATCCCACCAAACACGGCACACACTCGTTATCTTTTGCATATTGAATCTACTCTTACTGTCTCTTCTTACTCTTGCATGACATGGTCAAGTGATACTTTGTCGTAGCGGTAGGGTCTACATGTAAGCTAGGCGATTGTTTATGTGATCAAATGGGGTTGTTTTGTGATGGCATAGCGCGATATCCAACAAAACATTAAGTAAGGGGACATGTGGGCCCTTATTGGTTGAAAATTATAAGGGACTATTGTGGATATGAAATGCAATTAAAATTTGGTGCTATAAAGGGTTTGTCTATATTGTCTCTTTACCGTTCTGACTCTTCCTGAGTCTTCCATCAGCTGCCATTTTCCTAGAGCAAAACGCTTTCATCAGACAGCTTACAATTGTCCTTATGACAGTGTCCGCCTTTTATCTACTTTCTCCTTGCCTGTTATTTTTTGTTTTATATTTGCTATAAGTCACTTGCCACCTATGTATAGATCTACTAACACAAAATATATATTGTTATGACCTGCCCTCCCTATTATCTCAAGCTTCTATAAAATTTCTTATTAATACTAGTCATTAGTTTTATCATTATAGCATTTGCACATTATTTTCATCTTAATACTTTTGCCAAATTCCTCAATTGTCTATCTTAGTACAAAACATCCTAGACAGGACATAACAATCCATGTGCTCTTAGATATGCCTACTAAAACAACCTAACCTATGCTATTAATGGCTTACTAGGATTAGTTACTATCAAGTTCCTGTTAAGCTATAAAGATGGCATCTATTGCCTATATACAATGATGCTGATTCTGACAAGCCAACTGATACTATTATGTTTAAAGCTACAAATAAAGCAAGTAATAACACCAACAAAGCATTCTACCTATCTAATCTTGAACTATTAACTAGAAGGAGGATGTCTATTGAGGATGGTATGGTGAGAGTGTGGGAGTGACAGGGGATGCATGCTTGTGTCGATTGTATGCTGAACGTATCGCTGTAGCAATGACGTTGTTCACTTGAGTAATTCACCCTCTTGACTCTGCCTGCCCACGATGAAAGAATTGTAGAAGTACATGCACCAATCAAATAATGTTTGCTGTTCATAGCAGAGAATCTATCTCCAGCCAAAGTTCAAAACACACTAGAATGCAAAGTGTCTTCCTGTCCAATGATCCCAGCCAGTGCACCAGCACCCGGACTTTCATGCCCAATCCAAACGCCACGCAATGCATCATAAGCCTAATCCCAACCAAATCCAAGACATCGCCAAGAAGAAGAAAGAAGAAGAAAGAAGCTCAACCTAAGGAGAAATCTCCTTATGAACGCTCCTCTCCCCAAAAGTAGGAAACTCCGTCGCATCCTTCGCCATATTCACAACCTCATCCGCGACCTCTATCACAAGACCCTTAACATCCTTCTTATCAACCTTACTATCACTCTTCGTCTTCCAAACCTCACACTTCAACTGCTCCTGCAAATACTTAATACAAGCCGGTACATCTCCAACATCCGTAGTCTTAAGTGTGTTTTTAAGAGTAAACTCGGCGTGTGTGACTCGATTGGCGCCGGCAGCGATCTCGTCTCGGTTGGGAACGGCGGAGACGACCATTTTGCCGACGACGACGTTGTTGGCGGTGCACTTTACGTAGAAGGGCTCGCCGAGGGCGTTGTTGGAGACGGAGATGGCGACGGACCATTCGCGGGGGACTTTGGGGGCGGCTTGGCGCTCGGAGAGGGACATGCCGCGGATCTTGTAGGTCGACTTAGAGGTTGGAGTTGCGGTAGGCTTGCTTGTAGCTGTGACGCTCTTGACCTTAGGGGTAGTGGTAGGTTTGGGAGATGAGACCAAGTGCCAGTCTTTGTTGTAAAGGATGTTGACGCGTTGAGTGACGGCTTTCGAGAGGTCCTTGGTGTTGTTGAATTTCCAATCTTGGATGTCAGGGTATGAGTATCCGAAGTTCTTGATGTAGCGGGAGGACTCGGATGTATGAGGAGTCTTGCCATCAGCTTGGGTGAAGGGGTGGAGAGGAGTCTTCTCGTTGAGCTTTTCTCCTGGGCGCATCGTGAAGGTTGGGGCATCGTTGACTTCCTCCTGGAGCCAAGCATCTGGGTAAGCGGCTTGCCACATGGCTACGAGACGATCGACATTGGCGTGGTGGATCCAGCTGGAGTCGGGTTAGTGAAGAATACAAGTGAAGGAAGTGAGAGGACTTACAAAGAAGGATCAAACGCTGAGAAGGCGAGCGAGGTCATGTGGCCAATTGTGTTGGCTGCTGAACCTCCACCGCCAATGATGACATGGACATCGCCGTGGGGAATTTCGAAGGAAGTACCCTTGGTGTTCTGTGTTGCCATGGTGTTGTAGTCCTTAGTCTTAGCGAAAGTCATAAACTGATTTCGGAATTAGCGGTCTGCTCGTGATCAAACATATATGGGTGCGGGAGAAACCCACAACTGCGTCCCTCAAGCTTTGCGACTTATTGTTTGCCTTGAAACCTTCTGAGTTGATCTTTACCATCTGAGAGTTACCACTCTTGTCTGGACGTCTCACGGTAGTCTTCTGGCGACCAAGGAATACATCATCATCATCAGCGTCCGGTCCAGTCTTGTTGGGGAAGACATCGGCTGGTTCTGGAGATCTTGCGAATTCGTAGCGGTAGAGTGGGTTAGTGACGTTCTTTGCGCCTTCAGTTGTGTTGATCTTGATTGTTGGCCAGGTCATCATATCGGGGATACCGTATGGGGTGGCCGCCCAATCCCAGAATGGAATTCGGAGGTTGTCTGCAGCAGTCTCATAGTCCTTCGACTTATATGTCTTGGCGATTGTTTGCGCATGGCCTGCCATAACTTGCTGGGAATGGTTAGCAAGATCCCAGGGAGTGATGAAAGTTAATGAACGAACCTCAATCAAGGCAAGGTAAGGTCGATGCCAGGTTGGGAAGAGCGAGTTGCCATGAGGGCAGTAACCCCCACCAAGTCCACTTTTCGCATCCACATCATCCCATGTTGTGTATGGTCGACCGTGAATACCTGCAATGCTAAACCATGAAGTGATGGTCTTCTCGTCTGTCTTCATCATCGCGTTCATGGCCTGAACATAAAGAGCGCTATGAACGGTTAGGCAAAGCTCAGGAACAGAGGTAGCGTTTTACAAACAATTGTTTTTCATCTTTGTATAATTCATAAATATTGCGTCTGGCTGGTCTCGCACCAGTCTTTGCATCAATTCCAGTCTTAACGCCTGTTATGATATCAGTATGTTTTGGTATGAACGGGGACGGGGTCATTTACCAGTGATCGCTACCTTACAAACAACAACATCAATGCAAGTGCTAACAATTACCGCCAAACCAAGGGAAGATGCCGAAGGAAACAACATGATACCGGTAAATAGGAGATAGAAAATAAGAGAGAGTAGGAAAAGAGAGTATGAAGGAAATGAGCGAGTATGAAAGTGATGAATGTGGATATGGAGCTCTCAATTGTGGAGTTCCATGAAACTTATATTATTCAACCTGCCAAGATAAATTCCCAAATCCATGATCACAGCCCTACGATTGTTTGCCCTCCCACCGAGTTCCTTCGTGCAGCTCTATACGAGAGAGAACGTTCATAGGCATCGCCAAAATGTGTAGCACAGCCTACAAAGCGCTGGAGGAGCAACGCAGTCAACTTAAGTCAGCCAATGCTGGTAGCGAAATTGATGGATTTAACCGTCCTTGGCAAAGGGCCTCAAGGATTCGTCCGATGCTTAATTCGTGCAATGTTTCTCACCAAGAACTGAGAAACAAACGAAAGAGATTGAATCGTGAGAAATCCCACCTGAATGGATTCACCTTTAGGATCACAGAAAAGAAAATACGAGCGCCTTCCATCGTACACCACTCAATCGTGACTTGGCATGAACTAAATGCATTTGCGGTGAGCCAACTAGGGCGCTAAAAGGCCGTGAAATGTATGCCAGGAGCTCAGCTTCCCCACAAACCCTAATAGAGAGCTCCTGGAGCCTTGAGGTCGGAAGTCCCGCGGCCCTGGAGATGCACTCAGCACAAGTCAAGAGTCATCATAACAATAAACTCAACAATGCCGAAAAATCATCGCCACCACAACCGACTCTAATTCCAGAGATGTGAACTGTAAATTTCATAACAGTGAAACGGATGACAAGATGGTTGCACAAACATAATTCGTAAATATGAGCAGAATCAGATGTGGTGAGAACCATCGCGGTTCGCGATGTTTTCGCGATCACGTCAATCAACGCAACACCACCAGTAGATTTTGGAGGTGAAGGCAAACACTGCAAGAGCCAATGGAAATCCTTACACTCGTAATTGTTTCATGCTTTTGATCCCGATTAGATTTGTGGAAATGAGCGGGAAACAAGTGGTGAGCTCTTGTGCGATGTGAGCTGGAAGGGATGGATTTCGGGGAAGGATTTTGACGTCAGCACGAACGACTTCCTTTGCCAAGAACTTTAAAATAGCGTTCACACGTGAGTTACCCCTGAATATCATAATTTGAGGGGAAACCTATGGTCAGTGCTATTTTGTGTTTGATAAATATGGGAGAGGCTCTCTAGGTCTTCACCGGTCATCTAATGCTTCTCACTGTGCGATGAGGGAGAGCTGGCTGTGAAGAGTTGCACTGTTGCTTCACGTGATGATACCACGTGGATCCACTCACCAGCCAACACGACAAGACGGTCGCTGTGCGTGCATCTGAAATTCATGAAAATGATTCGATGGCCACTTCTCATAAGAAGCTGCACAAGAGGCTTTGCGACAGTGGGAGGGGTCGTGTTCGTGTTCGTCAAAAAGGTGAACTTCGACTTTGGCGAAGTTCTCAATCCACGATCGGCCTCGTATGTTGCTGTTGGTCAAGTGCTGCATGATGAGTTGCAGACGAAAAAACATAACTGACGAAGAATTCCAACGCTTCGCCCGAAAGACAACAAAATGATCTATGGCACAGAAGAAGAAATGGAACCAAAAATACTCGCAAATTTCAAGGACGGGTGGAGAAAAGATCTCAGCTGAGCGAGCTGTTGCAATTTAAAAAGAAGTATGTTCTTTTTCTATGCCCAAAGAAACACCCAAGAAGCAAGACCAAACGCCAAACAGAGGTCTTTTCCGGAAATTGATACTTTCGTCCCACAAGTCAAACGAGCAAGCTGCAACGCTATGACATGACTATGTCAGTTAGCCATCAAAATCTTTCACACCACACATACTAAGGTAGAGTGCGGTAGTTCCCTCTTCAGCATTGACATCACCAACAAAGCCTAAATAGCCTTCTCCGTAATTGGCAAAGACGGCTGGACTCTGAGTAGCATCGTGACTGGAGACTAATATCATGTCTTGCGGTCGTGCGTTCTTGAGATGTAAAACTTCCATACTATACTGGTCGAGTAGTTCTGGCTGGCGACGACTCATATGAATGCTAGATTAACGCGAATATTGAGGGAGAAATTCGAGTGGATGCAGGCTCCATATTGCCAGTCAAGTCCCCACCTTTTCTTGAAAAAGGTGTTGAGCTTTGCGGGTGTTAGGAAAGTGCTGACGTGAAAGCCTATGATAACAGTTCCTCCTGCTTTTGCGTAGTTCACAGGCTTCTCCTGGAGAGGAACGAACTCGTCTTCCTGATGGTAGAATCAGTAACGATGACGGCACAGTGCTCCGTAAGAGCTTTTGATAAATCCTCAATAGCCGCATCGCTATCAGGTACCTGTGTCATACCACCGCACCGATTGAGGATTCTGCTCAGGATCTTTCTGTACTTTGGGTGAGGAATTGACTGTTTCTCAAGGGGCTGTTCATAGAGGGTTACAAACAGTGGACTCAACTGTGAAGGTACATGTAGTGTACCTGGTGCTTGGGTTTGGTTCTTTTCTGTCAGTGCGCGGTTGATACCATCTTTATCCCACAGCCACTTCAACACTCCCCCAAGTCTGTGGGGGTCTTTGTTGCTGGCGGATGTTTCAAACTAATTAATCCTCTCGTTCTGATCGTTGGTAGGATTTGGAGCATCATATGCCTCCAGCAATCCTTGCCAGCCCAAGTAGCCTCCAACGTCTTCGGTACAACCATGACCCTCGCCTTCCACACAAACGAAGTGTGATGTAGGAGTGGTCCGTCCGGTGCAGGCAATAACATGTTCCCAACCGTCTCCAAAGTCATAGTTGTAGTGGATGGTTTTGCCTTCGGTTTCTGGATCGTCAAGGACTTTGAAGAGTTTGACTTCGGAGCTGTCTCGATTTGGGGTACCAGAATGCATGGTTGCGCCATTATTTAGATCCATGATCTTGAAAAGAGGTTCTCCAGCAAGTCTGTTCTCCCGTCCCAGTGGTTCAGAATGACTGAAGACATGAAAGTGATAGAGATGTGTAATTTGCCCAGCCAACGCGGCCAAGAGCGCTTGGTGAAATTCGGCAAACGTTGCAGTGGCAGGGCATGATATGGTGCGTGTGATTTTTGGATTGGTGATGAATCGTGGGAGAGGTCTACTTTGAGGATGTAGTTCGGGCGTTTGCAATCATATTTGTGGCGTGGCCAATCCTCCTTTTGACATTGTTGATCTGTTTGATCGAAATATCAGCTGATTGTTCACCGCCACACACCCAGGAATATCATACTACCAAGACAACGACCACACCGTCAGGGAAGCTCCCGGAGTCTACAAAGTCACTGGGGACATGGTCCAACCCGTATCACAAACCAAACTCGACGCTGCAAATCTCATCTGGAATCAAGAACTCCAAGCCGAGCATCAACGAGATACGTGGTATAACACCGGCACTAGCTTTGCGGGTGAGCTACACAGTATCTTGAATTAACATGAGTGGGTTCGAGGGAAGAAGCTGCGTGCTTGTAGATTACAGGTGAATATGTATAATCTCGCGAGATAGCAGGCTGTGGCTAGGATTAACGCTATGGGGGCTAGTACGTGTGATATTGGAGATGCTAGATAGGATGCGAGATATTTCACTGAGTTGATTTCTAAGGCGAGAGAGTTTGGGCAAGCAAGTTGAAAGTCTAGGCTTGAGGTGCTGGAGGAATTCACCTGAAGTGAATTGACTACTCAGTGAAGACTACGCTGTGGCTTATCGCTGAAGCCTAGTCATCGAGGCATGGGAACTATCTGTCCCAGCAAATCAAAGACCATCAAGTTCGAATTCACTCCCATGTTTGGATCTTGCAAGATTCCGATTCTCTTTCTTCAAGCCATTTTATCTGATAAAGATCGTTTGTACCTGCAGAAGAAGGAGTATTTGAAAAGAAGAAGGTCCCCTCCCTGTCAACAGCCGTCAACTTGCTCAAGCATTTCCATTTCCATCCCTCCTCGTCTTTTTCAAGAACGACTCATTTAGCAGAGGCGGAGGAGGGAAGGTAACTTGCCATTGCGTATGGTGCTACAAGACAGAAGCTCAGGCCAAGCTTCTGAAATGTGCACGTTGCGGCCATGTTCCCTATTGCAGTAAGTCTACAACGTGAGGGCGGCAAATTCCAGGGCACGAAAATCTCGGACGCCATGCCAGAGAATTTTGTAGCGGGCCGCTTGGGTGAAGAAGGTGATCGACGTCGTCATCCTTCTCAGATGCCGTACAAACATCGTTTCTAATGAGTGAAGGCCCGAGTTAAGGAACTTATCGTGGCCAGCTGGGGTAGGTATACTTATTCAGTTTCTCCGGATAAAACAGGTCGTAGAGGCCGACAAGCTCAGCTGATGTGTTCCCCGTGAGCTTTAGCACAATGTTGCCTCTAGGGACCTTACCATCTACTCAAACTCAAATATCCTGAGCACAAGGTGCATAGAGAAACATACCTGGAAACACCTCTACAACTCCATGGCTGAAGCAATCCCTATCAGAAGGACATATAATCCCTGGTACTTTCCGGAAATATTCTCACTTCCACCTCATCCCATCTCAAACTCCTCTCCACTGAGAAAGAATCCAATTGCACTTTCTTGAACATAAACATGTCATCCTCAGACTACTTCCTCGTTCAAACTACCCGCTACTCCACCACCTGGGGGTGTGAGCTTGGTTCCGCTTCGTATATTATCAGGTAGCACACCCCAGAAATTCAATTCTTCACCGGCGGTAGCGACGTCGTGGTTCTTTCTTCATGAATCGCGACGCCTTAGATAGAGAAGCTTTTCGGACAGCGAATCGTGCCTGGAACGACCGGAGGTGTGCTCATGGCAGGATACTCAGTATTCGACAGGCAGCGACTTCGTCGGAAGATCCATGGGTGGAGATACGCATCCATGGCACGATTGCAGCCGAGGGAAGAAGTGGAGATCGTGTAGGATGTACTGGGATACGTATCAGCTTGTTATCAGTCGACTTTCGACTCGGGCTGACGAGGATGAGGAATTGGTTCAAAGGAATACGAATGATGTAAGCTGGCTAAGAGAGATGCTGAGGAAGTGTGGGGAGCAAGGGCATCTGGTGCTGGCTGGATGCCGGGTATCAGAGCGCAGTAGAGAGTGAGAGCAGATAGATCAATGTCAAAAAGGCAGACCAAGCGATGTAACCGATGGGGTGACATTCATACCATTCCATGCAGAGAAACCCTACTTGGAGTTGAGGGTAACGACACTCAATTGCGTTCTATGAAAGAGCCGAAATGCAGGCTCAACAAAGTATCTACTCCACATAAGCGAATGCCGAAAGTCTCGCCATATTTTTGTGTCCTAACGCCAGGCTCGCACGCCAATATCACCATGCTCTAATGAGAAGCAACGCTAATCACTCCGAAAAATTCCCCAAGTAGACAGCAAGCTGGAGTTTCCAAGAAAGTCAAAAGACTGACTCAGCTCTCCCACTTCTTCGCTTCCATTCCCTCTGGCGGCTGAGGCTCAAACGTCTTGCTCCCAACCTCATCCCAGTTGGTGCTCAAGCTAGTCCCGCCACTTTCCTGGTAACTCTTCATCATGGCTCGACGTGTATTCTCATCGGAGCCTGCATACAATTTCTTGAAGAAATCGTCCACTCCTTCCTCTGGCTCATCTCCGTCGTCGATTTTGTCCCAATTCTTTGGTCCAGTCTTGGACGATGTTGGATATGCTGGTGGTTTCTCGTTCTCTGCCTGGGCTTTCAGAACCGCAGACTTCACAACCTCCTCATCTGCTGCTGAGGGAGCACTAGACGCAATTTCCTCTGTGCCTTCGAGTGATGACCATTTGATGCCTGGGACTGACTTATGTAGTGTGATTTCGATTTTATGAGGTGTGATTCGGAAGCTAGATTTTGAAGGGTCGACTCGCTTGAAAAGAGGTGAAAGGGTATAGTCGTATGTGCTAGTTCCGATTGGGATGCGGACAGAGAGCTATGAAGCTATTAGTGACTTGACATTTAAACGGGATAGAGGTTCTTACCTCGCCTTCTTGGATCTCAACCTGCGTCGTGTCTTTTGGTACACCTTTCGCGAAAACCTCAATCGTAACAGTGTTGTTCGACTGATACCACTCCTCCCGGATCTTCTCCTTTGGTGTCTGGGTTGGTGGTGATGTAGCGACCGGAGCTACGGTAACAATAGGCTCTTTACCCTTGCTCTTCGCTGGCGTACCGCTCTTCTCCTTACTTCCACCGGCCTGGACCTCCTCGACCTTTTCTGGCGTCTCCTTCACAGTAACCTTATTACACTCCGCATCTTCTCCTCCAGCATCTTCATAGCCCTTCTTGACAATACCAACCCACATCGTCAATCCCTTTTCCTTATCGTTGAACTTTGAGCACCAGTTCAAGCACATCCTAGCATCTCCAAATCTACCCAAACCATTCAGCGCAACAGCTCTTCGAAAATGCGCCGTGCCAATCAGCTCGCGACGGTTTCGAGCTTGGGCTTTGAGGACGGCATTGTCAGCGTCTATGAGTGCGAGCTCGTGATTGCTGATTCGTTGGTAGGCGATTGAGCGTTGGATGAGCCAGAGGGGTGATTGCGATTCTTTGAGTGCGGTGGTGAAGTGCGTGATAGCGGCGGGGTAGTCGCTCTTTTCGAGGGCAGTCTGGCCACGAGCCGCGTGGGATGCCATGGTTTGTGTCTTGCCTTCAGTTTTCGAGAAAGTGTGAAGCTTGGTGCACTTTGGTAAGAAGGCGCCTTTAGTGTTGTGAGAAGTTGTGTTGGAAGTCTTCAAGGTTGTATGAGGGCAAGAAGTAGAGGGAAGCTCCAAGAAAGTGCAGCCTTGTGGAAATTCTGCCACCGCCTTTATTGGACCCCACCTGTCGAATTCACTGCAAGACATGGGAGCTATCACACTTACGGAGAGGATCAGGATCATATTGGCACCTGATATTCTATCACGCATCGTGACTCCAAGTAAGTAGAACGGCAAAAGAACTTCACTGAAATTGGTCTTGCAATCCAACGAAAGCCCATCCATTAACTTGATTTCCAATACCAAATGATCATCTGTTCGTCTATGACATTAAATTATTATCATTACCCTTATTTTATCTATGGATGCCGGTCATTGAACAAGCTCTTTCTTCCAGTGCCCCGTTTCTCCTTCACAATAAGACATTGTCTCCATACTTCTTCGCGTACATGCCCAACGCCTTGAGCGGGAAGATGAACTTATAGTTCGGGTACGAAATCATGCAACTCTTGTTGAACACTCCCTCGATGGCTTCTTGTAGCCACTCCCCGTTTGGCTGTTGTCTGCTCATGATGAGCTTCAGACCCTTCTCAATGGGATCACGATCTGGGTAGTCGGCTTCGATCAACGCAATGATAGCCCAGGCAGTCATTACAACCTGGGAGCCAGTTGGGTGCTCGGTATATACATGTCGCTCGCAAGACTGTATATTGTTAGCACCGCATATATTGAACTGCGATTTGAAGACTTACCCTGTAGCTCTCGGACCATCCACCATCCTCTCTTTGCTTCGAAATGAGGAATTCGCATCCCTTCCGGGCGTGGGCACTATTTTCATATTTCTCGCCGATACTCGACAGACTCTCCATCGCAAACATAGTAGCGTATGTGAAGCAAATTCCCCAACTGCCATACCAACTTCCATCAGGATACTGCGCTGTCTTGAGCCATTCGACGGCTCTGGTTTTAAACTTCTTGATATCTGCAGCTCGATAGTCCGGGTAATATTTCGTGAAGAGAGACACAGCTGTGACGGCAGCAGTTGTGCATTCAGGATAATCGTACTCGATCATGATGTTGCCAAACACCTCGGCCGCATTCAACATCTCGAGCTTCTTGGATCCTCGAGTTGGCTCATATGATGCACATCCGCCAGTCGCGTTCTGATATGTGAGCAGGGTATCAATAGCGTCGAATATTCGTTGATCATCAAGAAGTTGAGGGTAACCAGGAGTTCGTTGCAAAAGCAAGACTGCTTTCAGCGCTTCCGAGATACAGTCACTTACGGGATATCCTTGATCTTGGGTGCTGAATGGCCAACCTCCTTTGCGTGTCTGTCTATAGCACGCATCTTGATCATCGACGTTCTCGCGAATCTGTTGGTCATCAAGAAACTCCAAAGCTTTGGTTAACATGGGTCGCCAACGTTCATCTTCTGCAAGACCAGCGTCCATGACCGATTGGATCATGAATGCAGTATCCCAGCATTGGACACCATTGGTGCCATTCATGAGCATTCCTTCGGCATTCATCCACGTAAAGTCAGCCATTCGCTCCCGATGCCGTTGCACAGAATAAGCTCTAGGACCTTCTGCTATATAGCATGCCAGTAAATTCATGGGCCCATTCACTGGTCCAAGATTGGCAAATAGAGTGTTCTTGTCTTCCATCTGTATCTGCTTGAAAGCATATTCTTCCGCCTTTTGCACCAAGGACTTTGTCCTGAAATAAGGATAAATATTCACGAGGAACCAGTTCGCTGTCTTGAGCAGCCAGGTCTTTTCATGGTAGTTATCTTTTGCGTAAATGGTGTTTCGACACTTGTCCCAATTGATACTTGCATAGTCTTGGACGAACAATTCTTTTCGCAGTTCAAGCACAATGGGTATTGGCTCAAATGACCAGCGTTTTGACCATATATAACCCATCGGAAGGAAGACCATACGCATATGGATCCACCAGCGCCAGGGCGCGAAAGGGACCCAGTCAGGCAGTAGCCAGAACTCGGGCGGAACAGGACTGACAATGTCCCATTGGCATACGCCAAGGACGCTGAGCCAAAATTTTGCCCAATGTGGACCATTCGTGGCACCGCCCATTTTGTGTAGAGTTCCTCTTGCTTTAACCATGATTGGATGTTCTGCATCAACCCCAAGCAGACGCAACGCAGTATAATTCATTGCAGTTCCAAAGACTGTACTCTCTCCTTCAATGTGCAGCCCCCAACCCCCATCTTCAGGATGTGCCCGTGCGAATAGGTAGTTCTTGATCTCCGTTGCGACATGATCCGGAATGGCAGTATTCGTCACGACCCAAGTCACCACGAGTCCAGGCAAGAGAAACATTGGTCCACCATATTCACAGCCCCAATGCCCCTCTGGTAATTGAAGACGTTCCACAAAGTCGAGGCCATTTTTGACAGAATCCAGAGGAGTTTTCGCTTTTGGGAGGTCAGGCAATGGCTTTGGAGATTAGCACAGTCTCGATCAATGACGGTGTCTTGCGTACTCTTGGAAGACCCAGGTACCACTTCTCTGCATATGATTGCGGCCATTCTTCAGCGTCTTCATCATCCTCGAGGTACTGCCAGACATGTCTGCCACGTTCTGAAAGCAACCGCCATTTTGTGCGATCAGTTGTCTCCGAAAGCTTTGGCTTTTTGTAAGTGGCTGTCGCAGAGTTGTTGTTATCGGAATCGAACAATCTCTTCTCCCCCAACTTCACATAGCTGCTCCCAGAACTGCTGGAGGCTCCATCATCGGCAATTGGGTTGTCGGATCGGCCCATGACGGCAAACAGAGGGCAGATAATGAATGATACTGAGGTACAAAGTCTCCCTTCCGAAATGTCGACTGAAGTTTGAAGGTATTGGCTGCCTCGTATCCGTGAGAGCTGCCAGGAACAGAATCCTCGAATCAGGTGCTGAATTCAATTGATGTCCCTGGCTAGCTCTTTCTGGTTAGGGCGACGGCTCGACCCGAGAGCCGGCCGAAACCGAAGAGCTTCAACCCTGTATCAATCCGAACTTCTTTCAAACGTCAACGCATCTTCAGAATCAGCCGAAGGAAAATGTTTCGAGTGCATGGCGACATTTCATCGCGAGAAGGCTTGATTCAATTTCTCACCTAGTTTTGTTGACAAGCTACCCGGAAATGGACCTTGACCTTCTCTCGGGGTTTCTGGCTGAGCCAGAGCCGGCCTCCTCGAGAACATTGCTATCAGACTTACCACATAATGAACTGACTGCAGGGTACAGTGGCACAAGAGATTTGGTTCCCAAAAGTCTCGACCCGGCCCAAGTTTCTGACATCTTTCCAAAATCGATGTCCTCAGCTCCGCTCAACCCCGTGGTTGCAAAGATTGAAGCTATCTTCGAGGCAATGACTGATTGCATTCTCAAAGAGAAAGGACAACTCACCATTCAGCTTAAGTCCAGACACAGGAAGAAAACGGCAGTAGCGGGAGATGGAGAATCGCCAAAAACGTCTAAAGCGGATTCAACAATGATACGTTTTCCCACTAAATCACCACGGGAAGCATGGAAGTTCGGTAGGTCTGACCAAGCCGGAGTTTTGGATATTGGACTCAAAAATACCAGCTGCTCTACTCCGGATTCTTGAGCTGTCTTATGAAGCTCTTGTTACTGCTACAGTCACAACAAAAAGGTGCCTCGAGATTTTCTCAAATTGCCATTCTGGCCATCTTTGTACTGCTCTTCCCTCATATGCCACCGTTTCTGCTTAATCGGACCTTCATATAGCAGTCACAACTAGGCGGAGGGCTTAGAAATCCACAATACAGCGCTTGGGTTGACACTTGCATCATAACAATAGCTAACTACTGGGCAGAGATATATACTATCGAGACCCGGAACTTTTCATGAAGCAAGCTGTTGTTGACAGATATGTGGATGATCTAGCTTGTACCTTTGGTGTTGATCGTGATGCACTGAACGTGGTATGTAGTGGGACTCTTCTCTTCCTCTTCTTTATTTTGAGTCTCATCTTTTGTAGGTTGCAGCAGCGAAGGGCTTGGTAGCTGGATCATTCTCAATCGTCCGCAAATATAAGTCGGTTATCGATTTCTCTACAGAGGACGAGGTTGGCTTGTTTTCAAAAATGGAACGTAAGTGCTGACGAATGCAGGGCATTCTTGTTCCGAACACAAGAGAAATTGAGCAAATTGAATTACAGGACGTGAAATGGATATTGGTGATAGAGAAAGAAGTAAGTTCTTGCTCATCATTTTGTTAACTTGAAGTAACTGACAACTGAGGCTACGTTCCGGACTCTTGCAACGAGTCATTATTGGCGCGACTCACAGGCTGGGAAAGGAATCATAATCACAGTATTTCTCCTTCTCCACTTCTGAAACAACTACACTTCACTAATCAATCCAAAACAGGCAAAAGGGTACCCCGACATCCAAACCCGCCAATTCCTCCACCACCTCTACGCAATCCACCCCGAACTCCCCATCCATGCCCTCGTCGACTTCGACCCCGACGGCCTCGGTATAGCCTCAACCTACAAGCACGGCTCCATCAACCTCTCCCATCAATCCTCCTTAACCGTCCCTTCCCTCAACTACCTCGGCGTCCGAAGCTCAGATTTCGTCTTACCAGATAGAATTGAGGATGAAAGGGGGATATTGCGGTTGTTGGCGAGAGACCGGAGGATTGCGGGGAAGATGTTGGAGAGAGAGGATTTGGATGAGGAATGGAGGAGGGAGTTGAGGGTTATGCTAGTGTTGAATGTTAAGGCTGAGATTCAGATACTTGGGGGTGGGGAGAGTTTGGGACGGTGGTTGGATGAGAAATTGTGTGCTGATTTGATGGAGGACATTGTTATGGAGGAGTGAAGGAGCAATTGGCCAGGCTTGAAGACTACTTGCAGGCACATATTAGAGGCTTTGCTAGCATCACAAGCCGTGGCATTACCAGACGAAAGCTAGTTCCCCCACATTCCACAATATCTTTCTCGCTGTGACGCATTTTCCAATTGCGACATGCAACAAAACCTATACGCTTCCCAATTCACCCTTTCATCCCATTCTCTACCTCACCTAGTCCTCTTTAGTCAACTCGTCTCTTAATTTCTTTCTCACTGTGACACATGTTCAAGTCACGACATGCAACAATGTTTCTCCACATCCCAATCCGCCTTTTCGTCCCGTCATTCACTTCCCATCTTCCCAACTCGGCAAATTTCCCTTTAATCTTTTAATCTTCAAGAAACCGTGATAATTTTTCAACCAGCGACACCCAACAAGGCTTTTCCTGGTCCAAAATAGGGTCGTTTTCATCCGAAGGATCTCTTAACTCTCGTGTGAATTTCTCTAAACCACATGGTCACTATCTCAGGATACTACACTTACACCCTTTTCCAACTACAAAACTGCATGGCAATCAGCGTGGTCTCAATTGCAAAGGAAGATAGGACTGTGTTCAGGGTAGTAAAGGTCCGTCGACCCTTTTTTGCACGCCAAAGTGCTGAGAGGGTATACACTTTGTACATGAAAAGTGCTCTCCGCTTTGTAGAGATGTACAGTACAAAAGCGAGATATGTTTCAAACAAAACAAGTATGAGACAAAAAGAGGAAAGCAATACGCGAGGAATTGGAAATCTTGCAAATGCGAGTTCTCTCTGTAAGATTCTCGAACTTGTCCCAATATTGCTCTGCATTAATGACGTTGAGAGTATAAGGAAGCCCATTTCGTCGTCAAGCCAATCTTTTGTTCTCCTGCTCTTGCATATCACAAAGTAACTCCAACCTTCATCGACAAGTAAAGAGGAACCCAAACACCGAGGGGATCCAAGGGAACTTTCCATCCTGCACGAAATCGTCGACTTCTTGCCCGGAGCCTAAATTTAAATACGACGAAATTCCATCCCCGATCTCTTCCCAATTCCGCGCCACGCGAGATAACCATGAGTTCTCTTTCAACTGACGTGATCAGCAAATTTTATGAAAAACAGTACATATTACTCTAAGCTGGTTGTGCCATAGCTAGGGCTAGGGCTAGCGAGCAGGAAAGAGGTGAGGGGATAGTTTACTCACCGGAAGTTGTAACACGCTCGTTAAACGAGCCTGATAACTTAATAATAACTTATAAGTTATTAATATTTTATAAATATAAGCTCTTTAGTTTATACTTATAACACTTAATAAAACGAAAGGTCTAGTTTTTTCTTCTAAAAGCTTTATATAGTTCTTTTAGTTAATTTTTTAATAATATAACTTATTAATAGTATATATTAATCTATAAGCTTATTTATATAAGATATTAGAACCTCTTATTACTTGTTAGTAGGTGCTACTAATAAAAGCTATTCCTATTATGTTTGTACTTTATTAGCCTATGAATACACTTAAAAATCGTTATATAATCAACCTAATACTTTTTTACTACTTTCGAATAATCTTTAATCTCTCCTGATCGAATCGCTTTAATTACGGCCTTAATCCGAGCTAATTTATTAGCTCTAGCCATTTTTAGTTCGTGTTGTCGTGATTTTTTAGTGTCGCTAAAAGTGGGATTTATAGTGGAGTGGGATTTGAGTTAGGAGCTCGGTTAACTAGTTCGCACTTCTACAGTCCCTCCCCCGCCTCTTTCTCACGTCCAAACTCTAAACTGTTGACACCGCCATACAACAAGAACAACCATGGCTCCTCAACGCGTTCTGATGCTGTAAGTGCTAAGTCGACTATCAAAAGGCGATCCACATATTAACAGCATCCCAGCGGCTCTGGTTTCGTTGCCAGGCCCACTTTGGTTATTTTGAGCGACGCTGGCATCGAGGTCTCGGTTGGTGAGTCACGCGCGAGAGACACTTCTCATGGCATTCGCTAACACTCTCCAGCTTGCAGAACTCTGGATAGCGCAAAGAGGCTCTCCGAAGGCGTTAAGCTCGCAAAGCCAATCTCCCTCGATGTCGCCAACGATAAAGCCCTCGACGCTGCGGTAGCACAGCACGATCTTGTTATTAGCTTGATCCCATACACTTTTCACGCCACCGTCATCAAGTCCGCCATTCGAAACAAGAAGAACGTTGTCACCACGAGTTATATCTCCCCAGCCATGCTTGAGCTTGAACAGCAGGTAAAGGACGCGGGGATCACCGTTATGAACGAGATCGGTGTAAGTTATAAAGAATTGCGCACTTAAAATATAGGGGTACTAATTGTTAGCTCGATCCTGGAATCGACCATTTATATGCAGTTTCCACGATCGAGAGCGTACATAAGGCAGGAGGAAAGATCATATCATTCTTGTCATACTGTGGAGGACTCCCAGCTCCAGAAGGTATGGGCTTAAAGATAATATATAAGACTACTGAAGCTAATTTTTAGACTCTGGAAATCCGTTAGGCTACAAGTAAGCAACCCTGCGTATCTTTATATTATTTTTCCTGGCCTGTCTAAACACCCAAATCCTTCCCGAGAGATTAATGCTAACACTGCAGGTTTGAAGGTTCTCTTGGTCGTAGGTAACCCGTGCGCCTTTATATTCCCTCTTCTGGTCTGCCTCAGATGTATTATGTCCTCTTTTGGATTATCTGAAGTGTAGAGGGCGTTTTGTTTGTGCACATGCACCTAAGATGATGGATGTCGTTGCTAAAGGATCAATGCTGACACTTCAGGGCTGAAGATCCCGTGGCGTTTTACTAGCTCTAAGAAATGCTGCAAGCTTTTACCAAGGAGGAAAGGTTGTCAACGTTGCTGGTCCAGGTAAGCAACTTTGCGCACCCTTTAATTTCTGTTTTAGCCAATACGACTTGTCCGAATCTCACTATAGGTTGTCTGGTGTGCAATACCTGTCTTGGATTTCAAACATCATATCTTTACACCAAAATCATCCCAAAGAGTAATGCTAACACTGCATGGTGAAAGACTTAATGGCTACTGCTAAACCCTACCACATCTACCCAGGTAAATTTCCCCGACATCTCCTCCCATCGTTCGTGGTATCCCGTCCTTACTAGCATCTAGGCTTCGCTCTCGTCGCATACCCCAACCGCGATTCAACCCCTTATAGAGAGCGTTATAACATTCCAGAGGCGGAAACCATCATCCGCGGTGTGAGGCATCCTTTAAATGCACCCCACTAGCCTGTGAAAGAGGCAGGAAACCCTTCCATTTAGGAGTAATGCTAACACCGCAAAATTGCAGACTCTGAGATATGCAGGATTCCCAGAATTCGTCAATGTACTAGTCAACATTGGCTTCCTCAGTGATGAGGAGCAGAGCTTCTTGAAGGAGTCAATCACTTGGAAGGAAGCTACTCAGAAGATTCTTGGTGCTTCTTCAACAAGCGAGAAGGATCTCTTATGGGCAATCTCATCGAAAACGACCTTCAAGGACAATGATGAGAAGAACCGATTGATAGCAGGTCTAACGTGGGGTAAGCAACCCTGCACACCTTTGAACTTTATTCCTCGTCCCTCCCAGATGGTGTCATAGACTGTCTAAGGTGTAAAGCCACGTGTTACACGTGGACATCCACTTGAAACATCGTCTCAGCACCCTAAACCTTCCTGAAAGAGTAATACTAAAACTGTAGCGTAGTTGGCATCTTCTCGGATTCAAAGATTATCCCAAAAGGAAATCCACTTGATACTCTGTGCGCCACTCTTGAAGAAAAGATGCAGTTTGAGGAGGGTGAGCGTGACTTAGTGGTAAGCACTGTTCTGGCACCTAAGCCTTTCTCGAAAAAATAATGCTAACATCTAGGGTTTAAGATACTTCAACACAAGTTCGAGATCGAGAATAAGGACGGTACAAGGGAGACCAGAACTTCTACTCTCTGCGAGTACGGTGCTCCAACTGGATCTGGGGGCTACTCGGCTATGGCGAAACTAGTCGGTGTGCCGTGCGCAGTTGGCAAGTCTCCCCGCTTTCTGAAATTCCTTCAGGCACGGTAATGATTCTCAAGAGGCGAAGGTGCAACACTATCTGAAAGTTCACCTTGTCCGCCCAGGGTTTCAAACGGAGTCTCAAGTCTGACTCACTCCTGAATAGAGGGATTGCTAACATTCTATGTCGTACAGCCGTCAAACAGGTACTTAATGGTACGATATCCGAGAAGGGTATTCTCGCGCCAATGAACTCCAAGATCAACGATCCATTGATGAAGGAATTGAAGGAGGAGTACGGGTAGGTTTTCCTCATCTTAATTTTTTAGAAATTCATGCGCTAATAGAGCTTTCAGTATTGAGTGTAAGGAGAAGATTATTACCTAGAGTGAGAGATAGACTAAATAAAAGTGTTCTACATAATCATGCTAGTTCTGGCGCCGTATTTCCTATCTAGATTGCAGTTGGCCCGCCTGAAGACGCGTTTATCCCAAATTGCTACTTGTTTATTAAGTTTATGAGATTCACTAACATATTTATAAAGGTGATATGCAAACATGTCACATGCTTCTCGTAATATCATGTCTTACTAGTCATTGGCCCGGACCCCCTAACGAGTAAGGCAGTAAGCTATTTGAAGCTACTAAGCTGGGCCCCTAGGAAGCGCAAGTGGCTTCGCAACTCAGGAGCCCTGACCTACGATGATAGTATAAGAGTTAGCATGCTTGATTTGAGCTCTTTGGGAGCAGCACTTGGTCGACAATGGCCTATTAGATGAGACTTCCGGTCAGTCATTGCTCAACTCGAGAGGATCCAAGCTGGTGATGAGGTCGAGAGCTCGGTACTTATTTTGGATACTGAATTCTTTCAGAAAACTAGAAAAGATTTTGAGGTTGCTTTGGGCGAGTTGAACCCGGGGAGGGTTCTTCTTGATGCTCGTATCGACCATGAATGCACGACGGAGGAGCTGTTAATTATGCCGGTTGGGAGCGCTTTGAACCAAGAGGATCTAGGTTTTGGGCTAGCCTCCTTGAGATCAGTCTATGGCACCAGTGATCCTAGGAAATGTCCTGGAAAGAGAACTGCTAAGGAAATTGCCGAGATAATCATTACGGCCGGAGTCACCCCAAAGTCGATCATCCTCGTTTGGCATAAATCAACCATGGACCTCGACCTCTTAAGAGAGCTTTTAGAGTCAGCAGGGTACTTCGATATCTTGCCTCCAAAAGAAAACTGCATCCCGATGATCCAGCATTTTCGGGGAGGCTTGCCGCGAAATGTTTCACTGCCAAGTTGGATGTGCTTTTTCCAATCTTATTTGCTGGCCATAAGTTGGTTGGCAAGAATCACAGGGCGCTGCACGACATCCAGATGCTTCGACTGCTGATACTGGTCCTGGTCCAACTCCAAAAACCACCAAAAGATAGAGATTTGGGAGGGTTTCCATTGACAACACAAGAGTTCGTCAGATATGGTCGAGCTCCACGTACCAACTTTGAGCAATGCCTTGGATTTGAATTCACTGTGGCAAATAACTCTGTGCCGGAGACTCAAGGTATAGAGGTGATCATTGATACCTTAGAAGACATTGATGATGGTGATGTTGACGAGGAGGAGGAAGAAGAAGAAGGTCTCTCCTGATCGTACCTTGAGCTCCCGCCACAAAATCATCCCCTTAGTGCGGAGCCACTGTAATTGCAGACTTGGACTGGTCGTTGCGTTTCAATATTCGATCTGCTTTGTGCAGCGGTACTGGGTGGTTTCGAGAGCTGTTTATAGTGGGTGGCCACAAGTCTAAACGGATCGCTTAATCAGCGTCTCCCCCACCAAAACTCACTGTCGCATTTAACCTATTAAATAGGCAAAATTAAAGCTATTTATATTATGATTGATATATCTGATAGCTAAGTGTCTAATTAACAATTCTACTAACTTAGTATTTTGTATACCACCCATTTGCAGCCTTCACAGCGTCTACTCTCTTCTACATCCCCTCAGCTAGCTTATTTAAGAGCTCTGGCGCCAGGGTCTCCCAAGCCTCCTGTGCACACTCAATTATAAAGTCCATAACTGCCTTACTATTGCCTATACCCTTAAGCTCAGGATGTGCTCTATCGATTTCTGCTTTTAACATCTTCTAGAGGTTTTCTATAAGGTTCAAGTCTGGCAAATATAGTGGCCAAGCCATAATAGCTATCCCCATCTCTTCTAGGAAGTCTATAACCTTATATGCCTTATATATAAGGGCATTATCTTGCATAAAGATGCTATTATGCTTAAGGATTATAAGAAGGTATTTGCGCAAGACCTTGATGTATACTTTGGCTATAACACCCCCCCTCTTTGCATTCTGGTCCCCCTCTATTACTACAAGATCACTCCTACACCCAAAGCCAAATGCCGCCCAAAACATCTATGTTTTACCCTTAGGTGCCTTGGTCTGAATTGCCTATATCTCTAGAGCTTTACCTAAAGGCGTTGATAAGTAATTAGCTAAGGCATAACAGGTATAAAAGGAGGGGTAATTTACCCCGCTTATAATATACCCACTTGATAGCGCCTCCCTTCCCACGCTTAATTAAGCACTTATCTAACTATCATAACCTTCTCCAAAACTCTACTAGCTTCCTATTATACTTGAGAGCCTATTCTATACGAAGTCGGGCATGTTCTGCTATAAGAAATGGCCTCTGCTTTGCCCTCTACTTCTATATGCCTGATTTTTAAAGGTACTAATAGATTGTCTTCTTAGAGGCATAAGGCACACACTAAACAAAAAGCTGCTAGGCAGTAATCTTTGGATTTACTATAATAGCATGTTATATATTGCGGTGGTCGCCAGGAGTAAGGACAGAGGGTGCACCTACGCGTTTATTAGTGATGCATAAGGTCTGGTTTGGCGTGTTCTGGACGATTGATCTGCAGGTAGAATCTACAAGCGATTCTATCTGCGCAATAGCAGGAAATTTAATGCTATGATCATAAGCACTGACGACTCTTGATCTTTGATTAGGAGAGACTTCCCCTAAGGGTTGGCGTGGTACTCCAGGAGGCTTCATTTGTTGTAGTTAGTAAGTTGGAAACGCGTAAAAACGCGCTTTTACATAATCTCGCTTAGACTTGTGGCCACTGACTGTATATAGGTAGACTTGCCCGTGCGCTCTGTGATGAAGTAACACGCGACCTGTAAAGGAATGCGCTTCAAGGGGAGGCCAAAAACTGGACATCATTCAAGTTATCTTGTATTCGGTTAGATATCGGCCATTCTCGTGCAAATCAGCCTAGATCAACAGAAGTCAGTCACGTCGGCATAGGTTATTTCTGCCATTAGCCAGCTCGCAATGCATAGGATGCACTGCCAAGGCAGACCAAGGTTGTCGTAATCACCGACAAGGCATTGTCCTCAAGGTGATGATGCGACGGCGAGAGGGAGCAGAGCTGGTGGTGATGTTCGGATCTTAGCCAATCTAACTGACCTAGAAGAATGATTGCCGTCGTAGACCAGACACTCGAGAGGGATCAAGTAGCGTGTGAATTGGGCTGAGTGAGGAACCGGGAATGGGCGACAGAAAGCTAGGAAGAACGTAGAGGGGAGGCAAGAGTAGAGGGGGGAGGGCGGTGTTTATGTTTATAGTTGTTCGGAAAGCAGCGAGGCCGTGCACGCGCGTTCCCTGATCGGGAGGTCGCTGGCCTCGGCGTGAGCAACAAGTGAACGAACACCCTTGCAAAATTGAGGTTAAAATCTCAGCTTTCCGCGGTATTTCGTTCGGTGTCGATCAAGATATAAGCATAGAGCATCAACCCACAGATATCTGCATCCGAGACGCGTACCGGGGTGATAGTGTCACGAAAGGTAATCGGTAGAGTGTCGAGGTGGATAACTTGCAAATAGGTCTGGTAAATTTCCCGAGTCAACTTGATAGGCTCAAGGTCATTAGGGGCACCCCAACAGTGACCGAGAGTCATATATACAGCCTCTTTATCAAGACCGTCGGTGCAACAAAGTCTTAAATCTGGGAAGTGGCCCTGTAGATCGAGTAGACGTGTTGCAAACCTGGCCACCGGAAACAAGGAGCGGCAACTTTCATGTTCTTTACAGTCGTCCAACCATCTCTTACAAGTCTCAAGAAATGAAAGGGATGGCTCTGTTGTGTTACTCGTGGCAACATCTCCATGCCATGTGAGCAGGGAGGGCCCTTTGAGTGTCGCTGCAACCATAAGCTAAGAACCATTGACAAGTCTTAAAGGTTTATGGAAGGAACAATATCCCGTGCGGTCCTACTTGAAGAGCAAATGAAATGAACTCCTTTTTGAAGGCTTTGTTCTTAATTCGAAGAGATGTCACCTACTTGCAAATGTAAATGTAAATATAAATATGAAGGTCTTAGAGGTGTCGCCTCTGTTGCAACAAGTGGATGAGTACCTTTGGTCACTTGGCCGCAGAGCAAATGTAAGAAGCTCGGGATCATCGACCCCTGTCTCATGAGAACGGCGGAGTCTGATTTCGATGGACGAAGAGGTTTTGGACAACGCTCCCATGCTGAGGAAGAAGAATTTGCAGGACCGGCAGCCAGCCTGTCTTGAATTCAGAACATCGTCTAGAGTCCAGCTCGGGAATTTTTTGCCGAGAGACCATGGCTCCGCTTGAGAGTAGGTTTTCTTATTTATAGCAGAATTGAAGATATCGTTCGTTGCACAATGAGCAAATGCTGTATTTTCCAGGACCTTTCGGTGTCATCATCTCCAACTCGGTGATACGAATTAAAGTCCCTATGCCGAGGTGAGTGTGTTTCTTCTTTTAAAGAAAGCAATCAACCTTTACGAGAAGTGCCTGCAGGTGTTTATATTCAAAGAATTGTAGATGCAATAGGGAAAACTTCGACGACTTGTCATGATATCCTAGACTAGTGAAATTCAAACATCCACGTGAAGGGGCTGAAGGGTGCAAATAAAGAAGTCATTCGACAACGTATGGCTTATGATAGAAAAGCAGCAAACGATAAGTCAAGGAGCTCTAAGAGGAAAAGGACATACAGCGGCTGAGCGGGGGACTCACGATTGTTCTCGACTTCCTATCTTGCCTGACTTGCTCGCAACATGCTTCACGTTCTCCATTGACGCCAACAGCATCAGATCTTTCCCTCGCTATGTATTCGAGTGGCGCGTAATTTGACGACATGGCTGATATGAACTCAAAACATAGGAAGAGTCGTAGAAGATGTTGCTACAAGGAGGGAGCGAGGCTGTCGGCTTACTCCTTCCTTGCAACCAACCCACACTCATCGTGTGACATAACCTGAGGACATGAAGACGGGGAAGAAACCAACTGCCTCTGATCTATTACTAGTCGGAGATCATGTACTGGTAGGAGCATAACATCGTATTGAGAAAAGAATTGAAGAGAAGGAAAGGAGAAATGGTTCAAGTTTTGTTGTTGTCCGGATTTATAAATCTCGAGTTTAGCTTCCCCGCGGATCCCGTCGCGACTTCAACGCGTCACCTCTCTCCCTCCACCCCGACCACCACACAATGTAAACCTCCCACCACCACCACCACCAAAATGCGCTCTCTCCTCCGCCCTCACCCCCTCTCCCGCCTCCCTCTCTTTCGCACCCCTCGTTCCCACCCACGATTCCAATCCTCCTCCTCTCCAAGCTCCTCCCAGAATCGTCTTTCCCGAATACTTAATCGCCTGCCGAGCTTCCTACACCCCTATACGCGCGGTCTAGCCAACGCCCCCGTCTCACACATCGCTTCTTTCTTAATACTCCATGAGATAACGGCTATTGTGCCGTTGATAGGGTTGGGCAGTGCGTTTCATTGGGGTGGGTGGTTGCCTGATGTGAGTTCTTATTTAATATTCTTGGAATTAGACGGGAGAGGGTAGCAGAGAAAGGGGAGAGAGGATCGAGGAATTGAGTGCTAATAATGGAAATTACAGAAATGGGTCGAAGCCAAATATGTGACGGACGGTGTGGAGAAATTTGGCCGGTATTTTAGGAGGAAAGGGTGGTTCGGCTTTTCTAAAGAGCATGACATTGAAGAAATACATATACAACCAGAAACGATCGAGAATCAACAAATCGAAAATGCGAATTCCAGAGGAACGAGGATACTGGTTGAGGCGGCTACGGCTTATGCGATCACGAAGGTTTTGCTGCCGGTGAGGGTGGTGGTGAGTGTTTGGGCTACGCCGTGGTTTGCGAGGGTTGTGGTGGGGAGGGTTAGAAGATTGTTTGGGAGGGGAAGAGTGTCGGAGGGGCGAAGGTACAGAGTAATGTGGCAGCTGTTGGTGAGAAGGCAATTGGGACAAAACCTTGAGGGGTTCCCCCGACTGGGAAACTCTACAACGAAACTCGCAGGGAGGCCACAGATTCTCCGAATTGCACGAACGTTGACAACATTGGGTGGGATAGTGACCGAAAGGAGTAGTAGGGGTGGTTTGAAATCGGCAACCATGTTTTGACACCATAATAAGACAAGTCGGACGGTTGGGCTCCAGTTCATAAGTCATTCATTCTATGTCTGCAGAGCCTTCCCCCACCATTGTCATATTTTCCCGCCAAAGCTTGTATGTACTTTTGTTGAGATGGAGACGACATCTACTTCTCGTAGACCCAATCGTGTTGAGCGGACTTCCAGGATTGGACCTCACCCTCCTTGAACCAGAGAGCAATCTCCTTCTTGGCGTTCTCGACGCTGTCGGAGCCGTGGCAGACGTTGCGGCCGACATCGATGGCGAAGTCACCACGGACTGGAAAAAATTAAGAATTAGCATATGCAGATTTGCGGTACAGGGGAGGGGTAAAGAAGGATGCTTGGGAGCATTACCCCCTGGGGTAAAGCTTAGGAGAGATGGAGATAACTGTAAATGAATCTGAATATACTTACTGGTACCTGGCTGGGAAGCAAGAGGGTTGGTGGCACCGAGGAGAGCTGAAAAAATATCTGTTAGTGGGGTCATTTGAAGGAGGGGTAGTCCTGCTACGTACCACGTCCAGTCTTGACGGCATCACGGCCCTCCCAAACCATGGCGCAGATTGGTCCACTTCCCATATCTAGATCTCGTTAGGCATTGTAGTTTGTGCGTTGATCATGAGGCGTACACTTGATGAGTCCTGGGAAGAATGGCTTGCTGGAGAGATCCTCATCTGTTTTGTTTCGTCAACTACGCCGCACTTCTAGAATATCGTATGCTACTGACAGTGCTTCTCGAGGTGCTCCTTGGAGGCAGTCATCAACTTAATGCCGGCGAGCTTGTAGCTATGAAGACGTTAGATAGTGTAGATTGAACTTCTGGCATGACAGCATACCCACGAGCCTCAAATCGAGAGATGATGGGACCAACGAGTCCACGCTGAAGATAGAGTCAGTACATAGTGGATAAAAGATTCCATCCGTATGCCTGCGTACCTGGACGCCATCAGGCTTGATAGCAATGAAGCTGTCAAGATCATTAGCTTCACCGCCAGAAAATCGACTGTTAAGCAGCTGGCTAGATCACAAGAACTTACGTTTGCTCGTCAGACATATTGTCGTGTTGGAGGTTTTCTTGCTGTTCTCGGTGTTGTGCAGCTGCTCGTAGATATCCTTGAGTCTTCGGGCTCAAGTGTTTAAAAATCTCAGGATCTTTGCGTGGTTGTTCGTCGCTCATTGGGAGGGGAAGGAAACAGAATTTTGGAGGGGTTGATTCTGTGGTGGGGCTTGATTTTTGTGGCTTGTGTGCGGGCACCTGAGACATGAGGCATCCGGACCTAGACGCCAAGCTGTTTTACGTTTGGGGGACAGGGGTCAAGAGCCATGATGGAGGTAAGGACAGCTTGGAATAGCTTCAACCTCCAATCTGCTCAACAGCAATTGCTGGACAGTTCTACGTTGTACTGTTTTTTCACGATCAATTTTAGAGTTGGGTGAATATTGCCATGCGTTCCTTTACGCTGTCCTCCCAGTGGACAGCATTATTTGTCCTTGTTACGGCGTTATGTGGTCTATTTACATCTACTGGTCAGCAGAAGCCATAAACACAAAACAGTATCACGGCATGCTAACACAAAACAGTATCCGTGAAATACGAGAATTTTAAAACCTGCGACCAGGCAGGATTTTGCAAACGAAACCGAGCATATGCCGACTCAGCGAGTGTGTCTGGATGGGAAGCGCCATTCAAGCTTACGCCTGAGTCTTTGAGCTGGAAGAATGCACAATTGCAGGGCACGATACTAAAAACGATAAACAAAGATGGAGAGACGGTCCGGTTACCAATCACCATTTCGTTTCTAGAGTCGGGATCTGCAAGAGTGACGGTGGATGAAGAGAAACGTCAGAAAGGCGAAATCGAGCTTCGACACAGCAGCATTGCACGGAAAGAACGTTATAATGAAGCCGAATCATGGGCAATTGTTGGTGGTCTCGACCTTAGCAAGACTGCGACCGAGTCTCGAGATACGAAAACGAGCACCGTCAAATATGGCTCTGAAGGACAATTCGAAGCAGTTGTGACTTTTGCTCCATTTGGAATCGAATTTAAGAGAAATGGAGTCACTGAGATTAAGCTTAATGATCGCGGATTGATCAACGTGGAACATTGGCGCCCGAAGGTCGACAAGGTAGAACCCGAAAAGAAAGAGGGAGAGGAGACTCCAGTCCCAGAAACACCAGCTGGTGAAGACGAAAGCACATGGTGGGACGAATCATTCGGTGGCCAGACAGATACCAAGCCAAAAGGACCCGAGAGTGTCTCTTTAGATATTACCTTCCCAGGGTACGAACACGTCTTCGGTATCCCAGAACATGCAGGTCCATTGTCGTTGAAGCAAACTCGTGGTGGCGATGGACACCACAGTGATCCATACAGACTCTATAATGCTGACGTTTTCGAATACATCATGGATAGTCCAATGACTCTTTATGGTGCCATTCCTTTCATGCAAGCTCACCGAAAGGACTCGACAGTTGGCGTATTTTGGTTGAATGCTGCGGAGACATGGATTGATATCATTAAGGAGAAGCAATCTCACAACCCATTGAGTCTTGGTATTGGCTCCAAGACCGATACTAAGACTCATTGGTTCTCTGAGAGTGGATTGATCGATGTCTTTGTCTTCCTTGGCCCAACTCCTAAAGATGTCACGAAAGCTTACGGAGAGCTGACGGGATACACCCAACTTCCACAAGAGTTCTCCATCGCATATCATCAATGCCGATGGAATTACAACACGGATGAGGATGTGAAGGATGTTGACCGGAAGATGTCCAAGCACCAAATCCCATATGATGTTATTTGGTTAGACATTGAGTATACCCATGAAAAGGAGTACTTCACCTGGGACCCTCTTCAGTTCCCAGATCCAATTGGCATGTTGAAACAATTAGACAAGTCTGAGAGAAAACTGGTTGCTATCATTGATCCTCACATCAAGAATAACGGATACCCCATCGTGGAGGACCTAAAGAAGCAAGACTTGGCTGTTCACAACAAAGATGGTCAAATATACGAAGGATGGTGTTGGCCAGGCTCTTCTCATTGGATTGATTGCTTTAATCCTGCGGCCATCAAATGGTGGATCACCCTTTTCAAGTATGACAAGTTCAAGTCTTTGCCCAACTTGTTCATCTGGAATGATATGAACGAGCCTTCTGTTTTCAATGGTCCAGAGACTACCATGCCAAAAGACAACCTTCACCACGGCAAATGGGAACATAGAGATGTGCACAACATCAACGGCATGACTTTCCACAACGCAACTTATCAAGCTTTGCTCGAGAGAAAGAAGGGAGAACTCCGCCGTCCTTTCGTTCTCACTCGCTCTTTCTATGCCGGTAGTCAGCGTCTTGGTGCGATGTGGACTGGTGATAACCAAGCCAACTGGGATCATCTTGCCGCTGCCTTCCCTATGATCCTCAACAACGGTATTGCGGGTTATCCATTTGCTGGCGCAGATGTTGGAGGATTCTTCGGGAACCCTGAAAAGGATCTTCTTACTCGCTGGTATCAAGCAGGAGCTTTCTACCCATTCTTCCGTGGACATGCTCACATCGATACTCGTCGACGAGAGCCATACTTGGCAGGTGAGCCATACACCGGTATCATCACTCAAGCTCTCCGCCTTCGGTATGCTCTTCTTCCTGCCTGGTACACTGCCTTCCATGAGGCCAGTGTCGATGGAACACCAATTATCCGCCCTCACTACTTCGAGTACCCAGGCGATGAAGCCGGCTTCGCAGTCGACGACCAATTCTTCGTTGGTTCAACAGGTCTCCTGGCCAAGCCAGTCGTCAAAGAAGGAGCCGATAGTGTCGACATCTACCTTCCCGATGAAGAAATCTACTACGATTACTTCAACTACGAAAATTATACCGGCAGAGGAAGCAAGACTATCTCCGCACCTCTCGAGAAGATCCCGCTCTTGATGCAAGGTGGCCATGTCATTCCCCGCAAGGACCGCCCAAGAAGAAGCAGTGGATTGATGAAGTGGGATCCTTACACTCTCATTATCGTACTCAATAAGGCAGGCACCGCAAAGGGCGAGCTCTACGTCGACGATGGCGAGACATTTGACTATCAATCTGGAGCATACATCCACCGCACATTCTCCTTCGAAAACGGTGTCCTCTCCAGCACCGATATTGCCAGCAAAGGAAAGCTAACAGATAAATACCTTAAGACGATGAAGAACGTGGGCGTGGAAAGAATCATCATTGTTGGTGCTCCCAAGTCGTGGGATGGAAAGAAGACAGTTAAGGCTGGAAAGGGCGAGGCGCAGATTGAGTTCCATGCCGAGGAGGAAAATAAAGCTGCTTGGGCTGTGGTAAAGAATCCTAAGGTGGCGATTGGGGAAGATTGGAAGATTGAGTTTTAGGGTAGTGGTGAAAATACTTGATTTGTTTGGGGAGGGGACAGGTAAATAGATGAGTAAAAGTATAGATGTGTATCTATTTGTTTGGTTGTAACAATAGATTGATCATTTTCATCTATGTTGTCTTCTCATGCCATTTTCTCAACCTCGAGTCGAAGTATTGTGCATGACTATCTTTCTCTAGCCTCGAATCCTGGGACCTAATACTATTTCTTCTCATTTCTTCACTTTTTTCCACTCCAAATTTCCATCTACCCCACCATCCCCTCAGCGCTCATCCCTTTACCTTCCTCAAGCACACCGGCTTTCCGAAGAATCCCTACTGTCTTCTGCACAACACCAACATCCACACCCTTCGTTTTACTAGCGAAGCGTACCGTTTTGAGCCACTCCTTCGCATCTGCTTCGCTGTAGTCAAGATTCGTACTAATATATTTCACACTCTCCTCCTCATTTCCCTCGAAATGTTTAATCCCCTGATCAAGTTTCGTGAATAAATCATCTAACCTCCCATCCTCTTTAACTGATGTTGCTGCAACGATTTGCCAACTCGGCCACGGCGTATAAATCTCCCCAACTCGCTTAATTTCGCCATTGTCGTAATATCTCTTGGAAGTAAAGTGTTCCCACATGAAGAAATCCGCCGTTTTATCGTTTACTGCGTTTCGTAATTTCTCGAAGGTTTGGAGAGGAACGTGGGTGAAGGGTGTGGAGGTTGAGGAGAGCCAGGAGGGTGACTGGGAGTCGGCGAGGACGAAGGACATTACTGTGAAGAGTGTTAGTTGGGTGATATGTGGGGAAAGAGGGAGATTTAGGGAAGGGAGAAGGGGGAGGTACCGTATGATCCCGATCCTATTCTTGAGACGCCGCATTTGTTGTATTCTTTTAATGACACTACAGAGTCAATTTCCGGCCTATTCGCGCCCGTGGATATTGCCCAACCTATTAATCATTCAATTAGCACTCTCTCCCATTCCCCCATCCTCTCCCTCTCCCACGTCCCTCTCAAAAGCCATAACTTACATAAAGGCGTCTCAACATACGTCCCCACAATCCTATATCCTCCATCTCCCTCCAACCCCTCCTTCCCTAACCCCGCTACCCATCCCTCCGTCAATCCAATCCCTACGTCTATTTCTCCCGCGCGTAAAGAGGTTATCATGTGGCCTGTGCCGGAGGGGAAGGGGATTAGTTCTGCGGTTAGGCCGAAGTGCTGTTGGGCGTAGTGGAGGGGGGTAGAGAAGTGTTCGGGGACGAATCCTATTCGGAGGGGCTTGTTTGTGTCTGCCATTGTTGCTTGCTTGCTGTGTAGCTGGGGAAATGGAGACAACAAAACAAAATCGAATGGACGTCTTAGATAGTACGGAGGGAAGGATTCAATACTCAGTGAGAAAGACAGAAGTGAAACTAAAGATGCATAAGTGATGAAGACCCGGAAGCTGCCAAGGTGGGGTATCCGGCTATTCTTCGGATTTCTAAAATACTGCCAAGTCCGGGGTTAGCTCCGGGCTTCCGATCTGTCTCCCAACTTAATTCAAGCCCGCACTCTATCTAACTTTCCATTCACAACCACTCCAACTCTAAACCAACAACATACTCCCACCCCTCACCACCCCCAAAATTACAACTAATCCAACCCTCGCAAACTCACCCATCAAATACCAAATAAAACCCACACAATGGCAAGCGCAGGCGCCCAACGCCGCCTCCTCCAAGAATACAAAGCCCTCACCAAAAACCCACCCGAGGGCATAACCGCCGGTCCCGTCTCCGAAGACGACCTCTTATACTGGGAAGCTTTGATCCAAGGCCCAGAAGGCACCCCTTTCGAAGGCGGCGTGTTCCCTGCTGAGTTAAAGTTTCCGAAGGATTACCCGTTGGCACCGCCAAGTATGCGGTTTTTGGGGGAGGTGTGGCATCCGAATGGTACGTTGGCTCCGAACACTTTCTCAATTTTTGAATAGAGCTAATGTTGATGGAATATAGTGTACCCAAGCGGATTAGTGTGTATTAGTATTCTTCACCCACCTGGAGACGACCCGAATCATTACGAACATGCAAGTGAGCGGTGGAGTCCGATACAGAGTGTGGAGAAGATATTGTATAGTGTGATGAGTATGCTGGCTGAGCCGAATGATGAGAGTCCGGCGAATGTGGAGGCGGCGAAGATGTGGAGGGAGCAGAGACCGGAGTATGAGAGGAGGGTTAGGGAGGGGACGAGACGGATGCTCGGTCTTTGAGTGAGGGAGCAGATCCGATATTCGAAGGAAGCACTCTATGTGCTAGGGCAACATACCCTTGACCGCCATTGTTCGTGGAATACTTGGGAGCCAGGAAAGGGGTAGGGCAATACTCCAAACGACATATGTGGCATCTGCTATTGAAGGACGAAAGAGGGAGCTAGGAACTACATGGGCGGAGGAAGTTCAACTACCCTACAGCATGGCGTGGCGTTTTCGAGAGCAGGTGTACACTGGAGTTAAGGCTTTTAATACCTCTTTCGAGTCCTATTGGGATGTTTTGTACTTAGGTGCAATGGACATATTGAGCGTCGAACAAAGTTCACCACCTTTTTTCATTTGAACTCGACCGCAAGTACAATTAGAGAGGTTTCCAACGATATCATTAGGTTGATAAGTGTCACGAGTCTACCCTTATAAAGGAGGAGATATTCCTATCATATCTCATCTCCCAAGGTTCAGATCTTTCCACCTTCTCTTAACAAACACTCAGCTTTGGATCTACTTTAAATACCGGAGTCACTTCAATCGCTTCCATAGGCAACCTAAACGCAGTAGACGACCACTCAAAGAGAGAGCAAGCAAGGGCCTTCCGCTTGCTTCTAATAATTTCCCCAAGACAATCATCCAGACACCACCTATTCCTGGCCTCGAAAACAAACAAAGCCCCATCAGTTAGGTAGAGCTGGTTCTGCTTGGTAAGCTGCCCATGCGGCGAACGGGCTTCAAAACGACAGCAAGAAATCAACCAGCGGGTGTCAAGTAAGAGAGTTGAAATCAGACTCGTATCTGTGTTTAGATAATCCTATCCACCATCAAGACGAATCCAGGGTCTTATCTATCCTCACATGAGAAGGCAATCCCTCTTATCTTTCCCACATTTCTCTATTCTCTTGTTCTAATCGTTCGATGTTGCCTTTGTGTGTTGGAAGAACCAGGAAATTTATAGCTCTCTATGCACATCCAATGAAATCTTGAAAAGAAATGAAAGGCTCAAAATTCTTCACTCTTCAAATAGCATCCACTTAATGCAAAACTTGAACGAGACTCGCTTTCCCCCAATCAATATTATTAAAGGTCAGATAGGATACACAATCACTTTCCAGCAAAGAATGCAATCTGTGGACGGTGTTCGTCAGGAGTTCTCTTATCGTGAAGACCTCCCATGGAACCTCTTGACAAGCTGCAAGTTGGAAAGATAGAGGAATGGCGAGTTGCTGCGGACTTAATTCTCATCGGCTGGAACCTTCCATTGCCATCACGTTCCGTAGTTCTTACAAAGGAATATGGCGTATAAGCGAGATCAACACACCAATCTGATCTGACTGCCAAACAAAAGCAATCATTAAGACTACCTCCTCGATCGAGCAAGCGCCTCGTCAGTTTTGTGAATCGACCTGATCTTCTTGGGTCAGTATTTCTACTCACTCTGCAAGGTTGTCTGTACCATCAACTTTTGATGGATTTGTCCAACAGAATGGATGCGGACCACACACGGACGGCAGGTCCCTGAGAAATAAGTCATGGTTCATCACTGGTTTTTCGGAAGTTGCCAAGTTTATGTTAGTTGCAAAATAGCCGGTATGAGGATTTTGGCAAATCAAGAGTATGAGTTGAGAACCACAAGAGCGACGAATTAATGGTGTGACACACAGCGTAACTCGACTCATGGCAGCAGTAAAATATCGAATTCCACTTCCATCGACGTCAGGTCGAGACCAATAATCTGTGTATTTCGTCTTGAGAAATTATTGCTTACAGTTCACATCTTCCACGACATTGCTAGCACAGAATTAGCTATGGGGGACATCAACTGCCCGCATCCCTTTTACCGGACATTAACATATAATTCCGATAACCTTTTGGTGAAATGAATGTGAGCTGCGTTTTGTTGTCTTCCTACCGTTGAGACTTTGAGGTCTAGACGTCAAGTTCGAAGGAATCTATTTTGTCAAATTCTTGAGAAGAAACCTCAGAAAACAGAAGTGGATATTAGACATTCTCTTTCCCAGAATTCCACAGCTATCTAACTCCTTAAACTACTCCACAGAAAAGGTTGTATAAAATAGAGTCGAGGCAACAAGTTTGGTGCAGTAAATCCCCGGGACTACGCAACTATGAATGATTCTATGTTTGTGAATTCAGCACATGATGTTCTGGTGGCTTTACCAAGCGCTTTGTTTTGCTATAAAAACAACCTGGTGAAAACTTTTCTTTGATAATGGCATCTTTGGTAGAATTGCTTTCGATGATACTGTGTTCGGGTACGGTGGTAGAAATGAACTAAAGGTGTACTTGACAGCAAGAAATTCGAGGGCAAGGCTATGTGGGAGTTTGGGATAGGTGAGAGGTCAGGAGCACTCAATGATTACAGTTTGTTTTGAAGATCCGCCTTGAGATCTTTTGCGGGAGTGGATGTAGAATCCCAACTCACATTATTCTCTCTCTTGATTTTACGTTTCGACTCCCTGTGGTCCCATAATGTGGGAGGTTGAGTATCTCCTAATATACTCTGCCACATTTAGATGGGTCAAAGCGAAGAGGTGTCTTATGTCTCTTCAAGTCGTCTGGTACAAAGCTAATTTAGAACTTCGGCTTTAACAAAGAAAGTCATGTAATTGTGGTGAACAGAGCTCATGATACGACTTCAGAATTAAATTATCATTTTAAAGTACTCCTAACACTTCTTCCCCTGCCTTTCCACTTCCCACCTCCAGTGTCCCTTCCCATCCCCACAACCTTTCCACTTTGCACTACATTCTTTACACCTACCGCGCAGCCAAGGTACTATTAGCCGGCAAACAATCAACGCCAATACCCCCCTGAATGCCATCACAAATGATAACAGCCGGGTCCCCGGCCGGACTCGTCAACTCAATATCATCCAGCGTAATATTCGAGCAAACCGCATTCGGACTGCAAACCAACTTGCCCACTTTCCTGCCATTCTTTCCTGACGATGAACCTGTGAAGTTGGAGAATGATATGTCGATCATGTCGACGCGGGAGGGGTATGCTGCGCACATTGTCGTGTTGACGTTGAAATAGCAGGCGTCGAGCACGATGGGCCAGTCGACGTTGTAGTTGTAGAAATTTTTGAAGGTTACGTTTTTTATGTAGCCATAGCCGACGTTAGGTCCGGCCCAGCCTTTGAGACGAGCTCCATTCTGATTGGACCTTATTAGCACTCTTGAAAAGAGTTGAAATGGGATGAATATGAGTTTACCTGAGCATTCAACATCGTGACGTTCTCGATGTGCGCGTTGTAGATATAGTCCTTTACGCCGTCATATTGCCCGATACTGCCCATGCTGATTCCGTGCGTGCCATTGCAGTAGATATTTTCAACGAGGATGTTGGAAGTGTTCGGCTTGGGAGAGAAACAATCGTCCTGTTTACACAGTTACGTTAGTTTCGAGTATCTAGCATAGATTGAGAAATGGACTTACACCGATATTGACCCAGGCGTTGCGGACAGTCAGGCCGTCGACATTGTAGGAATCCCAACCATCGGTGTTTTTGGGGAGATTCTGGTTTGTGGAAAGATTCTCGATGATGACGTTGTCGTAGACTACGTTCTTGGCTGAATGTCTGGTTAGTGGATGCCATCACTTGTGTGGATGCTTAGTTCTTACAGGTGACGACGAAGTTAGTCCAGCATGGGGAGCCTGTAAATCTTATGCCTTCAATATACAAGTTTGTGGCATTCTCGGCGTAGAAGAGAATCGGACGGTAGTAGGTGTTGTCGGGGTCCTGCGTTGTATTAGTTACGAAAACCTTTCTCAAAATGGGACTTGAAAGCTTACCAGAATTTCCAGACCAGCGAAGCCATCGTACCAGGCTTGCCCATTGCCATTGAGCGTTCCGTTGCCAAAAATCTTGATATTCTCACCTCCCCACTTCCAGAATGAGATTGACTTTTGAAATGGGTGGTAGAAGTAGTTGCTTTGCCAGTAAGTGATGTTGTTAGTGAACTAAATTTGTTAATGCTGACTTCTTGGTCTGAGTCAATTGACACTTACCAGAATTTCTCCCTCGAGCTGAACCTCGATGTTCTTGAGGAAAGTGAGATCCAATTTCTTGCCAATCACAAACTTTTGACCCTTTGGTAGAACAAGAGTTCCACCATTGTTGGCTTTCTTCAAGCCTTGGTAGAAGTCCGCCGAAATATCGTCCGTATCACTCTTCGAAGATCTGATGTAAATCTTCTGTCGGTGATCCTCAGGAGGGTGGTGATATGGGCACTGCTTTCTGAACTCATCAACGGACTTTGGTCCAGAGTAGCCATGTCCTTTACCGGCAGAAGCAACTGAAGAAGTAAGAGCAATTGCCAAAGCAATTGTCTTCGCTATTGAGATATTGAACAACATCTTGGCTTCACTGTCGCAATTGGGATTAAAAAGAATCGCGATCCTGTGCTGCTCGAAACATTTTTCTGGCATCCAGACGCAAGGCTATAACCTTGCGCCAAGGCTGAGAGACTGTACCTGACCGGAGAGTGATGTGTTGAAAATTCCACCAATAATTCCGACACGGATAAATGGCCATCGTGAATGACGTTGTTAGGTCAGCTCCATGAACTGTAGATTTTGGAATGGGATGAAGAGGCTGAAGTTGCCAAGACAGTCCATATTAAGTTGACGAGAAAAGAATGAAATTCGGCCAATGAATGAAAGCAGTACAAACAGCTCCACGCTTTCTGCAGCCCTGATTAGAGCGATTTTGTGTTTGAGAAAAGGAAGAATTAATGAAGAGGATGTCCGAAGCGGGTAGGCGCATTAGCGGGGTTGTGGGGTGCGGAGAAAGATGCACATCTTACTTGGCATCACGTGAAGTAGCTTTTCAAGAGTTCATGAAGAGGTTTTGGGCCGGAGAAATCCATGAAGATAAGGCTTGGAACTTGCAGGGATCGTCGCAGGTACTTTGGACATCTTGGCTTCATTTCGAGAAGCGGTGAAAAGGAGACAGCAAAATGAAAAGGCGGGGGAACTCCATTTTTATATTTTGGCCAGAAAGGGGCATGATGTCCGAGGCAAAATTAGCAAGGACAAACAGGTCGTAGCCACAATACTTGGTTGAAACTTGCGATCGAGCAAGAGTTGGAACCAAAATTGAGAATACACGGTATTTCAACAACAGATATTTGAATTAGCAACTTGATTTCTAGCAAGTTTCCATAATGCGACTCGTAACTTCTATTATAATTCAACGACAAAGGAAAAGCAACCCGCAGGAAAGCAATAAACAATGCTTGGGTATCGCAAAAACGCAACATTATTGACAAAAGAAATATCCGATGCTAGGCAGTGTGTTGATAACAAACGAAATGCCATGTATGTACGATTCGAGTTGGCTATCTCGGTATCATTGTCGCGTTTCTCATCAATGTCTCGTCGTATTATCGAATGTCAGTGCATTCGCTCTTCTCTGCCGTCTTGCCAACTCGTACAGTTCACGCAGCGTTTGGCCTATGTGCTTGATTAGCTTCTGCAAGACTGGAGGGAAGTATCGCAGTGACGCGTGGGAGGGGAAGGAAGGAACTGCGGGAGAGCATACCCGTGAACTAATTCTTTTCCGGCAATATTTGCATTTTATCGTGTGTTTTATGATGGGGTCACTTCCCCCAAATCGGTCGTACAATGCTGCGACTATATAGAGTGCTAACCCTACACCAGCAAAGTTGAGCAGTTTATTGATGAACATTCTGAGGCACATATTAGTAAATGTGACCGAAAACAGATGAGATGGGGAATAATTGGAACAAGACTTGAAAGACCTGGTTGTCCTCGCGATTGACCATGCTGGGAAGAGAAGAGTGGACGGTAAAGTAGAGAAGGACTAAGAGCATACCCATAGGCCATAACCACAGCGCCATCTTCAGTCGCTTGGTCTACGGTATTGTATCCATGTCCATTGGTAAAGTTGTAATGAGGTCCTTTCTTCAACACAGCAAACTTTTCATCGAGATTGCGGTGTACAAATGGCAAGAGAGACAGAGGTGGTAAGAGTATTTCGGAGACGAAAGAGGTGACAACTGTGGTGAATGCTGCGGCGATACTGTGTCATGTGATGTCAGTAATGAGGCTAAGGATAGAAGACAGCGTCATGATTTTAATGTATACCGAAAGGGTTCTTGTCCGATGAAGGAGAAAGGATGTGAAGAAGAAGAGTTAAGATATACTCACATCAAACCAACAGCAACCTCCAAGACGTTATCTTGCAGGGCAAAGTCGGTGAAGCCTTCCCACATCCTCTTGCCCCTCTCCACAACTTCATCCCCTACGTCCCGCAGGAGCTCCGTACTGTCTTCGAGGCGTATTCGCGGCATCTTGTTCATCCCCTAAGAGATCCCTCTTCGAGATGAAGCGGTTAAGGAGGAAAGATGGGAATGGAAAAGAAGGGCTTATATGGCGGTGGGAGGTTGGAGGTTGGAGGTTGATGTCTAGCTAGTGCTGAACTTTGATTGGCGAGGGCACGGTCCAGGCGACAGCTGTCAACGGCGGTGAACCCGTGGGTCGAGCACTGAAGATGCTTGGCAGGTCTCAATTTAGGTCTCAATATTCTTAAAATTATGTGTTGGGGGAATTTGTGAAGCGTGGTTAATCAACAACTTTTGTAAAATTATGAAGCCCAAGTGTTCCGAAGCTGTGGAGGATGACAAGTTGACGGGAAATGTGCTGGGAATCGATGAATACTCAGGTAGTTATGAACACAATATCAAACCAACATGGAAAGCAGGAAGGATGCACAAATCGTCGACAGAGATGAACATCAATAAACATCGCTAGCATTGTTTTGTGTTACAATCCGTCCCGGCCACCAGTGGCCTGCAGGAAAAGTGGAGAATCGCCAGATGTCACTTCTGTATGGTCTCTGCGTCGGCAATAACTGCAGAGGCTGGGAGGAAGTCTTCTAGCATGGTGGCAGTCGCTCCATAATCACCGGATACCCAACAAGAAAGTAAGACACAGAGACTGGACGTGATTCCGCAAGTAGAAGGGCAGAAAGTGCACTCCGATTCATTAGAGGACCCTCGGCAATCACCTCCACGCGGGCTGGGAACAGTAATCCCAAATGGGGCTCATGCATAGGTCTCCCGAGCGACAGAGCCTCGGGATTTCCCAGACTTGGAGCGTGTATATCACAAGAACTGTGGGTTATGGTTCGGCCGAGATTTTGTGCGCGTATGGTCTGTGTCCAGTCAGCTGTTTATACGGAGTATTTTGAGGATACAGTGGTTTGCGACAAATGTGCTCTTCGTTAGAGAAACATTGATAGCGATGACACCGCGACAGTCTATCTCTATTGGAGAAGACCCCATTTCTTCTACAGGGTGGCTCTGGTCGCTACTTTGTCCAACTGTACCCCAGCCCAGGTGTTCAGCAATATACACTGGTGTTCGGTTTATTAAATGGGTATAGCATCGAAAGGTTGCTGGGAGGAGAAGAGTCGCGACTGTGATGTTCGAAGGCACAATTTGAGATGTTACCCGACAGCTGGTTTTCGTGAAATGACATCGGCCAGCTTGTCGATCTGAGAGGAGAACGGTCGCATTCCTTCGCCAGCTACATTGTCATCTTCTGAGCATGATATCGCGGAGGTATGGATGACTTTCAGTGGGTGGAATTCCGGTGGATCGTCAGTGTAAGTGCCGTGGTCGTGAAGCTTGCAATGCTTTCACATTCATATTATCGTGGCTCTATTCGATGGGGGTATCCGTCCATGCTCCGCTTTGAGCGTCACCAAAGGTTTCGAGATGGTACTGTTGGGCGGGAATCCGGCAGCAACGTGGTAGACGCTGACGTTTGCAAGGCGGGTGGAAGTGAAGTGTTGAAAAACAAAGATGGAAGAGAGAGGCTCGGACCTAGCCAAAGATGGTTAGACCGGCGGGTCGCTTAAAAGCCATGGTTAAATCCAACGTTTTCGTTCCTTCCATCACATTATCCTTCTCTTGCCGGAAAGCACACTCGTATAACTGCATTGTGGTACTGCATCAATTCATGAAGCCTGGCTAAAGTGAGGAGGCAACATTATTGCTCTCTAGTGACCGTGATCTTGCGTGCACCTCCTCAAGTTGAACCATCCAACACCATTGGGAGTCCTACTTGTCCCTGACTCCATGCCATTCCTTCAACCTGAGTTCCTCTAGATGTACAGTAAGATATTAGTCCGAAAGATGGTATCCCCAATCCGAGTATCGACACAGACAAACATGGCATTGCCAGGACAATTCGTGCTTGCTAATGTCACACCCGGGGAGAATAACCTTCTAGAACATTTCATCCCTCTACAAACCCTCGACAGCCGCAATTAATCGACAGCTAGATCATGCAATATACTTTATATTGCATTCCCATGGTTGCAGCGATTTCTGCCATTTTGCTGAAATCTCTGGTTCGACCTCGTGGACCATGCACACTTCCCGCAAAGGGCCTTTCACTATATTCACGGTAAGCTCTGGTACCAGTCAGGCCATGTCACATTTGCAACCTTAGCAATAGTCATGGCTGAGAAACCTTCGTCGAGCCGAGTGGACTTTACGTTCCCAGATGCAACATAAGCCTTTTCATCCCGGCAATCTCATCTACATATACCTGCCTGCCGGACCCAAAGGTTTGTTTCATTGTTCATCTTCTCATTCAAGCCCATCAAGTCGAAAAGGGTCCGCTCGTGATCCTATCAAGATGTTGACAAGCCTTCTTTACAATGCAGCAGTGCTGGCTCTTTCCTTTTCTTCAGTTCGAGGGAGCCCAGTAGAAGCTGCGACCATCAGTGTCAGCCCGAAAAACTCCTTCGGTCTCGCAGTTGCAACAAGGAAGGTTGAGAAGGAAGGAATTCGAGTGCCTGCAGCTACAAGAGTCGCAGCACCCGTTGTGGCCACAGTGAAAGCTACGATCAACAATCTCGTTGTTAATCTGAATACTTCCACTAGTGTCAAGCTTGACGAACCTGCTCCTGGTGTTCAGGTTACGAGTGTAGGGAATACGGTCTTGATATTCGCACGAGATGCTGCCTCCTCATACTCAGCCTTTTCCGGTTTGAATGGATATGGTATACCTTACCAGCTAGTTCTCGTCCCTTCGACTGGCATTACTCTTCCCGTCCTCAATAGCAGCGCGACTGTTGGAAACTATGGGGCAATTGTGGTCATGTCTGAGGTCAGCTATGACACCGGCAAAAACGGATTTCAAAGTGCCATTACTGCAGCACAATGGGCGCAATTATATCAGTACCAAGTCTCGTTCGCCGTACGAATGGTTCGAATGGATGTTTACCCGGGGTTAGCTTTTGGAACCACGGCACTTGGTGGCTGTTGTGGAACTGGCGTGGAGCAGCTCATAAGTCTCACCAACACTACAGCTTTTCCAGGATCTGGATTAAAAGTGTATGTTTACCTTCTACTCTACGCCATAATCGCTGCTGACCAAGTGCTAGTGGTGCTGGAGTAAGCACAACTGGACTTTACCACTATCCTGCCACTATTACAGATCCTACGATGGCCGTTGAGGTCGCTCAATTTGGTCCAGCTACCGGCTTCTCGAAATCTTCCACAGCAGCTGTAATCAATACCATTGGCGGACGGCAACAGGTAAGACTTGTAATAATGTGTACATGAATAGATCTAACGGGAACAGATGGTCTGGTTCACAGGCTTTGCAACCGACTGGAGTGCTTCCTCAAATTTCCTCAACCATGCTTGGATTACTTGGGCAACCAGAGGTCTTTACGCTGGTTATCGCCGAATCAATCTGAATACTCAAGGTAAGGTTAATACCTTCCCAATCTATAGTGTCATATCTAACAGAAATCCCGCTCAGTGGACGATATGTTCTTGATTACAGAAATATACAGTCCTCCCAACACTAGCTTTCAAGTCACCCCCAATGATTTAGCTCAGCACGTTGCTTGGACACCAAAAATCAATGCTAAACTGCCGAAAGGTAGTAGCTATTTCATTGAGATCGGACACAACGGCAATGGAAACATCGAGGTACGTTACGAATCTCAGATTTGCTTGAGATCAGAAGCTGACTCTGCCAAGGATGCCGCAAACACTACGAGTGGCCAGACAGATTGTGGAATCGGTCCAATTGAATACGCAGAACAGATTGATACACCACTTGAGTTCGCAAAAACTCTTGGGACTGGTGTCAATATTTGGCCTGCAACTCCTGAGTCATACCCCTACACCACCAGCTGTACCAATTTGGGTGAGCTTAAGAAGTGGTTCGCGAAATCTGCTAATCGAGATGTGTTTGCTCACGTCTCACATACATTTACGCACGAAGACCAGAACAACGCCACTTACTTTGATGTCAACAGAGAAATCTCATGGAACACCGCTTGGCTCAAACAAGTTGGTCTCTCAAAAGCCAACCGATTCAGCAGCCAAGGGATCATTCCTCCTGCCATCACTGGTCTACACAATGGCGATGCACTCCGAGCATGGAAAGACAATGGAATCATTTACGTCGTTGGTGATAACACGCGGCCCGTCTTAATGAACAAGGTTGGTACATGGTTGTGATGAATGCCAGTGGTGATATATGCTAATTCCTACACAGCAAAATGAGCACTGGCCTCTTATGACCACCACCAAAGACAATGGATATGATGGCATTCAGATCAATCCACGGTGGGCTACAAATATCTATTACAACGTACGTATACCCATTGTGTGGCACAAAGGCTCGACTGATGGTGACAGTGTCCTACTCCGGACTGTACAGTGCTTGAGTGGCAGAAAACATCGGCAGGAAAAGGCAATTGGACCGATCTACTCGCAATTGAAAAGAACACCAATATTCGCCATCTTCTTGGTCTCCATCATGACCCGTTCATGTTCCACCAGGCCAATATGAACTACCTCAATGCGCCAAAGACTACCATCAATGGCGTGACTGCTCAGCTTTCAATGCTCCAGGCTTGGGTCGAAGTTATGGTCCAGGAATTGGTTCGACTGTAAGTTAGCTTTTGTGTGTTTATCGGACATGGCTAATATAAACAGGGTGGATTGGCCTGTCGTTAGCTTGAAACATGATGATGTGAGTCTCGATGTTCTGTAGTAGTCCCATCATCTCTAATACAATTACAGATGGCTCTTTCTTTCTTGAACCGCATGGACAGAGACAGCTGCAAACCCATTCTGTCATATACTACGGATCCCGTGGCAAAGGTCATCACTCAGGTCACACTCACCTGCAACAGCAATAAGTGTGATGCCAAGATTCCGGTCACAGTTCCAGGCCCAGTGAAGGATGATTTTGGTTTTACGACAGAACAGCTTGGTGAGTGATCTTCTGTTCCATCATGGCGTAGCTCTCGTAAAAGTTTATACAAGACTAACTTTTGTGTATAGGCAATGATCCCTTGACTATCTGGGCACAAATGTCTGGATCCCCAATTACCTTCACCCTGGTTACACCTCTTCCCTTTTACACGTAATACTGCATCATGGGCATTTTAAAAGGAGTTCTTTCTATCGGTATTGAAGGATTTCACATAGATCTGGGCAATCGCATTCTAAATTGCATGGTTCATTGTATAGACATTCCGATGTCGGGAACAAAACTTCTCACCATCTTTGCGAAGTAACGTTTCTTTCCCTGTGCCATTTAGCCGTATCAGAACTTGTAGAGATTGCCAGTGCATAACGTTGTATGTTACACCATGTACTGTACTCAATTATTTTTCTGCTCGTCGTCCAAGTGGCTGCATATCATATATCCCCTCCAAGCGGGCATCACCTCTGTGTACCCGACGGGCCGTTGTCAACCCTTGCTCTTGGCCCTGCAAAGAAAATCACTAGGATCGTGGCTTAAGTACATGCCAGTCATTACTAGGTAAGATACTATCAATCTACTTCCCCCACAAAACATCTAGTGATGCATAGCTTCCAGAACGGTGAAGATCGGCGGTTGAATCTAACAACCATAATTCGAAATTCATTTCCTTCACTTGGCAAATAGATCGACATGAAGCTTCATCCTCAATTCCGATTGTACCTGAATTTAGATGCTGTGCGGAAGTTTTCACCCCGCATTCTGAGCTCAGCCCTGCCGGGATAAATAGCCGGTGACGACTTGGGGCTGGATGACAAGGATATATATCGCCATTAAGGCAGTCAGATATTTGCCGGCAGGCTTGCGTATTTGCAGGTAGAACCTCAAGCGAAGTCAGACTTTTGTTCAATACTTCCACACGTGCGAATCGTGCTCCTAAGCCTCTTCACAATATTGCCATTTGCCCACAGCATACTAGACTAGTCCCATTAAGTTATTTTCTGCTCTTCTTTTCAGGTGACGTGGTAAGGCTTTCACGGCAGTGGCAGAGTTTCGAGGCTTTCCAGTTCTCAGCCTACACTCGATAACGTATGTTGGTGGGGCAATAAACATACTTCTTCAAACATAAAATGTGGCGCATTTCCTGCCATTGTATTCGCAGAGTCTAAGGTTGCACAAAACCCCAACTCGATAAACTTCTTGGCACTCCTTCTGACCAACCTCAGATCATCTTCCACGGTCGTTATCCCATCGTCCCCGCCCGCACTTCTCACAATATCCACGTCGATCCGGGTCACTTACCATGTCACCACCCCCTCCTTTCAACCCATTCTCTCCCTCTAATGATGCAGCCAAAACTGAAAAATCTAAGAAAAGATCCTGTCTCAGCGGCCGCTCGAAAAAATTCTGGATAATCCTCGGCGTTATATCCCTCGTCCTCACAATTGGACTAGCAGTTGGTCTTGGCGTGGGACTCACTCGCAACAAAGACGACGACAATTCCGATGACAACGACGAGACGCAATTCTTTCCTCCTTCAGCAAATAACACAAATTCTACACTAGGCTCATACTGGCAGCCATCAGCTGGTCTGACCTGGCAAATCATCCTCCAATCGCCCATCACTAGCACCGCTCCAAACGTCTCAGTCTACGACATCGACCTCTTCGAAAACAACAGCACCCTCGTTAAGACTCTGCATTCTCAAGGCAGAAAAGTGATATGTTATTTCAGCGCCGGCTCGTATGAGGACTTTCGTGATGATGCGGATCAGTTTAAGAAGAGTGATAGAGGGAGTGCGTTGAAGAACTGGCCGGGCGAATATTGGCTCAACACCAACTCCACCAATGTCCGCCGCATCATGCGGTCTCGACTCGATCTTGCCAAAAACCTAGGCTGTGATGGCGTCGACCCCGATAATCTCGATGGCTACGACAATAACCCTGGCTTTCCACTCACAACACAAACAGCAATCGATTATCTCACCTTCCTCGCTATCGAAGCGCATTCGAGGGGGTTGGCGATAGGATTGAAGAATTCAGGGAAGATTGTGGATGCTACGGTGGGGTTTTTGCAGTGGGTTGTTAATGAGCAGTGCGTTGCTTTTGGGGAGTGTGGGATGTTCAGAAAGTATATTCAGATGAATAAGCCGGTTTTTCATATTGAGTATCCGAAGGGGGCGGGAAGTGCGGGTGGGGTTGAGATCAGTCAGAGGAATGCTATTTGTGGGGATCCGAGTAGGACGGGCTTTTCGACGGTTATGAAGACGACGGCGTTGAATGATTGGTTGGAGACTTGCTGATTAGGAGGTGGTGAGGAGGAAAGGGGAATCGGAGATAGATATAATACTTTGAGATTATTGGGAGTGCTTGTACTGTATAATATGCATTAGATTGGGCACTTGCCAAAAGATAATAACAGCAATTGATAGAGAGATTCCGCGTGCTCTCGTATTGAGTACTATTGCGGTCGCGGTACGTGATCCAATCGTCAGTTGTAAAGTGTCATTTCAATTTCACCTTAATCATAGAGCCTTGAACATCATTAGTACCTTTGAATAATTCCCTCGCGAACTTTTTGGTGGCTTAGTTGTTTGGTTCGATGAAATTGAGGAAAGTGGGTCGTTTTCAGGATATCATTTCTGTTGCCGTGGCGAATTCTATAGCATACTATCCACGGTTTTCCTCACAGCATTGATCGTTCAAATCATCACCTTTTCCATGAATGCAAATTCCCATTGGCGTTTGTCTCTTTCGAGTCCCATCCAATATTTTATGTGGCTTCCATCTCGAACGAAACGGGATCATCGTGTGATGGTTGCTGCGACGAATTCGTTTGCGAATACCACTTCGGTCTAAATGGCATGACCTGGAGGTAGCTCTCCAAAGGCTAAGCTTCATCCCTTACTCAAGATTATAGTGTAAGGAGATATTCATGCGAGAGGGGGTATTGGGGCCATCGTAATAGTATAACAGCAGAAACTCCTACTAGGGAGAAATCCTGAAGATTTTCTTTCAAATATTGACCTCGAATCATATTCACATCACTCGGAGTCACATCGTACGTATTTATACATTCACGTCCATTATAGCTGCTGATCTGACAATAGACACTGATGAGTGAACCCTCATACATATGCATGAACCTCCATAATCGGGTCCATCACGAGTACATTCCGGGGCAATGCCATCTTGTCCGAGCCAACACAAATCGCGAAAGGTCACCGAGCCCTCGAGACAATAATTATCACGACACAGAGGGTAACCAAAAAAGAAGAAAGGATTCTGGCGGGGTGTTGTGCAGTTCATAAAATACGACTGGGAAAGAGACAGGAAGAAGATGGCAGGGGGAGAGCTAGGGTCCGCACTGGTGGGAGGGAATCTTCACTCCCGAAACCGGTGACAATGATTCCGATCATGATCTGAGAAGGAGAGCAGAAGGTTATGCAGCTCATCAAAGTCAAAATCAAAATCACTAAAGGAAAGAGTTGGATTTGAAAAGCTTCGGTTTCGGTCGAGGTGAAGGAATCCTTGTTTCTTGTTCGGGTATCTGCTTCTGGATCGCGATGACTTTTGGGCACTATTTATGTACTCATGAAAACAAAAACGAATGACATTGCATCCAAAATGACGCTCACTTCCCTGCCATAACTTTAACAAATCCATTCCAGCCATCCCAAAAGCGCTCGTAATACTGCTCCGCCAAGCCTGTCACGAACACATTCGCAGCTACACCCTTGAGCTCTGCCACTATATTCTTCTCTTCCTTCTCAGTCGTGTTTGTTGGCAACGAATGAACGATGCACCCCAATTTCTCTCTATTTACTCCCCATCTCCTTTGGTAAGTAGTGATGTTCTTCTGCATCGTCTCATCCACATATGTCTGGAACGTGCCTTCGAAGACAACGCTCATGGTGCATGACGGGAGGTAACGTGGATCTGGCAATCGACCTGGATTGTGTATGATCTAAGTGGCAATGTTAATTGACGTCGTTATTTATTTCCTTGAAAGTGAAGTAACATGTGCTAGGTAAATCTCGCCCAACGCAACTTTACGCGCGGCTTTACATATTGCCTAAAATGGCCATCGGTACATCATGGAACGTTAAGAAACCCACACCAAAACTTACAACAGGATTTCTTCCAAACCCCCTCTCTGTCCTGATTGCACCAGCCAGTGCTTCGTAATATTTCACTGCCTTTGCATCATACTCTGCTACACCCTCATCAAGAAAAATTCCATCCAAGCCAAGACCTCTAGTTGTTGCATTGAACGCCCACTGAGAATAGGTGTGGATGTCGTGAAGAGCAAGAGTTAGTTCTCTAGCGGTGTAATTTGTTGATACGTAGCCGACGTTGATGACATTTGGGTAGTGATTGAGCCGTTGAATTCCTGAAGTGAAGTTTGAGTCTGGATATGGGTTAAGTCCGGGGCCGCTCGCGGGGTTGGTGACGACTGTGAAGCTGACTTTCGGATTGCTCTCGATACTAAAGCAAGTCAGTGATCGGGACGACTAGAGAATACGGGACATCTTACGCAGCAAACAAAGGGTCCCACGCTCCCGGCGTAGGATATATATACAACGGAAACAGCACACTCGCCTTCAGCGCATACTTTCTCCTTCCAAACATGACTGAAATCGGCACCACAATAACAATAATAATCACCAAAACAATCAAAATAAGAGCCCACTTCGGAATTCCGTGAACTTTTGAACGTGCCCAGTCGCTCGATGCTCTTGATGTCATTGTCAAAACCGGAAAGAAATTGCTTGAAATGGAATTGTTGTCTTTTATGCTATGGGGAATTGTGATGACGAGGCTCCATGGTGATGGAAATCTGGGTTCTGGGGTAGATTTGCCGTTTTGCGAAACTTTCGGGTGTTTATATTACCCGCATTGCCGTGCAGATGATAATACGTTTCGGGAGATAACCAAGGCAAGCAGTCACCTGATTGGCAATTGAGCTTGCGAAGCGTTTAATTAAGTTGAAACTTAGATCGACCTTAGGAGTTCTAGAACGATTATAATTTGAGCATGTGTAGGTAGGGGGCGCGACTTGAATGTTCCTTAAGCGAAAATGCGGGGTGCCCAAATCAGAATGGTCTCTTCGCAACTCCACGTTGGAAAGGAAATTCAATTTCCATGGAAAATCATTTTCTCCGGACTTCTAGAAGGGCTGTATTGCATTTCTAAATTCTCAATTTCAGAAAACTAGGATATCGTTGCTGTGTACAAAGGATGGAAGCTCGCTTGTAATTATCTGAATTGAGGTAAGCACTTCACAATTTCAGGTTTCTGCTTGTAGGAATATTGAGGTTTATAAATCATGTATATTCAAAACCATCATAGTAGAACGCAGCGATCACTGAAGATCGTAATTTCCTTCCCAGTAGTATGAATTTCATTTGGAATTCCTGATTGGCTAGATTTGAGCATTTATCCCTCTCACAATGAAATGAGAAGATAACGGCCGATAATTCAAATGGGCATCCCCAACCCTTCTCACTATCTCATTGAGTCCCTCAATCCTACCTTCATGGCGAAGGAATGCTGCGTTGTTGTATAGTCATCAAGTGTTATGGTTCGAGTCATCTCACTTCGGATAGCACGTGACCATAAGGCCTTGTACTATTTTTCAGCTTTTGCAAAGTCATCCATCATTATGCATGAAAGCGAATAAAAAGCTCCATCTCAGGTCTCACAGCATTTCTCATGCAAGCTTTGTGGTGATAGCCAATATACACAGCCTTAGCACGCTCAATGCTTAGTGGCGCAGTAAGTGTAATGTTTATGGTATAGCCGATGCAATACCAAGGTGGGACGTCGGGGTTGGTTGTAGTATGCACGAGAGTAATAAGTCAAGAGTCCCGTATAGTTATAAGTATACTAGTGTATTGCAAATAACTATGTTGAGTTAAGCACGAAGTTCCTATCTAAGGAAACTAGCTACGCTTATATAGAACCTTCCTGCTCTAGGAACTTCTGTGGATCCTAAACCCCTTAGGCTCCTAGATCCTATAGGCCCTAAGGTCTATACAGTATCCATCACGTGATTCCTGATCACATGATCTTTGGTGCCCTTCGTCCCTGGTTCTCTGTGCCGTACCTTAGTACTGCCAAGCCTCAGGCCTAAGACTGCACGTGATAATGAAACCGTAACACTAAATGTTGGAATCTGACACAACTCTGACTTGTTGGGTGCACAGTATCACTGCAATCACAAGAATCATAGGTAGGACTCAATTAGGGCAAATCAAGTGTATTGACAACTGTGTAGAAATAAACTACAAGGGCATTCAGGCCACATATGAGGACTACAAGCGAGACGTGCTTGAAACAAGTGCCAGACCACTATTATTGCCTTAGGCCACCGGGCATACTTCAACAACTAAGCTGCAGGGCGCCCTCGCCGGAATGACTCCACCGGAACCTCAAGAGTCACCACCCCCATAACTCTGCTCAAAAACCTTCCCCATGAGAGTTGCTTAGTCGCAAAAATTTGTCTCACAATATTGGGGATTCGAAAATTGTGTTTATATCTTACCACAAGACCTAGAAGGATTTCCATCACAAGCGATGGGCGCCTGGGATGAGAAAGGCATGGTTTATAAAGAGAAGGATGAAAAGAACATGAGTTATGGGAAGGGTATGGGTTATGGAGAGAAGAATGGAAAGAATATGAGCTATGGGGAGAAGTGTGACGAGTCACAAACATTACCGCATCCACCAGCCTACACAGAAAATCCTTTCTCTGATCCAAATCCACCTCCCGAAGATCTAGATCGAGAAGCTTTCTCCAATGACCCCTCCACCATCTCTTGTCAGATCCCGGGAGCTGTCATCATCGTCAAGTGCCTCTTGAAGCTTTCGTACTCCCAGCCGCAATTTATAGTAGGCGATCTCATTAATCTCGAGAGCATGAAACTTGGGAACTTGGTTGTGGGTGAGAATCGACGAACTGGTGAAAGGGTTGAGGTGCCCTGGGAATGTTTCTTCACTGTGCCGTTCACGCAAAGGTGTGCCTGCAAGCTGAGTGGTCTCAGTTTCTGCAGTTGTATTGTTGAGAGTTATGAAGAGTATATGGTAAATTTGTTTACATTGGGGAAAATTGTTGTACAAATTCGCTGACCATCGTGAGATTCGTCTGGCTTCTGGGAAAGTCAAGAAGAATGAAACACAGAGAGAACCAGCCATGGCAGAACTTGTAACGCCAGATTTTACAAGGCCGGAACCAGTCATTCCGGAATCCGCTTGGCCAAAATTCAGAAAATCGAGATCAGGCATCACATACCAACACCCAGCGACTGCCGCAGGCCAACGAGTTGGCGCAATCCTCAGAGTCAAGCAGAGGCCATGGTATGGGGCAGGATTCGGTCCCAGAATTCAAGTCGAAGTTGGCGATTTTGTCAAGATCACGCAACACTGCAAAGACGATTCTTCTAAGGTCAAAGGAAGGAACCTGAGAACTGGTGCCGAAGGATACCTGAGATGGGATGCCTTCTTGAAAGTCAGTCCGAGGAGGATCTGCGGTTGTGGGGGTGCATGCTGCTATTGCGAATATGAGGACTACGAGGCAAGCATGAAGAGTGAAGCGGCAAATATTGGTTACAGACAGAAGGAAGAGTCTGACAGGGAAGAGGATTCACCGGAAAATGGGAAGGTAAAGATAAGGAAGAGACTCCATTTCTTGTTCACAGGAAAGTGAGGGTTCTCCACGAATAGAGCTCTCTTTGTAGGATATTCCACTAATTTTCAAACATGTACTCCTAAAGGGCTGGCTTTCCTTGCCAAAGCCTCAATTATCACGGGCTTCTTTTAAAGAAATGATAACTATTTACTACGGAAGGTTCTTCCAAGACCGTATAATTTCGCCCCATCTAATCTCAAGGTCCCATTCGGCTTCATCACCATTCCCCAAGCCATCATCACCTTCAGAAAAGCAGCCACCAAACTCTTGGCACAGGATCGATGCCTCACCCCTATTAATCCTGAACCGATTCAACTTCATAGCTTGCGCGTAGCCAGCAGAGGCATCTCCACCTGCTTCAAGCAAGCTTTAGCAGTGGAAGCGGTCCGGCAATAACAGCATTTCGCACAAGACATCCCTTTGAATTCCCATGCGATGGGAAATCGCGATTTCGTGCTTTCGGGAAACCACTTTCATTGTCAATATCAGCACCGTATCTCAACAAAGCTTCCGCTACAGCTGCATTCCCACATCTCACAGCAACAGCCAAGGGGCTGCCATAATTACACGACTGGTTCCCAAGACAATGGGTCCAACGAAGTCCATCACATAGATCATTAGCATTTACATCGAGATGGTAGACCTCGATGAGATGTTTGATCGTCGCCTTTGCTAACAGGGGATCATCGCAGCGTGAGACTTTGTGCAAGGCGATAGTTCGGCTTGGATCAGCGCCGTGAATTAGAGGAGATCAAAGGTAGCGATAGATCCCAGAGCAGCTGCTTCATTGAGTACTTTAACGGTGTCGTCTCGATTGGATGGTGCTCGTGATTCAAGCCCGATGGCTTCGGTATGATAGCGATAATCGGGGTTTAGGTTAGGATCAACACCTTGTTGGAGTACCCACTCAACTAATCCCCGATTTGCTAAGTTTCTCTTAGATTCATTATCAGAAAACAAATTCGACATCAAGAATAACAAACGTTCCAGTGCCAACTTACACTAGGAATTCCCGTGCCTTCTCCTTAAGATGGTAGCCCCACGTTACCATACTCTGCAAGACATCCAAGGGAACCCCTTCCTCCACCCAGCTAAGGAAAATAGTATTTGGATTGGCGCCAAGTTCAAGCAGGCATTGAATGATTTCTATCCTAATCTGTCCCTCAACTGTTGCCATTCTCAAAGAGTCGTCAAGATCTGTTTGGTGGAGATGTCCAGTTTGGAAATGCCTACGAATCTCAGCAATATCTCCAGCTTCGACAGCGTCTTGTGCTGCATCTAAAGCTTGGCGGTGGATTTTCAGTTGCTGTTGTGCACCGAGCGTCGGAGATTTGCCCATGCCTGTATTTGGGATTTGAGAGTTGGCAGCGACGGTCTAGGATGCAAACGAACCAGGTGGGCAGAATATTGGGGCAACTCTTGTTGTCAAACAAAAACCCTATTACCACTATTTGTAAAGCTTGACGAAAACTGGGGATTGAGGTTGGAGACCATATTAAACTGCTGGACTTCTCAAAGAACTCTATGGTTCTAAGAGCTAAGAAACCGAGGACTGGAGATGAAGGACGAGTTCAGTAGAACGCATTCAGGACAATTATGTTGCTGTACTGACCACCCTGCTATTACAATTGCGATGATTTCGAGAAGAGCTAGGTGTACAAACACAAGTGACAAGGGTGTGATCGGGACGGGAAATTGGTACCCAAAGCAATAAGAAGCAATTAACCATCAACCAAAATGCGAGTATGCGCTAAGATTAATTTTACCAAGTGGTGCATCTAGTTCCAGATAACCTACATCGTTTGAAGAATGGAACTTTCCTGTTGATTTCCTGGAGTTGTTCTTGTTGCAATGCGGGGTAATTGCGGGGTATAAATTCTCGCTTCCTGAATTCGCTTGGATGGTCTCAGGGGCGCGTCCACAATTCTTCCTCTAAAAGAAATTGCTTACGCCAAAGAACAAATTCCCTGTATCATACTTTTTTCAGACCGCTGCTGCTTCGAAAACTTGTTGCAATGAGGTTGAGCCGTATCTCTCTTTTTGTCTAAATTGGTGAGGTGATTTGGGAGCCATGCGGTCTGCCGTTGTCGTTTGCAATGGCTCAAAATCAGCAAAGAAAAGCTATTTCGCATTTGTCGTAGGTCAGGTGCAGGTGCACACCTGGAACCTTGCATAGTATGGTAAGATTTTGCGTTTGGGCACAGCGTTCATTTAAGTTAAATGAGAAGATAAGTACTCTTCTGGCCCAGAAGAAAGGTGGACCATTTTTCTAGACTCCGTCCAAGAGTCTTATTCTCCGAGCTAAAGCCACCACGCTGCGAATCAAGGGCACATCTATCCTCAATGTCGACCACCACGGAATTCAACGATCTCCGCTGTCCAACTCTAGCGACGGCAATGCCAACGCATTCCAAGAACGGGATCGCCCGTGCAGTGGGCCCGATGACCGTGGAAGGGCAGCAAGTCGGCGGTATTTTGGCACTGAAGTGGACCGTTCGTATTCCACTCCAATATGAGCACCCAGCTATAGGAGATTGTGTCAAGGTATTGAATCACGATGCGCCGCATCGTGTTGTGGTTAAAAGCTTGAAAGGAAGAACAGTGATCAATATGCACTAGAAATCATTTTAACCCGTGCCCTATCAAGGCAAAGGGAATTAAGTGTTTGTTAGACTAGAGAATATCGTTGGGTCTATGAGAGCTACGAGGATTTCTTGGTGGGTTCCTGTGTATCTAAGAATTAGTCAACGTGCTGATAGCGAAGTAGAAGCGACAACCCACTCGAGACAATACGATCTGGGAATTTCCTGCATCAGAAAATTGCCACCTCCAGGAAACTCATACTCTAGCCGGACAAAGCGTCGACGCCGTTCTCATTGTGAAGCAAAAGCCTTGGTTCCCAAACAATTTCGGCCCCAAACTCGGTATCAAAGCAGGGGATCATGTCAAAATTCTAGAATTTTCTGCACGAGACTGGCAAAGAGTAAAAGGTCGGAATTGCCGCATACTCAAGGAAGGATTTACAAGATGGAATGCGTTTAAAAGTGTTAACACACGAGAGGTTTGTGGATGTGGCAAGCACACTTGCTATTGCAAGTACGACGACTTCGAAGAGAGTATGAAGTAGTTAAGCGGGCGCATGGCCATAACTCTGTTTGAGCGAGGACTATGGCTCAAGTATCCTGGTGGAATATCTATGAAACATTTTGTTCCCGCTGTTGAAACGGTAGAAACTGTGGCGCCGAGATGTGACGTGGGGGCCGGTGTTCAATAGTCAAGTCTCCAAAGTTGTGTTCGGGAAGAGCTCTGAATCTTTGATTGAGTCTCGCGAGTATCGTTTTACAATTTTCTACTCTGAAGATGGGTGTCCGCCTTGGTAATAAGGATTTCGATGTGCGCGTCTGGGCTCCCTAGACCCGTCAGCCGGCCTCTCGATTCCCAATCTGTTGGGCTCATATCTAATAGAGGATTTTTTCTCAACTCTTTTATTGTATTTTCCTCATGCCGCTCAACTAAAACCCTTTGCTTCATCTCTTCCATCTTCCTCTCCACAAATGGTCCCATAGCCCTCCTTTTGTCATCGCCAAGCAGATTTATTCTTGTCTTCCAAAGCTCGTTCTTGAGGATATCATTTCCCCTGTCACCAGAGAACTTCTCATCGAGAAACTTCCAATAGACACAATCAAAGTCCAGCTTTTCCTTGCGGCATAATTGAGCAAGAATCTGCCCGTTTCACAACTTTCTCTCATGTCTTCAGCAAGCTTGAAGGGCAAAGTATCGCCAACGAGATGGAAACTCTCCTCGGCACGCTGCATAGCTACCAGCCAAGTTTCCAGGTGACGGGAGTACGTTTTGACCCAATTATCAATACCATCCTCCCACATCTCAGGTATATCAAGCAACAACCACCATGGCGGATCAAGCACAAACTGCGCAGGCGCAGCATAAGCAAATTCCCAGTCAATCATAGCGACAACATCTTCTTCATCATTCAATAGAATATTTCCAGGTCGGAAATCGTCACACCAGAGCCAGAAACTGCATGTCTTATCCGGCGCTGGGGAAAGCTCCGTGGACTCGAACTTGTGTTGAGCGGACCAGTTATCTTCCTTAAAACCGAAAGTTGAAAGTTTCCCTTCCTTGGCTAATTTCAAGAATATTTGGCGGGCGACATATTTATTCCTGTAATCGTCGGCTGAGGTGACAAGATCATTGTGCTGGAAGACAAGCTGCGCGATATGCATTTCCGCCAATGCAATATACCACTCATCGGTCGTAGTATAGGTTCTACTCGTCGGAGGAAGGACTGAGCGTGGAACATTGGCGAGCTGGAGCATATTGTTCATATTTTGGATGATGGGACGTCCGGCCACAGAGAAGGAACCATCGTCACCTTTAGCCAAAGATCCAATACACGGAAAACTGTGGCGAAAAACCTATAACAAACCAGTTGCCGCCTTGCCATACAGTCTTTCAAGTGTTGATTCCGAAAATTTGGTATGTAGCTTATGAGGCGTATCAGGGTCATCTCTAGGGTCTGTTAATGCGTGTGATAAAGTCCACCGATTTTTGACATGCGGAAGGACAATAAAAGAACCAAGATCGGAGTTCTGACCACTAAATAGTATTTTTGAAATTGGCACCGTGGTATTTCCTGCTACGAACTTTGCTGTGGCGGCTTCTGAGAGACTATTCTCATCTGGGAATTGGGCGAGGCCAGGACATGGAAGTCGAACCATGACATCGTCAGAAGTCCCTTCAACGCTTATTCTATACAAACGTTATATCCGCCAAAAATCACCGGAGGCACTAACGTCGCGGGTTTCCCATATTTTTGCCGAACTAGGGATTCCACTTTGCGATAGGTGGCTTGACGTCGAAGTTGCTTCTGTGCTTCTTTCCACTCTTCGTCATTCTTGTCCCATGCAAGATTGTCAAAATCTTCTCGACTGTTGTACATCTGATCCATTGTCTCCTAAGAAGGTATTTGGAGAAGGTGGACCATGAGGTAAGAAACCCCAATTGCCATCGGAAGTGCTTGAAGTTGATGGTCACCTCCACAAGCACCGTACCTTCTGAAGCGCCATCAAATTGGCAGCATTCTTCACCATGGAGAACATTTTGCGTTCGCTCATCAACAAATATATGCGAATCAATGTAACGGTGAGATGCGAGGGAGTCGAGAAAATCTTGGCAATTTATTTCCGAGGTTGGCAAGGCGCTAGACCTAAAACAGAACCTCCGAGTAGATCTCCTCCATACACATCTGGATTTATGACAAGCACTAATTTTTGAAGCGATTTACAAACATTTCTACCAAATCCAGGAAGCACAAGATATAGACGTATTTCAAGCGTTTGTTGCGATCCAACAAAACAATAATTGTTGGCGATCGTGAAGAAGATAATATTGCGTACGCGGAAAGCTATAGCAGCCAGCACTTCAACCCCACGAATGAAATACTTGCTCTCAAAGTCTCACTGCATACCTAACTAATTTATTCACATCTGAAAGCATCCGTTCTCTCTCCTCGTTCAAAAAGGATCGCAATAAAAGGCTCAATTTGATTTCTTTGTCATGATAACCAACAACCAAAAAAGAAATTCCTTTTTGTTTTCCCTTTTTTTCCCCAAAAGCTTCCCTCAGCTAACTATGTTGAGTGCGAGTAATTTAGAGTGAAGAAAGATGCGAGCAAACACGATAAATTCGTCAGTGACTTTTCAGCATTCCCCCACGCTTTGCGGGCCTGCTATTCGTTCTTCGTACCTTCTGATGAGAAGATTAGGCTTCGCTTGAGGCATGCCAACGCATCAAACTTGCGTTGTTGACAAGGGAGACCAATTGAGCGACTTGAAATTGATGCTCTCCCGATTTTCGTTCTTAGTTTTGCCAACGCATCAACCCAAGGTCTGAGCCGTCGCTCAACCCAAACCACAGGACGTCGACATCGCCGATAGAAAGGGAACGTACCAGGCATTCCTCAACTAATATTTTACACAGCCATCAGATTACATTAGAATCCCACTCGATCAAGATAAATTCCAATATTATGCACGCTTCCAAACTCTTGTAAATGGTATCAAGAAAGCCTTGTCGGTCAGTGTGCCTTCAGTACGTGTGGTGCCAATTTCTCGATGAGAGAATTGGGGTGTAGCTATTTGTACCTAGATATGCAAACCACCTACTTTTCAAACAAGCGAGACCAGTTGTGCAGCTTCTTGGTGGTGCCCTCCGCATTTTCGTTTCTTAATCGCACAATGGCACCACAGGAGTACATCCGGTGTCTGAGCCGTCGACCGAATTAAAATCACAAAATATAGCGCTCAGTCAATAGAGTTTAAAAGCATCAGTCGCTTCTCTACTCTCAGTTTCGAGATTGGAAACCCACAAGACAACAATTCAGCCGTAATAACAGGGCCGTCTAAGTCTAATAGAATACCCTCTTTTAACTCCTAACGTTTCGGAGACACAGAATATGCTGCTTCACTCTCCGTAGAACCGCTGACAGATTTCGCCTCGGTATTGTGAATAGAACCAAAATACACCGGCTCCCATATTTTGTATTTGAAAGGACTGAGGCGGACTCGCGACCCAGCCGAGCTTTGGTCCCTATCGTCAGTATGGAGTACCTTTCCTTTTCGGTGAGAAGACCGAGGTGTCCACACTATTTCTTCATGCCATAACCTTGCACAGGAGATAAGCGAGCCCAGTTGAAGAACATGTTGCTGAAGAATCTCGCCATTCTGGTTCGCGTGTGTTTATGCAACAGAAGCGAGGTCTGAGCCGCCGCCCGGGTCAATATACAATACCTCGACTTAACCAATAGAAGTCAAGAACGCCAGTGTCTTCCCAGATTTTGGTTTCGATGGACTTGACTCGAACCTTCTCTTGCTAAAGCGTCATAACAGGGCATCGTGCCAAAGAAAATTGCTTTCGCATTCTCAAGCATTGCGCTCTCCTTGTCATGAAATCTGGCTGGATATGAGGGGTCTCCGAAGCCAAGCTCATGCGGCTAGAAAAAATGCTCCGATGTTAATTCATTGAAAGAGCGAATAAAATTTTAGCAACCCAGTCGCCTCTATATTTTGGTTTCCAAAGAAGCGACCCGTTACGTCGACCGGCTGAGCCGTCAATTGACTCAGTCTTTCGCGAGTGCCGTAGCTTTCGGTGAGAGAATTGAGGCTCGGGCTCCATGCATGTGGAATAAGCGAGCCGAATCAAGCGACTTGGTGATGATGTCTTCCTCGTTCTCGTTTCTCACTTATACGAGGAGCTGGTTTTTGCACTCCCCTCTGACATCACGAAGAACATAACGTTTGAGCCGTCGCCCGGAAATAACGACGTACTTTTGTGGCGTGTACCTTTTGTTTCAGGAATGTTTGGACCAGCTTTGATATAAATTCTTGGGCAATGTCTATGTCAAAAAAAGGAATTCTCCTTACAGCCCTAGTTTCTATTTCCCATGTAATCTGTCCAGACAATACAAGGGGCTCGAGACTAGGCGAATTGTGGTTCGAGAAAGCCAATAGAATTGCGGAATACTCATCGCTCCTCAAGTTTTAGGTTTCGCTGATCTGAGTCAAATTCGCATTGTAATGAGCCGTCGCAACAGGGCCTCAAGCCAACGAAATGCCCTCTTCGATGCCTTAAGGCTGGCTTTTATGCAGCTAGTTCAAGAGAGACTACAGACCAAGATCTTGTGGTTCTTAGGAAATAAGCCTCTTTACATATAGCCAGTCAGACCAAGCACGAGATCCGCCTCTTATATTTCAGTTTCAAATATCAAACATCCACTTCACCTTTTGTGTATTTTGCTGAGCCGTTGAACAGGGTTCAAATCCAATAAGATGCACATATTCTCAATACTTGTATAGATCTCATACAGCTTATTTTGTAGGGCAGTTTCCTAACTGAAAATTGAAGGGGAAAATGTCACCACTTTCTATCTATCCAGTCAAACTAAAGTTTAGCAGTCGTTTCCCACATTTTGGCTTCAAATATGAGTACTCGGTGTTCGAACTGCTGAGCCGTTAAAACAGGGTTTGGAGCCACCATAAACAACGTTCTTTCAATCAAAAATGACAAACTTCATGCAACCTCCTTCGAACGTTTGCAGAGACAGACTCTTGGAGTTCTCAAGGCAGACTGTTACACGGATAAGCCAATAATACCAAAGCATGAAAGTCGCTCCCCCAATTTTAGTTTCGATTTTCACCCAGGAGGCACTACTGTACAGATTCTGCTGAGCCGTAAAACTAGCGTTCAGTCCAATGAAAACCCCCTTTGACCACCAAACACTTTTTCTCATGCATTCTCTTCCAAAAGATGCGCAGGCGGGTTCTTGAAGTTCTCGAGGCAGAGTACAACCTAGATAGAGCTAATAATCCAGCATCTCACCAGTCTACTCCCCAATTTCCGTTTTCAAAATGGAGCAAAGTCAAACACTGGTTTGAGCCGTCAAACCAGGGCTTAGTCCAATAAAAAAACGTTCCTTTAAGCCTGGTAACTTTTTCTCATGCAGCCTCCTCCCAACATATCTATGAGGCAGATTCTCGAAAGTTTTCCGTACAGGGTACAACCCGATAGAGCCAATGAAGACGAGGAACACCAGTCTCTTCCCCAATTTCAGTTTCAAATAACCACCGCGAAAAGCCACTGCTGAGCCGGGAAAACAGGGCTTCATCCAATAAATACACGCACTTTTAAGCCTCATGCAGTCTTCATGCAGCCTGCTCCGAAGATGCGCAGGCAGGCTCTCAAGGCAGAGTACAGCATGTACTAGCCAATGAAACTACAGCACAGCAGAGCCTTCCCCAGTTTCAGTTATGGGTAGCCGAAGTTGGGAGATCCAGGAGCTGAGCCGTCGGCATAGAAGGTGCCTCTTTCACACCCAGACCAGCACCTTTCATGCACCCTTTTTCGCCAAATGCGCATGCTGTCTAATCCTCCAGCTCTCCAGAAAAGTATAGCAAATTACCACAGAGATATAGCCAATAGAAAGTGTTAGATCTAGCCTCCCCCCATTTTGATTTTCGAATAAGCAAAAAAGGACATGAACAAATCTTTTCCCAGCTAAGCCGTTGTTCCAGCGTTGAGACCCCTAAAGCGAGAAAAACCACCCCGCAATTACCCCGCCAATGACAATAAAGCACAGTGTAAAGGACCTGTACTTCAGGAGAAAGGATGACTAGGTTGTAAACGACAACCGTTACGTTTAGAAATATAATAGCAAGAATTAAGAAAAAATTAGGGAGGATTTATCATGGACACTGAACGTCTCGAAATTCCAATTATTTCGTCAACTAGCAAGTTCAGATATGTGAAAAGAAATAAAAGTTACGTATAAACAAGCTCAACACAAAGTTAAAGAAATACAGACCGAATCATACACCACGGTACCTGAGCTCAACTCAATACCCAGTACTACAACACGGCCCAACCCCTTCCCTACCCAACCCTCTCCCCCTCAAAATCCCCTCCATCGCATCTCCACCTTCACCCCCAGCACCCGCCTCCTCATTTCCCCTATTCCGCCCAATCGCAACCGTCGCCCTCTCCACCGCCCTCCTAGCCTCAACCCCCAACTCCCTCTCAACCAACTCCCCACAAACCCCAAACCAATACCCGAAAACATCCCGATCTCTCTCCGCCCTCTCTCTCTCATCCCCACCACCCGATAGACCACCAACACCAGGCACACCCTCCTTATTAAGTTCAAACATACCCATCGCAATATCTTTCGTTTCCTCCTTTTTCTGTTCAACAGGAACTATCCTTGAAATAAGCATGCGACCAACAAGGTTACCAAATTTAGCCCTCGGAGTCGTCTCATCGCTATGGTCAAGATTACAAAGTAATTCGAACCCCGTTTCTCTCGCAAGATCATCTATGTTTCCCTCTTGGGCACGCTGCGCGTCACTCATTGCGGCTGCGATGTCGTCTTCTTCTTCGCGTGCGTCGGTGTTGGTGTAGAGGGCATCGGCTGCGAGGAGGGGGTTCGCTCGTGCGTTTGCGAGAGCGTCGCTTAGGTGTTGTTTGGGGTCGATGTTGAAGGGTGGATTTCGAATGACTCTGTTGAGTTCCATGAGAAAGAGCCCGAGGATCTTGGACTCTCGGAGAGGATTTCCTTGGTTCGTTCTTTGGAAGTAGCGCATGACCTGTGCTGCGATTTTGCGTAGGCGGCGGTTGAGTCGGGCGAGGAAGCGGATGTGTTGATGTAGAGCTGGGGGAGGGTTGTGAAGCGCACCGCTCCTCCCAAGTGAGATAACTTCGTGAAACTGTGCTTCTGTTTCTCGAGTGATCCTGGTGAGTAACGTGGCATGTAACTGACTCAAAAGGTCCTCTTCTCCTTTAGCTCTTGCTTCGCGAATTCTGCTGAGCAAATTTGTGATCTCTTGTGCTAGCAGCGTGCGTTCAGTCCGGAATGCCCGCTGTCTCTCTGTTCGTCTGACAACATCTGCAAGCGACTTGGCCACCAAATAGGTTTCTCGATATCTTGGCATCATGCCCATGCCATCTTTGATTCTCTGCTCCCACCTGTCTAGACTTCCGAGGAAGTGGTCTCTATCCAATGGCATCTCTGTCCAACTAGCAAGTGCGTTGGGTCTTCGAACTTTATCAGTCTCGTCGTAATTGCAGATATTGGTTGCGCTTTTGAAAGGTTGTAAGAATGAGATTCCCACTGCGGCCACACCTGCATTCCAGAAGTTATCATGGTGGATAGCTTCCATCCACTCCGCCATAACAGGAGAATAAGTAATGTGCTTATCAACAGCTGCAAGCCCTCCAAGAATCGGCCTGGAGGGTACTATCACGTTTTCGAATCGATTTGGATAGTTCATTAGGGTAACGCCTAATAATGGACTACCATTGATGATGTTGTCGTTTCTAACAGGGCTTAATGACGTGAGTTGGCCTCCGACTACATGTTTTTCAAATGCACGCCCAAGCTCCGATGCAATATCGTTCTCGAAGTATGGTTCAGATTTAACAAGAGCAGGAAACTGCGAATGACCCATCAAGGCAATGTTCGTAGAGTGCTGAATGAGGGTCAGTTCTAAAGTACTCGACAAGGAAGCGTGAAATCTCACCATAATTTCATGGACGAGGATGAAAGCAACGAATGTTCGCTGTACCATTCGTTCAGAGGTAGTCAGGTCATTGCGCAAGAAGGGTTGCAGAACTCCCTTTGCCAATTGAACGTCGATCAGCTCGGCAACCCGTGGAGTACCATTAAGCATACCAAGGTCTATGTCAGGCTTTGAATAATAACCCTGAGTGGCGCCTGACCAGCGAAAATTAGGAGTTGGAGTTTCTCGATCGTAACAATTGCACAACCCATCGCCGATACCTAGCTGAAGCTTGATTTCCAACGCCCGGTTTAGAAAGCGATATCGACTGAGTCTTTCTTCATCGTCCATTTCACCAGGTTTTCGCTGAAAAAAGTATCGTAATGGTCCCATGTAGGCCCTCTCGATGTTATTCCTCAGATCAAGATGTGCAGGTACATCCCTATACTCCCCACAGACTAAAGCTTCCACCTACTGATATATTAGACGATCAAATTGTAAAATGTGCTCCGACTTACGAAAGTTTTGCCTAGCACACATATGTAGATCCTGGTAGCAAGTCTCAATATAGGTTCCAATATCTGCCACACAACAGGATTATGGGCATGCCAGAGTCCGTCATGCCCCTCTGGAACTGAATAGCAATCACCAACGGCCTCGATTGGACAAAACCTTCGGGGGACCAACATTTGGTTAGTTCTAGATTCCCAATTCTTAATTTGTAAGAATGGACTATCTGGTTAGCTGTCAATCAAATTAAAGCGCGAAGAGAAACCTACAGGATTGGATTGGTTAGGGATTCCCGATTCATCACCTCTGACTCTGATAATGCGCCCATATCTAATAGATCTCTAGCAGAAAAGCCAAAGAAAGTATTTTTCTGATACCTTTCGATTGTGTCGATGAGCTGGATTTCAGCTGCTGTGTGTATGATCGTGGGTGGGTGAGTCGGAGTGTAGCCTGGGTCATATATTGACATAAGTATGTCATAGAGCTAGGATTAACTTACTTGATTTCCCTTGGTGATGGAACAGCCGCCATGTATCCAGCTCTTCCGGGAGAACATTATGCTTCCTGGCGTATGGAGTGGGTTTGACGCTGGCCATAACGAGCGTGCTGTAGCTAGATGGCTGAGCTCAAGAACTGGCGTACATAACATTGACATACGAAATTGACAAGAAGACAGGCAGAAATTGCACATGCATAATAGACCTGATGGTGTCTCTGCCATGTCCGGATGCGGGCCGGCATTCTTTGCAAGATACCTTTGTTCATTAAAAGCTTCAACGAGATAATGAATTGTTAAAGACCAAAAAGTCACAACCAATAAAGGAAGGGTAGGGATTCGATGATATTCAGTTTCTTTGTCTCCTGCCAGGGAATTCGCGTCTTGACAAATGTACCTGGAAAAGAAGCTGGGATCAGCGGAAATGAACGTATGGAAGCGCGGAGAGAATGTTCAAGATCTCTTCGTCTCTTCGTAACTTGATCTGTATTCAACGGCTGCGGTTAGTATGATGAACAAGGCGGGACAATAGGCAACAAGTTCATTAGGAGAGGGCGATCATACTAACAGTCTAAGTAACGTGTGGGGGATAATCAGTGGCTGTCAACTTTCGATTCGTCTCGAGTAGAAGCTCGATGTCGAAAAGAGACAGAGGTGGGAGACACGAGATTGACACAGACTTATTCCTGAATTTAAAGGCTCTTGCCTGTTCGAAAAGACTTGCTAGTGGGAGTTCTTCGGGATTAGGAGGGGAAGGTGCAACCCTCCGCCTCAAGAGAGATCTTGAAAAGCATGCCTGCGTACATAAGGTTCAAGTCGACTGAGCCGCAACATCATATACCAAATAATCTTCAAGAGATTAAAGTAGGGCCAAACAGTACCTCGAGATATGGCGCGTCACGTACGCAGAGGCACTACGCTGGAGGGTAGTCGGGTCACTCTCAATCATTGCTTCTGCCTGCAAAGAAGGTACACCGCAAAGTCTCTGCGTAACACGATAATCGTGCCCGCCTCCATAACGGGTGTTGGTGTCCTTCCAAGCTTGCTGACCAAACTTCGGCACAGAGGGAGGGGAAGTCTGCTCTACTCCTTCCTCAACATCAAGCTGGCACAGCTTGCTGAACGACACACTTGCAGGGACGAAAGGAATGAGCTTCCATTCCACGTGACACCGTCACTAGTTGGCGATTCACTTCAACCGTGTCGCGACTCGCGCGACGAGCTTTTTGCCACCTCGTCTCTCAAACCAACCCCTCCATACTCCAACCCCGCGCGACTTGAGAATGCTAACATGTATCGGTCGTTGCGGGCGGCTCAGAAAGCTGCCATTGAAGGCGAGGGAGCTCAGGAGATAGACACGCAGGCTTGCATGGAGTTGCAAAAAGCAATTTTTTCGGTAGGATCCCAGGCTTCACGGATGGCGACAGCCATTCGGCGCCCAGGTTTGCACAGACAGCTGACGGTCGCGTAGAGCAGCCCAGCACGACCACCACAAAACGCGCCAACGACCAACGCGTCTCCTCCAACCCAGAGTGAGCTTTATCCTACGATAATATCACAATCCCTTACGACAGGCCTAAAATCGAAAGAGGCCCCATCAGCGGAGCGTCTGCTAGGTAATGGCATTGCGGCAACAACTGCAGCCACGACGATACAGCCAAATCCCCTGGTGAATGGCCCATCGGACCAGGCTGAGATACACAATGCTGGCCCAAAAGTCTCGATCGACAGTATTCGCATAAGAGGTGGCATCCGCCAGATGAGCTTCCTCTCACGACCTGATGCTGTCGAAGGAAAAGTCTTGCAGGCGACTATAATTCGGAAACCTCCACCGAAAATGGATACCGATGCGCTTGACGATCTTACGCAGAAGAGCTCCATGTCTCTCACACAGAAGAATTCGGATTCGGCATACGAACAGTTTAACATTACTCGAGTCCCTCGTGATCACTACCTATTAGCATCTCAGGATGATGGTCATATAGTAGAAGGTCATGAAACCATATGGAAACAGCAATACTCCGCTCGAACGGACTCAACCGCGCATACCTACAAAGAGAATGAATCGAACCATATCGCTCTCAATTATCGACCCGAGAACGACGCTGATATGGAAGAGGAGGACGCGGAGTCGCAAGATGACTCCTACGCTCAGTTGCCTGAACACATCCAACAACCGTCCCTCGAACCACAAACACCAGCACCACCGATCAATCCTTTCAAGAATAGAGGCAGTGTTCTCAAGGGAGCAGATATGTTTGGTGCAACTCAACCGTCTTCGATTGGTCGTCATGTTTTTAGCCCGACCTCATCACGGCCTTCACCGGATGTATACAACGACTTCTCCTCGCCTCCACCGCCAGCTCGGCGAAATTTTTCTTCTCCTCTTACGAGAGGCAGGCATAACAATGCGTACGTTGATGATCAGCAAGATACACCAAAGCAATCCTCCGTCCAAAGCTTGTTGGCTAGGGTAGCTAACACCCAAACGCCACAAGCCACGATGTCGCGGCTTTCTGGTGTCCAATCCTTCGATACTGGCCCCGCGCTTCGACCCTCGAGCTCTATTCCTGAGCCACGGAAATATAATTCTATGAAGGAGAGTCAAGAGAGGCGAAGAAAGGAATCGGAATCTTCTACACTTGACTCCGACTCCGACTTAGAATCGGGCTCGGATATAGATGATGGAACTCGACGAAATAGCAACAAGCGAAAACGTGAAGAGGAGATACGAAGGCAATTATCAGCTGTACCATCTCTCCAAGCGCCTGCTGTAACAATGTCTAGCCCTGCCTTGGTCGAAGTACCATCGACCGCTAATCGTCGGCGACGGAGAAGCACAGAAGAGGATTATCTAGCACAACGCGAAGGGATAGACGCACGAGATGCACAACAAGAAGATATTATCACAGACTCTCAGGCACTAATTCCGACCCGTCCGGGGACTCCGATAGAAACCGACTCAGGAACTCCACACACAGCTTCGGTCACAAATCTACTTGGAGTTTCTCAGGCTACAACACAAGATCTACCTCTTCAAGAAGTATCCGCTAATCGACCCGCATTTCGCACCCCACATGCGTCTAAAGAGCTTTCTAGCTCTAGGGATGATGTAGATAGGGATGAAGATCAAAATGTACCAGAGACGAGTCCTCCTGAAGCTCGAATGCGAACGATGGGTGAGATTGGCTTGTCCTTCTCAGCTGCGAATGGTGAGGATGACGATTTTATTCAGAATCCTCCAGGCTTCACCCAAGATGAAGATTTTCACCTTGCGCTCAAAGATGGCATGGTCGAGAAGCCTATAACTTCCACTTATTCCACAATTGTGAATTCTAATGAGGTTCCGGAGATTCCCAACTCGGCTGCAATTGCTCTGAAGAACGAAATAGCCATAGTTCCACAAGATTCTGCAGTCCGTGACTCTCCTAAAGCCTCACAGCCCCCAGACCTAGAACAGCAACCAGCAGGGCAGGTCAAGGGGGCTACGTCGTTAACGAATGCCGTAAGCACAGTTCCACTAGCAAATCAAGCATTTGGGGAAATTATTGACGGGCAAGAACTTAATTTGAAGTCACCCTTATTGACCATACAAAACGCTGGTGACATCGAAATGGTCAACAGCATTCCTATTCTAGAAGAACATCTGGCCATGGCCATTGAACCAAGTAATCCTCAAATACCCGCTGATACGGAACTTGTCGGTCCGGCACGATCTCGGATTGAATTTGTCAAGCCCAAATCCCCACCACTATCCTCATCAAAACGACCTGGTCTAAGATCAAAGGCAGAAAGGAAGAGTACGCCAAAGGCGGCAAGACCGGGAACTACGACCCCTAGCCAAGCTGGATCAAGGGCATCGGTCACCAGATCTACTACGACTAGGTCGTCCAAGCGTTCTTCCACAGAGAACAGCCCGGCATCAACACCACTCTCATCTCCGCCTGCTTCAATGCCCGAGCCCTCGAAACAGATTAGTGAAGTTAGGGATGAAGAGACACCTGTTCCAATAGCAACTAAACGTGTCACGAAGAGACCTTCACGTCTGAGTAGCACAAAGGCAAAAGAGCCCTCTCGTGCCTCTAAACGCCAGTCTATTCCTCGGGCGGCAAAAGAAGACAGTATTGACCCTCTGTCACTTTCTGTCACGAGCACGCCCCGTGCTACGAGGAACACGTCTGGAATCTTTGCGCACATGGCATTTGCTGTCTCGTATGTGAAGCAAGAGAAGGACAAAGAAGCTGTTGTCAGGAATGTAGAGGATTTTGGGGGCACGATACTGCAAGACGGCTTTGATAGCCTGTTTAAACCGTCGAAAACGTCGAATCGAGCAAGCGATGACGAATTGGTGTTGACATCAGCTGCAAAGTCCTTGGGGTTTGTTGCCCTAATTTCCGATGAGCATTCGAGAAAGACAAAATACATGCAGGCTCTTGCGCTAGGCTTGCCGTGTATTTCAGGACATTGGGTTCTGGCCTGTGTTCAGAGAGGCATGATTCTCGACTGGCGGCCATACCTTCTTTGCGCTGGCCAATCTTCCGTATTAGGCAATGCATACATGAGCCGCGACCTCACGACCTATTCTGCTTCTAAAGCTAGATTTAGGGAAATATTTACTGAGCGGAAGAAATTGCTCAGTGACAAGTCGATCCTTGTTGTCGGTAAAGATCGTGCAGACGCCAAGCGGGAAACCTTCATGTTTCTGACACGGGCGTTAGGGCCAGCTCGTCTGAAGCAAGTCGCCGACTACAATGAAGCTCGAAAGAAACTGGTGGAGGCGGAGACGGAGGGAGAGGTGTGGGATCTCTTGTACGTGGACAGCAATGAAAAGGCTGCAGAGTCAGCTGTGTTTGGACCTGCTAAAGCCAAGAGTGGATCTAAAAAGCGCAAGAGGGGAGCACCCCCCGACTCAGGTGCTGTAACAGTACCACCCAAGAGAGTGCGTCTTCTAAGTGACGAAGATGTTGTTCAGAGTCTCATATTTGGTCAGCTTATTGACGAAAGACTGGGGACGAGCGAGCGTGTAGGATAGCGATATGAGTGGGAATGATCTGGCGCACCAAGGCGCAATCGGGTAGTACATACGCATATCGGGGAGTATTTGCTTATATTAAAGGCATGGCATAGCTATCGTCCGGCGAGACAAATGATGGCTGGAGTTCTTTGCTTGCAAAATGATACCACTTTTGGGACCTGATGGGAGGCGAAGGCATCATGGGAGAAGGGAGGGTAGATATGTATATATGTACTAATTGCAAGAATGCTATGAATTCCTTCTGACTACTACCTACACTCACCAATTGATACCTTGTGCCAAAAAAAAAACCGGGAAAGTAAGTCCCAGAGGGAAGTGCAAAAAACTGAGAACGCGACATCAGGTGACTACGTGCTCGATAACCCTGCTAGTGTCTTGGCATTCTTACTTGGACCTGCAATCCGAGTCTTCTCTTCCTCAATTCGCTCAAGAAACACAGTAATAGCTCTTCTAGAGCGCAATTCCTTGTGATAATCGTGCTCCATGGTTTCGCATGTCAACATCATCCTCTCACATCCAAAATGCCTTGGCGACACGCTCAAATCAACCCACTTCGACCCAAATCCTCACGTCCAAAAGCCGTAATGACCCAAGAAAACATTTGAGGATTTACCGTTTTGGTTTTCGAGAATTGCGAGGATTGAATGTAAAACTGGGAGGGATGTGAGTGGGTATTAATTTGATGAGGATTTGAGCGAGTTATCTTTTTCATTCGACTAATTCTTTCTTCCTCCTCTCCCTTCTCCGTTGTAGTTCCACATATTCATCTCATTCATCCTCATCCGCATCCAGCTGGTTCACATCCACACCCCCTTAGCAGTGGCATATATCATCTTCATCGCCGCAGGTACATTGAACCTTGCCAGGCCAGCCTCTTTCCTCCGATCCAACTGATTTTCCCTCTCCTGACTCAAATATATCGTCGTGGAAGTCCTCGCCATAGAGTGACCGGGTTTTACCTTGACCAATTGCGTGGATTCGAGAGAACCATGGTGGAAATGTAGGTCGGTTTTGTATCTGGGGTGAGCGATGGGGACGCGGCGGGGAAGGGGGATGTCGGATTACTGCTCTGTCCATTATTGCTTTGATTGAAGAATTAAGATTTAAGTTTAGCATGTGTCAATCTTTACAAGAGGGGCAGTTTAAAAGGAGGAAGTTTCATAGATGTGCCGAATGAGTGAGAAAAAGCAGTTGAAGAGATGGGAAGATCTCGAGATTAATCCGCAGAGATACTGACGCTATGGTAAAAGCGCGCAGTCACATGTTTTCGTTTGTTTCTTTAATTTATCTTCTGCAACTGTTAAGAAAATTCTAAGATCATCTTATGCGAAGGCGCTATCATCTAGCAGAGCAATATATCACTTACTAAATTCATAGCAATATCACCAGGGGAGATCAACACACCTTCAACTCAGTAAGTGAGGCATTACTTGGCAGAGCGGGACACTCTAAACACTCTCTATTTACGATGTGCAACAAAACTTATTAAGCGAGTATTTGACGACGATAATTGGCCTCGCTTCGTTTTCTCGCTTATAGAGTGTATAAAAAGTGTTTATGTGTAAAATACACTTTATGCACTTCCATTTACGACATGCAACAAAGGTTTGTAAGCGAGCTTTAGGCGAGGTGATTGAATTCGCATTCGGATCTATAGATTTGATGTGATTGAATATAACCTGATGCATGAAATATTTTGAGTATTATTATTCACGAAAAAAATTTCGTTGTAAGAGCTTTTGGTAGAAAAAACGGGTGACTCGCCCACGGACGTATGTTTACGTCGCAAATTGTTCCTATTACGGATCGTGCAAGCTTTGCTTCGTATTCATGCCGTTCAAGTAGAGGAGAAGGTTTCGTCTTTCGAAATATGATTCATTAATTTGTAAATTTGTACTCTATACACATGAATTCAAGCTACTCGGTCAATCTTCCCACCGATTGCTCTTTTCAGGCTCTCCCAATTTTTCAGGCTGTTCCAAAGGAGGTTCAATTTCGAAGATAATACCGTTCTCAAGAAAGCGGACCTTCTTCTTGTCTTTCTTCTTGTCATCACAATCTTCGACAATAGCTCGATTCAGCCATAGCTTCTTAATCACAGCAATGTTCGCACTCCTAAATCCGACCGGCCATTCATTCGTACTTTTGTCTTTCGAGAATTTCGGGTTCTTGATAGCGTAAGTTGGGCAGCCCACTATTGAGCATGGTTCAGGCACCCGGCCTTTTGTCGTCATTTCGAGAATTCCATCGAAGTCGTCACAATCTTCCGCGAACTCAAAAGCTGCTTTATTGGTTACGATAGGGAAACCGTTGAGTGGGTACAATGCTCTGCGTTTTCGACAGGGTCGAAGAGTTAGCGTGATGTGGCAGTCCTCGAAGGTGGCGAGTATGTGGCACATACTCGATGACGGGTTGAGGTTCTGGACGTTCCGTTGTTGTAATTTGGAGCCAGGAAAATGAATTAGTTGTTTTGGGGTGTTGACTTTTGTTCCAGACCAGGTGTGCGTGAAGGCTGCAGCGACGTGGTAATTGAGCAGCCTTATAAATGTAATAAATCTTTATTGGCTAAGATTCACAAGAGTGTGTGATGCACCAATGGAAGTTCCCATATTGATGTATGTTATTCAAGGTGAATGATGGCAGAACTCAGAAGCCAATTTCTTCGTTGACCATGAGGCCCGCTTGCTCGTATCTAATTTTGGTCAGATCTAACACTGTATCGGAAATTTGATTCATTTTTCCAACTCCAACAAATGTTGAAGTGCTAGCTTGAGTTCAACAATACTCAATGGTTGTACTGTTCAATCTCAGCCAACATTTCCTCCGGCCATTGTACTTTCATCACAGCGGTCACGGTATCTTTACCACTCCTCTTGCGTGCCTTCAAACCAAGGGTTGGTGATAGTCAAAGCCAAACATTTCCCCTTGATTTGCTCATTACAGAGCTCTTCTATCTCTGTGTCTTTAGTTCCGCATAGAAGCGTGGAAAACCGGCTGCAACTTTGATGGGATACTCGTCTCTTGGGTAAGCAAAGCCTTGTTGCCAGTAATTAGATCTCGTAGGGTGGCTAGCACAGTAGTTCAACCTTGTAAGCATGCAGCAATGGTAGATTTTCACGAAGAAGTGACACATTTTTGGTCTCGAAAGCTTCTTGGAAATAGGCACTCCTTGGATATATATCTATTTAATATTTTCATTGTGATATTGAAAAAGGGAGGCAGAGAAGGATGCAGCATCTGTTGGTAGTGCCTGGTTTCTGCCGGGTTGAAAAGTGCTTGTCTACTTCACGTGCAGCCAGTATACAATAAAAGAATGCGCCTTCAATGTCAATATCCCATTATGCCACTCCGATCTAATCTTTTGTGTGTATTCAATGTCCACGGCCTCTTCGAGGCTTCCAGTCCCAAGGATTTGATTATAAGTCTGGTGCTTTCTCGCACTCTCTCCCTGCTCGTCGCTCCGCGCAAAGTCCATTCTGATTATACTCTCTTGGCTCTTCTTCCCAATCAACGCATTTCTTGCGGCCTTTCCCTTTCACCTTCAGATTCTTATTGCATCCGATGAGCTCCGTCTGCTAGCAGCACTCGTAAATATCTTTGACATGCCAACACATTGCGGTCTTGAATTGAAACTAGAGTCGCTGTGTTTCAAAGGGCTCGACTTCAGTGGAGAAGGCTCAGGAATCAATATGAGTGGCAGTAGTAATTATATACACAAAGCAGACTTTGTTCGATATTCACGCATGGCTTAGTGATTCACATGTTCTAGCCACTCATGAGATTTCTCGATTCATGAATGGAAGCGCTATTATGAAGAGCAGAACCTCCATATATACGCCGAAACATGTTTACTTCCCCTTAATTTGCAAGTGACACCTCAATCATTGAAGTGATGATTGCAATTGTCTTCTCGAAAAATGGGTGGCAATTAAGCGAGCTCGAAGTAAAACAAGCTTGGAAGCGAATCAAATCTCAGCGAGCGTTATCTTGATTTACATCTGAGGAACTTTGGGCTCTAACTTTAGGTGCCGGAAATAAACCCATTTTAAGGAAATGTGCCATCAAGTTGCATATATTCTGGGGCAGAAGTAATAATACACTTCGTGTGTTCAAGCGTGCACCAGGGTCCGGCTTACATTGCCCCGCCTTTTTACCCGGCTATCTTTACCCCTCCACAGGAGAACTCAAGAAACGTCTCTGTTCCACGAAATATACTCCATATTCGCCGCAACTGTATGGATCCCGCCATTCGTGAATTTTAAATAAGTGGATTTATTTCCGTATATCGAAATTTATGACATCTCTGACGTGCTCTCAAGCTTTCCCATGTAAGAGGGAGTGTCAATCGCCCCCACTAAAATATCCCACCTTTGATTTTTTGGTCAACCAAATTTCTACCAATTGCAGCTTGAGACTTACAAAAAGCGTTGAACGGTGAGCATTTCTCCGATCTAGGAAAATTCTCGCGTGACTCTTGACTTTTCCTTTTCATTCCTTTATACTTCATCTCAAGTCTCGTAGGACGCATTCTTGGCAAGTAGCCATACATGTTGTCGTCATGGCCATCCTCCAACACCTCAGATGGCTCTACCGAGAACTCGGCCTGCACTCCCTCTACGGCGCCGGGCTCGATGCCTGGCTCATAATCGCAGCACGATGCTGTCGAATGATCGCATTTGGAACGAATTCTCTCATTCTGGCCCTGTTCTTCTCGTCTCTGAAATTTTCCGATACATATATTGGACTTTTCATGACATTAACGTTGCTGGGCGATGTATTGTTATCGTTGGTTCTCACTGTGATTGCGGACCGAGTGGGCCGGCGTAGGGTTCTACTCGCCGGTTCTGGAATGATGGTTGCGTCCGGAGCAATTTTCGCAATTTTCGAGAATTATTGGATATTGCTCGTTGCTGCTGTCGCTGGAGTTATGAGTGCTACCGGAGGCGATTTCGGACCGTTCCGGGCTATTGAGGAGTCAATATTGTCGACTTTGACAGGGCCAAATTCCAGAGCTGATGTGCTTGCATGGTATGTCACAGTTGCGACTTTGGGACAATCAATTGGAACGGAAGCCAGTGGACGGATTGTTCATTACCTGGAGAATTTGGAAGGTTGGACACTCGTTGACGCCTACCATACTGTTTTCTGGATGTATACTGCGGTGGGAATACTCAACATAATTTTCATGGCGCTGCTTAGCGATAATTGCGAAGCGCCGAAGACAGTGGAAACAGATACTGATGTGGATGAGGCGGAAGCCTTTTTGCCGGCTGCTGAGAGCGCTCAGGAGATGGAGGAGAGGACTGGTCAGAGTCTTGATGAACAACCAAAACCTACGAAAGTGGACAAGCAACGCCTCTTCTCTCTCTCTCTAATATCGCGAGAGACGCGCCCGGCAATCTTCAAACTGTGGTTCCTCCTCATCCTCGATTCTCTTGCGGACGGCATGACCGCATATTCGCTGACGACCTTTTATATGGACCAAAAGTTCCATCTTCCCAAGTCAACATTGGGGGACATCACTTCGATATCTTATTTCCTCTCTTTCCTGTCGTCACTCTCCGCAGCACCACTTTGTCGCCGTCTGGGACTCGTTAATACCATGGTATTCACTCATCTACCATCCTCCGTGGCTGTCCTTCTGTTCCCCCTCCCGAATCATATAGTTTTGACTGTCATTCTCCTAATGATCCGGACAGGCTTCAATAATATGGACCAAGCACCACGAGCAGCATTCATCGCGGCTGTAGTCAAGCCTGAGGAACGTACAGCCATCATGGGAATCACGAGTATGCTGAGAACACTCGCCTCGACAGCCGGACCTACAGTGACGGGCATTTTAGCTGGGCACCAGCACTTCTGGATTGCGTTTGTCGCTGCGGGTGCTCTGCGAATTGCATATGATCTTGGCCTGTTTGCCATGTTTGTCAACATGAAGCTTTATCAACACGAAGAAGGGGGACCTGGTGAGATGCGGACTGTTGATGCGAGACAGTCAAGCGACGAAGAGGAACTGAGAGACTTGGTATCCCCAACTTCAGCTACTCGGACGTCCAACGAATCAGATGAAGCTGCATACGCTCGCTGAATGATTGAAATCTCGACCACCCCATCGAGATGATTTACTCGAAGGTAGCACCGAGATAAGAGGGTAAGTGATGCGACATAAGCTACACGATTTCAAGGAGCTCATGAGCGGATTTCAAGCGCCGATATGAGAAGTGGTTCTGGTTGACTATTAATGTTATGCCGTCTCATAAGATTGTGCAGTAAAATCTAAGAGATCTTATATCCTGAAAGTACAAGTGGAGTGGGGCTGATAGGACGTAGAGGCGAGCTTGGATAAAGCAAAGAGGGAAATGGCCAGGAAAGGGGAGTCGAAAGGAAGCAGCAGTGAACAACATTTGAAAATCTTCATCGACCACCAATTGAGAAAGTTCGTGGAATCTATAAATCATGATAGAGAACTGATAATACAGTGATGCTTTACTATCTTCGGCTCATGAACATCGTCTCCGACCAGCCTGTAACTCGGGAGAGCCATTGATGTTTGTCTCCATCCAGGAATGGTGGCTTTATTCAACAGACGTTTACTTTTCTTTCCCAGTTCCAACCTCACCTAGTACCTCCTAACGTCCTTGCCGATGCATTATCCCTCCGCATAGGTTTCGAAAGATTCTTCGCGTGCTGAAGGAGGGATACTTGAGCAATACAACACTATATATCGGGCTGGGTTGCTGATTGAAAAGCATAGAGAGGGATCGTGTCGTGCCTAAAATTCGGGGTCGGTTGTCTTCGAGTCGGCATTTTCGTAATTTGTCCTCGGGATCGGCTTGGTGGTGCTATTAGTAGATATTTAACATATCGTCCGCTATTATTGAGGGGGTCCGTAAGATGCTGGGAATGTTGTGGTAGAGGAAAGGAGGTTGATGGGATGTTGAAGATAGTGAACCATAGTCCACCTGGCAAACCAAAATTGATACAAGCATTTTACCCCGCTATTTCAGCCCCCAAACCTCACCTTTCTAGAAACATCACATCCTTACAACATGGATGAGTTGGTGCTTTTCGTACATTGCCCATATATTTTACGAAATCAAACTACATCTTCTTCTCACATGACTTGGCTTCGTCCAGCACATCACAAGCATGCTTCTCCAAGATCCCCCGCTCGACCAACCTCTCCACCAACTCTCTTGTCCATTCTTGACAACGTTTGCCCTAATAATGGTTCAATCAGTATTAATTGGAACATATCTATAGGCGTTCGACACATACCACACCTGGATTTAACGGCTCCTTGCTCACGCCAGGGGGATCGATTCTCTTGGCCTCCTTCTCGATTGCATCACGCGCCACGTTGTCGATACTCGATGTCCCATCTCCTACCACATCTTCAACAAAGCCGTCTTCTACATCTCCTAAAGAATACTTCTGAAATTTCTCCGCGATGGTGTCAAGGTCATAATTTCGTTTGAACTCTAAGCCATATCCAGTGAAAGGCGTTCCAAGGACTTGAATGAGCTTTCCTTTCGAGTTGGAGGACAAGGAGGGAATGAAAAGAGCCCAATGGGCGCAGGTACCGTTGATTTTGGAGGCTCGAGCTGGGTATACCAAGAGGTCTATTTTACGAGGCATGTTGTCTCATGAAGTTAGTGAGTCCTCAGCCTCATTTATTTTCTGACACCTGACTAGAGGATGCACAGGGATGTTTACATCACGTGCTAGCATCGAACAACACTTCAAGTAAAGAATCAAAGAAATTATACTAGAAAGGTTAAGCTTCTGAGAGGATAAATAATTGGATGTGTTTTTGATGCTTAGATTTACTACATGTTGTGGTTCATCACGAACACTAAGATGCTTCGAAGTGATCTTTTACGATGTCGCTTGGGACGACATTTGGTATTCGTGTTCAACGCTATGGCTATTACAGCACCGCCAATTGCTAGAAGGCGCAACGAGAGAGGCGTATTCCTGGGATATGGATAAGGTACAAATGATAAGGACTACAAGCCAGACTCGGTTTCCAGCGGCAGTAGCCATGATTGAAGACCTTGCCCTGTACATATGTCACGGTGAACAGCCTCGCGTCTAAGACAATACTTTTCTCTTCGGCCGTAAAGTGGACATATGGCGTCATTCCATACCACTTACTTTCGCATGTATTGTCAGAGTACGATATCATGAAATTCAAATGCAGGCTGCTCAACCTTCTTGCGAGCAGAATCCAAGACCAACCCCACACAGATTGGCATTTAGCTGAAACGCAGAAAGACTAATCATGAATGATGCGAGTCCCTCTTCCCCCGCTTCCCCATCCCCTCACCCTTATCTTTCAAAACTCATATCTTCGTCTCAGTATACGGCCCAAGAACAACAGCGTGCGATTCTCGACACGTGAGCAAGAGGTTGGTGATGGTGTTTGAGGAGGAAGCGGGGAAGGAGGAAGGGTCTATGGTGGTTTTGCGGGCGCAGGGGGTGAGGGCGAGGTTTAGGGTTATGATGCGGGGCAGGGGGAGGGCGAATGCCCAGATTTGGGTGCGCAGTTCTAGAGCGAGGTGGGAGAATGGGTGAAAGGTTGCCATGGTGGGGGTGGAGGGGTTTTGGGATGAGGAAGGTTAGAAGGATTGTCTGTGGTTTATAGACCACAGATCAAAATGTGTTTCAGAGTCAAGAAGTCAGTATAAGCGGAACGTGGTGGGGAGATTTAAGAGGAGTGGAGGTGTGGAGCCACGCACAGTGTCGAAGCTATTTCTTAGCAGACGAATAGGGGATCGCAGAAATTCTCCGAACCTGTATTACAGCACATAACTAGAAGAACACTTCAGCGTACAACAATCATCATGTTCTCAGATCAAACATCTCGTCATATGGCCCGCTGTTGGCGACCATCTCAACTCTTAGAAACGTATAAGATTAGGCGTTAATGTAGCCCCCTAGGAAGGCGACCCTGGCATTTAAAGCAAGAAATTTATTCGCTGGAAAAACAATACATCACTTTCTTCTCAGAAAGTCATTGTTGTCATGGGTACCTCGACCGCAACTTGTAGAAAGCTGGAACCTCGACCTGAAACGCCTAGAATCATCGCATGCATTCTCCCCGAAACTCCATATATCAAAGCCCCCTAATCCAACGCCGCCCAGCCGTATTGTATTCGCCACCTCAAATATCTGAGCTTAATTCTTCCTTCCCATACACCTTCTGCAATGTCCATAATAAGTGCCTGTCTTCAGATTGATGTCGAAATCCTCAGGGGGGAGATATCGTTTCTGCTTACTGCATTTCTGCAACCTCTCACCATTGGGGCCCCATGGTTCGTTATAACCCTTGTGCGGAGAAGTATTCTTTGGAGTCGCCTTTTGCGGAGTAACCTTTTGCGTGGCCACCTTTTGTGGAGTCATCTCTTGAGGTATACGGTTAGGAGGATTCAAGATTGCTTCTGCGTTCACTCTATCTTCTGGCTTTAGAATGTTGGGACGCATCGTTTCGGCTTTCTTTTCGGTCAATGATTGTTGATTCACCACGAACTCTGCTGTACGATCCTCTCTCACCAACCCCTGGTGTTGCATGGCTTGGTTTCTCATCTCATCCAGGCTCCTCGTCGGACCTCCCGGCTGTCGTCCTGCCGCCAAGTCCCGTGCGGCCCCAACAACCTCCAGTATTTGTTCGCGCGAAATTGGCACATCGAACGTTTTGATAGGTCTATTGAAAGATTGTCCAGCAGGCTTATGATGACAAACGTATACCGTATAGATGGTGTCCAAATGTCTTTTGCAGCTCCATTCCAAGCCGCAACCCGCGCGAACAAGAAGCTCATCCCTTCGATCAAAGCAATCACTAATGGCAACGACTTCCGGGAATATTTCTTCGACGTATTCAATATGGACCATTTCTGCCCCGCTTGGGGGTATACCATAGAAGTCAATAGACTTGCAAGCATGGCTTCCACGCGATGCGGACGACACAACGCAGAAAATAAGTTTGAATAGAGTCCACAGGATTGGGGTATTGTTTGTCGGTGTGGCGGCAGGAATGATGACACGATCGGGAAATCGGCCTGCAGCGTATTCTCTGAAGTCGAGGAGTGAGTATTGATTCAGGGTGTTGTCTGGACCTTCTCCTGGTAGAGTTGGTGTTGTTTGATTTTTGAAGGTAATAGGGGCTTTATGAGGAACGACATTGCGACAGCACATAATGCGTTTGGAAAGACCGTTCGGATGTGGTGTTAACGGGGAAGGAGCGGTGCTGACTTTCGTAGGCGGTACGCCATTTGGTGTTTGGATGAATGATGGGCGACGAATCGAGGCGCCCAACTTCAGTGGAGTAGGAGTGACCGCTTGGGCGACAGATTGAGCGCTGGAAAGCGTCGCTGAAAAGGAATGGGCTGAAGATGGAGTGCCTGCGTCTTTTGGTTGAGGGCGATCGATGGCCATTGCGCGGGGTCCGCGACGCGTTGCGAGGTTGTTGACAAAAGAGTTGCGCGAGATGTGGATGATGGATTGTTGCCTCGAAGTCCGTGATGTCAAGGTCGATGTTGATATTTGGAATGTGGGGCGCAGAAAGAATATTTACTGCACTGTTGTCTTTAGATCTAGTGAAGGTGAATTGAAGAAGTTTCGACAAGCTAGCCCGAAGACTCGGGAAGTTAGAGAAGTAGCAACAGCTTTTCAGGTCAACCGGAAGGAGTTCGGACGGAAGCTAGAAATGGCTGCATTGATCCCAAGTGTTCATGAACTGTGGGTAATCCAATAGAGACGGGATAGCCCTCAAACCTCCTACACAAAAGAGAGGGGTTTCGGAGAGGCAATGTTTCTGAAGAACTACTCAACGAAGTGGCGAGCAATATCAGGGCATTGTACTCAAAAGTGTGGAAACGCTATGCATAAAAGAAAATTGCTAAAATCCTCGACTGCCTGAAAGATACTTGAGGGGTTTGGAAGAACTATCCAATGATTACCTTTTAGATTCCATCGATGAACAGGAAGGCGCAACCCCGAGCCGCAAATCGCCCAAAAGCATATTGGATCAACGAAAGGCAGCGGTGGAGAGATATCTAAGATTCCTTAGAAGAATTCCTAGCAAGTGCAAATTATGTTTTGGAAAAGAGAAGATAGTAACATAACTAGGCTTTGAGAATCTTCTCGCGAAGCTGTGAACCTGGATACTTTTGCCAGTCAAAATCCCAAAGTTCCAAACAGAAGTCGAAAAATCTCGTCCAGGGCACCTTCGATTCAAATTGATGTATTTCTTGTGCAAATAGACCGTGCCACGTGAGTAATACAGACACAAGAACCTGCCTGCGGTTGAAGCTTGAAAATATGAATGAAGGGGAGTAAAATAATCACAAGTGCCATTACCATCAAGATATTCTAGCTCAGCCTCGAAGAGGAAGCGTCGACAAGAGGCAACCCAGAGCACCCTTCGCAAGGAATGTCAAGAAGTAATATCGGAAGCACTGTGAGATCATGACGGTGAAACCTCGTACCTGCATGGAGTCAGCATTGCAGCCATGCCGATTTCAATGGCCGAACACGTGAATGTCCGTGGCTCGGAATGCAATTCGTGAGGCAGTCTACCTTGAGAACCCTGCACTCTGAGCACAAGCGGTGAATCGAAAGTATATCTCACGGGTACAATCCTCATTTTAAAATGCCCCTGTTAAGCCCGCAGCTTGCTAGTTTCGTAGCGGTCATCCCACACAAGAGCGGCTCCAGAGTGCCAGAATCGAACAAGACTCTGAGCTGATGCCGAATAAGTGCAGATTGCAATTGCTGTGATATAGAAGACAAACCATGAAAAATTGTACGTGGGGTATGGCATCAGCCTGTTGCTGCAAGCTACATTGTGTCGACTCCATCAGGCACGGAGGATGCCGTGAGCATTAGCAAGAGCCGAGTAGAGGTTGTTTCAACTGTGGCATCTCAAGACGAGCCTCCACGATGTTCGAGCAGTTCTCAGACTTCACCTTCAAATGCAGGTGCTTTGTTGAGGCTTGCGTGCAGAAGATATAGGTTGGCGCCAAGAAAGAAAGCTAGTTGAGGTTGAAATAGAGCTGACTTGATCGTCATGTGAAGAATTTTCCGGTGAGGTGTCGTGGCGGAGATCCCACCCGTGCGCAGATCTTTCCTGACTAAATATAGGTGGTCTGGGCGTCAAATGTGGAGGAACTTTAGTGGCCCCCCAGCCCGAATCATCATCGCTTCAGGGGCGCTCCCGAGGATTCGTAGCGCCTTCCGGGGTGCTGTGGCAGGGGCAGCCCGAACTCAGTTTGCGACTTTTCGCTCGTTTCATGCAAAAACACGAGATGTTGGCAGACCGCAGAGCTTGCTCTCCACACCACCAACACCAGGCCCGGACCAGTCTGAGCGGCTGCACCATCGATCCACGATTGAGCAGGGTCTGAGCCACAGCTCGAGAGTGTTTCTAGTGTTTCCAGCGTCCCTCGTTTCTCTTCTCCTCACTGCACACACCTGCACAACATCCACAGTCCAAGCAAAACAATAGCTCGGGATGCCCTCTTGCGCCAGCTTCGGCCTCGACGGCAAGTGAACGGCAAGCTACTTGGCGGAGTATCGTTGAAATATCCTTAACCTTCGTTCGCCTATAGCCAGACTAATAATTCACTCGTTACTGTTGTCTCTACTTTTTTTTGTCTGCCATACATTCATGCCATCAACCCTCGGCATTGCACCACCATCTATCACGACATGACCGCAGCATCAATAATGGCTTTACTTTCCCCCATCTTGGCAGCAATTCTCCTCTTCTCGAGTCTGGCCTTCGCACAGAAAGATAATGGGGATGCTTGCTCTTGCTTCCGTACAAATGCTACATCCGCTGGGTACTTCACCAACCATCGTTTCTTTGACTACCGAAATGTTGCCTCTGCTCCAACCGCCGTTCCGTCAGTAATTACAAATGCCACCAACTCTTCGAGCGCATTTGCGACATCCAATTTCTTTGTAAACACAGATTGGACAAAAGACTGGACAACGCAAAATTGGAACAATAGCGATAGCATGTCCCAAGGTGACGCTACAATTCTCATGGTCAACTCCCCCAATAATGTCTACCTTGGTACGTCTTCCTACTACACATTCACTTCCGCACACTGACGTTTGTTTCCTCGCAGAAAGAAGCACTGACAATAACCCTACCTACTCGACATACCTCACCCTCCGAACATACCGGCAACCTGGCTTTCAGTCTGCAGCACAAATTGATTCCGTCCAACAAAATTTCCACTACGTCTCCGCCCGATTCTTTGCGAGAGTAACCGGCTCTCCGGGTGCCTGTGCTGGCATGTTCACATACCTCGCAAACAACGACGGGAATAAGGTTCAAGAGGCGGATATCGAAATCCTAACAAAGGATCCACGAAATAGCGTACAATACACGAATCAGCCATCTCTGAAGAATGGCAATGCACAAGCTCAGGCTACAGTCAACAGCTCAAATCCCTTTGACCGAGATTGGACACTATGGAATGTATATCGAGTGGATTGGATGCCAAAGTCCACGACTTGGTACGTGAATGGTCAGAAGGTTGCAGATATTTCCTATCAGGTTCCGAAAGATCCGGCTTCAATTCTTGTTAATATGTGGGGTGATGGAGGTTCATGGACGGGAAATATGTCGACGTTCGATCAGGCGTATTTGCAGATACAATGGATGGAGCTAGCCTATAACACGAGTGGTCCATATACCACGAACGCCAAGAGAGACGAGCATGGTTCATCTGGAATCCTCGAGAAGAGAAAAGGCACACCCGGATGCCAGGTTGTCTGCGCTATTGACGAAAAGGTCAATGTCACAGGTACACCAGCCGTCCTATATAATAACACAGGCATTGCACCACTTGGTTGGAAGGGCGAAGGAATGGGAAGCATGGTTTGGATACCTTTAGTCTTGGTTGGAGGAGCAGTATTTGGCTATCTATAAGACTGCTATTATATACGGTTGGGCCAAAATAGGATATTACATGAGAAGAAAAGTACTATTGCATTTGAGGAGGGCGTATGGAGACATCAGCATTGGCAATCCTTGGGAATATGATAACGAATTTGCTTGGTTCGTATAAGAATAGTCAACATAGTATAGAATGAACATAATGTTTCTTTCCGGCTGGTGTAGTCACCTCGCAACCCTTAGTCCCTTTAGTCTCCTCTTCAAGTCCTTATCACAAATGGTTGTGAGCGAGTCATCACAGGATAACAAGCACCAGAACGCTGTCGGATCCATATTGTTTTAAGCGCAAACTGCAACTGTTAAATCTTCACGACTGGGGAATTCTTTTTGAGCGCTTTAGCACCTTTTAACTCCCCTGCTAGGAATTTTGACTTCACAACTATTCACGTCGAACACCTCCAACGTCACCTGTATATGTCAGAATTCCATTTCTGGCACTAAAGCTTGTCAGTATAATTCGCTATTGGTATTCGACTTAAATATCAGAGAGGTTAATTCTGTGTTACTAGAGGGCTTTCCACGAGAGCTTCGGCCCTTGGCTAAGTGGCCGAAGAGGCTCTCAAGGTTAAAAAAAAAGACTATGTATAGGGCTTCTGTTCTAGTTTAAGCGGTATGAAATTCAATTCATGCTTATTTGAGTGAGCTACTAGCTTCTATAACCGGATAATCTTTCATCCTAACCCTTGGTAGTAGATCCGATGTCTCCCCATCGAATGTTGGAAAAGACGACGTGAGTGTCAGGATGCTGAGACTGAATGTTGGACGGACTACCTTGTCCGCTGGCGCAAGGTCCATTGCTACCGGCGTCGAGCCAGGCCATATTCTGTGCAGCGTCATTCCAGATACTCATTGCTAGCACCACTATGAGATTTCGAGTTAGCAAGTGATAATGTATCATTAACAAATTTGGGGAGAACTCTAGGTATTGTGCAAGGCTTACTTCCGCGCCCCAGAGCCTGGCCCATACCAGTCAGGCCCCCGTACGACCCCTCCGAGCCGCAACTGGAGATGGTCCCCCCACCGCCAATTTGCCGTCCGTTCTGGATGTACTTGCGTGTGATCTGTGACAGCTTCCCCCCGCTACCCGCGAACTGCGTAATAACCGTGAACGGCTTGCTCGTGTCGACCGTCTTTCCGGAGCCCCAGAAGTTACGCTGACCGCTTGCATACGGGTTGTACCCGCAGCCGTTCTTGTCACAGCTCGAGCCCTTGCACGGGTGCGGCGTCATGGCCGTCGCCATCGAGTTGGCCTCGAGGATGTCCATCTCGTTGCAGCAGCCTCCCTGGCACTGCGCATCGCAGTATCCTTTGCCAGCAGAGGCGCCATCAGCAGCCATCTCTGATAGATAAAATGCACCATTCTCTCCGCAAGGGAGGGTCGAGAAATCGACATCCACAGAGAGCTCCTGGTTGAGGAGGCTCATCATAGCGTATTTGCCGTCGCCGCCCCGGAGGTAGACGCGTGGGGACGCAGCAACGAGTTTGCCGTTCGTTTTAACATAGTGATACATGGTGAGGGCGTTTCCTGAGGTGGAAACTCCCATTGCTGTGTAGTCGGCCGTCGTTCTCGAGCCGGCAGCACCGTTGGCGTTTTTGGAGTCCTGGTCGAGCACGACCGAGGTGTTCTGCTGCTGGCAGCCTCCTGAGGTAGTGCATTTCCATGTTGGTAGTAATGGATAGTCCTCGGAGCTTTGGACGACGGGTATGCCGGCCAGCAGCGCGACTACCAGACTGATGAACGAGAGTTTGAAAGACATGCTTTGGGAATTACTCAAAATTCTCAGGAGTCTGATACTACAGTTAGGACAGTGTAGAATAGGAGAGAACCTTTTCACCTTTTTATCTATCCGTTGGACGCTTTTATTCGATCAACACCTCCGATTAGGCAATATATATATTTGCTTTCAATTATCATCTATTTAGGCGTAAGGTTTGCGGCTGTGACCCAGCCCACTAGCCTGGAATTCTTCATTTCAGCGAATCCGGGGTGTGCGGGGAGATTGTAATGCAATATCCGGTTACAAGTAAAAGCAAAGTTTCCACGATTCATTCTATCAAGATAGATGGCAGCTTCGAAGGACGACGATCATTGGACGGCAGCTACTGTTAAACCACTTCAAATACTCCAATTACCCCCTGATTATGTCCAGATACCACATCTGCACTAAGAATTCATCAGCATAAATCGCGAGTTGAGGGGTGATGGGGATCGTAAGTTATTTTCCGAGACAATTTATTTGTTGACCCTCTACAAAAGCGCGGATAATTTAGTCACCGTAGATTACTTAACACCTGGTTCCGTCTGATCTGTCTGCTCTTTTCTATGAAATGCTCTTAGAGGACCAATTTCTCCTAAGTTCCAACTTGCGACGTAGACGTGGGGCGGGGTAAGTATATCTTAAGGAAATACAGTGTCAGGATACACGTGATTCGTTTCCTTTACTATATTCGGCCTAGCGCCTGCCTCCTGTGTATATATATCACTCCGTACGAGCTCTACTTTCGCTTCCTCAGACATTACAATCACTATATTTCTGCTTCTTGATCTTTGCACCACTATTACCCCTTTTCCTTCACTGTATCGACAGTGTTGATAGTATAACCTTGACACGACGTTTTCGAGCAGAAAGTGCAGCAGAAACCTGTTTCGCTGTTCGAATACCTTAAGTTTAGTCTGATATATAGAGACCATTATGAAGTTGTGATGTTCAAATATTCCATCGCGCTTTTCCTATTCTCGTCCCCTTCGTTGGAATTTCAACTGTAGCGTTCTTCCGGAAAGGCGACAGACTCCTCGCGTTCCAATTACAAATGGAAGGTCTAGCCACGAAGTCGTTTCGAAGCGAGGTATGAAGTAGGAGAATCGCGAGAGAGTTTTCTTGTAAGAGCCACTCCTAAGCCAAACGACCAGCTAAACTCAGAAGATTCCTATCAACTGTCTAGATTTGCCATCCCTACTTCCCTCTCGAAGTTCTCTGTCAACCAAATTGATGCCTCTTAAATCCATATAATCTTCTGTAACTGCTGGCCCTCTAATGCGCTAATCCTTTTGCGTTAGATACTCCTTGCCTTTTCTACAATCGGAGGAGTTTTCATTTTGCCTTCGATGCTAGTTTCCTCTAACATACTCGATCATCCAGAATTCACTTTTTCCCCTTTACGGGATTTCTCTCTCGCCATTGTTGTAGCAGCTGCCTTATGACCCCCGCACCATGCGAGAGCCAACTCGTCACTTTTTGTTGTAATAATTGTACTTAAATGACTTTATATATGAGAGTTGGGACTTGGATGGGGTATGAGGAGTGAATGATGGATGGATTGAGGGTTTGCTGGCTGAGCTTCCGCCGCCGAGGGCATTACATCCTCGTCGACATTCACCGCATTTTCAACTCTCGTCGCCTCATCACTCGTGGTTTTTCACTCCTCTGTAGACCTTCCTCTCTCAGTTCCCAACTCGCTCACACTTCTAGCCCCAATCCCATTTAAATATTCATCAGGCGTCACACCCGTCGCAAACACTCCTTCTTTCTCTCCGTTTTTCAACAACATTTTGTTCCCAAGCTGTTGATGTCGTGGTGGATATGTATAAGCATACGCAGGGGACAGCCTCGACAGGCTATTTTGTTGTATTCTCTTCTTCGGGATTTTCGAGCTTGTTCTAGAGTTCTGGAGGGAAAGGGAGAGGGGGCGCGAGGGGGAGCGAGGGGGAGGGGAACGCGATGGGTGGGGGTAAGAGAGTGGAGGGTTGGATGGGGTGGAATCATCTTCTATCGTACGCACGATTTCCGCTCTTCGGCTTTAGCTCGAGGATTTTGCATCACGCTCAATTCTGGCGAGCTCATTAATACTCTTTTTCAGAGACTAGGTATAGAATTGACTAAGATGGTGCTAAGGTATACTTCTTTCATCACCCCGTCATCTCTCATGTCTTTATCATACCGCGAGTTCGCCGAGTTTCAGCACTGCCTTCTGTTTCGATTCTTGTTGATACTCTATTTGTGTCTTTGACTTCTTCGCCACCCCGTCATGGTTTCCACTTCACTAGGGAGGATTCATTCTCTGTGAGAGTGAGTCCACGGTTAATCAAACGGTGGTCGGCTCACCGTCATCTCCCTCGAGACAAATGTGTCTGGCGAGTGCTGCGTTGGCATACAACACCCATCCAGGAAAATGTCGATAAAAAACATATGTGTTCGTGACAATTATCGCGCAATCAGGAGTTGGTTTGTGCTGCACTAAGTGTTGACATAAACTCTTAATCATTTCTTTCCTTCTCAAACAGTCACCAGGTCAACACTTTCCACTTTGACTTGGTTGTCCGCACGGGTGACTTCAGACGGCTGTACCTTACAAGCTATAGAATGTACATGACGGCCTTGGAGCTGGTGTAGTCATTATGCGATTCTGATGCCTCTTTGCGATTACTGCTCCACTTTTCCTCGTTCACAGTGAACAAGAGGTTTCAAGGTCCTCGTGATGAGATATTGTTTCCAGGAAGGTCTTATCACCAATTCTTTCAAACGTCCTTCACTGTAGCCCACTCTTTTGCCAATAACTTCCATTAATTACTGGCGTATGAGATTCTTCCCCATTCCTTTTTCATGACATTTAGAAGTAGGTCAAGGCTTGCTTGTCCATCTTATCTGTGTTGAGAAAACCGGCTAGGATCATCGGCGGCTGCGAATTGACTATGCAACGGGCTTTCAGCAATGGCTCGCACAGAAGATGGACGGTGCAAATTGGAAAGGGTTGCCTTATAGACGTCTGGCCGACAAAACGTCTCGCTGGAAGGTTGTTAGACCTGGTTCTCTTGCGTACGTGAGACTTACGGCATTAGGATTGGCCTTCTCGCTATTTGATATGGAATGGGTATTTTCTTTGCTAAGAATAGTCATCCCGTATTGTGAATTATTGACTAGATCGTGAGTCTTCTAGAAATCCATTCTGAACTTCATAAAGCTTTCAGCTTGTGCATCATTTAATGCTCGTCTGAATTCTAGCGAGGATAGAATTGGCCACGCTCCAGAGGTTCCGCGCAAAGCATGTATTTGTTGAATCATCTTATCTACCGTGTCGTGCCGTCTGATGCCCTCAGTAACAATCTTCTGTACTTCTGGATCACCCATAACTTGTATCAAATCTCTCTCAAGGTGGAACGCAGGGGTTTCGATCTCCCCTCTGTCACGATGCCCCTCTGTGGCGTCCAATTCGCTAGGTAGAACTTCTCCCGGATGAGGATAATTAGTCGCCTCATCGAATGATCGTCGCCCGACCGTCCTTTCCTCGAGATACCTTCGTAAGGCAAAGCCTGCATCGGTATACACTTCGGACCCGCGTCTTCCACGGGCACTAGCAAGCACCACCTGATTTTCGTCTCGGGCTTTTAAGTCAGACCGCAATTGCTGAAAATTGGTGTCAACCTGTTTTGAATTGCTGTCTAGCTTGATCCTACGCATCCAATTAGTTCTATGAATCTTAGGGTGTGGCAGAGTAGAAATAAGAATTTCAATCCCTCACGTGTTCACAACCATTATGGCTGTTGCAAGAGTCAGCTTATTATGAGCCAAACGCTGACATAAATTCCTCGTATCCTCCCTCTTGAAAGCCCAAGTCAACCCTTTCCATTTTGATTTCGTCGCACGGCCAGAAGGCTTCACGTGCGGTTTTATCTTAGTCATTAGTGTGACGAGTGCTTCCAGACAATTGTCAAGAGGTATTTGAAGCGCTGCAAGTAGCAAGTCGGTGGCCATCCTTTCATCATCGAATAAGGATTGCAATGATCCTAGCGTTATGGCGAAAGCTTTTGCCTCATTGGAAACCGCGATTACTTCTTTGGGCGCCTCGATAGTGGCATCGATTAGGTCGTACAAGGCCTTGGAGGACGTGATCGCGAATCCGATCGTGCCTACTATTGAGGCGGTCATTGATAAAGGGTCCATTTTGTCTATCTCTCCGTGGTTACCCTTTCATGGTTCGGGTAAAAATTCGCTTTGTGATGTTTGAAGGTTCCCGCATTCGAGGCTGTAGATGTGCATGTTGGACGCCTTGAGGCGCGAATGCGTTGCACAGAACGCAGCGAACGCCACAACGCTGCCACCCTCAATATTGCTAGTTGTCCAATGTAGCCTCACGCTCGCACATGAACTGCTTCGTGTTTCTCATGTCGCTTGAATATGCTACACAAGAGTGCGGACGAAAGCGAATTGATGAATTCACATCTATTGAAAATTCATTCAAGTTGACGAGAGTATGGGTCTCGTTTTAATGTGCGCTCGGATTTTGGCCTGGAGCTACTCAGCTACCAACTAGGCGTACTGTTGGGCCCTCATGTTTGCCCGTTGCCTGACTTTCCGAGCAGTCTTCCACTCATTATGCGGTCCTGTATTTTGGACAAGTACCTTGCTGGCTCTCTTCATCAGGCATTTGATCGCCTCCAAGCTGCCTCAATCAATCGGCGCTAGGACTCGATTTGTAGATTGAATGCCCACGTCCTTCCCCAGTCTAAAGATAGCTATCGCTTGTTATGGCATCTTCCACAACACTTGTCTCCCATCCCGCGCTTAGACTACCACTTGGACGGCTCTAAGCTTAAATCGCGATGGACTCATTCTCAAGGAATCGTCGCAAAGCAAATCCTGCATCGGGATGGGGATCTGACCCACATCTACAGGAAAGACTTCCAGGAAAGGCCTTTGCGTCATCTCTCGCATTCAACTCGACACGAAGTTGCTCGAATCCATCGCAGACTTGATTTGAGTTCTGCGCAAGCTTGATACTATGAGTGTCCTAGTACAATCAGAGTTGAAGTACTTAGTAAATTACTCACGTGTTCATAATACTTATTGCAGTGCCCAGAGTCAACTTAGCATGTGTCAACATCTGGCACAATCCTCTCACCTCAGCTCTCTTGAATGCCCAGGTTATACACCTCCACTTCCGTTTTCGTATAAGCCAACAGGGCTTGGTATATGGTTGAATCTCTGCAGATAGTGTCGTGAGTGTGCTTAAGCAGTTGTCTAGTGGGAGGCGAAGAGGTAACTAGGTTTCTTCTTTGATTGCGCCATTGTTTAACAGGGTCTGAAGGGCATTCAGAACAGTTGCAAATGATTTTGCTTCATTGGAAACAGCAAGTACTTCTTTTGGCGCAACAAACGTAGTATCGATAAATGTGTATAACGCAGCTGAAGCCTTCAAAGCGAGAGCGATTACTCCGAGGATAGTTCCTGGGTCCATTCGTGAAGACGTCTTCCTAAATTGATGAAAGGAAGTGGAGAATTTTACGAAAGTCTCGAATTGTGAGGCTGAAGTAATGTGACTTAGAAAGTTCTCAAGCCATGATGACAAGGCTTGCTCTCGTATTTAAGTGTTGGCCCAGAACGAGGCTGGACAACCTGTTTCATATTGATGATGACTGCGTAGGCACAGGTGCTCAGAGAGGGAAAATGTCGCAGGCTATAGCCTCGACAAATTTATGTGTGATCCTCATGGTTACACTGTACTGATCTTAGTAGTCTTCTCAAGAGTTGAGCAGTCAAAAGCGGGCTTGCGGCCACTTACCTTCTACCTTGCGTGTTCAATATATCGATATCCATTACTATTACTAGTACTTCCAACTCGCACGAATTATTTAGTTCTGTTTGTGTTTCCGTGTATTTAATGGCATTCCAAGTCTGCTCCATGTTCGTTCTCACCAAAGGGAGGAGGGAGCCTCCCAGAGAGATGCAGTCCAAGAGCTTGGCGTGCACGTGACGACGTGATCATAAGGGGCAACTTCAGACACGCCAGATGAAAACGCGTTTCCTCTCCCCACCTCCACTCACCTCCATCAACAAACAACACCGCTCTCAATTGTTACATCCTTCAGCTACAATGGCGCCTCCAAACTTTCCAAATGGGATGACCCTCCACACCATCGGCTTCGCGGCACTGAAATACCCCGCTTTGCCAGAGGAGCTTCCAATTCCCATGAACAACCAAATTGGCGTGCTTCAACGGGTACCAACAAGCTCCCAGAATCAAATGGTCGCCCAGATGGCCTCGCAGTATATCAACGCTCTAATCGAGTACCAAACCAGCGACGACCCTATCCTCAACGATCCCACCTCATCACAATACTACTTCTCGACCGCCATGTACCTCCTCAATTTCATGACTATGAACCCAGACATTTGCAAACGAATCGTGGCAAATCCTACCCTCGTCAACGACACCATCGAGAAGGTGCTTGCGCCTGATTTTGTCGATAATATGAAGGGAGTTGAGAGGACTGGCACTCCGTCGATTCCTGGAGCAACTTTTGACGATGATTTTGGCAGCCTCTTGCAGTTCTTGTCGACGATTCTTCTGTATAAGGATGAGATGGCTACAGTACACCCACGACTCAACGAACTCATACCAAAACTAAAGGAGTGGAAACGAACATTCAAGAATAGTCGAACGAAGACAATAAGCAATGCGGCGGAAAGGCTAATAGGCCAGATTGAGGATACAGAGCCTGGCATGTATAGGATGATTAGAGGCATGCAAGAGCAGAGTTTGTGCTGCGGCGTGGCTTCCTGCGGGGTCAAAGGATTGGATCAGTTGACGTTGTGCGCGTCGTGTCGAATTCAGCGGTATTGTGGCAGAGACCACCAGAAGGCGGACTGGAGGTACCATAAGCATATCTGCAACAAGGGCTTGCAAGAAGACACTGTTGAGTAAATAGCAAAAGTTTAGTGTTTCTTACATCACATATTATCTCCCAAGGATTTTCCGTCAGGACATCTAGGTATTTCTTCTTTCTATTTTCATTATCAGATTATCACAATGGTGTTCGGAGTATCGAGTTGTCAAATTAGCATTTGATCTAGCGGACTATATATCATAACCCTTGACATAGGCCTTGATTCCACTGCTATCAGCAGTTCCAATGATAAACCGATCACTAGCACATACTACATCCTTGGGACCTGCACCATCAAATTCGAAGTCGAACCGTTGCACCAACGCTTCAATTACCATGTACAACTCCGCCCATGCAAGTCTAGTTCAAGGAAGTCAGCGAACTGCCCACCTCATCGTCAACCACAAAAGAACGGTCAAAAAGAGAGAACATACTGCATCCCAGCACAGTTTCTAGTCCCCCTCACGAACGGTGCGAAAGTCTTGTCCGTCTTCTGGCTCACGTCCAGGCCCAGCCAGCGCTCTGGCTGGAATGATTCAGGATCCGGATACAACCGCTCATCCATATGCATCAAAATCGGACTCATCCCTACAGGCGTCCCAGCTGGAATTCTCCAGTCTTCAAACACCAGGTCTCTATCTGGTGCAATGCGAGCCAAACGAGAAGCATTGCCTGGACCAAGACGCAGACCCTCCATTATCACAGCCGTGAGATAAGGAATTTGCTCCAATGTGCTAAGCACAGGATCTGTGTCTTCTATTGTGGCAAGATCTGCACGAAGCCGGCTCAAGGTCTTTGCGTCTGTATAGACGTAATAGAGAATGATTCTCAGCACGTGTGCTGTCGTCTCGAATGCCGCACCGGTAACAGCTCCTATCTCGTCATAGACGCGTGGAAAGGTCTTCTCTTCTGGGGTGATGCTTGGAGCTGCTAGGATGTCGTGGATTATCGTGCGTGGTGCTTCGGGATCTAGGCATGATGCAGATGACATCAGGTCTTTGGTAAGTTGTGTCAATTCCTGCAAGATTGTTCATCAGAGAACGGCCTATTAACACTAGACACATTTTCTTCCTCAGGTCGTCCTCGGCAGTCTCGCTAAAAGAATCTGAAAGGGGGTCAAAGAGAAATCTTCACACCACTCACCGTCCTAAAAGCCAAAAAAGCTCTCGCACTCTCCTCCCCAACCATCTTGGTAACAATCCACGGCACCAACCTAACCAACGGTCCAAACCAAGGCGCATGCTTACTCACCCTCCAAATCAATCCACTCCCCTGAAATATCACCCCAATACCAACATTGAAATCCTCCTTATCCAAATTCTCAAAATCCTTCCCAAGAATAAATTCCGTCGCTACATCTCTTACCAGTGCTCCTACTGCTGCGCTCAAATTCACAGTCTTTGTCTTGTCTCCAGCAAATTCACTGATTCGTTGGCACAGCTTATTAGTTTTTGCCCGGATGAGCGCCTGGCGGCGTGATACATTAGCTTTGGAGAAGAAGGCGTTGAGGGGGGCGCGACGACGGCGGTGGATATCGTGCTCCACGGTGAATACGGTTGAGGTCCGCGCTGTGAATTTATCGTAGGACCAGGCATATTTATTCCATTTTCCGTCTTGGCGGTATAACTTTTCGAAATAGGTTGGGTCATTGATGTGTAGTTCGTGGGGACTTATGCGGATTATTGGCCCTGAGAGCGTCAATAAGCGGTACGGCAAGAAGATTGAGGAAACTTGCCATATTCTTTGTGCAGCTCTTGGATTTTCCTGGTGTATTGGCCGCCGAGGATTACGTCGTAGTAGCCTTCGTACCAGCGAGTTATGGCTGCGAGCTTGGGACCTGGAAATTTGGCGAGGGGGTGGAGGAAGAGTCTGTAGAAAACGAGACTGGCATAATAGATGATAGTGATGGCTGTGATTTGCTGCCAGGTCAAGTTACGAATCACTGGTATAGACTGCAGACTCAACATGTTGACTGTAATCATTATACTTAAAATAATTGAGATATGAGCAAAGGAAGCACTTCTTCAACCGAACGAAAGTATATTCCACCATGTGCCCCTCCGGCCTACTGAATGCTCCAAAAATTGTGTGTCAACGCTGCATGAACGGCGACTTTCAGGGGGTGACGGAACCGGATCAAATAAGCGAAAACGTGGGCCGGGCCGAGGGGACCTGAACTTGAACCGGCGAGTTTGTTTCGACGACATTGATTGTTGTCGCCCTTTCGATTATGTTCTCCTTTAGTTTCTAATCTTTGGGTGTATCCAGCAGCTAGCTTACTTTTATCCTATGACGCTGGTTCGAGATCCACACGTTACTACCTTCATGAAACCACTACTCCCAATTTACGACCCAAATATGCTTAGCGGTAATAGAACTCCTCCCAACTTCCTTTACTCTCCCCATCTATTTTAGATCCTTTCATTTTTCACATCCTATAATCAGACAGCATTTCAATACCCGAGGTATTCTCGTCAGTGGAGCATGTCGTGGACACACAAGGAACGCAAGTGTACGCAACGCTACGCGAATGTCAGCAGTCACTGTCATGTGAAAAATATGAAGATCGAAATCCACTGCTAAATGCCCAATACGAAATATCTTCGCAAAGTAACGCCATTGACTTTTTTCTCCTCCGATGCAATCCGCTGCCAAAGTTAAGGAAAGTGTCGTTCACTCAGCACCTCATATGGACTCTCGCATCAATATCCGCCATTATTTCCTCCGCTGTAATCCGTATATCCCTCTACCCCATTACCCCTAAACGCCCAAATAACTCCTCGCCAAACCGTTCCCATCTATTAAATAACATTCGACCGCCCAACACCCCATCTTCCCTCCACCCTCAATTCCCCCTGACCTGGCCCCTAGGCCGCAACGACATAACACAAAATCCCCCCAATAGTCCCCAAATTCGTACTGATCGCCGCCGGCTTCCCAACTCTAAATGTCGCACTATTTCACACATCATTAGCCTCTCCCTTTCAACCCTCCCCTTTTCCTCTCCGCTCGCTCAAAGACTTACCTTCCAGGGACCAATCCCTCAAAATCCCTATACCCCCTGCACTCCACATCCGTCGGTCCCGTGCTACCCCCTACGTCTTGGGGTGCAGGTAGTGTGGCATTTGTGATGCTGATACCGGAAACGGAACATGGGTTTTCGCTGTTGCCGGAAGAGGTGGCGGGGGCGTGGCATAAAGAGAGGCGGTTTAGGTGTATTTTCTTTTGGATGGTTGTGGGGGGTTGGGTGAGGCCGGGGGAGGTTGTTAGGGTGAGGGTGATGATTGGGAAAGCGTTGGGGATGGCGGGAATTGGAGAGACGGTGGGTGCAGGTGTGGGGGTGGAAAGAATCGGAGTTGCCAAAATGGCAATGGCAGCGAGGTTGGTGATGAATTGCATCTTGAAGGTGGTGTGGTTGCGAAGTTATTGGTGAGTTGATGTTCGATAAAAGATTCGTGAAAATGATATTGAGATTGTTGATGTTGAAGATGTTGAGAGTTTTGATTTCTTGTGGGATGTTAAGTGGGTTATGAAGAAGGCGTCTTAAATAGAAGCTTGAGATGGGGTATTTGATCTTCGCTTGAATGGGTCGTTGAATAATTTTGCGCTTGTTTGTTATTCACGCGTCATGATTCTCTCTTCACGGCCGATCACTTCGCCACTTCTTGACTAAGCCCCGCCCTATTACGCTACGGCACATATTATTCACTCCAAGCGTAACGCTACGAGATGGTGTAGCTCTGTACAACGTGAGTCTCGGGTCCTTGCATCGCTTGATAGAAATGAGCTGTTGAGTTGCTGCGGCGACCTGGGACTCAAATGGCCGATCGTTTTACTGAGCCACTTTTGCTTTTTCACGATTGGTTCATGAGAAAGGTAGTTGGCCATTGAAAATGAATTGGTGAAAGATATCATCGTCAGCTTAGCGGTCGCAATGAGGCTTTGAAAGTTGTGGCTTGAGAAAAGGAACAAAATTTCGAGAATCACGAGAATTACGTGACTTACGTGACTTACGTGACTTACGTGACTTACGTGACTTACGTGACTTACGTGACTTACGTGACTTACGTGACTTACGTGACTTACGTGACTTACGTGACTTACGATAATTACGATAATTACATAAGACTTGTGAAATCATGGAAATACACCTTTACCGTTGTTACTTTGCCGCTTTGCCGGTGCCAATGGTGTGCGAGGAAGCGAGTGCGAAGAGGGAATGCAAAGGTCTAGCGAATTTGTTGGAATATTACTATTGCGAACGAGATCGCATAGCTAATGCGCATGGCTAGTCGTCGACGATCTCAACAATATACCTGCTCTTCGCTTTCATGCATTTCGAGCGCCTCTTGTCTTCAAATTTGCGGTGTCTGGGCACCTCAGCTAGACGTTGGTCAGTATCGCATGCCTTTTAATAGCACAGGTATGATTGCGCAAACTTACGGGGTGTCTTCAGTATCCCTTTCGGTGCGTTTTTCAGTACTTCTTGAACACTTCTCCTCCACTCCTCAACATATGCCAGCTTCTCGCTTCTTATTCTCGGTGGCTTATAGTCATTGTTTTCCTCCTCTGGTCTCTTGTGCTCCTTTTTCTCTTTTGATTCTGGTTTGGATGCTGGTTCAGTTTGATCTCGTTCCTTTTCCTCATTTATCTCTTCCGCTTTCACAAACTCGGCCTTTGTTGCCCCAGCATCAACAGGCTTGTTGTTCGGTCCCTTCAGCTGTGGCATCTCCTGGACAGGTTCAGGCACACCCGAAATTGGCACCTCTTGGATGATTGGTGCGAATGTATATCCATCCTCCATGCCCTCATACACCGCAGGCTTCTCTTTAATGTACTCGTAGCTTTTTTCCTGTACATACTCGGTTTCGGGTGCCAGAGAGTATCCCGTGGCAGCAGTGGAAACGAGTGACTTCGACTTCTCGCCCAGGCTTACCACTCTGCTCGTACTTTCAGGGTGCTCATAGTCATATTCCCATTTATCTGGTTATATCAGTATGTGAGGGACTTGGACTGGGGCTGCCATTCAAATTGATGTACCATTCGGCAATTTGCGAGCTCGCCAGAAAATAAAGCCCTCTGCGCTCCATTCCCAGCTTGACCATGGCGAGGGTGTAGTATCCGCTGATTCTGGCGTGGGCAGGGTCGTTGTAACTTTATTCGCACTCGAGCTATCCTTTGTACCCCCCTTTTTAGCCTCGTCTTTTGACATGCTCATTAATATCGCAACATGAAGACTTTATTTATGTGGGCCTGCCAGGACAATGCTGGAATAGAATGCATGGCTTCGTGGGAAGAAAATCAGACTGGAAAGAGTGGCTCAAAGAACGAGGCTGTCGGATCGAACACGCAAGGCTTCGCAAGAACGATACGAAGCACCGCGGAACATCAATCATATGTTACTCCGCGCATTTGATAGAATTGCCCCACCTAATAGGTTGTTAATTCAGCCTCAAGACCGACTCTCTGCACTTCAAATGCAGGAGTCTCAGAAAGTGAGAAAATTTTATTGATTGGCCAATCGGGGACTTGCACCTTGCAGTTCCTGGACCAAATGTTGCCTGATTCGCAAAGCGGCAGTGTGCCACGTATTTACACTCCAGGACTTTTGGAAGTTATTCTGCTCAATGGTATCCACTTGTATGCCGCCGATGGTGCCTAACTCTTGAAACGCACGGCGATTCTTGAGACGGCTGTGGTTTGCACAAAGGCAAATAGCACCGGGACGAGTTGAGGGAATAATGTTGCTCAACAAAAGAATATGTAGCCAATAAGTGGCACAAGGCTGTCCGAAAATTTCCGGTATCGAATCGCTCAACTTGAGCATTAACCACCAATGAGGGAAGCTGGAGTCCAGTATGAAACGAGAACCAATTCAGAAAGAAAAAGAAACCAAATCAGCAAAGTAAGCATTTCAAAGTACTCGGTATTAGGTTATTAGGGTATCAGTCGATCTATTTTGTTTTTTGCTTTTTTTCAATCCAGTCGGTCTTTGCTTCGTGATCGAGCATTCTCAACCTCTGGAGTTGTGGTACCTTTTTGCTTCTTGATCTCGACAACTCGCATGTCAAGGCCGACACGGAATTTCTTGCCGCGCCACATTACAGTCGTTCCTCCAAGGCAAGCGTAGGTCCAGATTGGAAGAGCAAGAAACTCTCTACCTAGCCATGCGAATAGCCATTCCTTGGTAGATCTTCTTGATTCGACTCGAGGCCTAGCGAAAGACGGAGTATCAGAATCGACTTCAGTCGATTGTGCAGAATGAAGTTTAGCATAGACGAATGTGTCGACGACCATCCAAATATAGACACTTAGGATCCAGAACAAAGCAAAAGCAAGCCATGTCTGAGGAATGCCGAGGTTCTCATGGAACCAAGGCAAGGTTGTAGCAGCGAAGGCTCCATATGCCGAGCAGAGGATGGGCTCTACGCCAGGCTCAACGAGTGTAGCCAGGGTGACAGTCCATTTTCTGACACGTAACCATCGGACCCGACGTGCGATATATTCGCGAATTGACATCCCGGCCATCGGTTGAATTGCCAGGTCACCAAAGACGATTCCGTGTTTGTAAAATTCTGTACCGGCTTTCTCCTCCTGGACCTTCTTTCGCCAAAGGAGATCTCCAATCAGGTGGTCTTCGCAGATGTTCTCGGAGAAGAAGTCGATGCCTGGGGAGTATTGGCTTGAAGAAGACGTCAGGTAGTCAAGGTGGGATTTTCGAAACATATTCGACTTGCCAACAATGCAAGGCGCAACAGAAACCGTGTTGATGGCAGTATAGAACTTGGCGTGTGATCCAGCCATGAACATTTCCTCCAATCTACCGCCTCCTATTCGCATGCCAGCCCCCACGGCCGATTCGTTTTTGGGTGGTGAAGAGATATCGGACGCGGAAGTGCTTGTGGGTGAGACTCGACTTCCATCGTGAGCTGCCAATAGTCCTCGGGTCTCCTCTCCTGCACTCGCACCAACACTGTCGACCACGAGAGGCAGTAGATGAACAAATTTGTAAGGCACAGCTCTGCTTCCATCTGCTTGGAAACCACAGAGTTTGTCCACCATGCGCCCAGCAACACCCTTTCCGACCCACACATTGCAGTCCAGTATCCAGACAATATCTCCTTTCGCTTCCTTGTAGCCTCGACTTAAGTTTCTGATTTTCGGGTTCGGACCCAGGTTGTGTGATTCCCCATTGCCGCTGAGATTTGGGTCTTCCTCTTCTACAAATATTTTGGCATCGAAGTCAGGAAAATCTGCAAGTAGGCGCTGTAGAACTGGGTATGCTGGATCATCGAAGGAGGATACGCAGAAGTAGATTGTCAGCCGCTCTTTGGAATAGGTCTGTCTGAAAGTGGCCGCAAGACATTCGTATAGCTGCGGCTCGAGGCCTTTGACCGGTCGCAGAATAGTAACATGGGGAATATCTTGAAGTTTCAAGGTCGACGATACCGCGGGTTTAGGTTTCGAGGAGTAGTGACGGAATCTGTGATCGTCAGTGAGGATTCTCCGCAATATTGGCGTTTCACATAACATACAGTTGGGTGAAGCCAATTGCTTGGACAACTAGGATAAAAAAGTACCAGATGCCGCAGACAGCGGCTATGGAGTAGAGCAACGTCGACATCTCATGATCTCGGGAACCTACGGCTGCACGCGCAGCAGGACCAAGGGAAGAAGGAGGGGGCAGGATTGCCATAAAATACAACGTGCGCCCAAATTACACCAATTTCTGGTCCAAAACTGCGACAAAAGCTGCGACTCGCTGGAGACACTTCCGAATCACGTGCGGAGGGTCGGAGTTTCTCGCGCCAAATATTTTTCCAGAAAAGAAAATGCTCCCACCTCACAACACAAAAAGCACTCCTCCCGCAAATTCTTCTCAACACCATCGAGAAGCACATTTGAAGCTGTAAGTCCATGATAATTTCCTTTCTTCAGTATATATCCAAAGACTACGAGCACGCTTGCGGTGATGACACCTTTCGACGCCCAGGAGATATGACTCTGACTTTATGTCGTTCTCCAATGCCGGCTCAATTCTCTTCGAGAAGACTACAACGGTATCTGAGCATTCACAAAAGCAATTAGCAATTTGCGATCTGAGAAGACGAGATTTGGTGACCGTGGCTGACTCTCATATTCCACAGAAGATCGAAATGACTCCTCGGTAGCATTGCCTCTACAACATGGCAGAAACACAAACTATCCCGACTCAGGTCGATGTCTCGGTGACACTACCACCTGCTGAAGCCAAAACGACCCCCAAGCCGCGAGCTCCTAAAGGGCAGGCTTTGAACAAGCTATACGCGCTCCCAGCTCCATTGCGAACATTTCCTCTCCCCAGCTTCGTTCCTCATAATCCACTCTCCTTGTTCCATATTCTCTATGTGTGGGCATCGCAGACTCTAAATCCCCAATCGTCAAATTTCGATCCTCTTTACCAGGGGTGGTTTTCTCCGGAAACCCGGTCGGTACATGTCACAGATACCCGGTCGATCCGAGGTCTTTGGGAACAAGGATTTTATGGCAAGGGAAGTTTAAGTCGAAGTGAGCCCAGCTGGCTGAATCGAGAGAAGACACGGCGAGGAGACAAGGTGAGATCAACAGCTGAGGAGAATACCAGACGGCGGCGTGCCGAAAGACAGCAATTGAAATGGGAAAGAGCCAGGAAAGAGAGGGAGGCAATCGACCAGAAGCTGGCTGAGGAGGCAGAGGTGCTTGCGACTTCTGATATTGCTGAGATCCCGATTGTGCCAGATGCAATTGAGCTCAATGTGAAAGCTGAGGTTGATCTTCCACAAGTTCCCAAAGATCTGGATCCAGTGGAGCCGATCGCAGAAATCATTGATGCAGAGCTGGTGGAAGAAGAGAACCCGGCCATTACCCTTGGGGATAGTTCTGGTCCAGACACCTCACTTCATGAATTCCTTGAGGAACCTCTCAATGTGGGAGTCAATGGTGTTGTGAACTCTCTAGTCATCTCCAGTCCAAAATGTCCTTCACCAGTTGGACCTTTGGAGCTCTTGGCCCTGCCAAATTCAATTTCTAACACCTCCTACAACCCAAACCACGCTTTTGATGACATTCGGATGCCTGTTCCTACCCGTCTCGCGCCGGTTGCAGCACCTCTGCCCAAACGTTTCCCATCACCTGTTGGCCCTCTTGAGCTCTTATCGCTTCCAAATTCAATGGTAGACTCATGGTTGGATTCAAGTAGCAATGCCAATGAAATCATTGGATATGGCCACCCTTTCTCGTGCGAGGTGTCGGTCAACTCGCACATTCCAGCAAAAGTGTTTGTGGCGCCCGTGGGACCACTAGAAATTCTGGCACTACCCAACTCGATTGACTCGATCCCCTCGGACGCTGAGAGCATCGAGACGTTGGTCGAAGAAACCTTCTCGCCTGATAACGCCCGAGGTGTAGTCCAAGTCGAAGAAAATCTTGTGGCTGAATTGGTCGAGAATGACGGCTCGCCTTATGCCAATGGATTCCAGATCAATGGTCTCCTAAAAGTTGAGGAAGCTATTGTTGAATTGGATAGCAGTGTTCAGAGCATTGATGGCTCAGCTGAGTCTGATGCTACCATTGATGCAAACGGATCAACGAGTTCAGCGCCGCCCAACGGAGAGCCAACAACTCCGAAGGTGAAGCATCAAAAGAGTGTTCGATTCTCTCCAACTGTTGAGAAGAACACCTTCATCCAGTCTGAGCCTCCGAGCCCAGACCGGGGAACGAACGTGCCAGTGGTTGTTGAAGAACCTCTCATCATCAAGCAAGAAGAGCACACACAACTCACTCTTGAAGAAGCATTCTTCCTATCATATTCTCTTGGCTCCCTCACTATTCTCGATTCTGTTACACAAGCGCCAATTTCGAACAAGGATCTCTTCACCCTTTTCCGCCAAACATCACACTTCCCACCACTTTCGACACCCAGCACATCTCCAGATGATCCATTCATGTTAAATTATATCGTGTACCACCACTACCGCTCCCTGGGCTGGGTTCCTCGCTCCGGCATCAAGTTCTCAGTCGACTTGATGCTCTACATGCGTGGACCAGTCTTCACCCACGCTGAATTTGGCGTTATCATTCTCCCCTCATACAGCGATCCGTACTGGAGCAGCACACCTTCCTTGCAAGCATACGCAAAGTCGAAGGAACAACGAACATGGGCATGGCTGAATTGTATCAACAGAGTTATTTCACAGGTCAAAAAGACGCTTATTCTGGCGTACGTGGATATTCCCAAGCCGATGAGCGCGGAGGAGGAAAGCAAATTGAGTATTGATGAAATTCTGGGGCGGTATAAAGTCAGGGAATTTGTTATGAAGCGTTGGGTTTCGAATCGGAGCCGTAGCTAGGTTAGCTCACCTTTATGAAGCTGTAATGATGTATGATTATGACTGATATGTCTTGATATCCAGAATGGAATGACTAGCTGAGGCCTCGATGGTATTCCACTATTATCTCTTCTACATCTTGCGCGTATACATCAACACTTTAACATTTATACACCATAAATTACTCACAGCTCACTTGTAATTCTAGCAAGTACCATCAACAATTGCCATTTCGGGGTCAATATTTAATGGACCCACAAGCGTCAAACCAGGCCAAGGAGAGGGTAGCAAACACGCACAGCCGTCTATATGAGTTTAAATTTTAGGACCATCGGGTGCAATCCATCTCCTTCGCTTTTTCGAATGAGTCTTCGCTTTGGAACTCGTTGACGCTTTTCGTGCATTGAGATCCTTTCCGACATTGAGACTCAATCAACTTAGGCCTTGCCATATGCTTGACAGGGAGATAGTAATCAACAACACAGGTTCACTTGACAGCATTCATCAGTCCAACGTCACAACTCACCTGCTTGGTGATATAGATCACTGCTACAGTCGTACGGCGTCGCTTAGTGTAGCTCGAAAATCTTTTACATATACGAAGACGCAGGAGTCCATGAGGCCTCAGACTCTCAGCTGAGCGACACCACATCTCCCCTTAGCTTAGTTGCGTGTTTTTTTCTTCTTTTTTTCTGGCTATCTTTGTGAGCTTTTATTTGAGATTTTATACCTCCTAGAGGAGGGGAAATGATGAGTCGCTCAATTTTTCATGCAAGTTCTAACTTAACAAGCTTCTTCCTTTCTATCGTGATGGGATACAAATATCCCATCCCGAATTTCTCGCCCATCTATCCACCAAACTCAAGTTAGATTATAATGATACGCTAGAGAGCATCGAGAGGGACCAGGAGCAAACGCGGGTACACTTCGAGCCACGTAGTGACCAACCCTAAAAAGGCATTCAAGAATTTCAAACCCGAGGTCAGATCGATCTCCTCAATCTAGGTGTCTACAACCCTCTCAGACGCTCAACAGAGTAGGAGTCTTTTAAAATAGAATTGACAGTGGGGAGGGACATGACAACACACCTTCCCTTGACAACCATTTGCAAACTTAGATGTCTATCATGACGAGAGATGGATCAAACTTCTCATCGTCATAAAGCTCCTCTTTGGCATTGTTTAAAGCTCAGCTACGAGCACGGTACGCGGCACAAGTGTCTTTCTCCTCCACAGCTCACCATCACATCACCCCCGCTTGCTTGGGCGTATCCTCTTCTGGTCATCCTTGTGAGCTATTTAGGTGGAATTTTATGCATCTCAAGAGAGTGAAGTAGCTCAAATTACTAGTGTGTTTGGCTTATCGTAAACTTGAATTGCAACACACCTCCTCATTTCGGATTTTCTGTTGTGGCAAGCTTACTCGGCTAATACTCTATAATTGAAACAGTCTTGGAATTGGAAGGCTCGTGTTGGATTGTTTCTCACCCTGGTTTTGCTTCCCTTCATTTTGTCAGATGGGCTTTCCGTGGTAGTCATGGGCTATAAATGCCACATTCCCTTCTTATATGCTCAACACGCCCAAGTGTCGAAGATCAAGCTGCTACTCATGCCTCTCGAGTTGGACATGACGCTAAGAGCCTCGCGTATTCTTCGCTGCTTTAAACTTTTCTTGTCGTTATTGCTTAATATACTTATGAGGTAGAATGCGGGATTAGAAGGGTTAGCCATGAGACGGAATGAAGCAAGAGAGGGAGATTGGCAGTGAAGAAATCTTGACAGCAAGTTTAAGTTAGACAAGATAGAATATCTGTATTGTATCCTTGGTCGATGCTTGAGTAGACGGCATGAAGCCATACCATAAATCTTTATAAATCTCCACTAGAGCAACAGTGCTGGTGATCTTCACAGCCAGCCAACTTCCATCTGCATAAGATGGCGAGCTTGAAGTCCCACAGTTGACTGATTTGATCCTTCTCAATGTGTGAAAGGACAGCTTTATACCCATTTTGTCTAAGGCCCAAGACATAAAAATGGCAAGTGTAGCCTTTTAGTTGTCTTTAACGTGGAGGAAAAGGTTTGATACGTCATGATATAAGTATCAGTTCCTGATTGTTTGTTCAGCAAATTCCCGAGCCAAGGACTGCCCAGTGTCTCTTACCCCTTCCTTCTACTTTGTCAAAACGAAAATTGTTGAGAAGGTGAGTTTCTCTATCTAATAACCAAATCAGTTCTGTACAAGTCCGGTACGAGTGCCACCGCTTTCCACAGTCGGCATGGGGAAGTAGTAGAGCAGATTGTTGTCTTCTTTGAGTTTGGGTCTGGTTTTCGAATTGAAAGTGTGCCTTTTGTTTGCGGCTTTATTCCTCCCGCGAGAAGGGAAGTGACACGGGAACTAGTGAGGTGAGTGCGGGGAACGAGAATGTAAGGTGACAGATTTGACAGTGGAGGCAAGTTAACAACAAACTTGATATGCGATGCTCTTTTACTTACATGTTTTCTGATCAGAATGTTTCGTTGAGCAACCTATTTATCCAGCTCCTTTTTATTTCCTCGCCCATTTTAACCAAGTTGGAAATTGGAACTTGGTCTGCACATATTGTTTCGAAAAAGCCTAATTGTCATAAAAATTAGCGCTATATTTGGCTGGGTATGAGGTGTTTTATACATGAACTATTAGGGAATGAATATCTAGAGATTCTCTTTTCTTTACCATAACCGTGTCCGCTGTCATTGATACTTCCTCACAGAAAAGATAACTTCTATGCAATTCGTAAGTGTATTATTCAATCCTCAATCTCCATGATCTTGAGTATTACTAGATCTACAAAGACTTCCCCATACTTGATCTATATTCGATGCTACACTCACGCCCTTCAAAAAATACCAATTCGCTTAAATGAGAGCCTGCGCGGGCCTTTGATACGAGTCTGCTCTCTGAAAAGCGTGAGATCATGATCAAGGAGTATGTAATGAGGATAGGGGAAAAAGGCCCGAGCAGCGAGGAAGAAGAAGATCCAAGCCGTTGGGAAGTAGTAGACAATGGCGATAAGGAAGAGGAAGCCAGTGCAGATAAGGCATTCTTACAAATTTCAAGTGGGAACTACCTCAAAAGGCTTCATCTTTGGGGAAACAGGTACCTTGATTGACCGTGATGAAAGGGTGGCAGTAACTCAAACTCTGAGATTTAGCTGAGTGCTTGATATCTATTCCGCACTATTCCTGCACTATAAACGCTCTAGCCAAAGTCCAGGGAACTTAGTATATGACCACATGCAGACAAATCCTCACATTCACAAGTCCATCAAAGCACTTCTGGTCGAAATTTCATGCGACTGACGCCGGCTTTTTTCCAATAGGTGAGATGGTAGCTTGGGCGTTCGTGCTTGAAAATGCGCAATTCACGACCTTCCAAACAAGAAATGAAGTCATAATTATTAAAATTGCTCTCTTTCCAATTTGGATGGTGCATAAATCCCTGGATTAAGACATCTTTTGATAGCAGACAAAGTAATTGCTAATTACGCTGCTTGCAACATGGGAGACAATCTGGGCGAAATCAGACCGCAATCCAACAGCCAGAGCGAATTATTGTTGTACGTAGGAATGCTTACATGTGAGCTAAGTGCAAGGCGAGGGCATTACGAGGTATTGCTATTAGAGATGGGAATGGAAACTTTCGGAGGATGCAGTTGGAGTGAGGGGTAGAGAAAAGGTTGACAGTAACGGAACGATGAAGGAAGTGACAGCACTTCTCACTTCTATAGACCTGAGACATGAGGTAAACGAATCTTATCTACAATCTTCCCAATTACACTACTTAGCATTTTTCGATATCTCAGCATGAAATGCAACTCACATGGACACCATTTTCAGACCCTTCAACGACATAACACAGCTGAAACTCCCCATTTGTTGTTGTCTTGTCCACCTATTTCAGCTCATCGTCAAGGACTTTATGCCTCTTCTGCCATAATAGGCAATATATGGTGAGACCCTGTGGTTAAATTTGGCGTCATCATAGAGTTGATATCCTTTCTCAAAGCAGATCGGGATTTTTATCTTAAAGTTACGTTCGCTACCCTTGTGTGGTCTTGTACGCGTATTATTCACAACCTAAGCGACTAAAGCCACTCACCAGTCTTTAATCATTTAAGTTGTGTCACATTTCCCTGTGAATATATATTTGCGACGTCGAAGTTCATATATCCATGAGGTTGGAGGTTGGAACAAGTGTAAAGCCGTATCCACAACATGGCAATACAGGCCAGTGAAATTGTTTGCACTACTTCTTTTCCTCCATATAGAAATGAGCTCTTTATAATCAAAACTGTTGAAAGTCTACACGAAGTTCATTTTCCAATAATGTTCCTCCATGATTATGCTGAACCAAAGTGAGTTCTTTCTAAATTCTAATCCTCCTCTGTGTTTCTACCGACATGATATTCTTCATAGGGTTCAGACCATAGAGAGTAAAAATCAAAAGGTTTCCCAACTAATCAATTTGTATTTCTGTTTTCAGGATCTAGTTCGTATAAAATAAAAGGTGACGAACGGTCATTCCGAGTAGACAATACAGTTTCCGTCAAGGATAACCGCGGACTCTGATGCGGAAGAAGATGTTACTCGTGAGTGCCATAGGTGATATATCAACATGTCGTTGTAGACGATTTAGAACGTGAGTTTGAGGCGAAAGGATAAAAAGATCTTGAGCTTCCAGGGACAGAAGTGAAGGTCGGAGAAGTGGAGTGAAAGAATTAAGGGAATTGACAGCAGTGCATGAAATGAGGGATTGACAGCACTTATTAGCTAGGTTTCCAATGGTTCAAATTGCGAAGGCTGGAATCACGAACAAACGATCCTACTGTACTAAGATGATCTATGACGTCAACGGAACATATCAGAAGAAAGTTATTGTCTACAATGATCATTCACCACGCCTAAACACATGTAACTTCTTTCTGATGGTATGATGAAAACTGCGTAGGGAAAAGGAACAGACCACATGTGAATGATTTACGCAGCTCAACCCTTCACGAGGGCCGTGTTGTTCTCAATCTCGGACTACGTCGATCTTAAATTGGTTCCTCGACGTCACTCCTCAGCAGTCCTGCTTGTATTTAAGCATGAAACTAGTTCACTAGCAGATGCTAGGAGGGGTGTATACCTTGGAAAAACTACACGGCATGTCGCTGTGGAGAAATTTGCTACGGTCTTGTAATACTAATGTGCTTTAGCGGTATTGTGCTTGTTAGAGGTCGCCAAGGATTTGAGGTTTTTGATTCGAGGTCGGTAATTGGAGGTGTGGGCCCTCGAAATATGAAAGGTGTTGTTGAGGAGAGTTGCTTAAGCCCCATGTGCATCTTCTGAAGAGCCTTAATTTTAGAGAAGACCTTCGCTATCCATATAGATTGCGTCAGTTCGCTTCTTTGGTGTACTTATGTTCTCGGGTAGAATCGAAGCAAAAGCATTGAAGGAGGTATGCGCTTCGTAACAGATGCGTTAACTATCCGATGTGAGACAAGAAGGCTCCGGTCTAGCAGGATAAGTTCAGAACCAGCTCGATTGGGATAGTTATAGTACTGCTCTTGACGCCTCCATCCATTTTTGGCCGGAGCATAGTTCCTGGCTAATGACTTTCTGGATACGGTTGTAAGCTTCAACCCGGGGACTTTCCACATAGAAAAAGTCTACGGAATCAAATCAGGGCAGTGCTAAAGGTTACCAAACGAGAAAGGTGCTGAAAAGAAGTCTCCATGCTTCTCCAAAAGAATTCGTGGCAAACCCACTTGGATCTCCACGGCTCGCAGAGCTTGACAAATTCGGCAATTCCAAGATCAGCTGATTGCATACAAACTTAAACGCGTCACGAAGTCCGCAAATCCCGTAAACATCAGGCGGAAACCCCACAAAGACGAAAACCGCAAAAGAAATCTTCGATCGAATCATATCATTTTCCACAACAGAGCCTCATCTGAATGCGGCCTGACGGGCCTTGTCACCATGCCAGGCTGTCAGACATCGACGTCTCTTTCGCTAGTGGGTCCGTTGTAAGGCTGCCACGTGTAGAAGGAAAATATTCGCAGCTGAAAAGATATGAAATGGCAATCGGATGTTGGCCAATATCTGATGTAATCGGTTATGCAGGTGGTATTGTCAGACTTAGACTTTTTTCTTTCAGCCTTTTGAGTTCTTGGGAACCGACGCCTCACCGACTTCATGCATGTATTCGGGTATTTTGATGATGATGAATGTTGATTGTGATGTTCTTGCTTGCTTGCATGCTGTAGGCGATCGAGAAACATGTGAGTGTGAATACCTTGAGGGCTTGCATGAGGATTTTGACGCAACAGCAACAGCTTGGAAGAAAGTTGCTCGCTCATGCGATTTGAGGAAGCGACATGTGGGCTGCCAAGCCATGATCGTCTCGTGGGGGCCAAAGAGAAGAGCCGGGTCGGAGGCCGCTTTGAATCTCGTTGGAAGATTCGGGCCGTGGTGGCTGTGGCCTCTCGAAATTTCCAACTCGGTCGATTTTGTTGCGGTTTTGACACCGTGGAGGAGGAAATCTGGAGGAAGATCAAACGGCGGCTCTGGGTACGAAAGATTGTCCCGAGGACGGTGTTTGACGTGAAGTAATGGCGAAAGGATGAACCGCAAACACGGGGCAAGTGACGTATTGATCTTCACCAGCATCCATCCAGCGTCATGCTTGGAGCTTTGTCCCCGAAGACAAGATTCGCAAGAATGGGATGGGGAAGATGGGAATCAGACATGGAAGAGTGAGTCGCGTAAGAGAGTGAAAATGTGGTAACGAGGAGAACGTGCGAAGGAGGTGAAGATATATCACAAGGGGAGAAACTTGGAAGTGTGAAAGTCGCCATGCAATAGCTCACTGAGATATTGCTGCTGGGACAGGCGAGGGAGGGGCAGCATCATCGCGATAAGCTTGATAGGGAAGTTGACGACCTGCGGGGATTTTGGCGACGGCGCTTGCACCTGCCTTGGTAGGTAACATCGAAAGGTTCTCAGACTCGGAATTGATCATTGCATTGCCGACTCGATATCTGCAAAGCGCTCGGCGCTTATGACTGAGAGAGATGAGTGAGATGCGAGAGTAGTGAACTGAGGTCGAAGTGACATCCCAATGGAGAAATACGGATAAGGTTAATCGCCAATTCAGCGTGTGAATGGTTGCATCGCGGTCGGCAACGCCGAAAACGGGACTTATCGCCGCCAACGAACGAGCAAGACACGAACTCCAGTGTCCCCACAGCTTCACCGGGGGAGCTTGGTAGCAAAACCCTAGTTGAGAAGTACAGCCCGAAACTACGTCAGAGAGCCTGAAGTGCTGCCAACCACTCAGAGGCCTCGCAAAGCTCAACTAGCGACAGGAAGAGCCGCCGCGAGGGAATTTGGTGCTCTGTCATGTCCTGCTGGTTGATCGTGATCTTGCATCGCGTGCAGCATGCAGAGATACTGTCCGCACACTGGCTGGACGTGGGAACTCCTAGCGTATTCGACACCGATGCCCTCTCTGCCATCAGATGTTCGTCAGGCAATGATGTTCGATAAATACGGCATTAATAAACTCGTGGCACTAGGGTATCACGTTCTGACGTTGTCGTTTTGCAAACTTGGAGTAACAGACGGCGTGAATCGACTTGGAACGGGCAAAGCTCGCCTTGCGTCAATTTGACCGAGGGGATATATCTTATAATGAAAACATTTCTGTTCAAAGTGATACTCACCCTCTGATTGCTTTTCAAGCCTCCGCCCTTTTCGGATATCTGTGTAATTACTGCGAGACAGCCGGGATATCGAAAATCCACAAACCACCAAAACTTTCGCTGCGGTGACCACTCACCACCCACGTTGCGTCTCGACAGCTTCACAGATTCGCGATCGGGACTCCGTTACTCAGCTCAGCTCGTGCTGACTGCAGGGAAGGTCGAGCGCCATCACCATCCGCCATCCGCCAGCACGGAACTATCACCAGCTGATTGTGCGCTGCTGCGGTTGGCGTGCGTGTGGAGTAGAGACATCGGGCTCTGGATAACCTTTCGCTTTCCAGGTTCTGCCATGTGAGACCCTTTCACTTTTTTGCTGCGCGTTTATTACCCTGCTTTATTGTCAACACCAAGTTATTGACGGAGTTTTGGCGGCACGAGAAAGTATATGAGCTCTTCCCCTCCCGATCGCCGTGCTCTGGCCGCCCTCCCCTCTGTCTCTCCCTGCGCGAAAGCTTGAGCAGGCGTTGTAACCCTCCTTGCATCTCCACAGGTGCCAAGTTGGAGCCTCTTTGTCTCTTTGATGCGTCGGGGCGCACAGTCCATACATTTTTCCATTTTCCCACGCTGACCGAGCGAAGTACACTGTACATGTGCTGATTCCGACACTTCTTTAGAGCGCTAAGGTTGAAGCATCGTAACCTTGCACAGTCTGCATTCCCGGAGCTGCCAGGCTGCTGAGCCCACAGAAGCCCACCTCAAACAATCCGCGCCAAAAGACGCCTCTGCCATCTCCACCCTCGCCTTCGCCGCCCGCCAGCCAATATTATTTCCTTTCCATTACTTCCCTGCCGGCCTGCCCTGCACCCTTCAGCTGCCCTCTCCCGCAACCTCAGGACAACAACACCAAACATCCTTTGTCTTCCTCGCCCTTCAACACGTTTTCCGCCCTCGCGCGCCAATTGATCAATACCTTCAACTCTCCTCACTGCGGCAGATCGGCGAAGTTCCAACCCCAATCTTCGAAGCCGTTCGGTCCGGTTTTGCTGCTTAGAACGACCAGGCTACTGTCGACCAGCCAGCGCTATCTCTTACGGCTCACACAGAGACCAACCTAGTGCCTCACGATAACCAACATTCTCTGTGGCGGAACCAATTAAGTACCTTAGTTTAGTCACTTGATTGCGTCCTTGGATCCTTTTCCCCATATCAATTACTCCAGTTCACCATCATGATGGCCGATATCCCTCATCGGAAGCCCATGCCACCGGGCTACCAAGGTGTTCCTCAACCACAAAACACCTATGGGCACAGTCGAACGAGAACTACCTCTTCAAGTATATTTCCGACCAACGTTCAGTCCCAATATCCCCAACAACCTCAACAGCTCTACCCAAGCAACATGCAAGTCCACGCCTATACATCCCGCCGTACACCCTCGACAAATACTTTCTCAACGGCCAGTAGTGGAAATGGACCTGTTCCCCAGCGACAAGTCTCGCAGGATCTGCGCAGATCAACATCCTCGAGATCCGGTGGAGCTTCGTCGCAACCTACGAGCTATGTAGCTTTGATGCGGAAACAAAAGGCCACGGTCTGGTGTGACAGAGCTCAACATGAAGATCCCCGATTACTGGCCGCGCAAAGACAGGCGAAAATGCGAGCTACAATGGAGGTGATTGGGGGTGGAGGAACAGCACGGCTGTCAACAAGCGGATCTGGAAGTCTCGCCAGCGGAAACAGAGTCACAGCAAAGATACGACATCACGGCAAGGCGAACTTAGTAGGATACAGCCCTGGGGATCTTGTGGGTGGTGTCGGAGGTGTGCCCATGCGCTTGAGTGCAAGTGAAGTGGAAGGAGGGGATAGCGATGATGATGGAGACAGCGGCAAAAATGTTGGATACCACCATCGGACTGGCAGCGGACGAAGCAGTGTTGGTAGTGGAAGGCGAGGCCTCACATACTCCCGGCAATCCGGAGGAAGCTCTACAGTCGGGAGATGGAGCTCAGGGAACACACCGCCTGGCGAGAGGGAAAGGCAAGGCTCAGTTGGGAGTCTGGCCGAAGAGACGCCTGTTCCTGGCGGCCATCAACGTGCAAAAGACTATTTCGCTGCGGATGGAAGTGTTGATCGGACGAGAAGTGTGGGTAGTGGCAGCAGCGGGGAGCGGAACGACAGCGTCCCTGAGTTGAACAACGCTGATGCAGCAAGGCTTGCTAGCAATAGCCTGCTCAAGTCAACCGTTACTCGAGAGAAGAGCACCAAAAATCCAGACGAATTACGAAGAAGGGGCAGTGTTGACGATAGGACAATGACGATGAGTGCTGGGCGATTGTATATTGCGAATCCGGATGCGGATAGCGACTGAAAGGACGGAGTGGCGGATATACCCGGTTACATTCAAGGGGAAGAGGTTTGCATGCATTGAAGGCGTTCGGGATTAGGATACTTATGGATGGGATTGGAGTGTCGGCGACATTCACACTGATTCATGTATTGGAATTTGGTTAGACAGGCTCCAATGGCTGCCGTCTTGTTTGTTAGCGGCATTGAAATTCTGTTGATACAGAGTGCCGTAAAGCACATTGCTTGGAGATAATTGATACGTTGCCAAGATTGAATTATAGTCTTCACTATGTGAATGCAAGTCAGAGATTAGATTAAGAGGTGAATCCTCTTTTGTCGCTCAACCCGTGAATCAAGTCTAGGATGTTGTGACTGTAAATTTACCTAAATATCGTAAATTTTGCTTGCCCCTTTAAGGGCCCCTAAAGCGGCACCTTCCACAAACGCGAAACCACTTCCCGCCAGAACCGCGTCCAAACTGGAAGTCGCGTCCACACTCCCGACCAACACTTGCCCACCAAATCCTTGAGCCGCAACAGCAGAACACCACCAATGAATCTCACGGGACCCTGAATCTTCCATCTTGATCTATCCTTTGAACGTCAAGTCATTTTTCATTCATTGATCCATAAAGAATAAGCACAGGCGATTGTGCACATCAACTCGTCATGTCGGTTCACGAATCTCCTCGACCTCTCAAGAGGACGCACGATAGCTTCGAAGGCCTCGCAGATCTCGCACAATCACACCCAGTCCCTCAAGATCTCCTCCAGAAGATTCAAGCACAAGAGAAGCAGCAGCAGATGCATTCAATACAGCCTTCAACCATCCCAGCGATTATCAACGCTCGCGACCAGAGCCCAGCACGAAGTAATTCTGGCTCGTTGAGCGACGTTGGTCCCACCACACCCTCCTGGGGAGATTCTCCTATGGTTGACGCCGTCCCTGCCTCCGATTCCGGCATGACGAACTCTCCTTCTGCTCTCGCAGCCTTGGGCACCGCACCACCTGCAGCGAAGAAAGCGAAACTCACATTTCAAGAAAAGGAGATGAAGCGGATCCAGAAGGAAATCAAGGATCAGGAAAAGGCAGAGGAGAGAGCGAAGAAGGAAGCCGAACGAAAAGCCAACGCCGAAGAGAAGGTTAGACGAGATGCTGAGAGGGAAGCGGAGCGAAAGAAGAGGGAGGCCGAGAAGGAAGCAAAGAGAGCTGCTCAAGAGGCAGAAAAGACCGCCAAGGAGGAAAAGCGAAAGCAGAAGCAAGAGCAGAAGCAACGACAGGAGGAAGAGAAATTGAAGCGGGAGGAGGAAGAGCTCAAGAAGAAGCGATCACAAAAGACAATTAGCACCTTCTTTGGAAAACCAGCACCTAAAACACGCGAATCTAGTGTTGAGAGCCGGGAGAGAATGTCTATGAGTCCTGCACCTGGTTTGGCTCCATCGTGTGCCGCCACTTCTACACCGGTAAAGGCACAGAGAAGTCCGTACGAGCAGATGTTTCCTCCGTTCTTCGTACATAAAGAAGTCACACTTGGCGCGATCAATCGATTCGAAAGAGATGCAGAAGGGACAGAATCGATTCAAACTACGCTAGACAGCTATATACTTGGAAATCGGAGCCCTGCCCGACAGCGTTCGTTTGATGCAAGTTCTTTGTTTCACCTGCCTGGACCTGATGTTCTGCGAGGCATAAATTCTTTGCCTGTTCGAGAGATCATGGCTGAATTCCGTGGCGATGCTTCAAGACCTATCGATTTGACTACCGATTCTCAAAACTCTCAAATCAAGAAAATGCAGAATCTTTTGCAGAAAGTGCCAATGAAAATCTTGCATTTCCGAGAAGATGTTAGACCGCCATACCGAGGAACGTATACCAGTCGACCTGTCAATGGTATCAGCAAACTGGCACGAAATCCTATGCGAAGAGATCTTCCAAATTGTAACTATGACTACGACAGCGAAGCCGAATGGGTTGAGGACGAGGATGCGGAGGATCTCAATAGTGAGGGAGAAGAAGAAGAGGATGTTGAAGATGGCGATGAAATGGATGGATTCCTTGACGACGAAAATGATGAGACCACTAATTCGAGAAGAATGGTAATCCAAGGTGATCTGGAGCCTATTTCTACCGGACTATGCTGGGAGGATAGGAAGAAACGCAACACGAATGTCAAGCTAATGCCATATAGAATGGAAATCATTATTGGTAGGTTGGGAATATCTCATCTTTTCAGCTTACACTAACAAAAGCAGATCCCAAGATGAAGAGCATTGACCCATTCTCGACATCGTATTGGCAGCCAGCCCCATCAGCAACTATCATGAATCCTCCACGCATCCCTCTCACCACCATGAAGACACCAAACGGCATCAATCAACCCAGCGCCAACAAGCTCGTAAAACCATTCTTTCCAAACGCTTTATCGGTTCCATCAGCATCTCCTTCCTGCGGCCCTTCGCAAGCTCCTTCAACAGCCCCAGCAAAAGATGCAAAACCAAAGAAGATGATTTCCGCCGCAGATCTACCGGCCTTTAAGGAGGCCATTCAGGGCAACAACCTCTCCAAGATTGGTTTAATCGAGGTTCTGAAAAAGCAATTCCCAGGTCGTCCGGGAGCCGCTATCAAGAATACTCTGGAGGCTATTGCTACACGCATGGGTACCAAGGAAGCTGATAAGCGGTGGGTTATCAATAATGACGCTTAATGATCACATCTCTTTCGAGCAGTAAAACATTTGATTTAGTGGATTTGTGGAGTTTGGAGCGTGGACGACTGAGGTTAGGAATACTTGCTGGTGGTCATTTTTGCTGATATGGCTACTTTACATTACATTACACGATATGACATCGCATTGTTGGTGTCTGGCGTTTTTGGACGGAAAATGAATATTGAACTTGCTAGATGACGATTTCTAAGCTTGGTGCACTTGGTGGATGAACTTAGAAAGAAGCAAGTTTGGGGGGGGGGGGGGGGGGGGAGAATGTCTTATATGAAAGAGAGCTTGTATTGATATGATAATAGGTAGTGGTAGCCTGATTGTGGGTTACTGGCTAGAGGAATATAGATTGATAACATGGAGCTTAGCCAGCCTCGTGAGACTTTCTCTGTCATGCCTGTTTGTGTTCTTCTGTTTCGCCCGAGTGGGCTATGTATTGGCGCCCGCGAGGTCGGCACCTGTAGGCACGTTGCTCCGTCTATTGTTCTTTCCATTTGCTGTCCTCGTATGTTTGCGCCTGCTTTAAGGTTATCTTCCCGGCATGTCGTGACTTATTCATTCGAATCCGTTCCGCTAATGCTTGCTGCCACTGCGACATATTTTCTCGTTTCTGTACTTTCTGCTCCTGTTTGCTTCCATCTTTTTCGCAGATTGAAATCCTCGCAACTAATCTCTCCTATGTTTAGGAAACCCTGTATTTGGTTATTGCAATTACTCGTGTTTCTCTCATTGTACCCGCCCTTTCTTGCCTGAGCAGGTGCATGAAGTGGCGTGGGCAGCTGACGACATCCCTATTTTTGAGGCTTCGAGGCTCTCAACACCTTCAGTTTTTGGAGCCTTATTATCGATTTCAATCTTGCTCTCTTTCGCGTACGGTGCATTGCTTGATATACAGCTTGATTCTCTGGCGATTCTCTGGATAACCCACTGCTAGAATGCTCTAAGCCTGTAGAAAATGTGTTGATGTGCGTCTCAGAGCTCGTCTCCATATCATTCTTACCTTCTCTAGGATCCGCTATAAAGCTCATTCCTAGTCGCGATCATGATTGCCGGTGTGTATACCATTCATCAAAGTCTTACAAGATGCTTTGTCGATTCTGCGAATCCTAGGATTGGGATATTCTTGAAAAGTCCTGGTAACTCTAGTTCATTGGACACCTATTTACCTGCGAATTTCGAAGACTGGCCCGACTTGCTTCACCATGAAAGCTATACCGACCTCAATGGTTTGGCAGAAGCTGGTTGCGATCTCTGTACTCTTGTCAGAGGAGGGCTGAAGCAGGATGAAAATGCCCTCCTAGAAGACCACAAAAATAGACCTCGGCGAGAAACACAAATCGTTTGCACATTCAATCAAGGGGAAAATCTGCTAGTATGGAAGCAGCCAGGGCTAGGAGGGAAATTATCCGTCTTCGTTCGTCTCATGATATCTGCACTTCCTGGTGAGCTACTCCCCCTTCTCAGGAGAATATTCTTGACATTTCTAGATGATCCTCTATACCCATTTATCGCAGCTCGCATGTTACACCTAGAAGTTTCCTCGGGTCATTGGCAAGAATTAGCTTTACTCGCGAACATATTAGATGGTGCTGTCCAGGTGGTGAATGCACAGAACGATTCCCAAATCTGAAGCCCTCTCAGGGTTGGGGGGCCTAGAAGAAACTACATTCCGCCTTAACGACATGGGACTCGGAAAGTTATGAATTTTTCGAACCTCGTATTTTCTACGGTAGGGTTGACGAAAACAACAATGCGAGGAGTGTGTTAACTATGTGGTATAAGCTAGTCAACAAATACTGCCTGTGCAGACTCACTAAGCTCGCTGATCGTCTTGCAGCTATTGCAGGAATTGCAAGCGGCTTTCAGCAACGGACCAACTTCAATTATTTCCATGGGCTGTGGCAGGGGTGTCTTCATGATAGCATATTCTGGATACCAACAGACCCTGCGGCAATTCGTCCCCCTGAGCTAAAGAGGAAAATACCTAGTTGGAGCTGGGCAAGTATTGACCTCATCGTCGAGGATCCCTTATTTGGTACGATGGGGGCGATTTATAGCCTTGGGCGTTTCGACATGGTACATAACAACCCAGCCCAAATCAGGATTTGTGACGAAGCAGAGGCACCTGCACTTGAAGTGCTTGCTCCAACGCACCAGATATGTCCGTGCATAATGCCCATTGCGCTCTATGATTGTTACGAGGCTTCAAGTCTTAATCATTTGCGCGAAAATATGGCCTGTCAACTCTTGGGGGATTACTTTTTTCCAGAGTACTATAACAATATTATTGAAACTGGATCTAGAATGCTCACAAGCTCTTTGAAGTTCGATTGTGGACATGTTCGGGAGGAAACGCTTCTATGTGTACAGCTCAGAAAGGTTCAGGAGGCAAGGTGGGTGGGTCTGGAGTGTTTTTATGACCATACTCTTTGGTGCCTTGTATTGGCTCAGGTTGGTAAGATGATAATCAATTCGAAGGAAGAGGAAGTTTTTGAGAGGGTTGGAGTGGCGGTTTTTGCGGAGGACGAGGTGGTGGACACCTGGAAAAGGAAGAGTGTATTTGTGTGCTGATTTATAACTTTTGCAACTGTCTTTAGCACTCAATTCCCTTCCCCATCTATACTTACTGTGTACACCAACACTTCGCCTTGTACTGTTGGAAGAAGCCTGGTTTCATTCCGCTCTCTCGACCGAGTGTCATTCCAGCCGCTTTTTTCCTCGTCACTAAAAGTACTTCGATTTTACACAACTCATCTTACGGCATTTTCGAAGATTCTATCTTTGCAATATTCCAGCTTGGAATATTTGTCCTGAGACGCAAAACACTATACCTTAATGTATAGTCCTTTAGTATTCAGATCTATGCTCATAACCTACACAGATCACCCAGCCCCGACAATCCTCCCCATAACCCCCAAATTCACACTCCCAAACCCCGTCAGGGGATCCCATCCCTTCGCTGCACTCCAGCCCGCACCAGCAACCACGATTTCACACCAGCACTCATCACTCCTCTCTCAGTCTAGCCTCCCACCTCTAACAGCGCAGCATCACATCACCCACTCTCGCCGGCTTAATAGACTTCGTGAACCCCGTGCTCATCGCATAATCGAAACCTCCTCTTGGCTTCCTGAACCCAATGCTCTACTTAAATACCACGCTACCAGCACTGGATGATATAATGACCAGTGCGTCGGCGGCTGTAATGGGAAGGATCCGTTTACAGGACTGGTGTTACCTGCTGAGATTGGATCAAAAGTTGTGAGTAGGGCGGAGTGGAGTGCTGTTAAGTGTGTAAGTTTGCTTTCTTTATGATTTTACTGGGGAAGAGAGGGGAAGGAGAGTGGTGGGATGTTATGATATAGGAATTGGCTGACGAAGTGGTGCTATAGTGGGATCCTATGACTGGGTTGGGGAGTGTGAATTTGGGGGGTATGGGGAGGATTGTTGGCGTTTGGTGATTGTTGTATATATGGTCGCATCATTAGATATTCTCTATATATTTTAGCTTCGCTAAATATCTAAATCGCTTTCTTAGAAGCTGAATTCAAGACAGACCCTTCTAGACTAACTCATTTATGCCAAAGTTCTACTGTTCTTCCGTGTATCATCTAATGTAAATGTAAAACGCCATGCTGAATCCAAACTCCTTTTCGTAAATCGTAGCGAACCTGTCGGCTTTTGTACGCTCTATCACCATTACCACTCTTTCTACAACTTCGTCGCCGTTCCATTGAGTTGGCCTCGCTCTTTCATAATCTCATTCCCAATGACCGCATCACTCGGCCCTGCACTCTTCGTCTTCTCCACCTTCCCCTGCGCATCTTCCTCATCATCCACATCGCCCATATCCCCCAAATCTGTACTGATAAAATTCCACGCTCTCACTTCTCCCTCCCTACTCAAAATCTTCACATCATAATCTGTCTCCACCGCATTCGGATCCTCAAGCTCCATATCCTCATGACTCGTTTTTCCAACTTCGATGCTATTGTTTCGTAGGAGTTGTGTGATAGCGCGGACGTTGAGGCGGAGAATGCGGTCGGGTTCTTCGATGCCGAGGAAGCGTTTTGTGGCCCAGGGGAAGATTATGCCGAAGTCGGATTGAGAGAGGTGGGCGGAGGAGACGGCGTAGTAGAAATTTGGTTCTGGGATGGGTTGCCCGTCCGCGTCTTTATATGAGTGAGGGGTGAAAGATGATGGGTCGGGAGATAGCAGGCGCTTGGTGGCTTTGAGATGAACTCGCCATTTGAAGAACGCTTGGGATTCTATGGCAAGAAGTGCAGCGCCGCCTGGACCACCTTGTGAATATGCTGGGAGTGGTTGGTTCCAAAGCCAGCGAGTTGATTGCGCTCTTAATGGTAAACACCAAATATCGAGCATGATCAAAGGGGTTTGTTTTGTAATTTGAGAGGCAATAGAAGATCGAGAGGAGGGCGTGAAGAGCGGAGTGTACGAGGAAGGAGCAGTGGAGGTTTGGGCAGAGTAAAAGGTTGATTTGACGAATTGGACCATTGTCGCTGCGCCGAAAGAATGCCCCGCCATGGTTATCTTTCCAGGAGTGTGGACATCCATTTTGCCTTTAAATCCAGAGAGAGACACAGAGGAGGTGTTGAGATTTGTGAGAGTCGCAGCGTCATCCAATTTCAAGATGCTGTCGTGGATCAACCCCAATTCCCACAATCGGATCTTTAATTGTGAATTTCTTCCTTCTTCAACTTCTGGTGATGGCGTATGGGAGAGACGGAGGTAGTCGACGGTCTTCGTGTTCTTTCGAAGAGAGGATTTCTCGGACTGTGAGGAGGTGCTCGAAGAGGTGGAGGAAGGGACATCTCGGATGTATGATATTGGTGTTGATCCGTCTCTATGCTCTGGCGCTATAACAATCATGCCATGCGACGCAATTGATCCTACGAGGTGTGAATATGCGTTTCGTGAGCCTCCGAGGCCGTGGGAGAATATCATGACTGGCCATCTCGAGTTCGTTGTGGGTCGTTGGAGAAGAGGGGCATTTTTTCGGGCGGGGATGGAGATGTAGTGGAGAAGACGAGGAAAGAATCTGCTGCTGTTAGTGCTCTTCTCACGGTATGCTAGACTCAAGAGGTACATACGATATGAATTCTGCCAAAGTTGACCCAGCGCCCAAGAATCTTGAATACCCAGCAAGATAATCTCGTTGTGGAGCGGGAATCCAGTTCACCGTCTTGCCCTTCGCTTCAGGCTCGCATGGATAGAAGATTCGATACTGGACTGTTGAAATCGAGGAATCAGGAGAAGGCGAAGGAGATTCAAGCTCGGAGACTGGTATTTCCACATCGATTGAGCCAACTTTGTACGGTCCTGTGTAGTTTGGAAACGCAGGCACAGGACTGAGTTTCGAGAGGTAGGAAGTCATGGTGGGTTTGCGCAAGCGTGCGCTGTTCCTTATCACGGCTGCGAGTGACAGAGTGAAATTGTGATGTTGTGTGAGAAGAGAAGTCAAAAAGGACAGAAATTATGTCGCAACAGACCTCGGCATGGGAAAGTTTCAGGTCGCGATTGGCAACGCGGTCATGATAAGATTGGTCGTGTGCCAGGGGTTGATAGTGTTCGTCATTGCACCGAGCCCCGATTTTGCCCCTGGAATTGTGGCGCAGGACGCTAGAACTTGGCCAGTAAAGACACTAGAAAAAACAAAGAAGTTTCTGCGTCGGTCTCGGTCTCACCGACTGTCAGAAATCAGCAAATATTTCTTCTTCTGTAGGTGAGAAATTGATCGTTTTGATTGAAATTCTACGATGCCTCTATCAACTCAATATCCTTCAATCAATTGTGATTCGAAAAGGAATCTTCTTTCCATCAATTCAACGCTCTGGTCACACGACTGTCGGAAGATCTACAGTGCATTGTGAAGCCTGAACCATGAAGCCGGGCGTGCCGGACCGGAGACTCGGGACAATCCACCACACCGAAACGGTGGACTAGGACTTCTAAAGCATGTGAGTTCGCTGAACCCTAAACATTATGACCTCCATAGAGAAATTCAATTATCACTTCAGCGATTTATTCCTACCATTAGATGGTTCATCATTAGTTAGGGCTGAGCGCTCTTGGGTTCGAAGCCAACTTGGCCAACTTCTTGAACACTTTAACAGAGCAATGCATTTTAGTCCTTCACTTGCGATAGAAGGATCTGGAGCTATCGGAGATGGTCTCAAGTAGCTTTCAAGATGTTTATAAACCCCATCAGGGCCAGTGAGGGCGTCGAAATTTGGAAGTGATGTATGTCGCTTGTTCCCTTCCTCGCAACCCGCAGAATCAAGGTACAGCGAAACGAACCATCCACTTAAATTATCTAAAACGTTGAAGCACTGTGTGTGCTTTTCTTGGACTACTTAAAGTTCATCCTAGGCTCATTCTTCTTTAAATTTGAAAAAAAAAAAAGACACATGCACAAGGGGCTTCACCGCTCAATCGTCACCCACCTTCTCAGGGTACCAAAAAAGACAAAAATGGACATACAACAGTGGGTATTCGCTGGTCGTCACCGACCCAACTACTAATCCACCGATCTAAGGCTTATGTATGGCAGAGCGGACGGGATGCCCAGTTCTCCTTAGTCTGTGGTCGTATGTACAAGCTTCTTATCGATTTGAACTTATATACCTATGTACCGCATCGAACATATATTATCAAGAACGCTAGTCGGAATTCACTTCTTTAATTACGCTCTGTTATTGCGACTCTTTCTTCCTGTCGTGTCTATTTATAAGCTTAGCCTCTTAATTTCCTCTTTATCTTACTTTAACCTAAATATCTTTCTAAAAGTCTCTTTTACCTTTCTATAAATTCGTATCTTTTATTATTCTTACTTTTATATTTACTCCTAGTATATATTGATCTTTAATCTAATCTATAAACTTAATTTTTTATTTTAAGTTTACTCTATTAGTGCGGTTAGGGCCTATGCTTACGGCGACTAAGATTCCAATACTAACTAATATATTATGCTAGCGGGCTGCTAGTATAATATGATTAGTTACACAAGGAAATTGATTGTGCATCCCTAGAGCTTTCTGAAGTCAAGATATTTCAACCGAAGGCAATTTCAATCAAGCAAGGAAGCGAAAGTCGAAGCCAGTAGCTCTTTCGAAATGCAGTGCCAAGAGCAGAAGTTAGAAGCTTCTAGGCTGAGACCTTGATGGCGCCATAGATATCATGGGCTACTGGTAGTCTGTGTGCTACTCTTGGAAGGGGTTCAATTCGTGTGGCCATGTCGTTTGCCTCATTGTCCTACTCCTCAAGATGATAATTGAGTTGACAATTTAAAGAAGCCCATGACGAAGACGGTGCAACATACGAAGTTGAATTGACTAAAGGCTCACTTGAGAAAACTAGGTACGACTCCAAATTCTGCTGCAGCGAATCAGTATTGTACTTTTGCTACAGGAAGTTTTGTGGCAGATGCTGGAACTTGGATTCAGATATTGACTACATAGGTTGCATGCCAATAGCGGCTACTTGAGAGGCAATACCTGCCAGAGCTGGCCATTTATTGGAATTGTAGGCGATTTACTAGGTCGAACATTGTGAGACAATACTATGCCTATCTACATACCTGAATCAAATGATCGAGTTAGCTGGAATTAGAATTTCCTGAAGACGAGCATAATTAATAGCAAATATCATGTCATTACCAAGACCTCTTTCCGCATATAGAGGTCCTGGAGCTTCTGAGGACAAAGAGCGGGACTCTGGAGAAAAGCACCCACATTTCCATCACAAAGTATCGTCCTCAAAGAATAGAATACCGGGCGGAACTATGTGGTCTTTTTAAATTCACATCTATGAAATAGAGGGAATAATTTCTTTACAGAAGTATAGTACTTGCTACTTCGCTTTGTTGCAGTCTAATGTAAATTATGTAATAATCATCGTGACCAGAAGAATCTCTAAACTTGCTGCGTTAAATGTCTGAAAGGTCCAGCACCTGAGGTGAGAGTGAACCCAGATCGAATGTGGACCCGAAATGCTCCTTTATTGCGACATACTGCCATGTTCTCATGAGTGAGGTTCGGAGGTGAGGCACTGAAGCTATCCCCGGTTAAATGACTTAGCGAATCGTTCCTTCCACGCCAACATGGTGACATCGTCACATCGGAATTTTGGTCAGTTCAAGCTCTTTTCTCCTCTACGGACAGATTTCACCACAGAGGACACAACGTTGCAAATTATATGGTAAAATCCTGTAATGTGTGGCCCTGTATGTATTTTGTGCCTCGCAACGGTCTACGAGACGAGAAAATGGCCTGCGCAAACCCCAATCACATCGTATGACTGGTTATGTCGAGTCAGAGCTTTCGCTCGAAAATCTGCGATTCAGGCGCCCTCAAAATACACCAATGCCCTTCTGTGTGTCCCTACCGACGAGGAGACATTTGCTTGGACGCTGGACAATGAGTGAGTACACTCTAACATCTGTTCGTAATGGCTCAATGCTAACAAAGTAAGTATATTCCTAAGCGGGAAAGATATGGCTCACCCCTACTGGGAATATGAAATGGATCATTTGGGCTTCACATATATGCCACCGAATGAACAAGACGCCGAGGCAACCAAAACATTCGACTTTGAAGGGGACATGGTCGATTTGACCTTCATTCATGAGCAATGTATGACACTCCTTTGCGACCATCTGCAACAATACGCATTAGCTCACTCTATTGCTGGACGCTGTGCCCTAGAGACTGCCTGGAGCTGCATCACTGGAGTTAGTTCGAATTGGGCACTTTCTAGATCAGAAGATGAAATCCCAAATCCTCACCTGGTGTGTGGGAAGATAAGTGAAGATGAGGCTTGGAAGGTGATAATTGGGCAATCAAAGTCCTCTCAAACAAAGTAAAGCCCTAACATACCATTTATGTAGTTCGTCGACCCATTTGCGACCGCTACAATGCTACAAGATACCACAGAAGCTGCCATCGACGCAATGTCTGAAATTCCATATACTCTTCAGGACGGGGCATCTAGTGCTTCTCTATTTACGCCACAAGAAACCTCATACCTTGTCAGCAAGATATGGAAGGCTCGGATCGCTGCAGAAATGCCTTGGGTGTGGAAGGATCTTCAAAGCACTTTCACCAATGAAAAGCAAGATTGGGCCGCAATTTTCCATCACCTTGCCTCCCTTCTTGAGGCTCCCGGACCGCAGTTCGAAGATATTATGCGAGATGCACCTTCTTTAAGAAACAAACTACGGATTTGTCGAGCTGTAAAGCAGCTAGTGTCGGACATGTGGGCGCACGAGCTAAGAATGAGACTGGATCTTTCATCGAAGCCCGACTGGATCCTTAATTCATTCACACTTGGCGCTCCGCCTTACCCATATAGCTCAACAGGAGCCTCTGAAGTTTTTTTTCGAACACAAGAAATCTCACAACTTTCTTACGTTAGTGTATATCTCGAAAAGGATGGTCAGATTTCTAGCCTCCGATTCATAAACGAAGACGGTACTTATCAGGTGCTTGGAGCTCATCCTGAAGACATTCCCGCCTGGGAATTTCAGATGAACGGTGGACACATAACAGGCGCTATTCTTTCTTTCCAAAGATTGAATGGGTGGAACCAAAAAATCCGTGGTATTAAGGTAATTTCAGAACCAAGGACTCTTCAATCTATGCCAAAATAATAATGGGTATAGCTAGAAATTAACAACGGGGCGGTCTCACCAGTCATGGGTATATGGGACGGGGATTTGATACAATTTCTTCGGCCAGGCAAGGACTCCTTCGTAACTGGATTCAAGTATAATATCAAGCTTGTAAGTTTACGTTGGCCCCAGAGTAATCTAATCAAACTAACACTAGTCTTCAACTTCCTTAGAAATTTGGGATTTCTGATATTTTGCTCATGGAGTTCAATCCAATCTGCACGCCCAAATCGAAAAGCTGTATAGAATCAACTTTCCGAAACTCCTCTCCGCTGCTCAGACTATGTTGGCCAAAAGAGTTTCCACAGGAGTCTGTCCAAGTCCAGAAATGTACAGGCCTTGAGATTCAAGGCGTTCCTGTCTTGCCAGCCTGTTTCGTCCTCTTTGACAAATTCGATCCAATCCACTCTATCAGGGTCCATATATCCCCGGGATACGGCCCTGTCAAGCCCGCTCCACTTTGGATAGAGTTTCTTAGTAATTCTAACAAGTCATGTGAACTTCCTATCCACGGCGCTCGCTACTGTTCTACCGTAAGATCAATAGACACGAATGATATTCTCACATTCCACTTGGACAAACTAGAAGGGGAGAGACTCATTAGCTTTACTATCTTTTACGAGAAGATATTAGATAGCGTTGGGCTGGATGAGGTAGTTGATCTTTCTTTTACAACCAATTTTGGACGATCCTCTCCGCAAATCCTGAGCTGGCCACTCGATATGGTATCTTACGAGATTACTTTGGCAGCATCTGCTGGTGAGGAGCCGTGTCTTGCCGGCATATACTCCAACAATCAGTCATACCAGTCTCATTTTGGCATACTTACTTATCGTAAGGTTGGTACTATGGGAACAAGTTCAGATGCAGAGAGGCTAGAAGTTCGGCGCACCGAGATCGGCCATTCATCGGACAGCGATTAAGCTGACCAGCGAGGAAAGATCAGTTGGGCGTGAAGGTAGCAGGAGAGAGAGTTATGAGCGAGGTGAGGGAGGGAGGGAGGAGGGGTTCCTATAGACGACGTCGAAAAGCAGCGCCTGGCCTAAACCAGCGGCGCTAAACCCACTAGAGCATGACCCCCCTGAACCTACGCCCCGCTAAGCATCTCACGGAATACTTAGTAATATTCTAATCTTTTTAATATAGACGGAAGATTGTGTGTTAAGCCGGGCCTATAACTGTCTGATTAGGTAATATTAGTGTAATTAAGGCAATTAAAGCTTAATTGTCTTACCAAATATATTAGAATAACGTATCGAATTCATCTTTTAAAGAGTAGTATTAAGATATAGTAATCTCAGGAGCTGTTCCACACTATACTACAATAAGTAAACTGCAATACCCTAAACTGACACGAATAGCTATATACTGCTCCAGAAGGCTTTTTGCCGCTCTCATTCCTTCCCCCCTTTTTAATTATCTCCTAATTATCTCAAAATTCCATTTTCGGCTCCTGGAAATCTTTAATTTCTATACCCTTCTTTATCCCCAGTGTTGGAAGCAGGCTTATCCGCGAAGGAGAAACCTTCCTGCGACTTCATTTATCATGTAGGATAGGTTCAAGCTTCCTCCTCATTTTCCAAGAGGGGTGTACAAAAGCGATACCATAAATGTGCGCTTCTGAATTGCTCAACTCCTCAGGCAAAATCATTTTTTGGAAGTCATCCTGGCAAGTCGTCCTTCACTTAGTCGGCAAGCGTGGGGAAAAGCGGCTAGCGGCTATGCTCCGTAGTCAAGCGACGAAGGACAGGGATAGTTCTCGGGATCCCCCCACCTGTCACGGACCCGCCTGAACCAAGCTATTCATAGAAGAACGGCGCTACGAGACTCAGCTGCGATCACTTCACAGATGACGCCTCTCTATCATTTTTGTCAAATGCTTCGCGTCATAGACTTGCACTATAAATCCTGACTCTGATGTTGTTTCTAGTCGCGATTCGGCGCCCCTCTCGCGTTTGGTGTGCGGCAACGTTAGTAGCCAAAACAAGTTCAGCTGAACTGAGCCAGCCTTCCGTCGCAATCGCCGTTCAGTATCACTGTATCAAAGGGTGACAAGCAATCTAACTGATATCCCAGAGAAACGCTCTCCCTAGTGCGGTCTGGTCGTTTTTGATGTCTATGGCGCAGATACATGCCATGGCAGTGGCCCCAGAAAGCCCTCTCAACCGTGACGGACTTTGTGTACTGTCTCTCGGTAGGTATGGTTATTCACAGGCTTCGATGTACTAACACGGATGCACAGATGGTGGAGGAGTCCGCGGGCTCTCTACGCTTCTCATCATCAAGGCGCTGATGGCAAAGGTGAATGCGGAGCGGAAAAAGGATGGGCAGTCCACAGTGAAGCCGTGCGAGCTTTTCGACTTGATTGGTGGAACGAGCACAGGAGGGTAAGTTCTCTTTACATTCGGAAGGCTCGTCTAACTTTGTTAGTATCATTGCTATTATGCTAGGGCGCCTTGAAATGGATGTCGACGAATGTATTAAAGAGTACACGAATATGTTCGAAACAATCTTTGGAAAGAAGGGTTTGCCTGTCAATATGTGGGGCAAAATTAAAGGCCGATTCGATTCTACAGTTCTTGAGGAGTGCATTAGAAAGATTCTCGAGGACCGCGGCTTGTCAGAGGGAACGCTCCTTAATGACGGAAAGGAGAGATGCAAAGTGTACGCTTTCGTCTAGTCACAGTACTTGGTCTAACTTAGATATAGAGTTGTTTGCGCGAAAGCCTTCGAGGTTACGACCACTGTACTTTTGCGATCTTATACTTCCGACGATGCACTTAACAATATTCCAGCCACTATCTGCGAAGCGGCACGAGCGACGTCAGCTGCATCCAGCTTCTTCGAGCCAGTCACAATTGGGCCACGGGGTCGAAAGTTTGTTGACGGAGGTTTAGGCGCGAATAATCCAGTCGAACAACTGTGGAACGAAGCTCAGAACATCTGGTGCCGTAATGGAGAAACTGAGTTGAGTACGTTATTGAAATGCTTCATCTCGGTTGGGACTGGTAATCCTGGGAGGAAGCCTATTGCTGAAGGATCTTTCAAGCTCTTCTCGGAGACTTTAGTAGGCATTGCAACTCAGACAGAAGATACCGCGAAGATATTCGTGGAAAGACACCGGCTGCTATATGAAACCAAACGCTATTTCAGATTCAATGTCCAGCAAGGCCTTCAGGGCGTCGGATTAGAAGAGTATAAGGCAGCGGGTCTTATAGATGCTGCCACCGCCGAGTATATGGATGGGCAGGAGTCGCGGTCAGCTGCGCAGGAATGTGCTATGAACCTTAAGCAGAAGCATTGTATGTTGGCAGAGTTGGACTTTTCCTAGGTAAAACATACTTAATGCTGATAAGCTTGAAGTTCTTCTTGAGTTTTCTGGAAAAGATATCCTAAAGGTAGATGCAGCATATTCTAGACTATATGAAGCCCTTGACTGATAGACAGGTCTAGTGGAATGATTCTAGGCATAGAATTAACCATATGGGTAAGCGATTTTATGTTCGAACTTAAAATCAAGTTCTAACGAAACAACTAGAGCAAAAGGCAATCACCTTTGTCCCCTTTGATCGAAATAGTGGACTCGTTGACCGAAATGACATTTTCAAAAACTTGGATCGGGTTCTCGCTCCACCACGCAATCGATCAGCTGCAGTTTGGGGTCTTGGTGGATGTGGGTACGTGGAGAAAAATCCTAACTTTTTTTCCTGTGTTAATTCATAATCTAGTAAGACGCAAATCGCTCTCGAATATGCCTACCGTTGTCAAGAGAAGACCTCATGTTCAATTTTCTGGGTCCATGCAGATTCTGAGGCCAGATTCACCCAGGATTATAGTGATCTTGCCAAAATCGCTGCATTACCCCCAGATCTAAAGGGCCAAGACCTTTTGAGCGCAGTGAAGCAATGGATTGAGCATCAGACAAACTGGTTGCTTATTCTCGACAACGCAGATGACACAAGAATATTCAAGAGGTCCTTTTCGGGTCCCCGAGAACATGAGGCCCACAATTTGGAGCTCCTCCGATTCGTGCCTAAGGCCCAAACAGGAACAGTCATATGGACTTCTCGTGATGGTAGTATCCTTGGTAGTATTGTAGGTGTCCAGCAAAGTGTCGAGGTAGGGCCGATGTCGGTCCTAGAGGCTCAAGATCTCTTTCAGAGACTGAGTGGGATATCGGATACTAGGCCATCTGAAATCGAAGCACTTTTGGATCTTCTTGAGAATTTCCCGCTTGCTATTGCGCAGGCTGCCGCGTACATCAGAAAGACTAAGGTATCTATTCAACAGTATTTGGATTCTTTTCACGAATCCGAGTCCCGCCAATCGAGCCTCCTAAGCCAGGAATTTCAAGATGTGTACCGGTCCGAGGTACCAAATAGTGTGATGCGGACTTGGCGTATCTCGATGAAGCAGATTGCAGAAGAAAGTCCTTGTAGCGAGAGGATTCTTAACACTGTCGCGTTTTTCGATAACAAAGGGCTTCCTTTCGAGCTTGTCAAGGCAGCTGCTGGCCCACCTTTTAGCGAAGATGAAATTCTTCTGGCAGCTAGTCGACTTTGCGAGTTCTCGTTCTTCCAAGTACGAAGAGCAGTTGGTGAGGGTTTGCCGACTTATGAGCAGCATCGTTTAATACATCTGGCAACTCGTCGGGCACTAAATGAGGCACAAACAAGCTCGTTTTCTGGAGATGCTCTCTATATTATAGGCGGTCTGTTTCCGGCCGGCACACATGAAACTTGGAGTGATTGCACTTTATATTTGCCCCATGCGTTAAAGGCAGCTACGTGGAAGGAAGCAGAGGAATACAAGGACCGAGTCCTACTACTCTTTACACGTATCGGAATGTATTACTGGGAACAAGGCCGGTCTAACGAGGCCGAGCGGCTTGACGTCGAAGTGCTCGAGCTACAAAAAGAGGTCTTAGGCGCAAAGCACCCTGACACGATTATGGCCATGGCGAACCTCGCATCGACTTGGTGGCAACAAGGCCGGTCTGACGAGGCCGAGCGGCTTGACGTCGAAGTGCTCGAGCTACAAAAAGAGGTCTTAGGCGCAAAGCACCCTGACACGATTATGGCCATGGCAAACCTCGCATCGACTTGGCGGCAACAAGGCCGGTTTGACAAGGCCGAACGGCTTGAAGTCCAAGTGCTCAAGCTACAAAAAGAGGTCTTGGGCGCAAAGCACCCTGGCACGATTACAACTATGGCGAACCTCGCATCGACTTGGTGGCAACAAGGCCGGTCTGACGAGGCCGAGCGGCTTCAAGTCGAAGTGGTCGGGCTACAAAAAGAGGTCTTGGGCGCGAAGCACCCTGACACGGTTTTAGCTATAGCGATCCTTATAGAAATAAGCTATAAGTCTGCCGATATTAATCGAGAAAGAGTTACCTCATCAGATACCCCGGATTCTGCTCAAGAAACAATTCCCAAAAAGTCAAATATCCACCTGCGGAAATGGAGAGAAAAACTGGCAAGATTGGCAACCCCTAAGATGTCTTGAAGTGTTCAATTCCAAGTTTAAGAAGACACCTGCCAGAAGCGGTAGGCAAACTTGACCTATTCTACTTTGCTTCGTCAGAGCTCATTTGCGCCGCAAGAGACAAAACATGCCGAGGATTCCACAACATTCAAGTACGTGCCTGAGACTATCGAGGGAGCAGACTACAAGATTCACGCTGAAAAACGACCCTCTTCTTTCTTCGTCCAGATTTCCCGCGACGAAGAATCATCTCGTCGACTAAGAGTGCTTACTACCTTTGCAATCTCTTCTTTCAGCTGCATAGCCTTGAACCCATGGCAAGCTATATAAGAAATGGCATCTCGTATGACTAGAATCACGAATATTCATCAAGCCGCTGCCTGAGTACCTCCCCGACTTTGATTTTTGGGTGGATCACGTATGCTTGGAGAAAAAACTATACAAATCTGCTTGAAGCCTTGTCTTAACATACGCCTAGCTAATCTGCTATCAGAGCTTTGATGTGCTAGACCTGGAACGGATAAACCTTAATCCAGCTACTCCATGAATGCTCCGACAGACAAACACAAAGCCTTGTGGAACACCACTGTTCAGCTCCTCAACATGAAGCTCACCCCAATCCTTTTCGATATCCTGCCTCAATCACCGGACTTCAACTCCCTACTTTGGATCCGTTTCCATCAGATGATCATAAGCTGACAACACCACCGTTCGCAGCCTAACGCATGCTGTCTATAATGCACGAATCCGAGAACCTTACCCTCGGACATGGCGAGTTGCTGAAAGTTAACGGTTTTCCGAGTGACCGGCCTTTCTATCGATAAGCGAGAGTCAGAGGTACGGTCAAGACTGGCAGAGACAATTCGTGGTCTCTTGGTAGATGACGAATGACAATACGAGGTGGCTATTGCATGCACTCCGACGTGCGATGGAAGCCAGGCCTTGAGTGCCCTCGCCGAATTCAAAGGTGGCGATCCAAAATTCTTGTCGCAGCTCGAACATGATCCATTCGGCGATTGGCAGGTAGTGATGGGAGATAATGACATTAACTTTGCTCGTCACTTCGGCTTTACCTAGCTGTATCCAACAACTCCTGGTCATCCAGTCACCGCTGAGTACGATACGATCTCTCAATCAACAGATGTAACCTCACTGGGACCTGTGACCCGCAATGGCATCGCGAAACGCTTCTAAAAGCTCCCTGACTGATTTGTATGAATGAAGCGGGCGTCTAGCAGGCGAAGTTATCAAGCAGGTGTGTATTCGGTTGCCATACGTCTCACTCTCCCGGCCGGCCAGGCTGTCGTTTGGAAAGGGAGTCGCAGGTAAATGTATAAGCAGGCAAGGATTGGGCGCCAGCATTGTGGGGCTTATTGGCACTTTTTCGAAGGAAGGGGGGCTTCTTTTCCTTTTGGCTATAAATGGTCTGGGAAAACACCAATTAATACCTATAACGACGTGACGTTGTGCCTCGTGTCTTTTTTCGACTACAACCTCTCCATTTTCTTTGTATATTTAACCCATGCGGCTGAAGCCATAAATTTGGCTCAGCCATGCTAAAATCAAGCAATGCCTGTGACTCCTCTTTCTTTGCCGAGCTCTAACAACCTTCCCTCCTATTACGTCAGACAGCTAGACGAACTTCACCACATTCCCAGTCCATTGAGCCGCGTCACCATCACATGATAAACTAGCATCATTTAACCTTAGGCTTAGTGCATCCGGGCATAGTCAAATGGAGAACAACATCTCCAAGTCCAACCTGGACTTCGGAAAGTCTTGAACAACCTCACATCAAGTGCGCCTTACCATGGTACAGTCACCCAAGCCCTCAAATATGTCGAAATCTCTGCCACTACTTCGGGGAAGTATCACGCTAAAGTCAGCTCTGGAGGACGATGATAACATACTGCATATTGAATGTTCACAAGAGGGGGGGAGGCATGATTCAAAAGGATAATCGATATATGCAATGCATTTGAACACCTGATGATTATTTTTGCACAGCTTGTTGTTCTCTTTGTCACCCCTAAGCCATGAACACCCCGATCGCGCACTGAATAGCTTCAAGTAAGAGTAAATGACTATCACGTGTTGCGGAGTATCAAGAGTGGCCCTTCCAGGGTTTCCTTAAAACGACAATTGAACAAGCTTTGTGCTGAAGTCTAGGATTCATTTATCATAAAGGTGCACTTCGACCCGTCCTGTGATTCCGTGGTTGTATCCATATTTCGAAGCATATTTTCGACGAAGCTAGAAAATCTAGTAGAGTCTTTGGAAGGATAGAAGATAAATCGATCAGTTTGCCTGTCGTCAGGTCAGATTGTTCGAATTAGCTCGATACAAGAAACTTTTCTTCAAATGTGGCTCGGCGGCTTTGCAGCTGCTCGTGTAACATGGGGTGACGTTTCCGTATTTGGGAGGCCACTATCAGCAGTGAATCGTAAGCGCGCATATGCAAGCCATATATCTCTTCTCTCAACTGTTTCTGGTATATGCCTTCGTGTTTCTGCAAGCGCTTAAGCAGAGACATGAGCGATTCAGCTAACATAGACCATTTTTCATGGCTAACAATAATGTCAACAGCATCGCTTATGAAGTCTTCAGCGACTCTGGCGCAATCTTCTGAGAGTTCGAGGGCATTTTTGTAGCTATCTTGGTCAAAGTCCGAAGCACCAGTGTTTGGAACGATTGCGGAGGGTGGAGTTTCTGGCCCTGCAGAGAAACCATCTATCCAGGTCCTCACATCCGGAGCTAAGTCCAAGTCATCCATCGAGATCTGAAATCTTACAGCCACGTAGAGACAGGTTTTGACGTGTGGGATTATGTTGATCAATTCCTCCTTTCGTATGATGGAACCGTAGCAAACTAGCAAAACCTGTTGCAAGAAACGGACGCGGCCGCCATGTCCCAGACGTTGTCTTAAGCACTCTATCCACAGGGGGTGAACCTGCAAGGGAAGTTTTTGTTCTGTTCTGTGGCCGATGGAGACATTTTCAAGTTCTTCGAGGGCGGCTCTAAGTGTTGATCTTTCCGCAGCAAAAATGGTATGGTCGGGAAGATACTCCTTAAGCTCGTGCAACCACTCACGTTTAAAGAAGAACCGGCGAAAATCGATCTCGGGTTCGTCAAGCTCCAAAAAGCCAAGAAGGCTCAGCAGAATCGTGGCTAGACCATCAGGATGTCGTAATCTTTGGAAAGATACGTCGAATGTCTGCATTACTGAATAACGAAAGGGAGGTTTGTATTTAAGGAATTCTAGACGTTCGTGATAGTCCCCGGAGCGTAGAATCGCTAAGAATTCTGCAACTGGCGAATCAGAATCTTGAGCCAAACGTGCTGTGATGTAGGAAATCGCATTTAGGGCTCCGAGAGGATGGCACGCAACCTCATTGGCAATCTCTTCTAATTCTTCCACTGGGATAGGTATATTCTCTTTATTCCAGTTGTGTAGGGAGGCACCCATCAAGTCTACCGCCTCATTGACATTCAAGGGTGAAACTCTTAGCCTATCAAACTTTCGTGGAAGTTCCGCGACCAGACCAGGGTTTCGAGTTGAAAGCATGACTATTTTAGCCTGGCGGGGTAGCACGGCTTGAATAGCATCTTCATCCTTCAATCCATCCAGGTCATCAACGATGAAAAGAGTGTCCTGATTCTCTGGTTCTTCAAACCAAGCTTTAGTCGCTTTGATCTTCTCATCAGCTGTGTAGCTACACCAGATGCTATGGAGATCTTGTTTTGAGTGACGTGCCGACAATATCTCGTGTCCGATACGTGACGCAATTTCCATGTAACCTTCTCGTAATGACTTCTCGTCGCATGCAGGCAGAAGAAATACATTGGAGAAATTGCGATTCTGATTGGCTATTTGTAGCAAGAGTTCTGTTTTCCTAGATGACTTTGTCAATTCTCTCTTTCCACAAAGCATGGTATTCCATACCCGATCCCTCCGATACCAGTAAGAGCAATACCGTTCGAGGCACCTCGCTTTGTATTAGACAAAAGTTCTGCAAGTTCCTCGAGCTCATGTGACCTGCCAGCAAAGCCACTCACGCGGCGGATATGGCGACCTTCATAGAACTTTACGCCTTTTGGAAGAGGAGAATAGGGGCTCACGATAGGAGGACTCCCTAGAGCCTAAAACAAAACACAGGAATGTTAGGGCCAGGCGCTAGAAACATCATTTTATAGTAAATAGGAAGGGGTTATTGAAGAACTAGGCATCTACGGTTTCGGAATCAATCATAACTCTGCCGTCATGATCGCTCATTAGACTGTCCCTTAGCTTCCCAAGCCGATCAACTACTGTCCCATAGCCTCCATACTTGTTCTCGAATTTGCAGATTTGTTTGTGGTCGACACCAGCGATCTGGTCTGCGCTATGACCATTCAACCCCGCTGAACCTTTTGAAACAACCTGCGACATATCAGAATTTAGAAACATCCAGGAGAGGAATTGCAAAAAGAAATTGCGTACATATCTCAGGCTCGGTCCAACTCTGGTCTTTTCAGATTCGCAGAGACAGAAGAAGGGAGGGATATTCTCCATGTTCCCAAAATTTTCTTGGCTGTCCGCAGATGACCGATTGAAGGACCGTAGCCCGTTGATGATCTCGGGGCGCAGTCCCGTGGTAAGCTCTCCAATATCGACAAGATATTTATTCCAGTCAGCCTCCGTCGTTCCAGAGTGAGGTGTACTAAGAAATAATAATCCGCAATTTTTGAGCCGGATGTTGGGGAACTTGTGCGGGAAACGGTCCAGTCGAATCATGGCCTAAAAGTTGTGCTTAGTGAGAGTAGCAATGTAGAAGAGAGTTGGAGGATTGATCTCACTTCTCGTGCCACAAGGCCGCCCAAGGAGTGACACACAAATATTATGGGCCGGTCCTTCTCCTATGGTTGATACTCAACATCTACATGAAGCAACTCTCGGATAGTGTATACCGACATTTGACAGTTGCCTGACGAGGTCCACTTGTTCCAGAAGATCATTCGCCCAATCGTTCAAAGTAGCTACCGACTTAGAGTCACGAGGCGCCGAATTGTATCCAAAAGTCATGATCCGGCTCCTCTCGAACGAGTTGGAGAAGGGTAAAAGATCTCGAAGCCACATCTTTGTCTCGGCCAGCCAGGTGTCGAATGCGTGCCCCCCGAGACCATGAACTGCACATATACTATGATGGCATGTTAGCGCATACAGGCAAAGTATCCGAATTTGTGCAGGAAGACGTACTCCAGCTCGGGTTTTTCGTGGGAGTGAAGCACAGTAATCCCATCGAATTTATCATCGAGGATCCAGCCGCTTGGAGGGTCTCCAAGTGCCTTCTCCTTCAGCCGTCTCGACGGGAAAGAAATAGTGCCAACATTTTCATCATTTTGGGGGGCCAAGGAAGTCGAAATGGAGAGCTCAGCTGATGCACGAGAAGGCCTTGTAAAGATGGTAGGCTTCCTTGTGGGCGCAGATGTCAAGCTCTGCGTGTATTTGACGAAAGCCTCGTCCCCATTATGCTGTGGAATCGATCGAATGCGGATCGTCTTATCGCTCGTCGGTGACATGATCAGTGCGGAGGATTCGGGTGCCGATCACCTTAGTCTGAGCGTTAGACCCGCTTGGTCTTCGGAAGATAATTGGGATAATGCTAACCTTTATACGATGCAACCGAGAACCTTAAATAGATACTGATGCCTGATACTTCAGGCCTCGACATAGTGGCAAGTCTTCGCGTTTTAAGAGTGCGAAAGCCTCTGTTAAGCGAATGATAGATATCTTATCAGATTCCGGGTGGAAGAAACATAAAGTAGCCGAGTTGGGAATTTTGAAGCCCCTCACACGTATCATGTGCCACTCGTGTCACGCGTCACGCGTCTTGCCTGAGGCCGCCGTCATTTTGAGAGCCCACCGTCATTTCGAGAGCCAGTGCTTGCCTGGCACATCGGCTGAGTGCGCCATAAACCCCTCAGCGCGACTTGGCTACCTTTACAAAAATCCCCGTTCGGACCAAATCAAGAGATAAAGCAATGTCTTCTCAGGACTCGATGGAGTTGCACCAATGTGCATACTCATTTTGCCAGCTTCTGGCCTGCTTCGATGCAGGTGGCAGTCCGAGCATTCTGTTCTGGCGCGCATGTTCTCCCAAGCGAAAATGGTCTTCGAAGGGCACCCTCTTTGACAGCCAGCCGGAAGATGCGCTGATCCCTCCTTGGCTCTTGAAATTGTTCAAGAGCGATTCGCGCACTGCCATTGCACCTGACGCACCGGCTGGATTACAGGAAGCTATCGAACTGGACTTTATAAAGGTCTCGAAAGTGAAAGGTGTACAGTACCTGGCCCTGGGAAATGCATGGAAGCCGATACCTATTAGCACCTCGACCGAGGATAAAAGAATAAAACTGCTTGAGCTCCTGTCTGTCTTCGTTCATGGGTACCCTGAACCTTATACCGAGATCCTCTACGAAGAAATGACCACTCAACTGTCCGAAGCGACTGAAGCCTCATGCATGCCGGTGCTTTCCATTCTCAACGGCGATGATATCAATTTTTTCCTGAAAGGAGTTAAGAGGTACATAGATTCGCCCAAAACACAGAGGCTCGAGTACGAGATTAATATTCCTGACTAAATTCAGTAGCACTCTATCCACGTCTTATCTAGTCTCACTTCTCCAATTCGTCGTCCGATTACTTTCCATCAAAAAAAATTCACAATCTAGGTCCCTACAAGATCTTATTCCCCATATCATGGGATGCATAGAGCAGAACGCCGCAGATATTTCAAGTGATATCATGAGCTATACTAGATTGCTTCGAGCTATTCAAGAGCTGACGAGTCAACTTTCATCGATGAAGAGAAGCATCTCCCGGCCTAAGTCATTCACTTCAATCCTTCAAGAGATGAAGCTTTTACAAAGCCGCGATGAACGATCAAATGCAACAGTCGGTCTTGCGTTGAGATCTTTTTCTTATGATATTCCAGCTTCATTAGGCAGGAAAGAGGCTACGGAGTTATGCACTAAATGGAGACCAATTTCACAGGACGCTCCATCGCCAATGGAAATTTTCGCGTCTGCGAATATTATTACAAGAGACTTCATCGGTTTGTGGCTACCAGGCTTTCGAACGGGAGATTTGGAACTGAGAGTTCTGACTGGCCGGGCAATGACACAGAACAATTTCTACCCCGAGGCAAGCATGCTTCTAGAAGGATGCTTACCAGATATCGAGGGCCGATTCGGATCGGAGTCCTTTGAGATGTCTATTGCATTAGCGGAGCTGATAAACTATTTCAACATCCTAGATAATGCAAGAAAAGGAGAGCAGCTTGGTTGCCGTGCCCTCGAGAGGAGACGAAACGAGCCGCTTAGAGATCGTACAGATACACTGTACCTCAAAGTTGCGGTAGCAGATTCTCTTATCGGGCTCTCCAGATATCGAGAAGGACAGCAGCTACTTCGAGAAGTTATGACGAGTTCCTCTCCATCTGATTCGGTTGTCATGAAAGCTGCACTTCGGTTGGCAAAAATCCAGCGGAGACACGGCACAGATGACGATCCGCTGGGAATTGGTAGTCCCCTATACGAAACTCTGAGCCTGGTATCATCTGTTTCAGAGAAACTTCAACTCGAATACCTTCAAGAATTAGCCTGTGCTATTACTATCATTAGAGACAAAGATGGTCTCAGAAATGGCAAAGCGTGGACTGAAATCGACGATGCATTCTTAAATATTTTCGAAATGATGGCTTCTATCCCATCAACTTCTTGGGCCATTGAGCAGATCCCTAGTGCTTCAATAAATGATTCTCTAGAAATGGAAGATAGTATCGATATGGAGAGCTCTATACCGAGTTCTTCTAGCGAAAGGGAGCAAGACCCCGAAATCACAGTACCAGAGATAGTTGTACCCAGAGATTCTCTCTCGATTCTACAATTGAGAGCACGTTCTTTACATACAGCAATCAAATTGCGATCGATTATGACTGTTCGGAGTCTTTTGTTGATCACTCCTGTTGATGCGCGTTGGAATGAATCGACGGCATTATCTATAGCATGTGAATTCAATCGGGAGGCTATAGTCCAATTATTACTTGAAAAAGGGGCTGATGTTAATGCTCAAAGTGGACATTTGGGTAATGCTTTACAAGCAGCGTCATGTGGGGGGCACGAAGCTATAGTCCAATTATTACTTGAAAAGGGGGCTGATGTCAATGCTCAAGGCGGATCTTACGGTAATGCTTTACAAGCAGCGTCACGTACGGGGCACAAAGCTATAGTCCAATTATTACTCAAGAAAGGGGCTGATATTAATGCTCAAGGCGGATCTTACGGTAATGCTTTACAAGCAGCGTCATGTGGGGGGCACGAAGCTATATTCAAATTATTACTCAAGAAAGGGGCTGATGTTAATGCTCAAGGCGGACATTACGGTAATGCTTTACAGGCAGCGTCATGTGGGGGGCACGAAGCTATAGTCCAATTATTACTTGAAAAGGGGGCTAATGTTAATGCTGAAGGCGGACATTTCGGCCATGCTTTACAAGCAGCGTCATTTGGGTGGCGCAAAGCTATATCCCAATTATTACTTGAAAAAGGGGCTGACGTTAATGCTCAAGGCGGATATTTCGGCCATGCTTTACAAGCAGCGTCATGTGGGGGGCACGAAGCTATAGTCCAATTATTACTTGAAAAGGGGGCTAATGTTAATGCTGAAGGCGGACATTTCGGCCATGCTTTACAAGCAGCGTCACAGGAGGGGCACAAAGCTATAGTCCAATTATTACTTGAAAAAGGGGCTGATGTTAATGCTCAAGGCGGATCTTACGGTAATGCTTTACAAGCAGCGTCACAGGAGGGGCACAAAGCTATAGTCCAATTATTACTCAAGAGAGGGGCTAATACTAATGCATAAGGCGGAGCTGACGGTAATACTCTACAAGCAGCGTCACTTTAGGGGCAAGAAGCTATAAATATTAGAAATTAAGCTTCTTATCTTTATTAGTACTATCAGTGTCTTTTAATGAAATTATTTTGCGTCGAGCAGTTGGGACTTGATTAGAAGGATGCTCACGCAGTCGTTACGGCGGACTCTTCGAGGTACGGCGAAACGATGACGAGGAGAAGACTAATTACTTCTGTGGTCCGGTACTCGGTGGGCCGGTTCCAGATCAACATAGCTCACTCGTGGATTCCACAGATGAATGCTTGCATCGAACCGTATTCGAGTCTCTGGAAAGCCCATCTATATAGATTCTCGGGTTCCCTGCGTGGGCTTGGTAGTCTATACAAGTGCCTTAGAAGTCCAAAACCACTAAAAATATTAAATGTCCTTTCAACCCACATTCTTCAATGTTCAGAAATCTAGTGGCTCTCATAGAAGCTCTTCGGCAAGATTTACTTTTCTATTCCTTTTTGTAAGTCCTTGCCAATAACTCATATTTTATCCTAGATCCACCGCGAGTCCTTTGGTCTCCAACACAAACACAATATACCCCTTTATTTCTCCATATTTCTCCAACGCTTTAACATCAATACTATCTCCAAGTCTTAGTTCCTACTTGCCAGACGGTTGGGGACCGGAAAGCATTGATATGCAACTTGAACTAACTCAACCTTGAACTTACAGCTGGAGACTGCAACTTGACACTGACCAAGCAGTTGAAGAGCCTGATATTCTTGTGTACAGGCTAGAAATGGACCTCCATTTTCTACGTTGCCGTCAGGGATACGGCCGGAGTATGGAGACGGAGCGTTTAACCTAGGCGAGAGTGCTCCACGAAGCAGGCCAGCGATTGCAGCAAGCAAGGGACAGAAAGCAACGCTGCGAGGGCAACATGATGACAAGACTAGGGAGTATAGGGAATGTAGTGAGGGTATATTTGGTGTTGAGATAAGTCTTGGAGGGCGATAGATATACGTATTGTTTATTGCATTGTGTCGATAAAATAAATGCACGTGGGAGAGGAGTCGCTGCACGCAGCAATACTTGCAGCAAAAGGAAGTCCCCTGGCTTCGGCGATTAGTAGTCTTATATTTTGCCCCTGGGTTTCTTTCGTTGTTAGATATTCGGGCGAAACATAAGCACCCGTAACGTATAAATAATAAAGAAAAGTGTAATAACAAAAACCCTAAGTCATCTTGATATAAAAAAGTTGATGTATGTCTAGAGTGAGATAGCCCAGTTTTCTTTAGTTTGTGGTCGTATGTGACAGTTCTAAGTCTATTGGTGCTTATATATGGCAGTCAGTGAAGATGTTACGCCTTCCTCAAGTTTGAAGGTAGATTTACAGGAGATAAACTCCAAAGGGTTTCTTCGACCCACAAACTAACATTTAGTATTAAATATTCCTTTGCCGGTTTTCGACACTATACGAGATTGAGAAACGTGGGTGACAATGGCCATTGCCACCATTATCAAGCTTCCATATCCGGTACAAACCTTGTTAAGTCCCTCGTTCCTTTCCCTTGTCCACTTCAGCTCTTCGTTCCTCCTCTCTTTTTCTTGATCATTACTCCTCAATAACAGTTTTCCTCCCTCTAACAACAAACAACGGATCCTCCCCACCAAACCACCCATTCTTCCCTTCCATAATCACCACCTCCACCACCTCCTCCCACCTACCACTCGCCCAAAAATACCCACCAATCCACCTCCTCCTCTCCACATCACTCATCCCCATCCACGGCCCAATAACCTTTGTCGGAAAACAACGATTACTGAACACCATATGCGTAGTTCCTCCGGGCTTCAACACCCTCCGCATTTCATCGAATACCCTTATCGGCTTAACGAGGTAGTCCACGCTCACATTGCAGATCACTACATCCATACTTTCCAATTCAACTTCTTCCAATTTTGGCGAAACATTCAAGTCTTTGACAAAATGTGAAGTGAGATGTTCATTCCTCCGAAATTCTAGCGCATTCATCCCAATCCCCACCATCATCCTCGGTTTGAAACTCGAAGGTAAATGTGATACCCAACTTGAGTAGAGATTTAGAACCCCATGATGTGGTTTAATGATTGAGCCGTAGTAGGATTTTAGTGCTGAGATCGCGCCGTCGTCGATGTGTTGGACGAAGCGGGGTTGGGAGTACCATTGTGCGTCTGAGTTTTCGTCTATTCTTTTGAAGTCGGAGGGGTTGTAGGTTATGTTTATTGGGTAGAGGGTGCGTGGAAGTGGGTTGGGTTTCATGGTTATTGTGGGTGGTGGTGGGGAGGTCATGGTGGAGTGGTTTGAGAGAAGAGACTTTGGAGATGTCAGTGAGAGGTGAGAGGAACGAAGATGGGACGATATTCGTCTGGGCGTAATGCGCATAGTTATTCCTGGTGAACCCAGAAGAAGAGGATGTTCCTCAAATGTGAAGTTGTACTGAAACCCGTGATCCAAATTTTAAGTGTAAGTCTAGCCGTCATCGAAACCAAAGCTGCGGGAGCGGGAGCGGGAGCGGGAGCGGGAGCGGGAGCATCCGTCGCACCCCTGCTCTACAAGACCCATTATGCTACGTGCATTGGCGTGGAAGGGGTGCTCACTGAATCTTCTATGCTTCTAGAAGAATCCACAGTTTCTTCTACTTCCTAGTATCTTCTTTGGTCTTGTTGGAAATCTCTAGACACGTGCTTCGCTTCGCTGCCTCGCTTTCTATACCAAGTGCCACTGGCTTCCGTAAAAAAACAGACAATACCTCAAAAATCACAAGAATCAAATATCAAAAAAGAACACAAGTTTCTGTTCACTGGAACCTTCACTCAAATAACAATAAACTAATACATAAGCTGATGACTCCCTTTACAGCAGCATCTCGCTCTGATTGGTCTTCCAGTAACCCGTTAATGGAAGAATATTGCTTATTTGAATTTATATATATCTCAACTTTGTAAATCACATTTTAAAATAATTCAAGGAACATTGATTGGGCAAGATGGGGGATTGAGCTGAGACTTTGCAGACTGGGCGGGTATCTCATTCACTCTTCACGTGTTTTGCTGCTGTACAATTTCTAGACTTTCAAGTGAATGGCATCCTATAATTAAGTCTATCTCTTCAGTCAATTCAACTAAGAATTCTTGCTCCTCTGATTAAAACCGACTCCTTTCGTGGCTTCTATCTCCTAGAATCCTGTTGACTCTACTTCAGGTCCACCACTCCAGAATCATCCAAGCCAGTAGATGACATTATAGGAAATTCCATCAAGTTCAAACACTTTACGCTTGTTGTCCTTGTATACGTCAAAGTTTCTCTGCTTGTTGTGCGCCGTTCCTACTTTGGTTTGGTCTGGCTTAGATTGAGCGTCTGAGGGAATGGACCAGGTGAGGACATTGCCATCAGGGAAAGTCACTGGATTATCATTAGATTGTGCAATTACTCGGAATACTAGAGGGTCAAACTAACCATGCTGTTCGCTACCCTCCCAGCGGTCAATCTTGGTCTGTGATCGAGCATTGGGCAAGCTCGTAATATTCGCCTCAAGCTTGCTGTACCAGCCCACGATGGTATGGAGTTGTCCATCTTTGTAGCCATTGAGAAACATCAGACCGTCATTTCCTATGCAATTGATCCTCGTTAGTCCTTAAGCTAGGCAATCATAAGGAATCCAGCTTGGTTACCTTTTGCAGGAGGAGTAGGGTTCGGCCCATGCGGTCCAGCCCTCCATGCAGTCTTCCCAGTGAAATTTCCCGCGGGCAAATATCGACCAACAACATAAGTCCACCCATTCGAGCCCTTTGCCATCGCCATACCGACCTGCGTCGTCTCCGGCCAAATCACTTGAGTATAATGGCCATAACTCGCAAAATTCCCCTCTCCGATTTTCTCACCATGGTAATCCTTCTTTTCGTCAACCCAAGCGCGAACACCATCGACAAATGACGCGCCACCTGAGCTGGCATAGAGGTTTTCTCCGCCACCGGAGTTGGGGTCGTGTTGCATGTTGTTGATTGAAGCGAGGTGGTTGGCCCAGACTTGGGCTTTGGCGGCGAGGTCGTTGGACCAAGTTAAAGAAGGTCGGGATCCGCCTTGGGCTTCGGCGCGTGCTATGAAGAGATTAGTGTGGCTTGAGGGGAATGTGTGGGGTATGTACCAGCGTTGTGTGCTTGGACTGCTTGATCTGCCATATTGACGAAGTAGGAGGAATTCTAGTATAGTTCTATGAAGACAACGAATAGAATCAGGAGTTTGCTTTTGTGAAATGGTACTGATTTCTTAGAATTATCAGAACATCTAAGAGGAGCGGGGAAGAAGACTTTATAGTAAGACTTATGGGCTTCTGCCTATATTTTGTCAACAGCATCACGAGGTACCTGAGCAGAAAAGCAAAGTAGGCTATTAGGGCAGTAAGATGTCACTGAACCCGAACCCTGAACTGACTCGCCACTCTAAATTATTAATACATAATGAGGCGCAAAAATGTAGCCACGTGAGCAGATTCATGACTGTGTTTGATTCATTGAAGGTTATGTATCGTGGAAGAAACCGAATCTCCCGCTCAGGAAGGAACGAATCATTCTCACTCATCAAGAATTGGTGTCGGAAAAAGTGCGGCTTTGTTGAGGCTGGGTGGTGGATGTTGATTGGGCGGAGTCTTTTATTGACAGTGACTGTACATCCACAGCATCACGTCAGCGGGTCAGCATTCTATTTGGTGGGATCACAAAGTTCGAAATCGCTCACCGTCTATTGTAAGTGGAGCTGTGTCGTTTAGAGTACTTTGGTGGTAGCTGTGAGTTATGTATCTTCACTTGATTTGATTAGGACGTGTGATGTGCGTCCTCCGCCCCGTCCCTATTGCTAGCGAGCGGACTTACCCCGCACTATTGTTCCTTATGAGTGAGATAACCAAAAGGTTCGGAGGTACTAGATTTATCTATAAGCAGAAAACCCATGAATCCCCAAATCGAAAGAATGATCTAGATACCTAGATTGGCAACAACTCAGCAGCATCCCATCTCTCCTTAGAGCTACATCCTACCTGTCCCCCAACTTGACTATCTATCCCTCTTCAAAGCAATCGTATCAATACACATATAAATCCCCGCCATGGCCGGTTCAATAATGAAGGTACAGAAACATTACTATTCTAATATCGTTCACTTCGTCCTTCAGATAAGTGGTGTTCTGCACACTGCTGGCTTACCGCTGTTTCTGCACAGGCGTGCACAAACCCATCTCTCTTCACCCAATCGAAGGTCAGGAGGTAAGTGTTGATATCTCGTTCCTTCGTGATTATCATGGGCACCATATATCCCATCATGCCCTTGCAGGCATAGCAGCACTGCCGAACTTGTAATGTGTGTAGAAATGCTTGCCCAGTCTCTGTTGTACGGCCAAGAAATTCTGGTTGGTCTCTCATTCTGATGATGGCCGCTTTCCGTGCCTTCAGTTGCCTTGCTTTGGGTGCAAGGGTTGGAGCAGTCGTCTGCAATCTAATTTCTTCCTCGTTCTCCAATTCTCGCAATTTCTCAAATGCGCTTCTAGTCTTCTCGATATAGTTCTCCAATTTATGATCCCTGATTTTTCGTTGGAGTCTACCTACGGTTGGTAATCCGGTCCAATTCTCAGAATTTGCCCCCAAAAATACCTCAGCTGGTTTATCGGGAAATGTGTGGATACATGCAAAGAACATATACGGTAGTCCATTGCTTACAAGCTTCAGAGTGCTGGATGGCTCTTCCTGATCATCAAGGTTCTTGTAGAGAAAGGTGCTGATATTTCCTACTAAAAGTTAGGATGAAATCATTTATTTACAGCCAAAAGTCCAACAATGAATCTTTGGAACGTACTCAACGTCTCTTCATGTCCATCGGCATTCAGCTGAGCGATAGACTCTTCTTCGTGTAGAAGGATGTTGTACAGCAATTCCCTAGGAGTGGCTGTGGGAATTTGATCCCCCTCTTTAACTGCGGAAATGTCGTGTTTACTCAACGCCCATTGCAAACAATCTGCAGTCTTTGCGAGTGCAATGGCTCCTAGTTCTTTGATTCTTGGAAGGGATGATTTGGCTTCCAGTATTTCGTAACTCTTTTCGAGGATGAGGTTTCGCCGAAATGAAGCGGCTCCGAGAAATTTTGAGATTAATTCTATACTTAAATTAGAATCAACCGGGGTCTATCACATTGAGATTTTCAAACCTATTGTACGAAATGGACCTTTGTCATGAAAGACAGAGAGATCAGTAAGGAGAGATTGTGTTGCTTTTACAACAACTTTTAGAGCTTCGTCTACTGCCTCCACGCTTTCCAATTCCTCACTCAGCTGAGGTATAGCGGCCGGAAAAGTTTCGTTCACTGACATTGTGAGGAGAGTTGGGCGTATACAGGCAGTGAAGCATGGGCCAGAGAATGTCATTGCATTTTACATTTTCTTGACTTCTCCGGGCTGAAGCTACAAGAATGGAAAGAACGTTGAGGTCTCTTTCCTCAGATTCAAAATAAAATACTGCAGCCACACAGAGGGCAAGTAAAAATGTGATATCTTGTAGACTTTTCATTTTCAAGGATTTCCCTACATTCTTGTTCTTTGAATACGAAAATAGCTTCAATTCCCGGATTCAAAATCTAGATAATATAGTCAAAGGAAGTCGTGATTATCAAGATGGGCCAAATCGCAACTTTAGTGTGCCGTTTGCTAAAGTGTGTTATAACTTCGTTTTCAAATATACATTAACCTCAAAGCATGATCGTGTGCATTTTCTAACATGTCAAAGTGGCGTAAGAATAAAATAAAAATCATGTCATAAGGATGAGTTTGTGGGCCGAACGGGAAGCTAGGAGTAGTGCCGACCAAAAACAGAAGCTACTGTACCGATAGAAGGAAACTACTGTAGGTACATATTAATGGGAACGAACACATAAATCAATTTCCTACAGTTGACTCACCATCTCGCCGTTGCCACACAATTTCGAGATTTTCGAACTCCTGATCGAGTTGCAAATATGCCGACTGAAAACGACTTCCGAGCCTTTGAGGCTACGATAAAAAATCTCTGGAGAGTCAGCGAACGAGCCGCTGCGATCGAGAAGCAGTACGCTAGCGCGAGTGATAGAAATCAATTCTATCAGTGGCGAGTAGATGCAGTCAGACCCGGCGGCCCTGAACCACCATTGTCTACTCGAGAAATCCTCACAAAACTACAAAGCACCAATCTTCGAAATCCCTCCCAGCGCGAGGCAATGGAGCTTGCTATCAACAGTGGCTTCGAAGCAGCTTACCTTCCTCTGGGTGTCGATGCACCCGGCAATCATTACAGGGTCTGGCTGCGGACAAATGCCCTCGTAGTCAATCCCACCAAAACCGACATCACGCGAACACTTCTCCCACCATCAATTCTAGGTGTCAATACCGACTGTGTTGTTTCGCGCACCACTAACCATAGAAAGGAGACATCGGAAGAGAGTAATGTCTCTAATGAGACAGACGATACTAGCACCGGAGGCTTTGTTTGCTTTCAAATTGGCCAGGTTGAGAGCCGTGCTGGACGCCGCGCAGACGAGGCCAACTACGAGAGTGAGGAGTGGTCCTATACGGGCTTTGGATTGGTGATGCGGTTTTCTTCGAACGGCGACTCGGAGGGCTTGTATCTTCTATACGACTTCTGGCCAGAGGATTTGGTTGCTGGAAATTTCGCACGAGACAGAAGAATTTCCGATGCATCATGGGGAAAATTACCCGGTTTCGAGTTGCAATTCTCCTGTGCGAAGATTGCAGAGAAGGAAGATATTGAGAATCTGTCGGAAGGATTTAAGTTGAACTCAAAGATTTTATTGAGCATGAGGTCAGCCTTGTCCGTGGTGCTCTTGCAGGAACAACTGGCATTATTATACGAGCAGAAGTGCAAAGAGACGAACAGAAAATCTCTACCGTTCTTAAGCGGAATTTTGATCAGTATGTGGTTGATGTAAACAAAGATGATTTAATAAAAGGAAGAGGATGAGGCTTTAATGATAAGGCTTTAGTTCTGGCACATAGAAGTTTAGATAGAGCTGGATTAGCTCCCTGAATACGAGCGGGCTATAATTCAAATATGAAAATCAAACAGGTGTCGAACACAATTCTGCATACCTATATTTGTTTAATTACTACATACCATCGCTTCAAGAAAATTTGCCGGACTCGATATGGCCTAGACATTGCCTGCCATCGCATGTCCATTTCGCCTTCCACTCAAAGCCTACAGACCCTATTCCCTATCACCTTCCACGTCTCACTTCCCACACAAGGCTTGCACCAAAACACATCCCCTGGATCTACTTTCCTCTTGATCTCCAACAATCTATCATAATTACTCCCCCAGAACGTCTGCTGCCAATTGGGCTCGTTTGGATCCGCTTCGTTGACATATGCCCCTGAGTCCGGGTCCAAATCGCGAAGATATTGCATCGTAGTGTTCCTGAAATATGATACAGCCTGTTCTTTTTCTACGTTGTCTAACGGCGTCCAAGTCGCGCCCGTCACTGGTATCTTTTTGTTAGCTCGATATCATAAGAGGGCCGAATAAAAATGAGAAGCAAAGAGAAGACAAACCAGCATGCACCAAAGAACTTCTCCATGCGGGATTGACAGCATCACTTCCGCCTCTCGGTACTGTATCTGTGAGACCGTTTCCACCGAGCAAGTAGAAATTCACACCCTTTCCGCTAACATTTGAGGGTGCCACGCCCTTCAAAGCTGTTTCTAAGGCAGCGGTATCGCGCAGTGCATCAGCGCCAATTAATCGCGAGCCGACGACGAGTTCTACACCAGCATAATCGGAACTGTTACGAGTGAGCCACCAGTCGTAGAAAGTGGACCAGGTGGTGACACTCGAGATGGTCGTAAAAGTTTGATTGGGATGTGTGGTTGAGATATTTGCGAGGAGGGGTGTCAATGCGGCGGTTAGGGAGGAAGTTGTGTTTTGGGATGAAAGAACCGGAAGCATGAAGGTACCTTTGAAGTTGGAGTAGTTTGTGCCGTTGATGGAGCTGTTTCCTGTGACAAAGTTGTAACTGGTCAGGCCAAGGGAGGAAAGAACAGGGAACTGAGAGAGGAAGTAGTTTGTGGCTGGGTAGAAAGAGGGGTCTCCGGCGAGAGTCCCGAAGGATACTTCGGTGGTTAAGAAGTTGAATTCTGGCCAGGCCTGAACGGTGACAGACGTTATCACACCAAAAGTAGAGCCTCCTCCCTAATTTGCGATCTGTTAGCCCTTTTTGCTCTTTTCTCTTCAGATTTGGGGGCGCTTCTGAAAGAAAAGAAAGGCGTAAATACATACCCCGCGAGTAGCCCAAAACAGGTCCTGGTTCTGACATTCATTGAGAATTAGGAATTCTCCTGTGGGGGAGACAATCTCGAATTCCAGCACTGAGTCAGATGCCATGCCATATGTCGAAGACAAAGCCGAATGTCCCCCTCCGGTAAGATAACCCCCGTAACTCACGGTTTTAGAACCTCCGGATAAAACATAGAGGCCTGCTTGACTGGCAGCGAGGTTCACTTCTCCCATTTGATTGCCGCCTCCAGCAGTTATGGCCGGGACCTCAATAGAAAAATTGCATCCCTGAGGTTTAAAAGATTTGGAGATTGAGATCCCTTTCAGATGGTGCGTCCATATGGAAAGAGAATTTGGCGAGGTTGACCTACGATATATTAGCATTGGTTTGTGAGTGTGAGCATCGATTTGGGTGTAACAGACCTTCCTAGATAATCGTGCCCTGTACTTTTGACGTTCAACCTAATATTATGCTCCCTCGCAAAATCAACACCGGCTTTAACATCCTCCTTAGACGTCGCATTGATCACATACACGGGATATCCTTCTCCGCCGCAGGGCGACGGCAATGTAGGCAAACAGGAGTCGTTATTCCAATTATTCCATGCACTGCTAATTGGATTTTCAGTGTGCAAGAGAACGGTGTACCAGCCATTGAGAAGAGTAGAACATTCGGTGGTATTGTAAGCTGGTTGGTCTGGATGACAGACTGCACCAGGCGATGAGGGTTTCAGTAAGCGGCCAGAAACGGAGGCATTGAGTGAAGCCCATTGGGAGAGACTAGGCCAGTCTTGGGAGCCAGGGGATGCTTTGCAGATAGAGGGCTTGGACTCCCCTGCCGAAACCGATTGCAAGAATTGAAAGATAAGTGTAAACACCACAATGTGTTTAGAGTAGAACATTTTCAAGGTTGACGATATGACTCAAATTCGAAAGGGAAGTAGCAGTATTGCAAGTCTGCACACTGAACCGAAGAAAAGTTCAAGCTTCTATATATGCGAAGAAAAGGTATTCTTCATCGGAACATCGGACAGTGAAGTAATTAGGAACAGACAAGGACGTACGCATGCTGACCCAGGCTTCAGCTAGCTGTGATTGGAAGTTCTCTGTCCGGTCGTCATTACATCATGGAAGAACGAAGAGACTAGTCATATTTGTGAATTCCTCTGTGCAGAAAAGTGGAATATTGTCTTCACTATGCTCCTTTACATGCTTTAATTAAGTCCTACGCTTTTCCAGAAAGCCAATGAGTGACCTTTTAAACAGTTCTACAGACAGGCGTATTGGGTGGCCATAATTTATCCCTTGTTGAGGCACAGCTTTTAGTGTCCAAGTTCGCCGGGTTGCAGGGTTTAAGCAGCCGAATACGCGTATCCAGAACTCGAGTATTCGCTCAGCAAAATGTGCTATGGCCACTATTACCTTAGACACCTAGGTGGTTAGCTGATTTGCGAAACTACTTCTCCTTTAAATTGAACCTAGGAAGTAGGGGGGGCCACCTGGGCGATTGAGTGAATAAGAAGAGGGGAAAGGGATGCTTTCTCGTGAAGTATAACATATTAACGATTTAAAGGAGGCGACAGGCTTGTTTTAGCAAGCAACTCGCTAAATTACAGCGTTCGTGTCACTAAATTCTAGCGAGGAGTTACTAACTCCGCCTGAGATTGAACCTTCCAAATCAACAAGTTGCGAAAGAAGACAAGCACAAACTCTACATCTTTTCACATAATGTAATACTATATAATCAAGCACTATTACCAAACTGATTCCCTTCGATTCGCGCCGTCTATTATTTATCGTAGTTCACAACGTCTAATGATATCTAATGTCATCTAAATCTCTATTACGTCCATTCAATCACATCACTATATCCCATCTTCCGTTTCTTCAACTTTCGATCCACAAAAGAATGTGAATTCCAATCGTAGCAGTCATATGTTTTTGCAGCACTACAAAGCGGTGTTGTACGTCTTTTCGTCATGTCACAAAACACGCCTTCATGGAATGACACAAAATCTGGTCCATACGAGCGGGTATTTGAGCAGAGCGCGGTGCTATTGTGTCGAGCATAGTGACTTCCGACTATCGTACTCTGGAATTGTGATGCAGGAGGAGGAATCGAATTCTGAACTGTTGGCATGGCGGCAGTAAGTATACTGAACAAGCTGAAAACTCCAAATAAGCTCGCTCTTCTGATGCTGCCAGAGCTGACGATTGGCTTATTATCCCATGCGCTAGCAGAACCACGACATAGAGATGATGGATCGGGAGGCACCGAGAAGTCGTTTGATTGGCCGACCGAACTGAATTCGGGAGTGTGAATCGTCATCTCGGTCGTCCATCCGGCTATAGCCCCCACGCCCCCAATCCAAGTGCAGTAAGGCTGTATGAAATAGTTAGGATAATTCTAAGGGATTCTTAGAGCTTGACATACTTTGTACTGCGTCCCATTCGCTTGCGTCACGTAGGTATTAGAGTAATACCACTCTCTACCACACATTTTCCCCATATCGCCAAGCCATCCCCGTCTCGTTCCATCCGGCCAAGCATGACCGAAGTATGCAACACAAACAGAATCATTTCCTCCCTCAATTTTCACATAAGTCGGCTGCAGCTTTGCCGGATTTTGCGGAACCACAATATCTACGTATGATCCTGCTTCGACTTTCTTTCCTCCTTGTGTAGGTACCTTGCCAAGTCTTCTCCCATCCTCGTTCCATACCGTTATCCCCGGTATATCGCCTCCTAGACTACTGGTGTTGTAGAGGCCAATACCGACCCGAACTATTGATGTTGAACCATCTGGAACGTTATGCGTGTTGAGGAGTGGTATGATTTGGATGATTCCGATCACGAGGTCTGCCACTAGCGCGACGATGTCGAGGACGACGAGTGCCGCCATAGCAACCTTGTTCTATATGGACCAAAAATGCTTTGAGATATTTAGAAACATCAGACGAGACGGAGTTCTCTCCCAAAATGTAGTCAATGAAGCGCCGACTCGAGAAAGTACCCAGGTGTACGGTGTACTTCGTTTTAATATTAGGCTACAAGACGCTTTGATCCTTCACAAGTAAATTCAGCCCTTAAGGACGCCCCGAAGCGCTGGCAGCCTCGAACAACAAGTTCCACCTATGTGACTTGACTCTCTCTAACAAAATTCGCTACGCGCCGTCTTGCACCGCCCAATCAGCCACCACATCTGCAAGCCTCTCCATCGTTGAGCGGCACGCACCATCCTGAAACATACACAAAATTAGGGTTACAGAGCCGCGCCTTCATTAATTCTGCCTTCCAAACAACCGGAAGCGGGATTTGGCATCCGACAAGCTGCATAAGGCTGTATCTTTGTCCAACATTTCTAGCGGACGAAAACTTTCAGCAACTGACACACGTCTTGGAAGAACTGATGCCTGATATGGCCACAACAAGAAGTTGTCGCAAACTAATCCTCAGTGCCCTTCATTTTAGCAGTATCTTGTGCAGTGTGTGTTCAAGATATGTACAACTGAACCGCCGATCCTCCACCTCCCCATGGGTACGGCAAATCCTCGGCTCGCTTACGAGTGGTCAAGATGAATGCAGGAGCAGGAACACTACAGAGTACATACATACTGGATGGCGATGGACAGGGATTCATGCAGGAGAGTATTGGCAATGGTTCTTTTGGAGAAAATCGACATGGTTAGGTTTTGACAGAGCCTCAACCTACGTACCCCGCCTCGCTCCACTGCACTGCTTCTCATTCATCTCGACCTCCACGATGTTTCTCCCCACTCTCTCAGTCCTCATCCTCTTGACCCACCTAGTTTCCAGCACTACAATCAAGCTTCATGATGATGCCACCACCACAGGATCATGGACACCCATCACCCCAATTCCCATCCACCCACGACAAGAACACAGCGCCGTCGCACTCAACTCCGACACCATCTACATCATCGGCGGCCTATACCAAGCCCCCGACGGATCTTTCCCAACCGTAACCACAGTACAAAAATATTCCATCTCAACCAACACCTGGACTCTCGCTGCCTCATTACCAATTCCGCTAAACCACCCCAATTGCGCCGTCGTGCACGGGAAAATCTACGTTCTTGGAGGTTTGACAACCATACCTGATGACCCCACATTCTGGAATGCGAGTGGAGAGTGTTTTTCGTATGATCCTAGGTTAAATGTTTGGACGAGTATCGGACAACTGCCTGAGGGGAGGTGGGTGGGGAGTGCGGCTGTAGGAGTTAGTGGTGGTACCGTGTACCTTGCTGGAGGTTTGGCGTATACGAATCTTACTGATGACCAGGAGGGAACGTTGTCTCTCTTTACAGCATACGATATTACGACTGGACACTTTTCCGCCCTCCCTGACTTACCTGAGCCAAGAGACCATGCCGGGGTGGGGTTGGTCGATGAGAAGTTGTATGTCCTTGGTGGACGAGCTTACGGACATGACAATGTCAAAAGCACGGTTTTCTCGTACGATATCAAAATGAAACATTGGAATCCAGGCCTACCGAGTATGCCGACTCCCCGTGGTGGGTGTTCCTCTGGAGTCATTGGGACCCGGATTTTCACCATTGGTGGAGAAGGAGACAAAGAGACTGATTCTGGCGTGTTTCCGCAGAATGAGGCATATGATACTAAGACGGATACTTGGAAATCTTATGCACCGATGGATATCCCAAGGCATGGGACGGCTGGAGTGGCGATTGGGAATAGGATATATATTCCGGGAGGTGGCCTGCACACGGGAGGTCTACCGACGAACTATAGTAGCTACTTGCAGCTGGAGCATCGTTAAAGTAAAGTATGGACTAGGAATTGAAGATGAAATCCCATAGGTATATTTGGCGGTGATTTTGTGGCGCTCACCGCTGGTATATACTTCGTCATAATCAACAACAGAATCCACTAGCTCTTTGGTCCCACAACTTCCAAAGCGGATGTATCATTAAGATGCACCGCCTCTACTCCCCGCCTCAGCAGTCCTACTAGCCGTCCCAGCCCTATCCCTCGCCTTCAACAAAGCCTCCGCATCCCACAAATCCTGCACATCGTTCTCATCATCCCCATCACTATCACTACTCTCCGCCCCCGCCATCCTCACCCCATCCACATCTTCCCCATCTCTCCTGCGATTCCCAGCACTATCGCTATCCCCCGCGCCCGGCTTCCTCTTCTTCTCGAAATCCTGCGTATGTGCATCCGCGACGATAGAAGTAAAAGTGCGTTGTGGTGCAAGACGTCTGCGGAGAGAAGAACTGCCGGGTAGCTCACCTGCTTCGAGCATAGAGCTTGTTCGGGTGCGGACGCGCGAGAATTGCGAGGGGGTGGGTGTTGCTTGCGTTGCGTCTTGCTCGGGTATGGCTGTGGCTTCGTAGCGTTGGAAGTCTTCCTCGGATGGGGTCGGAATGCAGTATGGTAATGGTACGTCGCGAGAGGCTTTGAATCGTGCGACGTTGGAGCAGTGTTCATTTTCCACGCGAAACAACGTCCAGATTCCTCTTCTAGTCACTTCCGAGAAAGCGACGAAGAAGGAAGCGAGAGTGCTGTGCTGGGTATTGTGGGTGAAGATGGCATAGAAAATCCAGTTGAATCGAAATATGGGATCAAGGAACATGGCTGTATAGTACCACCATGTCGGTTTGAAGCCTCGCACATCGCGGAGCCATTTCTTTGAGGCTTGAGGTTGAAGGACGGACCAGTCCATGAGAAGATCCCACACAGCTAGAGAGAATGAGCAAAATCTACATAGGAGAGGTGAGAACACTTACAAACATATGCCGCATTCACGGCCGCGAACGTGATGAATATAGCCAATTTACTGTTTGTCCGATCTATTCGGTATAGACTTAGCGTAACATAGTACACTATGGATGCACAATATTTTCCGCCGTTGACGAGATGGGGAAAGATGTTCCGAGTGTCGTAGTAACGTCTCAGACATTGGAACAAGCGCCATATCGCAGGAAGTGTTGAGAAGAAACCCAGAAGTCGAGAGTGGGCCGAATTGCATTGTCCTGGATTGTTCCACTCATTCGCGTATAAGCAGAAGAAAAGTTCTACATTCTTTTAAGACATTAGTCATGTTCGAGAAGTGGGTTGGGAAATACTCACACTCATGACATACGTCAGAGAACACCACATATCGCCCAAGAAGAAGTCTCTAAATTCCACAGGGTATAATCCAGCCAAAAGCAAACGCCACTTCTTGTGTTAGTTAATCCGCGTTGATAGCTTAGGTCTAAGAAACTTACATGAGAGTAAACAAACCATTTCCTACTTCTATGATACAAAGCCGGACCAGGGAAAAAAATTAAAAGCGCTGTCACAAATATCAATATGACAGGGTAATATATGTACATTTCGGGCGTTCCATATCCGGAAAAATTCACCCACACAAATAGCCCAAGGACAAGCACGATAGAAGATGGAAATTCAGATAGTTGCCGCCAGTCTAAATGGTGTCTCGGATCAAATTCGAAAACGAAAGCGTAGTTGATCTTGTTGCGCGCCCAAATACTGCAGCATAAACAGAACCAGCAGAACAAGTATAGTGCGAGAAAATAGCCGGCATAAATCTGAAGTAGATAGCTAGTCTGGAGACGAATGGTTGGATCTGGATGAACCAACAATTGGCGGCCATAGATGAGACCTTGGACTCCAAAAACAAGTCCGGTACCAATCAATATTCCATTTCGGAAAGCACTTGCAGACTGGTCTCTAGACTTTCCTGAGTCGCTTTTGAGTTTTCCGACAGCAACTTTGCGATTACCTCGCTCAAAATACCTTGCATATAGATCTTCTACGGCATGTAAATGACCGTCGAGGACATCGCTTTGCACGAACCACGTTTTGTTGACTTTCTCAGCCATATACCTTAGAGGAGGATCCGCATCGACTGCTTTGTCGTACTTTTTGTTGATTTTCCGAAAAGCAGTCCGATTTAGTAAAGCATATGACTTTAGTAGTTCCATGCCTCTGTAGAACTCTTGCAGCGCAAGCTTCAGCTTTCTTTTCGCGGTTCGATATGGAACTTCGTCTTCATAATTATGTCGTTGGACATAATCTCGACTATCAAAACCAGCGTTCCGATGTGCTTGCGTCTTGGCCCTCATCTCTGGTGATTCTTGCATTTTTTGAAGTGATTTTGAGTTTGACCCTGGATGCGGACCAAAAGCTTTGGCTTTAGCATGCTCAAGTGCTCTATCGAGCGGATCAAACCAAGCATTCAAATGGTCTTTAGAGGTCGGACGGCTGGCTTCACCATTCCCCTTCTGCTTGCCGTTCGCCCACGTTCGGTTGAAATCGAAAACTGAGCGCTCATCCTCTTTGCGAATTGCTTTGGCATGTTGAGCGGCTGCGACTTCGTCAATCCTTCGGTTTCGCATTTCATGCAATTGATCACGCAGAACCTTTAGTCGATCGCCAGCCTCCTCTTCCTTTTCCTTATAGAATGTTTCCACTTTGTTCAGCTCCTTATCCATATACTTGAAGAACTCTTTCTGCCGCACCCTGACTTGGTCAATTGCTTCCATATCCATGTCAATCCGTCGTGCTTCCGATGGAGTATGCGGATACTGGACAGAGGTGAACATTCGACGTAATGACCCTCTCACATTGCCATTCTGGGGCACTCTATTGCGGATCGAAGCATAGGCAGATCTCGGAGGCGGAGTGGTTGGCCCAATCTCATAAGCATTGGGCGCAGTCATAGAAGCACTTCTTAGTGGAGCTGGTTTCCGACCTTTTGGCGTTGAGGGTTCTGCTTCGATCCTAGCAGGGGATTCCGTATCAATTGCGGGTTCTGGAAGTTCAAATGGAACTTTTTGCCTGGTTGGCGGCGTTGGCACAAAGCTGCCATAACCCGTATTTTCGTCCAAAGGACCCGGCGCTCTTTTATGATGAGGTATTGGCATTGGAGGTGTATGTTTCCAAGGTGCAGATGGATCTTCGGAAGATTCGCCGGAGTCTTTTTGCGAGTCCTCAGCCGCGACCTTGGCCGAAGCCTGCAATGGCTGTGTTTCTCCATTGGCGACAGTCTCAGCTCTTCGCAGAGTAGAAGGAGGTCTATTTCGGGGAGTGAACGGCGAGGTTGAGCCATATAAACTTCGATTTTGAGGAACTGGTCCTTTCGGTGCATTGGGAGCACGAGGCGTCGCATTCATGCGGTTTCTAGCTCGAGCAACAGCTTTAATGTGCTTTTTGCCTGCTTTGTAGTCGAGATATTTCGCTCGCCATTCTGCAGGTATATTAGCAGATGCTATAGAAGCAAAAAGGGGCACGATTTACCTGGAACCAAGTCCTGTTCCAGCTCTTTGGCAAACTTCATGGTGCTAAGGCAAGGCTGTCAAGGCTGGCGTAGCGCCTTGTGGTCAGTTCATGAACTCATGGAGGTTGTGAGAGCACAAAGGGGGCAAATATGCGAAGCAATATTAAATTATGATAATAAAGCAAAATGTTATGTCAATTGTTAGGAATTCCATCAACGTTGAAAACACACATCCAAGACCCCCCGCCAATCTTGAATTACGTGATATCGGCTTGTTTTTTGTTGCAGGGGCAAGGGCAAGGCCCATGATTGGTTGCACGTGGCAATTCGGGCGTCCAATCGAGCCATTGACGCAATTCTACGCTCAAGGCCGCCCTTTTTCCCACAATGCCAAGCTTCACGTCTCATTCCCTTCACACCACACATCAACAACTTCTCTCTCCAGCCAACGCCATGGATTACTTTATCTCATGCGCCACAAATAGAAGACCATCATGCTTAAGATAGTCTCCGAAGATCAACATATTACCCACCTCACTCTTGAAGTCAGGAGAACGGATGTTGCCTGGTCTGAAAGATGATAGAAATCGGAGACGGGATCAACCTCCCTCAATCGAACACTCATTCAGTCACCTTTCAGGAAGAAAATTACTATCTTTTGAAATTGTCCTGTCCTTTTTCCCATGCTTCGCATCCACAAAATTCTGTGCGTGATGCATCAAGTACACCTAAGGGTGGATGCTTCATCTCACGTGAGAGGAGTAGACTATGTAGTTGTAAGCCTCTTCTATGAACTCACACGGCTGTCAATTCACCCGTGTGGGGTTGTGAAATTGAATCCCTCGTTGTCGAATATTCACTTGTCCCAGGGTCTTCAAGTCTGCCGAAGAACCTCCATCTTATAATTCCTCCTCAAACTCTTTGCAATCTCAACACACCACAACCTTGGTCATATTTCCACCTTCTCTGATCTCTGGAGATTTCGCTCTAGTAAGTTGCTCTTTGGTCACCACGGGGTCAAGAGGTCTGTACATTGCCCCTAGTTTGTGCTTGTATTACTATTGTTCATTTCAACTCTCGCCGATGACCTGAGCCACCTTGTTTTCCATTACGCAGTCATTGATAGGTCTTAGGTACAATTAGTCCCCGCGATCGCAGTCTTTACCATCCTCTCAAGATGGCTTGCATTGCTCGAGTCCTCTTTTTTCTTTTCATCTTCCTCAACATCAACACCACCCTCGGTCGCAAGCATCCCCGGAATATCCACTTGAGCTGCACATCCACTGGGATTGCGCCAACGTCTCCCGCAGCTGTTAGTGGTTTATCCATCGGTGGAACTTTGTCTATTCAGACTGTTCCGAATCCGTCTTCATCTACATCTATTCTTGCGACAAACGTGCCAGTTCAGTCCTCGGCTGTTCCCACCATCCCACAACACGCTCCGACCTCTGCTATTCCCTCATCTCCCGAAGTTCCTGCGACCTCAGTCCCGGCCCCTTCTTCGCCCGTAGGGTCTCCACAGTCGTCCATCGCCATTATTCCTACATCTATCTCGACTGCTTCACCTTCAACAGTTGTTCCTACCACGATTACGCCCACCAACACTGAGGTCCCTAGCACAATCGTGCCAACGTCGATTCCTTCTTCAGTTGATAGCAGCTCCGGTGTTGCTAGCACAATCGTATCTTCATCAATTTCTCCCTCAACCGATAACAGCTCTCTGGTGGTCGCTCCATCATCAACTCCTTGCCCTGGTCCTCCTGGAAACACCGAGAGCGCGTCTCACAGTAGGCATGCCTCCCACAGCAAGCATAGTTCTCATAGCAAGCACATGTCTTACAACGAGTACACAGCGTCGGTTCCCACGAGTACTACACCCAATGCCGAACCAACATCCACCCCTGAGTCCATTCCTAGCCCCGAACCGACGACCATGCTCGAACCTACAACCTTCGCCATAGCAACAACATCTATTGAGCCACCGACCATCCCTGAATCCTCTATTCCCCAAACAACATCCGTACCAATCGCCGGCCCTCACAAGTACCAAGGTTGCTATACCGAAGGAAACGGCGTCCGCGCCCTTGGCGGCAAGCTTTTCGCCAATGATACCATGACAATTGATAAATGTGCTTCCGCCTGCGCTGAATTCACTTACTTCGGCCTTGAGTATGGCCGCGAATGTTGGTGTGGAAATCATTTCGGCGCTAGCTCAACATCGACCAAGGAGGATGAATGTAGCATGCCTTGTGGTGGAGATGCGACTGCTAAGTGTGGTGCTGGGAATAGGCTTAGTGTTTATGACAAAGAAAAGGAGTCGGGAGGTTCATCGGAGATGCCAAGCCCTATTACATCTTCGATGGAAGCACCTGCCTTTACCATTGTTACCATGTCTCCTCCAGTAATGGCCTCTGTTCCAGCACCTAGCTCTACAATGTCCGTCCCTTCTCCTGAGTCGAGCTCCAACCCTTCCGGAAAGCACAACCGCGGTCTCCCCTTCGGCAACAGCACCAAGTTCATCAAGCACTGGCACGACAAAGAAGACTCGCAGATCTCATGGGCATACAACTGGGCATCCATCGCTTCTGAGGACTTCCCTGCAGACCTAGAATTTATCCCAATGCTCTGGGGTAGTCCACAGAACGGCGACAACAAAGAATGGATGGCCAACGCACAACTCTCCTTGGACCGAGGATCCAAGCACATCCTTTCATTCAACGAACCTGACTCTTGCTTCTCTGATCAATCATGCCTCAAGCCTGAAGCTGCAGTTGATTCATACAAGACGAACATTGCGCCTTTTGCTGGGAAGGCAAAGTTGGGCTCTCCGTCGATTTCGAATGGAGGAGGAAGTATGGATTGGCTAAAGAATTTCATGGAATTGTGCAAAGACTGCCCGATTGATTTCGTGCCGGTTCATTGGTATGCTAATCCTGATAGTCTTGACTATTTCAAGGAATACATGAAGAATGCTAGTGTCATCGCTGATGGAAAGCCTGTTTGGATTACTGAGGTATACTTCCTTTTCTCCTAACCCTTTCAATATCCCTGACTTGTTGCTAACCTGCCGTCTCAATATAGTTCAGCGCCGACGGCACCGAAGAGCAGCAAATCGCCTTCATGAAGGAAATCCTGCCATGGCTTGATGCCCAGCCATATATTGAGCGCTATGCGTGGTTCATGGCTGCTCCGGAGTTGAAGACTGGTGCTCTTGTCAACAAGGATGGTTTCCCAAACGCGCTTGGTGATACCTACGCATATTACAAAGGTCTCCCTCCTGTCTGATGGAGGAGGAAACTCTTGAGAAGAACTCGAGTCGATGTCTGGTCGCTTTTCTCCCGTCTCTGGTCATGCCCTAATTTGGAAATCCGGGGACAGATTTCTTAGTCGCGTTTTGGAGACAGCACGAATCGAGAATTATGGATATTCTTGGGGGTAAAATCTGGGAGGAATGCGAAGTGGGACATTTGAATTAGTCTTGGGGTCGTGGAAAATATCTTGGCTGGGCCATAAAACTATACCGAGAAATGAGAGAGCGCAAATATTTTGGTCTTGAGCTCTTTAGCATACCTTCGACATAGAAGTCATACCTTGAATACGCAAAACACAAAAAGAATTCTGCCATGATCTTGTGCTTGAACTGCAAGTGTTGATGCTGCATGAAATCCTCTTCCTCCCACATCTTCTCCTAAATTTGGTCATCCAAGAACAACGTCAAAAATCCAATGCACGACTCGATTGATTTCAGACCATCAAAATCCAGCTCACCACTGTCATTTCATTGCCAAGCTCCCATTATAAACCCCAAATTAACCTTTCGCAGTCCATTTGATGTCATCAAATCGATCGTAACTGCGCAGCAGCGCTGCATCCATCCCATTGCGGCCATTCTAGGCGTAACAGCCACCACGTGCGAAGATTGGATGCCTTGTGCCAAGGACGGGTATTGAATTAACGATAAATATCTTACGTCTAAATTAAAGTTCCTCGCGAGATCTTCCGTACTGCGTAAATGTTTCAGCTTTTCGATTCGTTGTCAGCATTTTTCAGGTACGAAAGGGAACCGAACCCCAGCTCCTGACGCCACTAAGCGAGCTTCTCGGACTCTCAGGCAGAAACGCGTATTGGTGAGGCCGAGTGATGGAGCTGGGGAACGAGCAAGACGAGTCGGGAAATGTCCGGGGGTGGACCGAGGAACAGGGTTAAGGTTGGGGTTTGACGATTGCGTGCAGCGGGATTGAGGGGCTGAGAATTGTGGGTCGGAGATCTTCTCCTTGTCGTTAGGTGTGTGTTGGCAGTACGATTGTAATAGCGTACATACGACGGATTGCTTTTTCCGCTAAGACGATACGATATATGAATGATTGGTGTTCAGCACTTGAAAGGTAAGGGGGGATCTGGACGTTGACACTGTAGGCCCGCGGCTTTTAGGGCTGGATGTCTTTACGATTTGTCAATTCTGGCAGAGCCACTTTTGTGTTCATCTACTAAATGCTCGAAACATACGAATGGTTGGACTCGAGAGCTCAGAGTGCGAATAAGGATCCACAACTTAGAAACCCACAGATCAGATGTTTGTATCTTCATCCTTCGTCCCTATTGTTACCGTCAATCTAGCAGGGATGCATGACAGGAACTTTGATGCCTAAGTCTAGTATAGCAAATCAAGACCTTGGAAAGCTGTGATTATTCAAGGGAAAGAATCAATTATGCCCCTAGGAAAGTTGTCAGTAATTTTGTAAAATCTGATGACATATGTGACGAGTTACCACGAGGTATCTAGATTTATTCCGATCAACGCCGTCACGTGACACTTTCTCAAGCCACTTAATTGCCATCACTTGAATAGGGAACTATCTCCAGACCACAGAGATGCATTAGAAGATGCACCTGGTCTATATCTTACAGTTCTTCTCTGCAAGTTATTCTCTACATATTTTTCAACTAAAACGACCGGCGAGTTACCACACATATTGGCACGACCAGTATATTCGTAAAATCTGGATTCGCGAGCTATGTACATTGTTTACACCGCTTAGAAGGATTAGACTCTAGTTTGTTTCAGAATTTTGTTTCCCAATAATATCATCTAAAAGATTTAACGAGCGAGGATGAAATGAGGATTTCTTAGCAGCCGAGAGCCTCACAGGTACTTCTATACTAAAATTTCAGAAACCACTCACAACAGCGTACTCGAAAGCATTTGACATCCAAAGGAATACGCACTTGATTTCTATGGTGTTCACCTTGCTGCCAAGACCGAACAGCTCAGGTCAAGCTCCTTCGCCTTGGTAGGCTTAAACGAATAAGCTGACAACCTTGCAACCATAGCCCCCAAAACTCGTTTACTCGGCACCACCACTGGATTTGGACCCAGGAACAAGACATACTGCGGAATTTAAAATTGAGGCTCAAAGGGTAAAATATGGTCAAACGAGGTAGGCCGATTGCTTGGATTGCCCTACGGTCTGTCTCCACTTTGACTTTTCGAGGTGATCTTCACTTGTTCCTCCTGTAATGGCAGCAGGGAATGAGGGCTGTGCGAGGAGACTTTGAGAGGATCCTTCAGCTTTAGCTTCATGTTAGTTGTATCTGTGATGGCGAAGAAGTATAAAGGGAAGTGGAATTCCGGCTTCATCTCAATTCACCATCCTCATCAATCATCTTCACTCATCATCCACAACAATCAACCACACCTATACTGCCCAATCTTTCCAACTTTTACTCAAAAGCCACAGTAAGAGATTCTCCAACACAATTCAAAACCCCCATCTAACCCATTCCCAGAACCGCAACCATGAAATTCAACACCAGCCTCCTCCTCCTCGCCGCCCAATTCTCCGGCATCCTCGCCGTCGCGGTCTCCTCCCGCGCCGAAGAATGCGGTGATCTCGGAGTAATGGACATCTCCTCCATCGACCTCGCCAGCGCCGGCCTCGAAGCCGAAGAAGTGCGAGCCTGTGAAGCTCACCCCATGGGCGATTCCCGGGTCCGCGGTGACCAGGATTGGGAGCCTCTCACCGATGAGCAACTCACTGCCAACAACCAAACTCTTACTCCTCTGCCTGATGAGGATTCGTCTTGCTATTATAAGGCGGGAAGTGGATGCTCGGGTGGCTATTGCTGGAAGGCTTGTGGGACTGCGGGGGATGGAAAGTGGTGCTGGCTTGCGTACAAGGGGGGATATGGCGATTGGCAAAAGTGCAGCAAGTATACTGACTGTGGTGGTGTTACTACTGGATGCGGTGCTGGGTGCATTACATCCGGCTCCTGTGGTTGCAGTTGCTAAATGCAACAACTTCCAATCTTTAGCGTGGCAGGTTCACTTCTCAGGGCCTGGCGCTGGCATCTTATCATAGCGAGGAAAGGCATTGGGAGGTGCATTGTTGTTTGATTTTGCAATTTGTGTTTTTTATGCATGAGATGGGTGGGAAAGTGGTTGGTTCAAGGTGCATCGTTTGGTAGGAAAATCTTCAGAGTTGTTTTGTTTTCATTCGCTTATATCGGGGGCATCGTTTTAAAAAATTCGCAATATAAGCATCATTTTGCGATAAGTTTCTTCATACCTCTATATCGTGGTCTGATAGAGCTTTAAGACCTTTGACAATAGAATCCATTGAAGCTAATCGTCTCTAATACCTTGCTCTCGTAACGGCCAAAACACATATACGGTTTTCCCTTTTGCTGCACCTACCACAACACTTCTAGAGTACAAGGCTCTCAGCCTTATCAAGCAAGTAACGATCATTTATAGACTTCCTGTTTTATATTATTTTACAAATTTCAACTTCCATTATTCTCTTGAAAATCCTATCAATTGAAGAAGCCTTTCACAATTTCCGGGATGGAGATCTGGCGGGGAGGTAAGGTTCCCTGAATTTTAGAAGGGTAGGGTTATTTCGAGCCTCGTTTATTTTGAAGCGTTTGTATGCAGCGATACAGCAGATAAAGGCACGCAGAGATGTGTTCTCCACTTCCTTAACTTTTGTTGTAGTTGCTCTGGTCACAGTGCAACAATTAGCGGAGTGCTCGCTAAAGTTGGTGAGGTGAGTGCTAATTTATGACGAGCAACACCTGAAAATCTGTAAAGTGTAATATGTACTGCACACCAAGAATAACGAGAAATGAATCCGTGGAAGTAAAGTATAGCAGAGATTCTCGCATTCAAGTATCATATTTCAGAGATAGTACACGAGGTTCGTGAAATGTTTAACGTTGTGTTTACTGTTTGGTAGAGCAGCCTAGACCCACTGAAGTCGTTCCCGTGACGCGGCCGCTGGGTAAGTGCTTCTGTACATGCCTTTCTTTTCTATTTCACCTCCTTCCTTCTCCTTTACATTCCCAACTTTTCTCACTCCTCAGTTATTTTCAAACTCTTCACAATAGTTCGAGTAGAAATCCACCAGTGACATTCGAGCTCATGCAGCATAGCGTGTGCAGACGCTCACCTTAACTAGCGCGTCGACATGCGTGAGCTCAACGGCTCAGCATGAATGCCCACTTTAAGCTATCGCGAGCCTTTCTTACTTCGAAAGGGCCCCTTTGATCCTTTTCCATGTTGATAGTCTAGGACTCGAGGATGGATGTCTATGGCAACGTACCTTTGAATTCCGCCCATCGAGAGATCCGGGTACTGATGTTACACGACGGCAACGAACAAGACCCAGTCTCTTGCACGTTAAAGCGTATATCGCTCGATGACAAAAATGCCAAATTCAATGCATTATCTTATGTTTGGGGAGATGCGGCCGACACGAGAGAAATAATCGTGAACGGCAAGATCATCCATGTCACGACAAATCTTGGCAGCGCGTTGCGACATATCAGGAATTACTCTGAACCAAACCTTGACGCCTTCGATATTCCAATGCAGATTCTATGGATAGATGCTGTGTGCATCAACCAAAGTGACATTTCCGAGCGAAATCAGCAAGTTCAGATGATGAAAGATATATACTCTGCTGCTGAGAACGTCATTGTATGGCTTGGCGATGGGAATCCGCATACCGACTACGCCATTGATCTCATGAATACCCCGGACTTCTTGGACCAGCTAGACGCGCTTCTGGGCTCCTCCAGACAGCCATTGAACGAAGAGATCAGAGTAGAGACGATCCTCAAGAATGATTTATGCAGAAGAAAATGGTGGAAGCGAGCGTGGGTCCGACAGGAATTCATCCTAGCAAGCGCAGAACCATTTTTCATTTGTGGACGAAAAGGAACATCATGGCGCCGTTTGCGGCGATGCTTTCTATCAGTGCCAAGATCGTGGGACTATCCGGAAATCGCGACTAAATGGAGTACCTTCCAGAAAGAGCTTGTCTCAATATCATCCGAGAATGGACCGCATCCTGGAATTCATCCAATGTCCTTGGACAAGATCCGAGAAGAATTTCATGACGAGGGCTTTCTACCATTCTGCCGGGCATTCCAATATCTGCTTCAGAATTCAGCGGCTACGAATCCACGAGACTATGTGTACGGGCTTCTTGGTTTGCTCGACGCCGAAACTACTGACCAGATCTCAGTCGATTATTCGATAGAACCACTGGAACTGTATCGGCAAGTGGGCAGGGTGCTGTGGACACGATTCCCAGAATATACATTGTCACAACTGCTTCCAATCCTTATTTTCCATGGAGACGAAAGCTCCTCTCCATCTTGGGTTCCAGATTTGCAGAAACAGCAGTTCCGCGGTTGGCGCGACTATCGAGCTTTGCAGGCCGAAAGAGCTTGGAGATCTCAGCTCCATCGTCCCTTCATCCATAACGACGATGCACTCATCTTAAGCGGAATGAATCTCGACAATGTCGAAGCGGTATATTTAACACCATCTATGTTTTCTAATAGCAATGAGATGCTCGCTGAACTTCGACGCCTCGAAAAAGCGATGAAAGTCGCGATAAATCAGCAGATCCCGGAACATCATCGACTACACAGTCTGTCAGGGTCGAAGGGTCAGGAAACTGTTCTCCAAACTCTCACCAAGAGTATTATCGCGAATGAAGAGTTCTATCCAGGAATGCCTGATGATCATTTCTGGGAAATCACTATGGGACGAGAGCCACATCCTGCTGATCAGTCGATCGCACGTGACGGTGGAGATCCTACGTCCTTTTACAGTCGGCTGATGACTTCTCTATCCGGGAAGTTCTTTCATCGGTCCATTCTCATTACCGAGACTGGATTCGTAGGCATCGGAGCGCCACAGATCGAGAAAGGCGATGTTGTGACTTTCGTATATGGAACCTCCGTACCCCTCATTCTCCGCCCGTATGCAGGGCATTACAGAATAGTCGGTTGTGCTTACGTATCAGGTTTAATGGACCTCAAATTACTCGACAAGTATTATGACCAAGGTCTGTTGTCTGAGGAAAGATTCGTTATTCGCTGATTGATGTTAAATTTCATGGGGTATATATTAGACAACGCAAAAGTGATGGATGAGGTTCTCTTATCACACAATTAGCCACTATGCATTACAAGTCGCAAGACCTCGAGGATCGTCTGTCCTGAGGTCCAATACTCAAAATCTCACCAACTATCTCTTCATTTCTTTGGAAAGTTGGCCCCAAACATCTTCCATGCTCTCTCAACCTCTAAATCAACATTCCCACCTTTGGCCGGGAATAAGTAGTCACTCCCGTTTTCATCCTGCATGAACATCGCCAGCTCATTCTGCGTCACAGTCAGTAAATGACTTAATCCAGTCGCGTCACTTCCCACGTTACTCACCTTGCCGAGACTCAGCTTCAATGCTCCTTCCATCGCCATGGGCTTATATTCTTTCAATCCCTTTTCCTTTCCAGCGATCAAACCAGCGATATTGTCCCGCACAATTTCCGCCTGCATCATACCCGCCCTTGCCATCTTGGGCCCCGAAGTCTCTGCTACATCCCCAAGTGCAAAGACATGCTTGAATACTCCACCATCAGATTTCTCGGAGTTTTGCACTTGCAAGGTAGAGGAGACGAGTATCCTGCCTGATGAATTGGAGATAGATGAAGGAGAGAAAGAGTTGAGAATGGACGAATTGGGTGTTTGGCCTACGCAAGGGATCTATGGCTGTCAGCACTTCAATCTCAATAGTCGTGGACTTGACAAGATGGAGGCGAGGACTCACGATAAGATCAAAACGTTCTCTTCTCCCATCTCCGAATACCAACTCTTCTCTTCCTTCACTACCAATAACAGGCCGCTCACCAAGCACAACCTCAACGCCCAGCTTCTTCATCTTCTCCTCCACATACAATCCTAATCTTTCTCCAAAATTATTCAACAATCGATCCCTCGAGTGTACGAGAACAATCTCCTTTTCCGACTTTCCGTCCTTGGAATGAAAAGTCGAGATATCTCCTGCAAGCTGAACCCCAACCGCGCCACCACCTATAATCCCAATCCTCCTCGCCTTCTTGATCTTCTCTTGCAACTCTCTCAATTCCTTGCACCCTCCATCCCTCTCACTCGACAACAATCTTGCAGGGACAGGTTGTTTTGCTCCCGTCGCTATTGCGAGGTACTCGAACTCAACTTTCTCACCTGTCATGAGGGTGACATGCGTTTCCGAAATCCCAACGACTTCCCCCTGAACAATCTCAGATATCCCTTTTGGTGCCGAGCTGAAAACCCCTTCATAGGGGATGAACGCTTTCGATTCTCGTCCCTCAACTACCGAGTATCGGGGGAAGTTGAAGACATAGTTGAAATGCGAATTCTTTTCAATTACCACGGCCTTGTATCCAGATGGTAGAGATTCGGCGAGTCGACGGGCGAGAACAAGACCGGCGAATGAGCCGCCCAGGACTACGACTTGCTTGGGGTTGGGCGTTTGGTGAAAGGTGTATTTGTGGATGGTGGCTTGGATGCGTTGGCCAAGGAGGGTGAAGATGTAGCGCAAGATGATGGGCGTTATGCTGAGGATGAGACGGACCTTTTCGGGGAGTAGTGGCGCCATTACTAAGTTCAGTCAATATGGTGATTGAGTTGAAGAGATAACGAAAAAAGGCTACGCATACATTGAGGGAAAAGGAATATTTCTATAAGAGGTGTTGCCTGCTGTACTCGTCCCTGTCCGGTCCCGAAATCGGAATTTCATCTCCATACATAAGAGGAGAGCAGACTTGTCCCCGCAAAAGTAGGAGGTCTGCCAATAGCTGCCATAGGAGGCACAATGACCCTGGCTAAAGAGGACAGATTGATAAGATTAGATGCCTGTGCATGGTAAGCTGCGGACCAATCCGCACCAACATCGCGAGTTCTCCGCTCCGAGAATTCGGGCTTCTGTTATACCCGAATAAGCCGAAGCCGACGCGAGAAGGAGACAATTTCCCGAGAACAATGACACCCGACAAAGAAATGGATATGCAGGGTATAAAGACGGTTCGGAAATCCTCAATGTCTTTGGGTGTGGTCGCGCATTCAGTGGATCACAAATACCCAAAATATAGAGGGAGCAGAAAATGTCTTACATCAAAACTACATTACATTATTCTTAGAAATTACTACATCAGCACCGCCACCGCCACCAATCGCAAGAACCCTACTATTAAACAACAAAACATCTTCAAGCTAACAGAACACCACAAAAAGCAAAGGGAAAAATAAGGTGGATATCTCGAGAAGTAAAAGAGTCCATATCATATCCACAACTCAAAACTTTCGAACTTACAATCCAGAACCCTCCAACGAGAACACCAATACCAATTAGCTCCCCGAAAGAGCCATCGAGTTCTAAGCTCGAGGTCTGAATCACCAATATCTTCGTCGTAATTATTTTCGTCATCGCTCTCGTCGTTGTCTCGAGCATGCCTCGTGTGCTCTGAGAACATGTGACCGGAAAGATGCCACATCGACCAATTGACATCTAGGCCAACGACCCAGCGTATCAAAGGCACAGTACGAATTCATCTGCCTCGCCTTTTTCGCACTTTCCACCTCACTCCTTCCCCTTCCGATCACAAGTCTCCTCCCCCTTCCCCCTTCCCCCTTCCCCCTTCCCCCTCAGAACCCCACACTGTGTTCCCTCCCCTTCAGTGGCGACTCCTCCCCATTTCCCTTGACAGGCGAACTTCTCAAAAACCCATTCTCATCATACAACCCCAAACTATCTCCCGTTCCGGGTCTCCTCTCCCCATTCGGCCCACTACCCGGTTGCCCACCATAAAAATTGATCCCCAAACCCCTAGGAGGGGTGCGAGGAGAGGGATGTTCCATTTTGGATTCGCGTCGCGTGGAGGTGGATGCTGCGGTGGGCATGGCGTCGGACCAGCGGACGGATTTGCGCTTTTGTGGCGGTGCTAGGCCATCGGGAGGGGGGTTGGAGGTGTCGAGTTTGAGATGAGGTTTGGTTGGAGAGAGGTTTGATTTTGTTGGTGAGTTAGAGCTAGTTTTTGGAGGAGATGAAGCGAGGGTGAGGTTAGATGTAGAGTCGATAGTTGGAAGATGACCTGGAGTTAAACCCGTGGAACCAGGGCTAGAAACTTCCCTCACAGGAGTCAATTCATCCGGCTCATCGACCGCACGCTCAAGCTCTTCCATCTTCCGTTGTCTTCTTTTCTCCTTATAAAGAAGATGCGAATCCCTCCGATCAGGCGCCCGGTGATTCCGTCGATGGCGGGGACTTTCGTGCTGGCCGATTGAGAGATAGTGTTGAGAGCCTCGACTTCGTCCTCGACTATCGCTTTCTTTATCTTCATCGTTTCCGTGAGATGATAGATTCAGGCGTCGCGGACTAGGTGACAAAGCGAACGAGCGATGAGCAGGGAGTTCGGGGCTTTCTGAGCGGGAAGAGGTAGGTGAGTAGATGTCTGAGGCGAGGGATGTGTTGCTGTAGTGTGAGACCTCGGAGTTCATTCTTCGAAGCAGGCCGATTGATGCTTGGAGGGAGTTTCGGGGAGGAGGGGAAACGGAGGAGTTGGATCGTGTTGGTGGGAAGCGGGGGCCTGTGAGGTGGCCTGGGATGGGCATGGTGAGAAGGGGTGGTGCGGGGCTGGGTGATTGGAGGTGCAGGAGAGAGGGAGGCGAGACGATTGTTTGCATTGAGGGGAGGGGCCGGGCCGGGATGGAGATTGAGCGGGAGGTGATGATAGGTGGTGGGAAGGAGATTAGGGTTCGTGGTTCTGAGGTTTGGCGATTGTGGCGTTGGGAAGTTGTTCGTGAAGGGGCGAGAGAGGTTGTGGTTGAGGAACGCTTCGATTTGAAGAATTCGTCTTCTGAGCCACCAGATTGTTCTGTGTAGTAATTGTTTACGGAGAGAGTTGGGGACTGGACTCGCTGGGTTTCCTTAGCAATGGGTTTTGGGAGTTTACTGCTTGAATTGCGACGAAGATCGGCCGAAGTATAAGATGGGTTGAATGTTGACGTTGACGGAGGACGCATGCTATGCTGGCGTGAGACAGTAGACGGCGAGGGGCTTGGACTTTTCGTTGGTTCCATAACGCGAAACGGTAATCCGCTTGGTATGCTGAATCTCAATGGGGACGGTTCGTCTTCGGGCTCTTCTGGAACAACATCAACACTTATTGCGCTTTGTGGCCTTGACAAATTGGACATTCGAATAACATTGGATCTCCTGTGACCCTTCTTTCGAGAACCATTGCGCTTTGGGCTTAGTGGTCTCGGTCGTATTCGCATGGCTTCTTGTGGATCCCACTGAAATGGATTTCGCTCAGGACTATCGTCTGTTCCGGCAGTGGATTGCGATGCAGACCTTGAATGATGTATTGGTGGGACAGGTTGTGCGTTTCCAGACACGTCGCGAAGTGGTGATGTATAGCTTAGAGGTCTTATCGAAGTCGCATATTGACCGAATGTTGCCTTTCGAACATAAAGTGGTCGTGGGCCTTGAGCATGTGCTATGGGAAACACAGGCTTTGAGCTTTTGACTTCTGAGTAAAATGGATCGCTTGAAAGCGAAATGCGATGGGGACTCGCAAACACAGCTTTCTTCACCCCGGCCATCGAGTTGCGACTTGCCAATGGCTGAATGGACTGGCGGCTGTTCTTTCGCAGCAACAATGAGAGTTCTTTCGGGTTCTTTGAGATGCTCATCGTGTGTCTCTGCTCTCTCCTTGCGTATTGCTTACTTGGTGAAGTCAATGGTGCGGGTATAACTAAATCTGGAGTTCCCAATGCACAGAGACTGTTGTCTGAGTCTCCAGAAGGTGAAGTTGATCTATCTCGTTTGCTTCCTACATGACCTGAATTCCTAGATGATTTACCTAGACTCGGTGTTCGTCTCATATAGGACTCGTACACAGAGCTTCGTTCTGATTCGGCGTAACTGATTTCGCTGTCAATCAAAGCCTCTCTACTCTCGGTCTGTTGTTTGAAAGGCGGAGTGGGTGGTCGTTGTGATGGCGGTGAGCCAGGTAATCTAGCAAAAGTGCTCATTGTGCGCGTGAGAGACCGGCGATGAGCAGCCTTCAATCGTTGAGAAGTGGACCGAAGAATGGATGACAACTGCGTCTCAGAGTTGGAGCGACGCTGATGTCTGTGCCACTTTGGACCTTTGGCTGGAGAGGGAGGTTTAACCTTGTCGTTTGGCTCTTCCGTAGACACTACAACCTTGTTCTTCAAAACTTTCGAAGATGATCTTCGTAGCCACTTAGAATCCGACTCGGGCGCAACTATATAGCCAGGTGGTGCAACTTGGTTCAGTGTCATTGTCGATAGGCTTTGGGAAGGAAGAAATGACAGAGGTATGCCAGAGACCAAGGGCCATGAATCTCTCATCCCAGAGTAACGAAAACTTCCCCCTTGACCCGATGACCGTTTGACTTTTGGCTTCGGCGAACTGTTCGAGTACCTGTATCTTAGTTTCGAAGGACTCTTTGGCTTTGGAGGACTGCCAAAGTTCGCCGTCTTTGCCTTCCGTGGGCTGTCGAGATTTATCTCCACGAATTCGTCTGCAATGCCACTGAATGGCGTAAACGGGTTGCCTGAAAGTCGTTTTGGGAGTTTCAGCTCCGGGGGTTGCGTATACTTTAGTGAGGCTTTGAAGTCGAGTTGTTCCTCTCTATCTCGAATCTCCGCAGCAGTCCGTTGCCTTTCCAGACGGTCCTTCTTCCTCGCACGGCGGATGAGTATCACAAGAAGGACGCTCAAAATGATAAGTGCTCCTCCCAGTGCAATCCCTACAATCACTGGAAGTGAAAGCGCTAATGATCCGCCAGCAGTACCAGCAGCACCAACATCACGTTGCCTCGTCAGGTCGCTCCGAGCCCGTGTACGATATAGTGATGACATGTTGTGTACCTAACTGTTTCCTGGCGAAAGAAATCGAAATATTGTGGTTGTCGCGTTGTGCTAAGAATCCGCCATCGACGAAAGGGAACCGCGTTCGGGAGATTGTGAATACTTGATCGATTAGAATGTTTCTCTAGAGGTCAAGATTGGGGTGTCGTAATTCGTGTATACTTGTGCGATATACTTCTTCAATATGCCGACTTCGACAGAAGAATTGGCCAATACAGAATGAAAAATGAGAAGTATAACATGATTAAAGAAGGGACATAAGTTCTGGTGGTCCGGGAAAACGCGTGAAGATCAAAGGGCTGCAAGTATATCACGGGATGTTTTGGAGTTGGAATGCCAACAATATTCGACATTCCAACCCTTGCCTTTGACGAACTTTGGTTGGTCAATCCCCACCGAGGGGAATTATTTCTCATGAGGAGAACCATTTTGATCTCAGGGGAGAGCGCCTCAATAGCGCTCAGTAGCAATGTCGTCATGGTATATTGTTGAGCTGATGGTCTGAGGAAATGAGTCTGAAATGAGCGAAGTGGGGGGGGGAACATGAAATGAACGATGCACAAAAGCATAACAAGGGAGACGGGTAACTGTAAATAGCAATAACATAGACAGCTAAAGAAATGAGAGTGTTAAAAGACGTTGATACACATGCGCAGGGAACGGCGGGTCTCTAAGATGGAGATTGCGGGGTGGAGAGAAATGAAATTCAGGAGGAGGACGGATCGGAGGAACTTTAATACATGCACGTGACCGGTCTCTGGCTCTCCGGGTCACGCTTCAGGCCCTTTGTGCAGTTTCGGTGATGCGGTAACTTCTCCGACAAACCTCACTCAAAATCCCACGCAGTACTTCTTCGACTCCAACAGCTTTTCTGCGCTCTACTCGGTGGCACCCATGCACCGAGCAAAACAAGTTACCGGAGAAATGCGTCAAAAGCATGACCAACGAGTGTTCGCCTTCCGTTCAGGGACCGCATTCATCCTTCAGTAGGAACCCAGCGGGTTCTTGCAGATCTTACTCGCGATGCTCCTATCGAGCCCCTCCATTACCCCACCATGGTCCACCGTGGGGTAAACAATCTTCAAAGTCACGGATTTCTTTCGATATACCACCCCTAATTGGCTCTAGTTTGGCCCAGGAAACTTTGGCATACCATGGATATTCGCTATCCGATGCAGAGAAACCCAGGCAAATCAGGGTCCTGCATTATCTTGATGCTCCAGAATATCGCCGATGCCCCTGTTCGTACTCTGTTTGCGCTACGTTCTCTCCCGAAAGACATGTAGTGTATTTCAGGCTCCCCCGAGTGCCGCCAGACCATGATCAAAAGGGCCTCTTCCCCCAGGCATCTGCGTTAAGCCTGCAACGAGACTCGTCCCTTACATCACCGTTCACTTGCCCATTCAAAAGCTCTCCAGCAGTTTCTCAAAATGGCCAACGATGCTATGAGCGGTGGGAACTTCGCCCATAACAATACTGTAGCACCAACATCACACAGAGTGTTACCACTCTTCTCCCTCAAAGGCCGAACAGCAATTGTGTCAGGCGCTGGAGCAGGAATTGGTCTGGCCGTAGCAGAAGCGTTGGCGGAGGGCGGAGCCAACGTAGCTATATGGTACAATAGCAACAAGAAAGCCATTTTGGAGGCTGAGAGGGTTGAGAAAGAGTATGGAGTCAAGTGTAGGTTTCCCACACTAGTTTCGAAGCTAGTCTTTGATTGGAGCGCATACTGATCTGGTGGATCTGTCAGGCCGAGCGTATCAAGTTGACGTTACTTCATACGAAGCTGTTGCTTCGACCACGGAGGCCGTCATTCGGGAGTTCAATGGCCGTCTCGATATCTTTGTAGCCAATTCAGGCATTCCGTGGATCCAAGGAGCTGCTCTCGATGGTGAGCTATCTCATTACCACAAGGTGATGTCCACCGACATCGACAGCGCATTCTATTGTGCTCGTGTTGCTGGACTCCACTGGAGAAGACAGAAGAAAGAGCAGACTACCATTGATGGAGAGAAAATGGAGCCCGCGTTCCGTGAAGGCAGCTTTATTGCAACAGCCAGTATAAGCGGATCCATTGTCAACATTCCACAACTCCAAGCTGCCTACAATGCTGCAAAAGCAGCAGTCATCCATCTATGTAAGTTCCATGGTCTTGCTTTTGCTGGCTTATCCTTACGTTTAAATTTAGGCAAGTCCTTGGCAATTGAATGGGTTGGCTTCGCACGTGCTAACACCGTATCGCCGGGTTACATCTGTACGGAGATTCTGAGCTTCGCCGAGACGTCTCTCAGAGACATTTGGCAAGACAAGACTCCAATGGGTCGCGAAGGTCAAGCTCACGAGCTGAAAGGAGCGTTTCTGTACCTCGCATCTGACGCTGCCAGCTACACAACTGGCGCAGATATCATCATTGATGGAGGTTACACTCTTGTATGAACAAGAAACTATGACTTCGAAGCATATGCAGAACATTTCTGGAACAGTTCGCAACTGTTCAGGTTCAAATGACGTCAGTTGATATTCGCGTGTAACCCGAACTCTGGCCAATGGCAAGTGTCCTTTCGTTATTGTACTGGTATCTTCAGCTCTCTGCACTCTTTTGCATGTGCTTCAAAAATTTTGCCCAGATCAGTCCAGTCTTATTGGCATTCCATTGCAAGGGTGGAAGTCGTAGGCCTCGAAGTGTTCTCTCGTCCTTTCTTTCTTTGCAGGCTTTGAAAATCTGTCAGGAATGTCATCACTTCTGAAGCAACTTACCATTTTGAACCCTGTAAACTGTCTCTTTTCCGCACTTCTCAAAGGTTATTTTAATTGCACAGGAGTTGGCAGGATATATTACATGCATTCTCCCATTCTCCTCGAGAGAAGTTCTAACCGAGTCAGGACTTATCAAACTTGATCTCTATCAAACCCCACGCCCTTGATCTGCAGCAAGTTCATCTATTAACTATGTCTTCGCCTGTGTTCATTGGAGAGCCTTGGTTCCACACTGTGACTGTTGTGGTCGAAGTGGGTGAATTTACCCAGATGTCCTGCGTTTGCAATCTAACCACAAGTATCTACCGGCAGTTCGCAAGGCTGTCTACATCCCGACAAGCTGGATAGGGATTGCTTACAGCAGTGTCGCAATGGTTGCGAAATTGAGGCTGAATATTCGGCGGCATGGTACGTGGTAACGCGGGATCTATTCCGTTTGGTACTTTGGTACTAATGACAACGAGGTGATATTTATCAGATGGTGCGATCAAGCCTGAAAATGAAGGAGAATCGTTGATCCGCATACCTCACAAGGATACCCGAAAAAGTTCGTTAAATCAATTCTGCGACAATATGTTCTCCGTCGAGTCTTCCCAATTCACCCCCTCAATAAGACAGCAACCTATCTCCCAACAATCACTAAACTTCCACCAACTCTCCTCTCACCTCACCACACCACACCATCCGAACCTCCCCAAAGTACCCCGCACTCCTCACACCGCACTCCCCGTCGCGCTCGCTATTGCAGCATCACAATTCGCCGTATTACTTACCCAAGGCGGTCGTCTCGTCGTACAACTCGGCAACGGCGTCCCATCCAGCGCCATAGCGCCGAACCCGAGAATCCATGGACCCTCAGTGTATCCCGAGACTGCGATGACGATCTCGTCGCTTGTCTGATTACAAGTTTTGCCTCCTCTGTTGCATATATTAGCTCTCGTTCTACCAGTGTTTTTTTCTTGGAATTTGAAGGAAGGGTTGGACGTACGAGGAGTCTGCGGAGCATGAGATGTGGTCTGAGAGGGTGGTCAGGTTGCCGACGATTTGGACGGTGGAGGGACCGCGGGAGGAGGTGGATGTTTGACCTCGACAACTCTGGAAATAATCACAAAAGTGATTCTGTCTCACTTCCACGAACGTTGTGCCATCGGTCGTTACTTGGCTGAGGCCATCGATGTCGCAGCGCATTTGGTAGGAAGCTGGGGTAGAGAGAGAAGCAATACTGGTACAGTGAAGGGTTGTTAGGTTCGGGTATGATGTTTGGTAGGTTAAGCCGAATGAGAGATTGTTGTTGGATAGCTTGTAGGAGGATATTTTGAAGTATGGAACGATTGGGCAGGGGGTGGCCCAGGGGTTAGTTGGGAGGGTTTCTCGGATGACACCTGTGCATGCTGTGAGAGCTTGTTAGCAGTGGTTGACTATTTTGGAAGGGTTCTGGGAGATACTTGGTATTGTGGTCGTTGTTGTCGCTGGGAGTTGTCAGCGAAACTTTGTCTACTTAGGTTGTGACAGAGGAGAGGTACCCGTTGCTTGCTCTGCTGGAAGACAGAGGATCGCAGGAGCCAGGGAGGCTACTCCAAGTACGAGGTGGGTTGAAATCTTCATTTTGTGACCCCTTTTCCCTTTCTATCTTTTTACTTCTTGGTTGTTTTAAAAAACTTCGTTTATCACTCGTGCTTATATATCTTCATTCTTCACACCCAGCAAAATTATTCGACACTAAATGCTGTAACGTGGCACTCTAATTCAGCCTACTTACAGTAAGAATAATTTTGTCAGGTATGTCAGCAAAATCTTGTTCAAATACGAGAAGAATAATGCGGAGAAATCGGAAGACATTGATCCGCATCGATGGTTGATATCGACGGATAAATCCTGCAAGATACGTTTGCCTACACCATCATCACAACTATATCCCACAACTATTTCCCAAAGAACCCCTTCACAGCCTCCTCCCAACTAACAGGTTTCAACTCAGGATAATCAGCATTATTTCCTTTCCCCATATCAGCACCACCGAATCCAATGGCTCGCATTGCGCTCGCGAATTTTCCTAGGAATGCATTGCCTGCCTTTATTTGCTCGTCTTGGAATAAGTAACTCTCTTCGACGCTTAGATATTTGACGTCTATTTCGTGGCCGAGGACATTTGAGACTATGTTGAAGAGGGTAGATATGGGGATGGTGCTGCCTGAAAATCGAACCTCTCTTCCGCCGGCGAGGTTTGGCAGGTGCGTGGGAAGGAGCGAAGCGACGATTATTTTCGCGACGCTGAGAAGAGACGTTAGCTCTTGGCAATCTCGATAGAGTTGAGGAATATTTACTCTGCAGCAGCGGTTGCAGACACCATGGCATCAGGACTGCCAATAAAAGTTGTAGATTTCCTATCCCCACTCAAACCTAACACGTTGTAGGCTAGGAAGATCTCATTAAATAACCCGACGAGGATATAGGTATACCCCAATCTCTCATCTTCTTTGACTTTCTCCTCCAGGTATTTCCGCGTTGCGATCTTATTTACGAAATAATCCTCAGGCGCTGAGGTAGGATGGGCGAGATCCGCACCAACTATTGTTCGTTGTTTAGTGGAGGAAGAAGGGGAAGGAGGGGAGGGAGACGAACATTCAGTAGGATAAAAATGCCTTACTCCCGCCTTAATCGCTGCATCGAAATACTCAGGCTGGTGCGGACATAGGTCGTCGCCTACGGCGGAGATGACAATGTCGAAGCCTTTGTAGCTTTCTGGATCGGACAGACTTCCCACGGCGCGCTCCAGCTTGACTGCGGCGTATTTGGTTTCCTTCTCTGGTCCTGCATCTGCTGTTGTGGTGAGGAAAGCTACTCGTTTCAATCGATTCTTGTGATTTGCGAGCTCTGCGGCTATGAGGGAACCAATAGTTCCTGTCGCGCCGAGGAGGAGGATGGAATATGTCATTTTGCTCGAAGTGGGAGGATTGAGATTCTTGGAAATTAAATGTGTGAGGGTCCGAAAAGCACCGAGAATTGCTTGGTGTTATGGTGGGGTTGACGATAATATATACTTCACGAACCACCGAGGTTTTCGCCATCCGGGACCTTGCAGCATTGCTTTATAAGATCCACTTCCTTCATATGGAAATCCAATGCGAGAATAATACTTGAGACATATGATACGTTGGGTCGTAAATATGTTTGGAAAGTAATCAGGGAGAGATGTAGGGGGATTATTAAGTGGACTCGTGGGGTGATTACTACTCATGTCGATATCGGGGTTAAGGTGATTAAGTCGCATCACTTGAAGTGTACTGTAGTCGTCGGAATATTGGAAACGAAATAGGCGTCTCCCTTACTTCTGAATGCCTCTGAATTCCTCAGAATCAGACCATGTCGTTGCGATGTTGAAGTGCTCACAGTAAGCGAGCATAGGGATCTGTGACAGGTGAAAGCTAGAGTGTTGCAAGGACTTCAAAAACGCTATCATTTTTATTCTTAAACCACTATCATTCATTGCTTTATTTCGGTCTTCTCCAGTTCCTTCTTGAAGAAAGCACATATTTCTTCCCCGCATTCTATACTTCGCACCTGTGAGGAGACCAAGTTCTTCTGTGGTGGCCCATGTTGCAAGTTCGTGTTTAAATCATGCATCATCTCCCCAATCATTTGCATCATTGTCTTCGCACCCTCGGTCGCTCCATAACCAGCTTCATAGCTCGTAGCCAAATCTTCGCAGAAGTAAATGCCACCTGGAAGCACAATGTCGTAGAGAGTGTTGAGTGAAACGATTTGTTGATTCATGGTATGTCCTCCGTCATCGATGATTATGTCGAATCCGCCTCCGGATTGCGCGATGAACCTGTGGAGGAATTCTGTGTCGGCTTGATCGCCTGTGAAGATTCGAGCGTCGGTGATATTCTAGCATGAGAGTTAGAAGTGTCTTGACTCTTGGGAGAATCTCGTATAACTTACCTGAGCCCACTTTTCGACGCATTTCGCATCATACTCAATATAATACTAGGCCATTATCAGATGAGATCTATGAAGGTAGAATCCCAGGGAGACTTGCCATATCGACACGTGGAAAGAATTCAAGCCACGTATGGTATGAAGCTCCTGGTCCGTAAGACATATCGCAACCCAAGCCAATCTCGAGCATTTTCAGCGGTCGGTCTCGCATTGGTTCCAGGTATTTTTCGTACACTTAAAAATTATCAAAACCTAATCTTGTGGGTTAGATAAGGATAACTAACTGTAGTTGTAATGATGTTGTGTAACTTTGTCTGTTCCATATTTTGTCGCAATTTCTGTGAATGACGGTCTATTCTTTACAGGTTCTTCTTTCACACTTGGTTCGTGTGATGTCGTATCATTGATGAAGTGAACTATATCCTGATATCCAGGTCGCGCTTGCAAATTCCATAATGTGATAAACAATAGAAAGATGCCAGCCACGGCAGTGACAGAGACGAGGTTGAATATCCTGACAGCCATGATGAACGAGTGACCTATTGCATCGAAATGAAGAGTTGAATCTTGCTGTTTAACGAAAGTGAAGTTGCTAGCAGGAAAGGAGGAATACGAGTCTTTGGAGGAATGAGATATCATCGGATCTAAGAACTAGAACATTGTCGTTACCTTGTGGAGGAAAATCATGCGCAGTGCTCAACTGAGGAACAGCTGAGCCCATAGGCCGTTGGCCGACGAAAATAGCCTCACACAAATGGGCTATATTAACGGACGCCTCTATGTCGTTTCAGTGTTCGATAGGCATTTGAGGGAATTGTGGCTTTTGGGAGGTTCTTGCTCAAGGGTTTGCCCGTCGCTCAACGAGAACACGCGGCTGTCAGAAGGATGCGACGAGTTGTGTGGCTTCCTCAGATCTGGCAGAGTAGTTGCTCAATTCTCGTATCGGGATTGAGTATACTGAAGTTGACGATTGTGATGTGATGAAACGCCAAGTCGTCGTTGTCGAGTGCCTATCAGAGTCATATCCGAAAAGCTGAGCCTTTGATGACTTGGAAAGCGGTCCGGTAAGGAGGCACATTGTTTCCGAGTGCAAAGTGCGGTAGTTCTTGCGTAGAAGTCTAATCCGACAGGAAAGTCTATGCCTACGAAGAAATCGCCCAAAATGCGAGAGTGCCAAATAGAACGTGCTGAATTTTGAAATCAATAAGGTGAATCCGGAAGTACTGAAGTCTTGCTGTGATGTTGTCAGACCGAGGCGTTTGTGGGGCGTGCTTGGCAAGCCCTACAGTGGGTCAAATACAGAAGCCCTCCCCCTGAATGGTGGGGATTGCTTCCAGAGCCGTCCCTTGCTCTACATTTGCCAGCACAATCTCGTATCACATCACGGTGACACCTGTCACACCACAAACGCAGGTCTAGATACGAACAAAGCAAAGAAGAGTTGGGGAGAGGTACAGAAAAGGAACAGCAATTGTTTAGGAAAACAAATGTAGCCGAGCAGTCACTGGATCGGTTTCTCAAGCTTCGGCATGTGTCCCATTCCTCATGTGGAGTTGCCAGGGTCAAGAGTTCAGTGTCCAGGTGTTGAAAATTCAGGCGTTGTTGCGCTGTAGACAATGTTAGGCAACCCCGGATTTGGGATAGGAGTAGTGCATTTCCAGGGACCTTGCCGCTAAATTCTCCGGGGCTCGACAACGTACTGTACGAATACCCTACAACAATTTATGGAATCCCGATACCAAGGGCAAGGAACCCGCTAACACGAGATATATTGATGCGACATGTCACTGTAAGCCTCTCAGCATGATTCAAGAGATCAGACGAATCAATACCCGGCGACTTGGTTTACACTTAACGCCAACCTGGGCAATAATGCTGTGCACAATTGCCTCGGCGCCTCCTCCTGTTCGCCACGGGTGAGGGTTGTTCACCACATTCCCCTAGGTTCTACAAGAATGTGGGTACGGGGTTTCATTTGAAGATCTAGAGTCTTGGACCAAAATAGAGCAAGAATCTCTTCTTCTTTCTATATCAATTTGGCCATTTAACACGCCTACAATGCAGTTCTATCAGACCAATTTCGCAGTTTTTGCGGTGATAAATGCTCTCTTGACATATCGAGAGTATAGACAGGTTGAAGTTGTTCCGTTCGAGAAAGATGCGAGGAAACTCGTGCAAGCTCATGATCACAAGGCTGAGCTGAAGCGCTTCAAGAGGAGATTTCTGCCGATATATCTTCTTGTCAATGGAGCAGATTGGCTTCAAGTTTGTTTACTCCCTCCACTTTCTGTACGACTAAGTCTAACCAGGATAGGGACCTTATATTTATCCATTGTATAAAGGTATTTCACATCCAACTTTCAAAGAAGTCTCAAATGCAGTTTCACAACGATATCTCCCTACTCTTGAAGCCCTGCAGCCCATGACATAATTCTAATACTTTCAAGATGAGAAAGGACTCGCAGAAGAAGTCGTTGCGGCTTTATTCATGACCGGCTTTCTGGCCGGAGCTGTCTCCGCCTCCTTCACAGGGAAACTCGCAGACAGATATGGTCGTCGTCTGGCATGCCTAGCATTCTGTGTGATCTACTCGCTTTCTTGTTTGACGCTTCTCACAAACGACATCGCTATTTTGTTCGTAGGAAGAATGCTAGGCGGTATCAGCGCAACTTTGATGTACTCTGTCTTCGAGAGCTGGATGGTGACAGAGTACAACTTCTTGTTCCCAGATGAACCTGGATCCACACTGAGCAGCGTCTTCAGCATCATGACCACTCTCAACAGTGTTGTTGCGATTCTTGCTGGGATTGTTGCCGAATGGGTGACCGATCTTACTGGGACTGAGAAGGCACCATTTATGACTTCTGTGGGATGCTTGGTTCTCGCTTTCTTGGCCATCACTAACCACTGGGTAAGGGGCCCCTACAGCGTCTTTGGTTCGTATAAATTTGACTCGTTGTAGGGTGAAAATTATGGAGAAAGCGCAAAGTCTCATATTTTGGATATGGAAAACAACGTTCCTCCGCCAAAGAGCACTTTCAAGTTGTTCCTTAAAGGTAAGACTGATGGCGAGTAACTTTGCCTCACCGAGGCTAACTTTCATAGATAAGAGACTACTTGCGTTGGGAATAACTTCATGTTTCTTCGAGGGGTCTATGTTTATCTTCATATTCTTCAAATTTCCTGCGTTGAAGTTTTCACATAAGCTTTCCGGAGCACAAGATGGTAAGTTAAAGACGTGCCAAAGGACACCTATATGCATTTAGGACTAAAATATGTATTCAGATCTACCTTTTGGCTTAATTTTCGCGATTCTTATGTGTTCAATGATGTTCGGCTCAATGCTCTACAACTATATAATCACTCACCATACCACCGTCACACCAACTCGGCTTCTCATCTGTATGCTCACAGTCGCATCTTCCTCATTCTTCATCCCCGTGCTTTTCCGCGATGAGCGAGTAACTTTCTGGTGCTTCTGCGTCTTCGAGATATGTTGTGGGATTTATTTCCCGTTGATGGCATATCAGAAGGGTAAGATTATTGATGATAGTGTACGAGCCAACGTGTATGGACTTATGAGAGTGCCTTTGAATATCTTCGTTGTTGTTGTATTGAGTACGACTAGGGAAGGTAAGTGCTTCTGATGAATGCGGGGTATCTGAAGTAAGGTCTAACAAGAATCAAATAGGAACACAACACCGAGACTTGGTATTCACAGCGTGCAGTGCATTATTGCTCACCGCTGTGGCAGTCAATGGTGCTATACTCTGAGAGAAAGGGTTCTGATGATGGAACGATCCGAGAGACATTCTCCAACTGGGTGCGGGGTACTGTAAACCCAGCTGGGGCCGTATATCAGTGTGAAACATCTAGCATGATCAAAACCCAATTTTTGTCTCAAATTATCACGTCTCTTTGTTCTGTTGAATATTCATGATTATTCGATACTTTTGAGGGACCACATTTCTTCGAGGTCATGTTTCGAAGATCTCGAGCAGAACAATGTTGCTAGACTCTAAAACAGACCATTTGTTCAGAGAGCTTTCGAAGAACAATGCAGGAGTAAATTCGTATATCAACCAAAATCACACCCATTATATTCTCCTTCCCTTGCTCTCAAAAGCTCGATATCAACCACACTCGCTCAACTAACTTCAAAAGCCCAAGTTCTCTTAATAGCCTTTCGTTTCTTTTCAACACAAAATCTTACCCTATGTGTAAACACATCTTTGAATTCTTCAATTGCGGACACTATTCAGACCAGCCTTTTTTGATCAGGAAATGCAACATCAAGCTACGAGATCCAAGGGCATTTTGTAGGATTGAACATGATGTGTGGGCTGGGGGATACCAAGACTGCCCTAATTGTTTTACTGGGTATTTTGAAGATAAATGACAGAATGCATTCAACAGTTGGGTGAGTAAGAGGTAACAACCAATTAATATCGAGCACCACTTGGTGTTTGCATATTTGTTCTATTCTTACTTGTTTTATTAATATAATCCCCACCTACTTAATGACTTCATACTGGGAACTCGTCCTCTTTTTGATTGAACTATATATAAATGAATTTATGATTGTAAGTGCTTAAGTGAATTATCTACTAGCTTAGGGGTTTAGCCAAGATGCTGCCGAAGTAAGTTTGTGAAGTGAATAGTGGCTCTGTATGGTCACGTGGCCCGGGCTTTCTCATTTCCTAGCAAGGAACAATACATAGCTTTGAAAGATTTCATTTGTAGTCAGAAAGAATACCTATTAGTAGGATCTCTGCTGAGTGATGTCTCATGCTTCGTTCAAACTCCTTTAAAATCCCGATCCATCAACTCCATTCACATGACTACAGTCCATGGAGATTTCCTCCTAAACACTCAGACCATCCCAAAGCCTCAGACATCCTAATATCCACACTCAGCATCCAGAATGAACTGATTCCGTTTCTATGCTCCCAGAAAATGTCATATTTCAGCCGCCCCCATAAACCCATCGACTCTCTCCAATGCCTCACTCTTCATTCTCACAGCCCATTCTTGTTGAGCCTGCTCCGCCATTCTCTTCACATCATTCAAATCCTCTCCTAATACTTCCCAGCTCTTGACGGCTGGCACCCGCGATATAGCCTTCCGATTGAGAGGAAGGAAATCAACGATGATGAGGAGAATGAGATAGACAACGACAGCGATCAGACTGAGGCCGACGAAATCCTTTGGCAGATCGTAGAGTCCGTGAAAATTTGAGAGGTCCATTTTGCGTTCAGTGGTGGGAGCTGCCAGGGATTTTGAGTTGTGTTGCGAGATTGGGTGGGGAATATCTGTGAAGTGTTAGTAGCGAGATGAGCGAGGGAAGCGACGAACTTGCAGTTTTTGCTTCGCCAAAATGAATCGCCACACCACAAGTCCTTCTCAGCAGTCCAACCGTGATTTCCCAGAACGAAGAAAAGTCGCGATATATCCTCAGAAATGTTCTCGTGGAGTTGCAAGCTTACATACTCTACGTAATCAACGCCGTTGCAGTTGGTGCAATGAAGCAATCCCCTTTGTAGGGTTTAGCTCCCGTGTTTAGTCTGTCGTGGTGCTTGTTCGAAACAAACTTTGGAGGATCAAACCTTCCTTCAACCTCTGTTCTCAATTTTACAATCCGTTGCGACTCAAGAATTGTGGACGACTCTGAATGGCCTCACATATAAGTGAGTGTCTCTGCGCTCACGGACCTCGAAAAATGAACCACAGTTCCGAGTCCGTGAAACTATTTTCCGACATGAGCCGTGAGGTCTTAGCACCACGCGGACGCGGACTTTGGGGTGATTCCATCTGCGTCTGAGGTTGCGGAGATGGAGGATGAGTGTGATTGCTGCATGCACGGAGAGAAGAGTCGTGAGGTAATCGTGTGAGTTGTGGAACTACTTCGGTATCCAATCAAACGAATTTTCAGGGCTGCAACTTCACCATACAACATCCCATTTTCGGCTTCCGCTTTCATGACCATGTTGACAATTAGATTCTCAGCATCGAATATTGAACTCAACGCAACGTTCCCAACTTTAGAAGAAAAGCGCAAAACGACAACAAAACACCTTGTTGGCTTCTGCAGTCTTCGCTCCTTCCCACTTTGAAGCAATTATAAGTGAGTGGTTAAAATGGCCCGAGTCTTGAAATGATGTTCTTTTATGGGCCTCGATTTCACCCTCTGGCCCGGTTCCAATACCTTGGAACTCATCGCTGCCAATTGCTACCTATGCTACGTTTAAAGCAACGCTCACATCTCATAAATTCATTCCATCATCCCACGATCTCAAATATCTCCGACCACGACCTTCCAATTCCGTGCCAAACCTAACAAATTTTCAACCAACCCCAGATCCAATCAAGTATAAACATCATCCGTAAAAGCATTCAGCTTCAACCCCTCAACCGCAAAATCAACATCCCTCATAAACTCCAAACTCATCTCCACCAACGTCCCCCTTACCCCCGCCAACACATCTTTCAACTCCCTCACCCCACCTCCAAACTCCTCCTTAACAACATGTCCATACGCATACGTCGCCTTCTCCGTAACTTTCCCATTGTCATCTTTCTTATCGAAAAATAGACTGCCGTAAAAGGACTCGTATTCTTGCCAGTTACGGACGTTGTCGGCGGGAACGGGGTGGAAGGCACGTGAGAAGATTGCGGTGTTGGTGGAGGCGGTGCGGTTCCAGAGGTCGTCAAATTCGGGAGAGAGGGGGTCAGCAACTGCATTGTCGGATGGGGAACCCCAGTCGTATGCGTTTCCGGCTTGGTACAACGGAAGGAAATTTTCATCGGGACGAGTACAATCCTGATCTGGGAGGAGACCAAGATGTTTGCGGAAGAGCTGTCTACGGAGAGAAGCCGCGTATCGGGAGACTTGGACACCCTGGCCGGCCATGCTGGAGTCTATGAGATCGTTGTCTTGGATTACGACGGCGATTTCGGAGTCGTGGCTGCCGAGCTGAGAGCGGTCATTGAGATTTGCGGAACCACAAATTACGGTCCGATCATCTGCTATGAGGACTTTACTGTGGATGTAAAGTTCTATTTTGACTTAGTATTCCGATTCTGAAAGCAGGACAGAGAAAATAATATACCTTCGGAGACAAAAGCATCCATTTCTTCTTCCTCACTACCAGAGAATGGAATATCGGTAATAGATGGACCGCCTTCCATATAACAAGCACTAACAGTGTCGAACTGGCTGTCCTGGGATTGCGAAGCTGCTTGTTGATACTGGTCGTATTCACGATTGTACTGGCCTTCTCTCGCACCAGTCTGATAGCCACGACCATCGTATCCAGCGCCCACCATATCATCATGCTCTCTTCGTGCATCTTCGTAATTGACACCACTTTCTTGCTCGATGTTCGTTCTGGCAGCTCCACCATTAATGCGGTCATAGTTCCGAAGATTGTAGAAACGAATATATTGCCTGGCATCTGGAACACCGGCTTTTTGGATTTCTTCCATAATGCTGTGACCACCACGGCAGATACTGTTGTACTGGAACTCCATGATAGCTCGTGTACCTAGGCTGTCATCGGCGTGCAAGTCACCAGCAAAAGCTGGAACTGAAGGCATGCAAACGATAACCTTATATGGCTCACCTGCTTGGTATGCTCGGACAATCCGTGCAACAAGGGCTGCCCCAATTTGATTTTTGATTGGGCCTTGCTTGTCACCTGTCGCCGTGATAAAGAATTGATTCTCGATGTAGACGAAAAATCGGCTGTTTTGAATGACTTCAATATAAGCATTCGCAATGGAGTGCTAAGCTTTTGTTAGTCGATGATCCTCGTGCGTAGGGTAGACTTACCTCAGTTGCCACACCGTTACTCCATTTGGTGCAACTTCTTACGAGTTGGACTGAGACACCTTGTTGGTCATCTCTGCCAGGGTCCGCGCCTGCAACATTCGTTCCGTCCTGCTGGTAGTATCCATCGGGAATGTCCTCTCCCCTTAACATCAAACCGCCGTATTTCTTTTCTCTGACGTCGTACTTCTCCTTGAAAATGAAGTTCCATCTTTGCGCGAAGTGTGCTCTGATATCTTCAACCACAGGACCTTGCAAGCAAAGACTCAAATCACTCCAGCCCATTCTAGAATTTGTCAAGCGATCCAACTTGTTCTTGTCCCAATTTGTGACATCCTCAAAATCGTAAACTCTTGCGTTGTTGAAGTCTTGACCGGGAAATAGAGCCTTGTTAACGTCTATGGGATGTGCATCCGCGAGAGGATGAGAATTTGTGTCCCAACGACCGAAGCAGAGGTCTAGCCCGCCCATGAATGCTGTCCTGCCATCAATCAAGCACAATTTCTCATGATGAGCCCAGTATAGGATGATATTATCTGTTTCGCCATATAGAGCTTTCAAGCCATCGCCTGGAAGCTTCGCAAGCTTTAGCGGGTTGAAGGAGAGGTTTTCGAGAGTGGACGCGATTCCAGATTCGAGAACTTGACCGCTTGGAGCGTGGTCTGGATGACGGAAAACAGCAATATTCGGATGTTGTTCGAGAGCATGTTTGGTGTGTTCAGAGCAAACTACTATTGTTAATTATGATCTCCTAGCGTTTGGACTAGGTGGCAGACTTACGAGTCAAGATCTGCGAGACCTCCTTATACACAATCACGTTGACCTTGACACCTCGTTCAGCAGCTGCAAGCAACATTCGATCAACTCGATACTGTTCATTCTGCGAAGGTGGTCTTCTCAAGTAGAGTTCTGATACTCGTCAGCAATGCCCTACATTACATCTATCTCGGTACATACCAGGACTCAACCACCAATCCAAGATCCAAATGCTTTCTCTGGCTTCTTCAATTGCTACCGAGACAGCCCACATATATCCACACCCGTCGACGAACCATTTTGCGTTATTTCCAGATCGTTGGGGTGCAAAACTGCGGAATCGATTGTTGCTCTGACCTTCTTTGTCATCATGCTTCGGGGGAGGTCTATGTTCCTGCTCTGGAGGTCGCTGGTATTCCTGGGGTGGTTGCTGGTACTCCTGTGGAGGGCGCTGATACTCTTGTTCCTGGTACTGCTGATTGTAGCTTTCGCCTTCAGGTCTCTGCTCGTCCTTATGGTCGATTTTGTCCTTGATATCATCAATGCCCTCTTTGAGCTTGGAGGCAAACTTGTCGAAGAACGACATGGTGGTTCCAAATTCTCGCTCTGCGCTGCTGAGTTTACAGTGTTCGTAGATATTTTGCAAGATGTGTCTCGGTATGTGTGAATGAGCCTCAAGGAGGAGAAGACAGCAAGAAGAGACACGCAAATTGAATATCAGGAATGAAGCTGTGAGAGAGCTTTCCTTACCGTCGAAGCTTCCTGCGCCGTGACGTCCTCATATGGTGCGACGCTTGGCACGCTCCTATCAATGTTTCAGCTTGCAGCATAAAAAGGAAGATTAGATGAGTGTTTGTTATTCTGACAGCCAATCATGCGAAACAGGTGTCGTTGCATGTGAAGCTCAGCTTTCACGGGGTTGGCGGGGTCGAAGAGGGGTTGATATTCAGGGGTTGATTGGCGCTGAAACATTGTTCTCAGCTTGCTAGTGGGGCAGTTATGCCTGGTTTTTATGCATCATCTGGACATTTGTACAATTTTATACCACCCAGATGATAGCTGCACAAATTAATTGACGAAGTCGACCGATTCACGATTCTATTCCCTTTCAACACCAGGACCACGAAACACCAGCACATCGAGTCGCTGCTCCTCTAGACGAATCTGCCTTCTCGTGCGTATCTTCCCATCTCCCACCTCTCCATGCACTATCCGAATTCTCCCCCCTACGTTCTGATCAGGTCGACGCGTCGCAGACACAAAGTGCAAGCTACCTCTTCGATAAATCTTTATGAGTACGCGAAAGAATTACAACGTCGAGGTCGATCGGAGTTCGAGTTGCGGCACCGGTAGTCGGAGGCATAGTACTATCCCAAAGCGTTTTCAGGGTTATCGAAGCTCTCGAGGGTGATATTCTATAGTCAGGGCCGTCGGAAAGGACCTTGTGGACAGTAATTTGGAGTTGGAACGATCTTTTAGGTGCCATTCAAAGTCTATGTAAGATTGCGGTATGAGGGAAGCCAATCCTGAAAACTCTTTGCGGCCTGCCATACACCCACTCCACAGGTGCTTTACAACCTACGACTTTCGAAATTACATTACAATATCTCTACCGCTATGTCCCATTGGGGGCTACGGCAGAAAGCCTCGTACTTCAGCCTCGCCCAGCTTCCACAAAGGCAATATTTGTGCCCTATTTGCTCAAGCCTTCTCGAGCCGTTCTTCACCATGGGCTGCGGTGACTAGTTAATTATCTATTCATGACGATTTCAGGGGCGACCTTGATGCTGCTTTCATCGACGTTATCAAGCCTCTTAGATCTCCAAAGTGCAAGGACAACAAAGGCCGCAAATTTTGGAAAGTTACAAGCACATGAAGAAGTGCACTTGATGACATGCTGATCAAGCAGTCCACAACTTTCAAGCACGAACATAGAGCCGATATCGTTAATAGTCACGCTGCTCGCAGAGGATGTGCTAGAGGAAGATAGTTTGCTTCGAGCTACTATTTGGGGCAAGGAGGTCTTCAGCAAGTGCAACAGCTCCGCAGTCGTGATCGTATTACGAATGGAAGCTGCTTTGCTACGTTCTTTAAGCGGGCGTTGCAGATCTCTTACTTGTTTTGAGCAAAATACCAGTAAGCTAACAGCCACTAAAAGGAGATACTGAATTCTGAGGTGGAAGACATGCATGTTGTGAGCCTCAAATCTGTTGTATTTGAGCCACTCTATAACCATTAGCTTCAAATAAGCGCAAAGGGAACAAAGTTGTTCACTTGTTTTGACTTTTACTTAACGAATGGTTGAAATATGTACTGTACTTGCGACACCAGACTCGAGTCGCTTCGCTTAACCTCGCCAGCCCCTGTCCATCAATCCCGGCGGGAACATTTTTATGATGGTGTGTTCATTCGCGGACCTGATCTTCAGACACCTGCCATTGACACCACACAATCCCATCCACCTTCCTATATTTTCAAAACTGCGTTCAACTGCTTAGCTTCTATAAGCTTTGCCAAGCTTTGCCTCACTCAAGGATCAACGGCGATAAGCTTTGATAAGCTTTCACCCTGTGCTAGTGCGTTAAAGGCCTGCCTAAAGTAGCATAGCCTGAACACCCCTTCCAAATGTCCCTTCAAGTATATTTCTCCGGTGGCTACAAAGAGCGCTACAATCCCCAGCAACCCCGCACACCCGATTAAAGACGAGATCGAGTTGCTGTTTAAGGTACCAACTGCCGTTGCCAAGTGATGCAGCCGCCTCCTCTGATGCTTTGCAGCCGGCAGTCTTGGCTGCTCTTGTCTTTGTAATTCGTTGAGGTACCTCGGCCTCTTCCCTACTCACAGGTTCGTAATATCGGAGATGGCCTACGTGGTTGTCCCTTTGCTTTGTATCGTGAGAATGTGATATCAATTGAATAGTGGGGATCTTCTGAACATGGAAGGGAAAAAGGAGTACTTATAGTGGCCAGTCCTTCCATTCTTCCCTTGAAGAGTACCCCCAAGACAACTCTCCAGTCCATTCCCTCGTTTACAAGCTCCCAAAATGGTTTCCAAGATCTTTCCTGTCGTCGCTCTTGCTGGCGCTGCCATGGCTGCTTGCCCTCTTTCCATTGAGGTTGTTGGAGCGACTGACCATGTTGCGGAAGTTGCGGTCACAAACACTGGTAATGAGACAGTCACTGTCTTCAAGGGCAACACGGTCTTCAGCGAGCACGCTACCAAGGATCTTGTGGTAACTGATGCAGGTAAGTAAAGGTCTCCCAAGCTCTCATCCTGAGCATTGTGACTAACTTAATGGCTAGCTGGTAAGGAACTCCCCTTCGCTGGGATGTATGTCAACTACAAGCGCACCGGTCTCACTCCTGAGATGTTTCAAACCATTCTACCGGGTGAGACCGTCACTGCTTCTGTCAACGCAGCCAAGTCATATGAGCTCTCCGGCGTCGAGACGGCCCAAGTATCAGCTATCCAAGGCTTCAAATACGTGACAGGATCCGTTGCACCAACCTCTTCAAAGGAGTTGACATTTTGCGAAAGTGTCAGCTCCACCTCCGTTGCCATCACACCAGATCAGAGCAAGGTTGTAGCGTAAGTTGTCTCTATCACTCTGTTACTATAACGAAAATACAAGTAGAGCTGCTATCTAATGTATCCTCTCAGGGATTACATCGTCAAGCGTGATTCGCTGACCACCTCTTCCCGTATTAAGAAGCGTGCCATCACCTACAACTCATGCACCACCGCTCAAACAAGCTCTTTGAAGACTAGCGTTGCTGATGCAATCTCAATGGCCACCGCTGCATACACAGCAGCAGGAACCGCTGCCTACTACTGTAAGAAACCTGTTTCATTCTCATCTTTCAATCGATTCCCTTCGATTCTCAACGACGTGGAAGACGTTCTTCATTTCTTTCCATCCTCCCCTTCGCCTAATTCTTCCTCCGACGACCTTATCTAATATTGTATAAGTCACCACCTGGTTCAAGTCCACCTCCGTAGAGGCCAAAGTTCAAACCATCTACAACGACGTCAAAGGCGTACAGACAACCTCCCCAAAAATCTACTGCACAGACGTCTACAGCGACTGCACTGACGGTACTGCCCTTCTCTACACCGTCCCAAGCGCCAACACCATTGTCCCTTGCCCCAACAACGGCTACTGGGACTTCCCTGAGTACGCTTCAACATGCGCAGATGATGATTATGATAGGGCGGGAAGTATCCTCCACGAGATGACTCATTTGTATGGCACGGATGATTGGGCTTATGGGCCGACTGCTGCAAAGCAGTTGTCGGCTACGAAGGCGGCGGCGAATGCGGATACGTATGAGATGTATGCCGGGAGTGTGAGACTTGGTGGATGTAACTAGATGTGAAGTGCAAGTTGGAGGGACAAATCGAGTTGTGCAAGAAATAAGGGGACTTTGTTTTGTATTTATGCAAAAGCGGATCATTGCCACATCACGTCGCATACTAGTAACAAATATGTCGTTCCTATTGGCCCCTCTCTGTTTGAGTACTCGTGTCTTCAAGTTCCATGCTTTCTGGGCTGATTGAGTGATTACTTTTGTCTGAGTTTTCAACCGGCCAATGTGATATTGGACTAAGATCATGAAACCCCAGAGCAGGTCTGCTACTACTGTCTTCAGTCTGCAACACCGAGCTCAAAGAAAGTGAAGGTCGAGTTTTCCATATTGCGGGAATGAAGATTGCACAGCTGCAGATGATAGCAATGTTGATTTCAAGCGCGCTGCCAATTGCAAATGTTAGCGATTAAGCCATTGTTTGAGCATTAACCTGATCTGAGGCTGTTCACGAGATGCACAGATGTCGACTCACAAGAGTAGCACAACCCCCAATGTGTATCGCAAGACATCAGGATCCCACAAGTGGACCCCTACCCAGACAGTTCTTACGACAGCCACTACACACGCCCTAAAGAAAGAAAATTAGCTCTGTGAAAAGAAAGGAAAACCATTTGTGTGTACTAACAAGAATCCAAGCCCAAAAAAACACCCAATACCCTTTTCCTTGCAGAATCCATACTCAACTGCTTCATCTGGCGGAGAGGAATCATCAAAATGTAGCAATCAGATACAATATTCAAAACATCAAAAACTACCAGCTGATCGTTCGCTTCTGGCGTTGGCCCACCTTTGATGCGAAGAGTAGCGAGCAAGACGGCGAGAAATGAGGTGGTGATTGTGGTGCATAATGCCATTCCGATCCAGATAAGGCGACGGGAGCTGCGCGAGATTTTGAAGAGGCGGTAGTAGAGAAGGAGGAGGGAGAGTCGGACGAGGTAGGAGCATATACAGATTACGTTGTTTGTTATGATCATTACCTGTGTCGTTTGTTAGTAATTTGTAAGGGGATCAAGCCACTGTGGTCTGCTTAGAAATTTGTTCATACTAATAATACTTGGCGGGTGAGGCTCAAGAGGCGGATATCCCACATGTGTTTTCCGAGGCCATTATTCAGATCTGAGGAGTTTATTATGCATGGTCAGCGGATGTCGACAGAGAGTAACACCACGTAAAAGCCGCACTTATGAATATCAAAGTCGTGTTGGTTATGGAGGCCAGCTGTTTCTGAGGTCAGCACCTCGGTTTGGAAAGGTAGCAGACCACATACCATGGCAGCCACACAGATACCTGTGATTATATTCTAGGCGTCAGACAATCCAAATAGGAGTTCCTTTCTTCTTAGATAGACTGACCATCATCCCACCAAAATGGTTGTCGTGGTAGTCGTCTTCGAGCGTAGAGCCTGAAGTAGACTGCAATGAAGGCTAGAGTGGTGAATATGATACTTAAGACTATAAGTGTAGTTCTATAGGTTTGGGGATTGTCGAAGTCTGATTGTACTCCGAGAGGAGGAAGCATTACTGGGTGGCCGGCTAGCGTGGACTGGCTAGGGTTTTCCATTGTGTTGGACATTCGTTTAATAAAGGCACTCAGAGAATGATTAAGTATTCTAGAACTCAATGTCGAAAATTTGGGCGTAGTAAGTGGTGATGAGTGACCGAGAGTGAAGTGTTCCTGCCCACTCGCTTCATTATACGTGGTACCTAGGGGTCTAGAACCACTTAATCGGATAAAAGGGTTGCATGCACAGTGCGTAGGATAAGCCATATGTCAGTTCAGGGTATGACGCCTTGCCTATTGTGGTTTAGCGTGGAACAGCTCCTGAGATTGCCATCTCTCAACACCACTCCTTAGAATTAGTTCTTCAGTTATTCCAATATATTCAGTGATTCCTGGAACTTCCAATTGCCTCAATTGCACCAATATTCTCTGATCGGACACTATATTACTATGTTGTGCAACAATCTCAGGCACTATTCTAACAATATTCTTCTCACAAGTCTTGCCTATCAAAACTACCATTTAACAAAACTGCATCTTATATCGTCTGGGCGAGTGCTGAGCCCCACGGATATCACATTGCCGGCATATCACCTAGTACAACGCAAAGTCTGCCTTGCACACCTAATTCGAATTACGCCTTTTCTTATTGGACTTTGCGTAACTTTCCCCATTCAACCTTGTTTCCAATGTGCCTGCAAGGCTGCGCCGTTGTGGCAATATATAAGGGAGGCCCTCCAGCGGCTCCTCATCTGACGTCAGAAACTGGGATTTCGGTCTTGCACATAACGGAGAACGTCATTAATCACTGCTCTTCACTACCGTTTCTTCGGGGGTTCAAAATCAAGTTTTCCCCTTGCTGACCCTCGCAAGTATCGTCGCCTGGAATTTTCTCTCGGATGCCCGTTATGTGATTAGACTGGTGACCGGCTTGGCCGGAATTTGTCTATGACACGCAACTCTGGGAGCCGTGAGAGCAGGAACGTTATTGCCCCTTCATCTTCCCTTGGACACAAACTTAATTGTTGCAGTAACTCCTCACTTTCGGGGTCAAGTCGCCAAGTTTGATCTCAAATTTGGTGCAGATTTAGCGTTGCGCCTCTTTCTAACAGTTTCTTGATCATCGTCTCATCACTGCAGGCTGAAGCCATTGGTAACGAACTGCGATAGGTCCCATGATAGCCCCCTACTTCCTCATTTATATCTAATCCTTTTTTCAGCAGTATTTCTACTATCTCTGGTTTTGCACTTGAAGCTGCAAAATAAAGCGAAGGCCCTCAAGGATCTTGTATAGCAACATCTCCCCAGGTATCACGAATAACTGTCAACCTTGATGCCAGAAGCCATTTGTCAATCCAATGTCTTGATGTCAAGCAATCATACAATATTTGGGTCGTTGTTGTGTCATAGCTGTGCCTTGCATGCGCAGACGCATACGACAGTAGAGGGAACTGGCAAAGAGTGTAATAGAAGTTTCTTATACTCAAATGGCAACTCGGAATGTAGTGAAGGCAACTTTTCACTATCGTGCGACAGCTATAGAACCGGTCTATAGGGAACTTAGAGAAGTTGCCGGTGGCCAGACCGGATGAGACCAAATACTCCTTCACCGAGAAGTGCGCTAGCTATACGATGCAGGATCCTTCAAGAGGGTTCGGCTTCTGGTCGGTATGTTCTCTTCTAAAGTATTCTTGATCAATGCTGCAAGGAATGCGATCGTAGGTTTCATCCAGTGTTTTCGGCAATCCACTTAAGGATTTCCTAGTAGCATGTGGTGTCAAGCACTTCTGAAGGGCATCAAGTTGGCAAAAGGCCCATCTGAACCTACTCTGTAGAATTAGAGATTAGCGTGTAAGAGATACATAGTAGAATACTCACATACCATGAGCATTATTTACGAGCGAATCTTTTATCAGTCCTTTCAATTGATCAGGCCATCGATTCAGCTTTGGGCTAAGAACTAATTGGGCATCCACATAAGTCTGTATATCGATATCGACAAGCCTATTCTGAAAAGAGACTGGGTATATTGTCGGAACGTCGAGCGTAACGTCGGCGACTAGTGGCAAGGATATGCAGATTGCTTAGTGATCTCGTCATGAGGTCTTTTATGACTTCACACGGCACCTGTCTTTCACTTTTCTCCTGGGGGCGTTCGCCAACGGCGTCTATGACCAGATATATCATACCTCGCCTTGTTCCTCAATCACCGAGCTGTGTTGCTCTTAGAACACCTAATGGCGGTTGACTATCTTTGTATTTTCTATGCAGTTCCTGCAGCATATCTGGAAAGACAACAGCATTCCTGCAAATCTAAGCAATAACAGAACGCAGGTAATTGTTGGCTTTCTGTGTTTCGGTATCGTTGAATGGGAAGTAGAAGTAGGGTAATCCATGTGACCAGACCGATCTTGGTAGGCATGTCTCTGAATGATTATATTTTTAAAGGAGAAAAAAACTACCTAGCAAAGGAACGATTAATTGAGAACCTTTAAAGAAAATCCCACAGCTTAGCAGTGTTCTTCTGACAAGAAGTAGGTAGTAGAGAATAGGGGTTTTTACCTGCCTGAATAGGTTTGGGAAGGGTTTCCGAGGGATGTCGGATGTCGGATTTTGGAAGAACGGAGAAATGGTAACACAAACCATCCCTTATTTAGAGGGTGAGAGTGGAGAGTAGATCTTGAGATGCTCTGAAGTATTGTCTCTGCCATGGGAATGTTATATCTCAAGGTACTACCAGTTTGATCTGGCAATTTTTGACGTTGTGGAAACATGACAGCGAGGAAAAGTCTGAGATCTTGTTCCAAGCACTATATCGTCTTTATATTTAAACATTTCAAGTTACACTAATAGTAATAATAATAATAATAGTCCTGTATCCCTATTTTCCATTTCGCCATCAATCATATCCGCCATAACGCCCTGACCCTATTCTCGTAATCCCGACTCTTTCGTGAATTCAGTTCCCATTCAACACATACCCATTCCTCACAACGAACTTGGCAGCGCAAAACACCTCTCAGGATTGTCCGCATTATTCCCCCACCAATTCGGCATACTAACAATAGTGCCCGCCCCAAACGCCAAAAACAAAATCAAGAAATTCAAATTGAACCCCGCATCAAACGCCGCAGCAAGGATATAATTATACCGTGCCCACAACTCATAATGATGTCTGTATGCCCAGTACATCACTACGAATCCTCCTATTAGAGAGGATGTTGTGCCGGTTGTGATGTTGCCCCAGTAGGCGCCGATGGTGCTGTAGAATATTGTGGAGTTCCAGAGGATGAATTTTGCTTTTGGGAAGCGGGTGTGGAGGAAGTAAAGGATTAGGGGGGTGCCGGCGCCGAGGAGGAAGCCGTAGGGTATTGGGGCGTACATTGGGATTTTGAAGAGGCGGGTTGGTCCCTGTTGTGTGTTAGTTTTGGGTTGCTCCATGAATGAGGTTGGAATATGGATGACTTACTATTAGAACATACTGAACAGCAATAGTAAGAGCAGAACGCAAAGACTGTGCTGTCCATTGTTTCGTGGGATCAACTATATTGCCAGATAGATAGTCGAATTTCGTGGTCAGTACCCATCTTATTATGCCGTAATTGATGGGTATGCCGATGAGGGAACCGTAAATCTGGGACATGAAGACAGCACGGGGCGGGATGTGCATGTAGTGACCGATCTTCTGATCTTGAAGCATGGTTTGTGCGCGATACCATGCATCACCAGCAATGGAGCTGTACACAAAGGCGCCAACTGGATTCTTGTGGCCTCTTACGCCATTGACCATCACACCATATAGAAGCTCGTTCGTTGTACCGATAGGCTACCCACATGTTAGTTGTGCTTGTAGGCATATCATTATGAAGTCGTGATTACTTACGAGTTGAAAATTTGATACAGCATAAAGCCAGCCAAGAGGCTAAGGCATATGTTAGCCGGATCATTCTCTTATGCTATCAGAGACCACTCACAACAACCACAATTGCTCCTGTAGCCATGGCCACGAATGCAGTCCAGATCGGAATATAAAGGTCTCCTTTTGCGATAACACCGATAATCATAACCATCGATATTAGGAAAAGGATAAAATACCATCGAAATGGTACTTCCTTATATTCTCGCATGAGAACGTTCAACTGATCCGGATATTGATGGTTCACAGATTGGATATTGGTATTCCAGGATCTTTCCTTGTATCGAGTGTACATGGATTTGAGGACCGGCCATCCAAAAATAATCATCCAGACCATAGCCGATGAATAAGAAGCGAAGTTGAAGAACATTCCCCATCGCATTTGGGTGCTGACATAGAGAGGGCCTATCGCAGCATAAGCGGTCTCGTTTAATGCTGGCTCGGAAGTCATGATCTCGCGAATGGGATAGGTTGTTCCATTGGCTATTAATGTTAGCGAGAGAGTGGTGAGAGTTTATTCAGACTTACCCGTGAACAATTTGTTCGACATCACATGCAGGTTCCATCCGCCAAGTCCACCATACTTCACAGCAGGTATGAGGATCCAAGTATTGACCACAAATCCGAGAAAAACAATAACTTGTGTCCACCAAGGAGTGAGGAAAAGACTTCCCACCACGTTGAAATTACAGACATTCGCCCAGTCGAGTGACAAGTTCAGGAATCCCATCCCACCGACTCCAGATCCTATAAAATTTGCCACGGCGTTATGGGGCGCCACCCAGCAGAGAAAGGCCAGAGACTGAAGGAATGGGAAGACCATTTCTGGCAGAAATTGCCAGATGGCGACACCAAAAAGGACGAGAAGAAATACGCGCGTTTGCTTTTTAGAGACCGGTGATGGGCATTCTCGTTGCTTCTTCTGGGTTTCGAACAGAGCAGTTTGACAGAGTCTAAATTTCATTAGCTACTTGACGATCGAGGCAAATAAGTGATCTGGCTTACGCTTGATACCTATCAAAATTAGTAGAGTTCGCGGAGCTCAATTTGCTGACTTACCATGGATATTGAGGATCATAAACCAGGAATTGCCTTGCCAGAGCTGCATAGGAGTACCCTATGAACACTACCGCAAACATAAATGTAATTGCTACAGCCGGGTGGATTTTGGTATCAAAAAAAAGCTCGGCCATAGATATCGGGGCGAAGGCCAGGTTATATGTCGCTCCCGTCGATGCAGCAATTGTGATCATGACATGTTCTTTCGAACTGAACGGGCCTGGATTGAGGTTGAAGCCCCATTTTGTGAAAGGTATGCGAATATTCCAGGCCGGTAATGTTTTAGCCATCCAATCCCCAAAGTAATGTGATCCTATTTGTACAATAAATATTGAGTATGGCGCGTATGTCGTTCGATATTGATCCAGCTGGACCAAGGCCGCTCCTGGAGCAATAAAGAGAAACGCTAAAAAGAAGTATCGAAAGGTGACCACCGGAGCTTCCGTATCGTCCTCGAGGCTTACTACCCGTCGAACCTGCCATGGTATATCTCGAAGTAGCGGATCGTCGTCGGGAATCTGTTCTTCTGGTCCTCTTTCGTCTGCGAAGCACTCGGGGACATCCTTCTCGCCTTTGAAGTCCGGCGTGGGAGTTCGACCAGAACTTGTGTCGTCGGCTGCCGTTCGATCGGATGAGCTGCTGCTGGCACCCAGCTTGGTCGCACTCGAGTCGGTTGAAGAGCCGTCGTGCTCATAGATGTTGCTCCGGATGTCACCGACGTTCGCCATGGCGGATGCACGATAGAGTCGAGGCGGAGGCGGTAGCCACGGGGGCGACACTCCAACAATTGGCACGTCGGACAATTTTACCTACGAGCGACGAACGAGAACCTGAGAAACATCGCGCTGCTGCGTGTTGAAGCCTTTATCTAGCTTCAAAGTGGAGGACGGGAGGGGCACGCAATCTTCGATCGCGGGCTTCATGGCGTCTGCACAAGAGGTCAGACAATATTGGACCCTTCCCTGCTCACTTGAGCTGAACGTGCACTAGACCCCAGCATTTGTTTGTCCCTCGTGGAGAAAAGGCAGAATGCAGACACTCTTGGAGGCTCGGAGCGTTCCGTTGGTTGGTCGAGCTGCTGTGCCTCCGAAATACATCGCGAAAAATTGCGCCAGCAGGGGCCGGTTCCCGTTCTCGAACGATTGTGCGAACATGGGCTCCTCATGGTGGTTGTAGACGGGCCCAATGCAGTAATTGCGTACAAAATTTGAACATTCACAAGCCTGTCAAGGCAGGCTTATCAGAGATAGTAATGATATATATGTGAAGCTCAGGGGTATCACGTGTGTTATCGGACTCTTGCAACCAAGTAATTTCGCGGTTTGGCAATCTTGGGTCTTGGGACGGGAGAGCAGCGCCATGCGAGAGCCTTCACAATGCAGAAGGGTTGCAAGAAATTGGGGATTGACCGGATACAAGAGTGTTGTAATGCAAGGATCCTCTCGACTGTCATAGAGGAACGAAGCCGGACGGCAAAGAGTAAGCACTGAGCTTCAGCCTCGAACCTACCTACCAACCCTTGACCAACGCGACCCAGAGGCAATTCGCAGACTTGCTCAAAGCCAAAAGATGCAGGGTCCACTGTCAACGTCGAAGGCTGCCAACCAACAACATATTGTTGTTGCAGAGTTGGCTCTGAACGCCACCGCGGATGAGAGACCTCAATCTGTTCTGGCCCTTTTGTTTCCTGTCGAATCGGACTCTCCATCTCCATTGACCCCTCCGTTGGCCCCCTCTTCGTCGTCTCGAGGCCGAACAGTTCCAGCACCCTCACCTAAAGGTTCCCCATTTGCATCGCCAATGTAGTTTCCTTCGTCGTCAAAAAATTCCGAGACATTCTCCGCAGTGATCCACCCACCACTGCCGGGAAATGGCGGGGGAAGCCCACCATCAGCATTGCCTCTCAGCACATTCGGAAGACCACTAATACCTTCATATCCCACACTACCCTCGAAAATTATCCGATCATCCCCATCTCCATCTGCCATGTCACCATCATCCTCGAAAGATGGGTCGGGATGTAAGTTTGAACAATTCGAGACCGCTTCGAAGAGCAATTGGGTTGCCGAAGGTCCAACATCGGAGGCGTTTGGTGGCGGAATTAGTGTCAGCTCAACAGCCTCATCCTCTTCGTCCTCGCCACCAGCATCAGGGTCCGAAAATTCCAATTGCATATAAAGTCCTTGTACCTGCTTACTCGAGTCCGCTGGATCTGGCAGCCGCTGAATAGCATGTAGCGAGATTGTGGGATATGGGATCGAGATACCAGTGCATGTGGATGGGTTGAAGAGAGTGAGATTCCTAGGAGGGAGAGCATATTAGTGACTGATCGAGAGAAGATAAGACGGCATGAATTGACGGCATGTGGTGTCCAAAACCATACTTACTCAGAGCTAATATAGGCGTCTACAACCTCAACACAAGCCGCCGGTACGTCATCCTCTGCCGCTTCATTCGATTGTGCTGGGGCGTCTGCGAAGATTGGAAGCTTCGACATGTGTCGTCCAGCTGCCAGCGCACGAGTCTCTACGCCGTGGAAATGTAGTACTGGTTTGGCGCCGAAGAAACTCGAAGGTGTGTGTGATTGATGCTCTGAGAGCGGGGTGAAAGAGTCCAGCGATGGCGCGTTATGGATGGTGGTTGGAGGCATTGCGGTAACCTAGGTGCACTTATTGACTAACTGTTGTGACAAGAGTTCGATAACCTCGAGGATACTGATTGTCCCTAGGATGTGCCGTGCTGAAGGATGCTGCGGAAGGACGAGGCCCAAGACCTTGTTGATCGCAAGGCTGAACCTCTGAAATTTCGCGATCCGCACTCGGGAGCGCTAAACTTACAGTGGCTAGCGCACTATGCCAGGCACAACGGTCGCCTAACGTCAAGCTGCTCCGTACATTTCCCCTGGACTTCCTTCATTTCTTCACCTTCCACCGCATAGGCAAATTTGGCAAATTTGGCAAAAGGCATGCCGACTCCAGTGGTCTATTTTTATCCTTCGTTTCGTCCTTCTCTGACGATATGGAGTAGTCGCTTGATACTTCGGGCACCCTTCACGATAGCTACCCAGCTATCGTGCCGAGCCACTGTGTCGGGCGACCCGGACATTGCAAATCTGGGAACCATCTGAAAGTTAAAGCACTAAACGTACACGGTCCGGTCCGTAGAGGAAGCCACAGTATGCATACGATTCATTGAAATGCAATTTGAAACATTTCATTGACCGTTAATCAAGACTCCAATCTATATGCTCGAAACCGGCCAAATGCACCCACAGCCAACCCCCTCTTCATGCCAAACTCTCAAAGACAGCCCCCAAAGGAGAAACCAGCGACCAAGTTCGAGTACCAGAAAACTCACTCCATCCAATGCATCTCCATGAAATCAAAATACATGTCATCTAGTCAAACCTGACACTTCCAACTCTGACACCGGGGAACCAGCTGTTATCCAAGTTCTTGTCAAGGAGGGTAATTGTCAGTGCCGCCAAGTCGATCTTTCTCGCCACATCCTGGTGCCGAGTATGCCGTCAAAGTTGGAGACAGTTTTGCAATGTATACTGAATGTGTGGTTACGTCCATGTTGATGCACTTGCCAGCTGCGCTACTGTCACCGTGGTGGCCATAGTTGAGTTTGCCTGAACTACTTAGAGTTAGTTTGGCTGCAAGATCGTGGATCAAGTGACTCTCCAATCATTGGATTTGTATTCGTTTGCTTTGTTGAGTGCACGAGGTTCCATGACGGCTGCTGAAGCAGTGGCTGCCAAAATGGCAGTGATGAAAGCCACGGAGAATTGCTTTCTTACTCGGCCAAAATCGATCTTTGCTTGGCTCAATCGTAACCGGCAATAGACAATGCACTGAATTTCTCGACGCCTCTAACTTCATTGCAACAAGGTCAAGGTAATCTTCCAGTATTGTAGACAAACCTCTCTCCCCCTTTTTTTTCTACCATCAACGCACCTTCTCTTGTTTGGGAGTTTGTCGCTTGGGAAATCACCCCGTGTTCATCAAAATTTTATTGATTCGTGCACTCTTTGAGTTTCAATGACCAACTTGACGGCTTTGTTGTTCAAGCTTTCTAGGGACCACTATTCTTGGGCTCTGGGCCTTTTATTTCTCCAATTGCTACACCACAAATGCCAGTGTTAACTTGTCCTCATATTTTTGCATCCAAACATTTATTTAAGCCCAAACTCATGTCCCGTTCTCCATTCTGGTACTCCACAAGGAGGCACTCTTTTCTACTCCTTCCCCCCCAAACACCCCTAACAAATTCCTCAACCCCCGTCATCTTCACCTCCGGCAACAGCTGGTTCCACTCATTACTCACGTCCCACACGCCGCGATGAATCGCAAGCATACTTCCTATAACCACCAGTCTCGAGAACGCATCTTGCGGATCCGGTGGTGCTTCTCCAGGAATGGTTGAGGACGAGGCGAGATCTGCCAGCGGAACATTTGGGTGTGTGAAGGTTGGAATCCAGTCAGTTTTAAGGATGCCAGACTCGAGATCGGCGTGGGGTATATGGGTGACTGTCCAGGGCTTGCCTGTGGGTACTCGTTAGCAGAGCATTAATCAAATTTCAAGAACGGAAAGCAAAATCAAGAATATAGAACTCGATGGAAATCCTAGATTGCAAGGCGACCACAAACCTCTAAGCTCCTCCCCCAACTTCACTAACTCCCCAACACTCAACCGTCCTCCCCTCAACCCCCCGTCTCCGGCCAAACCCCCTCATACTCCACCGCACCCCTCACAATCCTCGCCAAATCCTGCACCGTCGTCCAAGAAATGACATCGTTTTCTCCTCCTTCGGCAACAATGAGAGCACGACAGTGCTGAAAGGAATATTGGATCTCAGTGTTGTGGAAGTGGGTCCCTGAAGGTAAAGGGAAGCTGAGGTAATTGAGGAAGAGGCCGGGTTGGAAGAGACTGTATTCGAGGACCTGCGTCGCCGGTTTGTCAGTGAAGCGGTCTGGATTAGAGGAAGAGAAATGGAAAGCATGGGATGTTGGAGGGTTGTGGGGGTTCAACAACAGAAAGGGGAAAGACCTTCGAATCTTTATTCACATCCCGCAAATAAGCGAGCACCTCGTCCTTCTGCTTATACCAAGACACGCCGCTATTGCTTCGGCTTTCCCCATTACACTATCAGCTCATGATCCTCCTCTCACCGACCGAGAGACATGTGGGGGAATGAACATACGTAGACCACTCATTCGGCGCAAACCTCCTCACGCCCGCCGCAACACAAGCATCAATCAGAGTCCTCTGTGCAATATTTCCCGGGTCCGAAGCTACCACAATGAAACTTAACACCACATCGATACCTTGAAGATGCGTAATTAGCTGGTCCCTGTTGGTATAGTCCACTTGGATAGCGTTTAGACCTTCTTTCTTGAGCGGGTCTGGATTCTGCACATCTGTCAGCGGGGTTCAGAGTGGAGGCGAAGAATTGAGAAAGGAGCATGGCTTGGAGGCGAGAAAAACAGAGAAAGGGTGGGGGCGTACAGATCGCGAGAAAATGGTAACTTGATGTTTTCCTGCTTTGAGAAGCTCGTCTATAATTTCCCTCGCAACGTCTGTGTTGCACATCAGCTCATAGCCTCTACGCCCCTTGTAAACTTGAGAACTAACTTCCAGAGCCACCCGCAATAGCAACCTTGACCATGTTGATGCTTATGTTGTGTATATTACTGCACAGTGGTGTTTCTCGCTAGCGTATCGCCCAGTTCTTACCCCGTCTTGCGCCTTCAAACACTTAATTCCAAAAACAAAGCACGGTATCAACAGGCACATGCAAAAGGACGTCAAAATGAACTTCTCGATCTCCCAATCTAGATCTCGATAAAAGTGGATATGATATTCTTGAATCTCGATAAGTCGTGATCGAAAGTGGGATAAAATACATGTGCGGAGTTTGATAGCGTCCCGAGCCGAGCCGGGATGTCCGAGGTTGGGTGATGGGTGATGGCGACATTTGAAGATATAAGAAAGCACGCAATTTAGATATGGATGGCAAACAAGAAAAATGTTATCATCTCGATAATCTTGCTCCTTTGAAAAGTAGCATAGTGATACCGAGAGATAAGAGAATACAGCGATAGAAAAACCGAAGTTGCCCGGCGCTATCTAGGAGGAACACTTCAATATTGTCTCAACGAGGGAGGCTTGTTGCGGGGCGCTTTGGTGTTTTCAGCTTTGAAATCGTGGTGGGCTGCCTGTCGATGATCAATTATGGATTTTAAATCTGAGGGAGATCCAAAAATACTGGAGCTTTCAGCCAGCGTGAAGTACAGTGTGCAGACGACAAAGCTACTCCCTCGAAGTGCTCTGGCGGTTCCATATAACTGTCGTCCTAAACAGTTGCAGTTATAAGTCGAGGTTGAGGTAAAGAAGGAAGACGGCCTTCTGAAAAATTACGTCTTCGCACAAACTATCAAGCGAGGAGCAAACGATCTGGTGGGAAGGACCTAAATCAATCGCTCGCAACTTTGCCCTGCGTTAAGTTGCAATATAGGAGCCGAACACTTTCTTTACATATGCTTTGTTGTGGCATTGTCTTTGTTTACCCTAAAGATTCAGCGAGCCGGCTTTTCTGCGATCACCAAATTTTGTCCTCTAGCTACACAGCATCCCAAGGAAGCAGATCCTCTCGATGATCAAAGTATTTTCATTGGGGGAAAGATAAATGAGGGGCAGAAGTTGACGGCTCGGAGAATCAAATTTTATTCAACTTGATACTTCGCTGAATGCCAGCAACATCTCCTAATGAAAATGTCGATTCCACCAAAATTTGTTAAAAGACTGTTTGGAGAGGTTTGGAGAAGCTTAACATCACCAAAGAACGAGCTTGGTAAGTTCTAATCTATTAGATCAACCTAACTTGATCAACAAAGTTGGATTCATTAAATTTTATGTGCAGCTTGAGCGTGACCAACTTTACAAATAGACAGCAATAAGTCTTGTTGCTAAGTTTGTCAACTAGTGGTGATCACTACAACGAAAACAAAACTTCGTATACTCCAAAGGGTATCAATTCAATAATAGCCGCTTCTGGAATTGATCACTACCTGACGAGTTTAACCACAAAGATTGCATCATATTAAGGCAGTATCCAGATATCTTCGAAGGTAAGAGATGGCAGTATCATATAGTCGCTGGTATATCCTCACCATTACCATGCTTCCACGGAGGAACGTCTGGAATGTTTGTAGTCCCGCAAGTTCATCCATCAGCAGGAGACAGATACTCGTCCTTCGCTCATAAACGCTCACCACGAACTCCACTATTCGCTCCTGCTACTAGCTAAAGGTTCAATTCTGTTACGCAAGCTAGTGTACAATTTGTCCTGTGTCTTCGAAATGTACTGTCATAGTGTTCCTGTTCTCTTCCTCGATTGTTTTCCGTTTTTTCATCTTCGTAGTTGTGAGCTGTTTTGTCGGCAGTCGGCATGCGATTGAGACCGGAAGATCTATATGAGATAAGTGAGTGTTAGGACTTGTATTGTGTAGAGCGAATTGTTGGGCCCCTCCTCTCTGTCGGTGAAGCTGATGCCTCCCATTGGTGTAGGCGATGCCGCGGATTTCGCCTTCTTTCAAAGCTTTCCATCACAGCCCTATAGACTTTCAAGAGTCTCGAGTTGGAGGCAGGATCTAGTCTTGACTTTGTGAAGGTTGTGCTGGAGACGCCGGGAAAGTTGTTGACAAGTGTTCGAGACATCGGGAGAGGTTGTTGACAAGTGTTCGCGGAGAGTTCGCCGTCTTCGAAGGGTTGAGAATTTGTTCACTAGTGGTAGCATCTTGGGTGCGAAGAGCTTTGACGACAAGAGTCTAGATCGTCGACTGTATAATCACTCTCGTAGGCGCCGATGGGCGCGATCTTCGCGCTGACACCGAGAAGTGTTCCTCTCTACTCCACCCAAAACTCGCTAAGCTCCCAGCCCCCTGTCGCCACCTCCCGAGCATAACATTGGGGTCAACAATGGCGTGCTCATCATTTTTCAATCTTTACAGGAACAGCGCAGCATTGTTCGTTTGACAAAAAGGAGAAAGCCCGTCACAGTGGGGGTCCTCTTCGTTGATCTACGATCTACTGATTGAGTGTTGTACATCATGGAAGTGGAGTATGACCGAGTATCTTGCCCGTCAAATCGGGGGGCTGCCCGTGAGGCTAAGTTATCAAGTTGCAGCGAGACACTTTCCAACTATAGCCAATGTATTGAGGGACGCAATAGCAGATAGATTAACACGAGGTGTATCTTCCGTTCTTTCCCATGAACTACAAGATCGAGATAGCAAAAAACATGCAAATGCAGAAATGTAGAAGAAACCTAAAGTCCTTGCATTCGATTTTAATTTCTGGGAGCCCAGCAGGCGTATCAACTCAAATTCACAAGAAACTATACAAATGCTAAAGTACCAGGAGGGAAAATATACACTGCAAGTCAAACCGTTCCATCTTGCATAAATTGGTGCAAGGGACAGTACGTTACATTACGCCGAGCATGCAATGCAAAGCACTGTCTATTACTCACAGATTTCCCCTTGACAGTTCGGCGGCAAGGGTGCTATCGCATACTAGCGGTTAAGGAGGGATATTTTCTTGTTTTGAGTCCTTCGAAGCTATCCAAGACTGCATGAATGGGTCGTATCCATATCATTTTAGGTTGGTGTGAAGCTTCCGCCTAAGAAAATTTCAAGGAGAACTCGGCCCGCAAGACGTAAGTGTCGCGTAGGTAGTGAAGGACGTATCTTTGTGGTGCATTGGATATAATGTTTTTGAGTTGCGATGGATTTTGCCCTTGTCTGCCGCATTGGAAGTTTGCTCGTTCTGGTGCATTGGATTTGTAAACTCGCTCCGGTATACAAAACTCCTGTCAAGTTGTGACATGCCTTTGAATCCTGATTATCAATCTGTGTTACCAAACTCCGGTTTGACCTATTGCCAGAAGTTAACAACCATAAAGAAAACCTATTCGTTCTACGAAATTAGCTCCGGGTATAGTATAATCCCCATCCCAAGCTTCATGTTGTATCATTCCATCACCCGGCTCCTTCCCCGTTCCCATCCCGCCTCTTCATAATGCAGCCTGGATATAGTCAATGAAAACCAACGTAATGCTGCAGCAGATAACTCTGCAGTGTCGAATGAAAGAGTAAGTGCATGCCGAAAAGAAAATCACACGTTGCCCGGATCGTTGTCTCGTCGTATCGTATCATCTCGTGTCTTGCCAAATTCCAATTTTCGAAGTCGCAAGTCTCTGTTATGCCTCGCCGTCTCCAAACGGCTGAGTTATGATGTTCCAACGCCATCATTTCTCGCTCCTTCACCCTTTCCCTCGCCTGCTTCATCGTCTTCATCGTCCTCATCACGCCTGCCCAATCTCTTATCATCCCGCTCTCTCTTTTCCCAAACCAAATCCTTCAGCCATTTATTCTCCTCCTCCAATTCCTTGACTCTTCCCTCTAGTCTATTGACTAGAGCTCGCTTTTCCTGACTTGCTCTTTCCAGACTCTGTTCTCTCTTCTTCTTCTTCGCGCGGAATCGTGCGGATGCAGCTGTGTTCCTCAATCTCTTCTGCTCCGCTTCTGGATCGGAGAAACCTCCGGCTGTGGGAGAGAGCGGACTAGTTGAGGCTTGGCCTGGGTATGGAGAAAGCGCCGAATATGCTTGTGGTTGTGGATTGTAGTATGGGATGAAGCCATTGGGAGGGGTGCTTTCTGTTGATGAAGCAGGGTAGAAGGATCCGGCTGTGGTCGAAGTGAGGCCATTAGGGGGGGTTGATTCGGTTGAGGAGGGAGGATAGTAGGAGTCGTAACTGTAGCCCTGCGAGGGCTGCATTGTGTATGGATTCAATGATGTTGAGGAGTATGCCGTTGTGTAGGCTGGAATACTGGAGGGAGAATGTAGAGCGCCTGTGAATTTGAAGGTGTTAGCATTGCGACTTCTTAATTGCTTTGCGGTGACCTCTTTTCGTAGTGAGGGGTAATGAGATAGCTGGGCCAAAACAATGAACTGGAGTACGCAAATGGATAAAATGAATTGCAGAGACGCTGTAGTAGTAAGTGCGATTCGACGCTGAATTGAAGATGCTTTTCAAGGAAAAGGAGCAAACCAACGGTAGTCAGACTTCTGTCTCAATTAATTACACACGGACCTGAGACGGTCTTCTGGAAGAGATCGCTAGATTCTTGACAAGAAGTGCAAAATCGAGAGGTGATGGGGGACGGTCACGACCCTTGATCGTGATCACGTGTAGTAGTGCGATGGCGACATGAAGGTGCATATTGCGAACACCAGACTACGCCCACTCGGGTTCAATAAACAAACACAACCGATTCGCAGCCCCCGGCCTTTGTCTTCCCCACTGTCACACTTTATCAATCCCAGGAATCTGTTTGGTGGCGACAGGGATTGGCGTACCGACCCGCCAACTGCCTGCAGCTGACTGACACTACAGCATCAGGAGCACTGACACTTGTTCTTTGGTACCCTAAGGAGGGGAGGGAAGGTGCCTGGTTGAAATGTTCAGGGAGGAAGGAGCTGCGAGCTGGGCGAATCGTCCCTGGAATGCACTATGGTAAAGTAATAGAGTTGCAATCTGGAGGGTATTGCGCTGTAAACCCCGCGCTTACTCTGCCAGCATGGGCTTCCTTCTCAACCACTTGCCTATAGCACGCCCACGGAGACAACACAGAAATTGAAGAATGGTTTGATGCAGGTCAAATCTGTAAATTAACGGGGGAGACTTGATATTGAAATAAAAAAGTACTAACTGGTGGTTGAGCCAGGCTGCACCCAGCCCCCCCGAGTATTCATGCCGCCTTGAATCGTTTCGGCACCATAGTACTGACTCTGGGTGTTCAAGTAGGAGTCGATGTTCTCTCGGGGACGGTCTTCCATCATGGCTGCTTCCAAGCGTTGCACGACGTTCAGGTACTGCTGCTGGATGGCAAGACGGTTCGGCGGAGGCTGGCGGTTGTTTTGCATGGCGGCTGCGACGGCGGGTCCGATAAAGCTAGATCGTAGTCGAATGTCCTTCTAGAAGAGGCACCATGTTCTGCTGTGTAGCTGTTCGCAGGCTGTGGTGGTTGTCGTGCTTTGTGTGCAGAGCACGTCAGATTTTGAAAGAGCGTTGTGAGGGGAAGCAGGATAGATCCGAAAGCTTATATGGTTTCCGGGTAACTGGTCGCGTGCTAGGGCTCCGTGTCCAGAAGCTCATATTTTCAGGGTCCTCGCCCTCCGCGGGAGGGAGGGTAATAGTTTGCTAATACTGTCGTGGGTTCAATAAAAGCTCGAATGGCGTCGTGGGGAGCTCTGCCAGCAGACGGGAAGGTGGCTGGCCTGGACTCGCTTGCTTGGTGAGGAAAGTCGCGGAATCAGCTGAAAGGTCCTGCCTTTTGGCCAAAATGTTAATTCTTTTCGATGAAAACGGAGTGACTTCTACAAAATATCGGAATTTCTGGCGTATGAAGATAAAACATCGTATACACCGAGGTACTCAAACCGCAAGTTGGCGTTGCTCAACAGCATCAGGAGACGAGAGAAAGGGAACACAACAACACTGTGCCCATATACAGATCTGGGATCTGGGTTTGTACCACGGTGGCGTGTAGTATTATGTTCATAGCACTGGATATGCCCAGAGAAAGGGAAGCTTCGCACATGCCCAATAGGGAATCTGAAAGGTTTATCGTGCTCGCATTGCGACCCCCCACACAATCAAACCGGCCAACCCGATTCTCTCGGCCAATCACTCTCCTTTACTGAGCATGTAGAGCCGCGAGTCACGCGAGAATACCGGGACAGGGCATGGCTGTCGAAAACATATGTCATTCACGGACCGGAACTTCTTCCAGATGTTCTCCATCTGATGCCACCGAGAGAGGAGTTGTTTTTTCGAAGGCATGAGCGTTCGTCGCTTGCTGTGTGGACCGAGGATTATTGGGTATGAGAAGTCCTTTATCTTACCGCTTGCCCGATTCTAGATTCTCCCTTCCATTGCGTCGTGAAGTAGTTTCAGCCTTACTTCGTTTCTTCTTTCGCTGTTCTTATGATGTGGCTTCCCGATGCAGTTCCTTACATACTATCCGCCAAGAGGCTAAAAAGTTGTATAGAATGAAATGCCGTCTTGTTATTGGTTGTGTTAAAGGTTATGCTAGTGAGTATAGTTCCCTTCGATGCACCTAGATGTTTTGGGCCATAGATCCATGCCACTTCATGTATCAGATTGTTATAAATCCATAAGAGTCTAGAAGTTTTCTCTTTCCTGAACCTTGAAACTTGTCTCACTTGAGAAGACCAGGTATACAAGCGGCAAACTTTCGGTCTAGAGATAGAGAATCTGGAAGCCAAAGTAGCCTAGAATTTGTGAACAAGTCGAGAATTAACGACCGATCTTTTTGCTTAGTGGTGAGTATTATTGGCATTATTCCTATCTGAACTATTCCCGAAATTTCGGAGCTCATCTGCCAAAAGTCTGTGCAATCATCAATTTCTATCTTCATAACCCAATCATAATCATTGGACCAGCCTTTTGGTATGTTGTCATCTCTTTCGGTCTCTGTTTTGGTATTAGGGGATGTGCTGATTTATAACATTGGAGAAGACCTTACGTGCTCAATCTTCTTGAGAGTAGTTGTAGCCCCTTGTCATTATCTGCTGCATCACGGGCTCTCTCCAGAGCCTGCGCTCTGCTCTCTTCGGTCTGTCTGGTAACTTCCTCGTGGCTCGGGGGAAGTCTTTCATTCTGAATATCGACTTTTCTGGCGTCCTCGAAACTGCTGATGGCATTCTTGATACCTTCAGCACCGAGCATCAAGGTACCAGCAGGAAGTCTTCCACCAGAAGCTGTCTTGAGTTCAGTGACTCGCTCGGATTCCTCTCGAAGAACTTGGAAGACACGGGACAGGCGACCAATAGCAAGGATTTTGTTCTTGATCGCTCTTCGCTTGAATTCGATTGATTCTGGATCGAGTGGTGTTGTTGCTGGAGGAGACACAGGCCCGGGTGAGACTGTTGAAGGTGTGGCATCCTCCTTTAACTCGTCCTCAGGACATATGCTCAAGATTGCGATTAACATGTCAGTGATTTTCTCGCCAACGAAAGGAAGTGACCAGGTAAAGACATCCATGAAGTTTGGAAGCCAGTATGGATGTGGCGTGCAGTTGAACTGCCGAATGTTCATAACATTGTTCTCGTACTTTAGCACGGCGGCCTTGTTGTTGTACACGTCGAGATAATTGGGCGCGGAGAAGATCGTCATAACACTAGGGAAACCTGTGGTGCGGGTTTTGCGATACATACGATATCCAGCATCTTGAGCTTCGTGGGCTCGAATGACTGATAGAAGATTGTTCTTTTCAAGGAAGTTGCAGGCCGCAGGATATGAGAAGAAGTATGAGCAACCTCGCACATGGTTGTGAATGAAATACTCTGATGTCTTCTCTTGGCCAAATTCCTCCAATGGATCTGCCCAAAGAATGTCGCACATAAGACCATGAGTCGGTGGCTCGCGGAAACGATCAATCTACGGAAGGATTAGAAAACCACGCATGAAAATAGACCTGGTCATACATACGCTCTTCAGGTCATCTAAAGTGTGCAGCTCAGGACTCAGTCCACCGTGAATGCACAAGAATTGCTTGTTCATGACGGCTGCAAGAGGCAGAGCGCAGAAAGAGTCCATACAGGCTTCGTAGATCTTCTCGGAGTATTTGTGCTTACACTCAAGCTTGAAGGTGAAGTAGTCTGTCAAATGCCGACATTCATGGTTCCCTCTGAGTAGCCAAAGTGTGTTTGGGTACCAGATCTTTAACGACCACAAGTATAAAACGCACTCGATACTGAAATATCCCCGATCAACATAATCTCCCAAGAAAAGGTATCTAGTATCAGCAGGATCTCCGCCAACTTCGAACAGCTTCATCAAATCATAGTATTGACCATGAACATCACCGCAGACTGTAATTGGAGCATCCATCTCCAGAAGATTTGGCTCTTGTTTTAGAACTTTGGTACCTTCTTCAATGATATACAGCGCTTGCTCTTCGGTCAAACGTCCTTCTCGATAGAAATGCTGCTTGAGAAAAGCCAGATTCGGCTTTGTTGGATCGTCGGGAGAGAAGAATTGCTCATCTGTGGGAGGGTGCATTGCTGGGGCTTGAACGTCTGTTTGGTTTTATGTCAATCCAAAGTTCAGGAAAGATAAGAGCCGAAAAGAAGTTGCAATTACCTTTGCAGACTCTCTCCATTGTGCTCACAGTTGAGCCATCTTCCATTGTGTGTAAAGTGAAGTCAATCTCAGGGACTGGCTTCTTCTCCTTAATAGCTCTCAGCGCATTGTCGACCTGGATTTTGCTCACGTCGTTCTTGGCCGACCCCAGAGGGGCTTGGTTCTCCTCGCCGTCCATAATCGGAACGGATATTGCAAGACTTCGAGATGTAGGGGAAGCGACTGATTTTCGATGTGCGGACTATGTCGGATATTGCGGCGCTCTTAATATTTCGATTTGTGAGGTCTTTCGGAAAAGTAGCTGGAGAGGAGAGGCGTGGGGCACGCGCACGCGCACTTTTCAGGGTTGGTCAGCGCTAGATGGGACGGCGATATTCGCAACTGTGATAATGTGCGGCGAGAGGCTCCGTGCAGCAGGAAAATGTAAAGTGTTGTGCGCTCAAACGTGGTGGTGAACCGTAAGGCTGCGCTCGTAGTTGAGAAGAGTTGGGATGAGGGACATGAGTGTTGTCGCTGTTCGAAGGGGAGCTAGAGGCGGCGACTGAGAGCTCGATTTGACTTCCGCTAGCCATTTTAGGTGGCAGCCCCTCCCATGCCATGGGGGAATAGGAGACCGCTGCCCAGCCTTACCTCTCAAACATCGCGACGCCATGAAACTCCCAAGGTTGATTGACAGCAGGACACACCATTGAACCCACATAGACACAGTCCGGCTAAGCCTAAGAAGTTGTCTTGCGGACTAAGTGCGCTCGAATCAGAGCTTTGCGTTGCGACGACACAGCCCCAACCCATAGAGCCGCATCTTATTTGAGCTCCCACTTTCTGCACTGATAGAGCAGAACAACCCCGCTACCCCACTACAACCTTCCGTGCCGAGTGCATTTTCTGGTCGTTTGTCTGCCGTCAGCTACCCAAAATGCACGACAACCGTAAGTCTGTTGACCTTTATGGCGGTTTGTTCTAATTGTGCTGCAGGTCCCCATCCACTACTGGCTCAAGTACCCTTGACAGTATCCCCATTTGTCTCTCTCCCGACTGCGACCACCCTTCCATATACGTACAAGACATTACCTTCGACATTACCTCAATCCTCAACGGGTGCGCCAGCTTCATCCAGTGAAGAAAAAGCGAAATATGTTGTCTCGGCTTCTGGACATGCAGCACATCCCGACGAAATAATAGCATCATGCGAGGCCCTAAAGGCATATATTCAAAAGGTACAAGATGATGCCAACAAGGAATTGAAATCATGGGAAGATAAAATAGAAGCTCGAGAGCTGGCCGAGAAAAGGAGAGTTGCGCCTGGCTGGCTGGACAGTGACGCTCGAATACTGGAACCAGAGAAGAAAGGTTCAAGTTCAGGTGCTCAGGGCAACCTGATGGATGCAGATGTATCAAGAGCTGAGGCATCTACCTTGCAGTCAACTGCCATCCCTACACGAGAAGGCGATGAATTAGATCGTGCATTTGGAGGGCTTTCAATGAGGCCAAAGGAAGGTTAATTTAATCCCAGAGAAATAAAAATTAATAAAATAAACAAAGCAATTCCATGCCTTGTTTTCATCCCAAGTTCGGAAGCTTAACTTCTGCCTGAATTGTTAGGTATTCATGAGAGCTCCAAGCTTCACATGAGAACCTTCAAAAAAGCTTTCTTTCTTCGAGCATCCACATATCGCCCACGATGCCTCCACGATTACCACGGGTTGGGATTAGACTTTCAAGGTCGTCTCGCAGACCAATTGCATCTGCCAATACGACACTTTGTCCGATTTGCACCTTTTCACAGACTTTCCAACGTCCTACCACTTCCCCACCCAGAAAAACACCACAACTCGAAACACAGAAGCCTTCTCTTCGGAGACAATCCGGCTTAGCAACCGCGCCTGTGACAGACAATTCAGTGACGAGAAGTTCCAAATCGCCCCGCGCAGAGCTGCATGATGCTTTGGTAGAACTACAAAAACATGCCGGAAACTATGTCAACATCTCGAGATTACAGCTTGCATTGCGCGGCTTGGAGCAGAAATCTGGGCAGGAAACCATTAGAATTGCAATATTGGCATTGGCGGACGGAGGGAAGTCCTTGAGAAGAGCAAAGGAGCTTCTCCGGTTGCTGTTGGCAGATCCACTAAAAACCGAGGAGGAATGGGAACGGACACTCATCGAAAGCCCTTCTGGAAGCAGACCAATACTCCTTACAATTGGTCACGATGCTGCTGAGGCTTTAAATACTGGTCCTCGGATGGTGCAGGAATTACACGTTTCTTCCGTGATACTGAACGGACACAAGTTGGAAATACTGTTATTAGAAACGGACTCCCCAGAGACCATCAGCACGGCTGAAGGAATCGAAGAAGCCCTTCTAGTGCCTACAATGGAAATACCGACATCGAGTACGGGTAGATATACGCCGGTCACTACTCCTGTTCACAAGTCCTTACTTGTATCTCAAGGTATTGCTGGTGCGGCTTCTCTATTGTCAAATTCTCTTCGATTTGACAAAGACATTGTTGGTACGGCTGTTGATATCAAGGTCGAAAGCGAAGAAGAGAAGTCCTCACTTCCATTTCAGGTAGTGGATATTACTCTTGGTGATTCTGCTCTCGCCTCATTCCGAGAAAGCGTTGACAATGCTCTGGACTATGAGCATAGGTGGTTCGCAAGTGGTGCTCCAGAACTCCTAGAGTGGATCAAATCCGGAACATCGCCAACAGATGGAGCTATGAAAATTCCTTTGCAGAAGCTCATAGAGTCGCTTCTAAATAACACAAATTCAGCGATTCAATCAGAGGAAGCCAAAAGGCTAAATACACTCCTTGCCTCGAAACTGACACCTTCCATAGTCTCCGATTTGAGGCAAGGTCTTTCTGGATGGGCCGAAAAAGCTCATACTGAACTACGAGATCAGCTTGATGTCGCCTTCAACGGTCACCGATGGCGCAAACTCGGATGGTGGAAACTGTTCTGGCGTGTAGATGATGTCTCTATGATCGCTACAGATATTCTTAACCGACGATTTCTCACACAAGCAGAAAAACAGGTCATCTTCCTTGCTGGTCGCATTGTGGAAGCTGGAATCTTCAAGCAGGATCCAGCATCGATATCAAAGAACTGGGCCTATAAACCTCCACCTCCACCACCACGACATCGTCCCGAGTCCAAAATCGGTGACATGCCAAAGCATGTTCGAATTATCGATATCGTGACGCCCTCCGATAAACCACTAAGAGTAGATAGCCAACCATGGCCACTCGATATCCCAAGGACAAGGCAATATCTAACCACCGAGACTGTGCCAGCTCTCCAAGCTCTCGCTCAAAAGCTTGTGCTTCAGACTCTTACGACTTCTTCGTTCGTGTCTGCCTTCGCCGCATTGACATACGTTTCCACTCTATCGACAGGTCTCTACGAAGCTGGCGGTATTGCTGCATTAGGTGTTGTCTGGAGCCTTCAACGAATGCAAGGCAAATGGGAGACAGCACGTAAATACTGGGAAGGAGAGGTACGAGAAGAAGGAAGGAAAGCCGTAAGAGGGGTCGAGGGTATAGTGGGAGATGTTTTGAAAGTGTCTGATAGAACTTTAGATGAAGATCCCGAGCTAGAGAAGGCGAAGGCTTTGCTGGAGAAAGCAGATGCTGCACTCCAAGCTTGTAAATAATGTATTTATGTGTACGATAAGAACTCGGATACTAGCCGATGGAAAGAGGAAATATACTTCTCTGTAATATCAAATCAATTCCCACACCAAACATACACAACTATTATAAGTACTGGTAATTCGCATTGCAGGTGATGGGGAGTGTCATGTGAAATTTTAGATCCTTAGGCAGCAACTTGAGGCATGGCATTTCTAAACCCCTGCATTTGTTTTTCCGAATCGTCATCCACTTGCAAGTTCAATCTCAACTTTGACCACAATCTGCGCACTATTTACTTTACCCTCTCGACCAGTAAGAACCACTCTCCTTTGTACCATCATTATCGATCACACATCGAGCACACCTCAGTATGGCGTCCCCTTCTTCGAACAACGACGAAGCAAAGGCTTCAGCCTTGCCAAAACCTAAAGACGATTCGCATTCAGAAAGCAAAGTCGAAGAGAAATCCCCGAATCAAGAACCCGCCGAGCTCGAAGAAGGCGAAGCCGAAGAAGATGAAATAAGCACTACGAAAGCCGACAAGCAATGGCTAGAATCCCATAACAGCACCACATCTCCATCCGCACCCCACAGAACGGCATCAGCACCCCCTCTCCCTGAAGAAGCAATACCACCTTTACCATCCGAAGCACCTCCTCTTCCCAGTGAAGGTCCTACAGCAGAAGACGACGGATGGGCACCGATATGGGAGGAGAGTGCGCAGGCTTTCTACTTCTACAATCGCTTTACGAGCGCAACGCAATGGACGAATCCTAGAGTTCCTGACGCAACGGCGGTTGTCCCTGCGCAACCTGGTCCTCCTGGTGTTGAGCCGCCAGCCGTAGCTGCGAATACGACACAGTCGCCTCCGCCTCCTTCTGCTCCAGTAGCGGGAGGATACAATCCTGCTATTCATGGTGACTACGATCCTACGGCCTGGTACGCGCAAACTGCCGCACCTGAGCCTGCCACTTCTCTCACGACACAAGATTCTGCCGCGGCATATGCAGCAACTGCAGCGTTCAATCGTTTCACGGGACGATTTCAGAATGCGGAGTTGACACCAGAGAACTTTAACGATGAGAATAAGAGTAAGCGGCAAATGAACGCCTTCTTCGACGTCGATGCCGCGGCAAATAGTCACGACGGTCGAAGTTTGAAGGCAGAGCGAAGCGGAAAGAAAGTCAGCAAAGCCGAATTGAAACAATTCAAGGAGAAGCGGAAAGCAAAGAAGGAAGAGAAAAGACGGGCATGGCTGCGAGATTAGATCGTCTCTCTTCGAATCTGCCTTTTTAATGCGCGAGGATGGGAAAGAGGTACATGGTGGGTAATAACAGGAGTTTGAGCATTTTCGTGGCGTTCTGAATATCTTGCGCTTGCTGCTGTTGCATTTGGGATATATGGCCGGCTGGAGTTTGGGGGCGGATAACGGGCTATCTACTTAACAGTAGTGGCTGGGGCGTCCCGAATGAAAACTTGTAGGGATTAGTGCCTCGTACAGGCGGATTATAGATGATGTGTGTTAATAGCAATAATAATTATTGTATCTCCAGCAGTCCCTAAGACCTACAGCCCAGGCTTAAGTGCAATTTTCATGCCGAGCAAAACTAAGACTATACAACCTTTCTACCTCTGAAAATCACGAACTACAAGACAGCAAAGTTCCGTTTCTGTGCAATTTTCTTGGCAAGGTCCTCATTGATCCAACCATCGATAAATTCTTTTCTCTCTAAAGCATTATCTACCATGAAATCCGACTCGAATCACGAAGAAAAGTACGCAAAAGTGATTGTCAAATCGTGAGCCGTCGCTCCTCTGTTTCTTCATCTTTTCAACCTTGTAACATTGCTTTTCCTTATCTTTCCTTGGGTACTGCCCTAGCTCGTATATCTCTATATTACGGGTCTTCGAAGAAACGAATCCATGAAAGACGACAGCAACAATCTTTTCTCGAACAACACTTGCCTCTCACTCTCTTATGTCCGAATTTACGAAACAACCCTCCATTGATGGCTTCGCTCGACTCTAACCTCAACCCAAGTACCCAGTAAAATATTCTTCCCATCTTGGCGATTTAGCTGGGCACATATGCGCTTAACCAATCGCACAAGTTGGAGCGCTAATGCTCTTGCCAAGACCAATGTATGTCTTTCAGTTCTTTTGAAGATATTTCCTTGTTGTGGTGGAAAATTTATATCCGAGTTGGACCAGTCGGGTTTGACTTGCTAGCTACGGCCATGGAGTTTGTAGTGGACGTGTTGACTTTGATTAGCCGATTCTAGCTTTTAATATGACCAAAAGAATAAATAAATAGCCGAGGATAGAAGAGTTTATTTAGGGGAAATGCAGCTCTATTCACTTAATGCTTTCGATAGTCCAAGTAGAACGAGGGCTCTGCACAATACCGCTTGGTCTCATATTTTGGTCAAGCTCGCTTAAGTAGAAACCTATAAAAGCAACAAGCGCAGTTGAAATAATGTCAACAACTATCCCAGCAAACAGTACTAGTTTATATTCTTGTACATCAGTTGGAAAGTCTTCTGAAAAGATGTGCCACACTCGCTTTTTACGGAGGTCTTGAAAGTCATTATCGTAGCTTCTAGCACTGCTGGGGATTAAGCGAGAAATGTAAACACTTGACAGCAACGCAACAATATTAACAGTAGTCTAAAGGGGTTAGGCTCGATTAAAGTCTATTGAATGTTATTCTAATTATGAAGCTAATTTCGTGTTCTAGATTTTATTTGAATCCGCCACATCCGCAAGTGAGACTAGTCACCTGCGACGATGCCACTTGTGGATCTGCAGCAACCATACGTAGAGGGACATCTAAATCATTTGTGTTTTGCTATATCGAAACATAGATGAAAGATTTGAATTTACAGCGTATGGGTTATGACAGGATGAAGGCAGTATTCCCCTTTGCTCTTTTGTCACCGTGAATTGGAAACAAGGCGATTTACGGTATATAGGAAGGTAGGTTTTGTAAGCAAACGAGAAGCTACAATAATGAAGATAATCTCTCTTCCGGGGATTATATTTCGGTGCCTATTTAGCTGTAAGTTTATTCCTCTGCAACAACTTTGAACCTATAGCCAATATTCTCCACGACGTTCTTCAATGTCCAAAATGCTCCGGATATCGCCTCTGCTGTACCTCCAAACTTTTGGCTTTATTGGGCGGTGGTGATCCCTGTGACATTTATTGTTGTTGGAATGTGGCTTATGTGGGAAAAGAGAAGACAAAGGAGATATGATGAAGAAGACGCGATCATAGAAAAGGGCCCCGAAATGATGGTGCGAAGGGTAGTGTCAGCGATGAGAATTAAAACGAAAGAGACGTGGGATACGAGGAATGAGAGAAAGGAAGGGCTTGCCGAAGATCCAGATAATGATTTTGGAGCATTCAGAGAACCCGAACTGAAGAATTCTGTAAAGTCAAATCGACTGAATGTACCCCCTACTTAATTCCAAGAGAAATGAGATATGGTCCTTCACGGAGGCATATCTGAACGAATTTAATTGATTTACAGAATAGAGGAAATCAGTAGATCACTAAGAAGGGAGAGAATCCTTCAATGTGCTCAACACTAACCCAACAAAACTCTAGTCGTCTTTTCAAATTTGCGCACTATCAGAATATGCATATCTCAGTGTTATGCTGCTCTTCACATCTCGACTCTCATGAGGTCCAAAGGCTCCTGAGGCATGGAGTCTCAAATTCCACCCTGAACACCTTCCGTTCCTCCCTCCTTCGTCTTTATATCGGCACGATGCTAAACTCGGAAACAGGCGAGGAGAAACATCCAGACGCAGAGTCAAGTCGAAACGAGATCCCATGTGCAGTTTTTGGGCTGCTCCGACGAGATGGTCGCGAAAAATTTAAGATATCGCTCACTGTTATGCCATTCACCCAAGAGGTAATTTCTGTATTAGGTATGTGTTAAATCCCTGATCGTTACTTGCAAATCATTCAGCTTTCCGAAAAAGGGTATCTCGCATGCTCAAGGATAATTCCAGAAAACCAAATCACCATGTCATCTTGCCTGTTGACCCTTTTCCTTTCCCTCGTCATTTATCATAAAAGTTATTGTCAATCCCCCTCATGCCAATCAAGCGTTCTTCCCAACCTCAAAACTATTCAAGATTCTTCCAAACATTGAACACATCCGCCAGCAGCCCATGGTACTCAATGCCACGCTGGCTTTATGGACTTGGTCTCGGTAGCCTTCTCTGTTGACCCCGACCTTCAGTTTTGCATACGCCCAGCATATGATTCCTCCAGTGAACAGGCAGACAGCAACCTCATAAGAACTATCAGCTACAACACCATTGTTGATGGAGTGGTGGCAGAGCTCCAGCATGCTGTACACGTGCGACATCGTGGAATGGGCAATCTCGCTGTTGGCCCAATGTTTTAAATTCTCCTCGGCAAAATTTCCATCGTTCATATTATTCGATCGTCCCGCAACGAGGTGCATGTCCGAGAGAGATACATCAAGAGCAATATAGGCAAGCCTATGGAGAAGTGATGCTGCTATGCTTGTACCGGGCGATTGATAACATTCTCCCCAGCTATCGAGTCCATCGACGAGCCAACGTCTTCTCTCTTTAAGACCTTCTCCGATAGGCAGAGCTGTGTTGCCGAAAGTGCCCATGAGACCTGTAGGATTCAACATAGAGGTAGATTGACGCCACTCAAAAATGTGAGTATGTATTGCGTATATTAGGACAATTTTGCCAAACTCGCCGCCAGTCTTGGTAATTGGGGGTGGTGGCTTCACCCATTTTCGTAAGAGACATGCATTCAACGCATGCAAGTAATACGTCGCGGGAGGACCATCTGCAGCGCCAACAAGCATCTTCCATTGTTCTGCACTATTGGCTTCCCAGTACTCTTCTGGGCACGGGAATACGCAATTAGTTGTTTCAGCCTTGCTGACGTATGGTTGGCAATTAAAAAGTGCTGGATATTGGCAGTCAAAGATCTGGGAAAAGTTAGCTGGCTTCACAAAGATTAGCTTGGTGGGGTAGCATGTGTTGGCCACGTACATATATTGAAAGACCAAGCCTCTTTCTCTTCTCGGTCTCCGCCCAAGCAAGCCAAATAGCATGCAATTGACTCATGTTAGAAGATTGGTAGCGAGCAACTTCAACACGAGCAGAAGGTCTGCAATCGAGAATACGGGATCTTCTCAAAGCCGTAATAAGCGTGCCCCGGCCACCCTCGGCAAATTCATAAGCTTGCTTACTGCCACTCCAGGTGCCAGCTAGGCAGAGAAGGAAATATGTCAATATATTATCAGTAATTCGCAGCTACAGACTATTAGTAAGTTCTCGTCAATGGATTATGTGGCCTACGCATTTCGGGTCCACTTCTTGCATTCGCAGACAAGCAATTCTCAGGTGATCATAAAATAGTCGTGAAAAGCGACCTCGATCAGACCTAGAATGACTCGAGCCCAGAAACATCATAGCCACAAGAAGCAACGGAGGAGAGCTGTATATATCGAAAGTTGGAAGATGAAGGACCGAGAACCTTGGATGCACATATCTTATATATAGTCGAAGAAAGAAATCTAAAACTTCCGAGGGCGGAAACATAGCATCGCTGATTTCTGGTCGAGACAGCTCGTTCCTGTAGCTAGAGCCATCAAGAACAGAAAGGAGTTGAGAACGTAAGGTAACACTGATTTGCTGGAATGGTTGAATAGTTGTGGCTGATAAACCACTGGTTCTTGCCTCATCTAATACAGTTTGCCACGAGACTGGTAAGAGATGAAGAGGTACTATTCGTGAGGCTCTCGTCTGAACATCAGGACGATCAACTTTGTCAGGCCAGTCATTTGTGTCTTCATCTTCTGCATCAGCTGCATCGAGATTACTGACATCATCTGGGCGATATGACACTGCTTGATACTGATATGGATTTTCAGTAAAGTCGTCCATTGGCAACATGTCTTGATCGAGCCCGTAACCCGGAGAAGACTCGGAATGGAAAGAGCTGAGAGTCCAGGAGATATCAGCATCATACGTTCCCATGTACGCATTCGTGTTGTCGCCAAAAAGCATAAAACCGCCCCATAGCGAAGGGTTAAAGTTTTCTGCTGGTGTGAAAGCATATGCATCTGGAGGCGCAAGGGCTGCTTCCATGAGACTGGTAAGCCCTTGTGATTGGTCTGCATGGCCAGGGATCATTGACGAGCGAGGGCCCGGCAGCTCATCCTGTGGAAGAAGATTTTGATATCCAGTTTGAGTAGAAGGATTCTCTTGATAAAGACCCTGGTGCTGATGCTGACCGTATGCATCATTGGGTGCATAATTAGCAAGTCCTCCAATTTTGTTGTTAGATAAAGGTCTTCCAGCATCCTGATAAGAACTGCTTTGGAAGCCCTTCTGATCTGGTTGAGGTGGAGAAGCAGAGTTGTAGTCAAGCTGCGTCACATGCTGTGGGTTGGAAGTTTCCGACTGGTTTGTGTGAATTCGGCGATGCCGATTGAGCAAATCACTTCTTGTGAAACGCTTCCTGCATATCACACAGGCAAACTTGCCTACCTCCTCATCTATAAAATGTCAGACTTTCACATGTGGACGACCCCGGACGAAGACAATTGGAACTTACGATTCGCTTGATGCCGGGTTAAATTCTCGACACGGGAGAAGTTCTTTGGACATCGCGGACACTGAAACCTTTGCCCTGACGCAGTGGCCGTTGCTTTTGCTTTTCCCGTCCCTTTTGGCTGGCGTTTGTTGGAAGGTGTATTACTGGTACTGGAGGTAGATGTCTCTTGTGATTGCGCTCGATTGCCAGCATCGAAGCTCCCCAACTCATCTCCGGCCTCGGTCTTGAGATTCGGGGCGTCCATTCCCCTCCTCGTCCTCCACGACCCCGGAGCTGTGGAAGGGTGTGTGGATTCCAGAACGTGTGGGAAAGATACGTCCACCGGACGCTGGAAGAAGCAATAATACGACGAAGTGGACTGGCAGAACAAGAATCCGAAAGTAACCTTCACTAGAGATGTGATGGTACAGGGAGAGGTGGCTGGTAAAAAGTGGAGTGAAGGCGGTCTGGTTTCGTCCACTTTACCGCTAATCCCCTTTAGGCTTTCTGTAAGACCATTTGCGAAGGATATCTGCAACTTCCAAGCAACGTCCACAACACAACAACCACCACCATTCAGATCTCCTGCAAGTGCATGAATAGATTAGCCCCCTAGTTCAGCCATGGATAATTCCTTCCGCCTCTGTAATCAGCGGCACAGCTCAATGTCAAGGATTAAGCCATCACGAGTTTGGAAGTTGGAACAATTCGCTGTCTTGGAAACAGTGGATATGGAAGGCTAAAGTTTGAATGATGGAAGCCTAATGGTATAATTTAATTCGTTTCCTTCATGATCTGTTTGCATGTTCTCTTTCATATCTTCAGGATTAATTTCTTATTGTTCAAGACATCGAAAACTTAAAACATTTCTTCATCTTTTTCAGCGACTTTTATTTCGTAACAAATGGCGTCATGATCAACAACGACTACACGAAGTGCGAACGCGGGGAAAGCAAGAAGGAAACTATATGGGTCTCTAATCCGAAGTTTGAAAAAGCTGAGATCTACGTTGCAGAAGTCAATGAGGATGGCGAAGGATCTCCGCCAAGACTTCACAAAAAGGCGAAAAGGGAGGGTTCAACACAACACAGCTCTCCCGAATTGCCAATATCAAATATGAGCCTAACAGGCCAAATTGAAAGCACACTCACACAACTCACACTTTCTGAAAAGATCTCCTTGCTTTCCGGCTCATCCTTCACCTCGGCCACAGGTGTACCCCGCCTCAACATACCGACCATAAATCTCCTCGACAGCATCAACGGTATCAAGACGCTTAACGCATTCAACCCAACACCTTCTTTATGTTTCCCTAGTACGACCTGTCTCGGCTCGACATGGAATACTGCTCTCCTTCGTCGGATGGGAAATACTTTGGCAGGGCAAGCAATGAAAGGCGCCTGCAATGTCATTCTCGGACCTACTGTTAATATCAATCGCGACCCCAGAGGAGGGAGAAACTTCGAATGTTTTAGTGAGGATCCGTTACTGACTGGTATGCTGGCAGCGAGCCTCGTCAAGGGAATCCAGGAAGGTGGTGTAGCCGCTTGCTTGAAACATTTTGTGGGAAATGAAAGCGAATTGAAAAGACGATTCTACAGTGTCAATACGTCTACTGAGTCCAGAGTAATAAGGGAGATTTACCTTGCGGCTTTTGAATATGTACTGAAGGAAGTCGAGCCGTGGGCGATAATGACGGCTTACAACAAGATCCAAGACACTTCCTCAGATGCAGCAAAATATTGCAGCGAGTCAACAATAATCAATCGGATACTGCGAAAAGAATGGAGCTATACCGGCTGTGTCCTTTCGGACTGGTATGGTACCCGCTCTTCACTTCCAGCACTGAACGCTGGACTCGACCTCGAAATGCCTGGTCCATCAGTCTTTCGGGGTGAAGCACTCCTAGATCTTGTTAAAACAGAGCGAGTTTTCGAAGAGTCGATTAACGAAAGAGTCAAAAATGTACTTGGCTTGATTCTGAAGACTACTACTGGCAACATTACCGAGGAGAAGACAGAGGAGGTCAAGGAGAAAGAGAACGTTGAAGGCAGAAGGCTTGCTCGACAAGTTGCAGCGGAAGGAATCATACTTCTGAAAAACAACAATAATGTTCTCCCTCTGAAGCGTCAGGGTTTGGAAGAGAAGAAAATAGCAGTTATAGGACCGTATGCTCTCAAGCCACCAAGCAACGGCGGTGGGAGCGCGGCTGCCTTGCCGGAATATCTTCATGCACCACTCAATCTTCTCCGCACTTCTCTTCCTTCCTCAACAAACATAGAATATGAGCTAGGCTTTACAACCCATCAATCTACACCTGCTCTTTCCCCTTCTCTCACTAGAGCCAAGAACAGGCAAGAAGGAATGGACGTTCAATACTTCATCCACGACAGTGAAACACCAGTCCTCGAAACATTCAACCCCTCCACAAAGCTAGTTCATATAGGTCACGTTCCTCAACCACTAACACAACTCTCATTCTCTCATTATACACTCTCCACAACCCTCACACCTCTCACCACTGGCAACCACACTATAGCCATCCAAACCACAGGTGCCTTCTCACTCTACGTCGATGATCAACTCGTCCTCCAAGATGAGATGACCCCTGCGCCAACTGTGGAAGATTTCCTCTTCGTACCATTAGCACTGGAACGTTCGCTTACCATTTCTTTACGTGCCGGGCAATCCTATGCCATTCGTGCGGTGGTAAAACCACAAAAACCCGTGCACGACACAGGCGAGCCCCTCGTACACGCCACCAAACTCTGCTACCTCGAAGAAACCAAGACCACAAAACTGAGAAGCGATGCAGTGGAACTTGCGGAACAATCAGACACCACAATCATTTTTGCCGGCCGAAACGAAGAGATGGAATCCGAAGGTTTCGACCTGACTTCCATAAAACTACCTTTAGAGCAAGAACTTGCAATTTGTTCAGTAGCAAAAGCAAGTAAAAAGACCGTGCTCGTCCTATACGGCGGAAATCCAGTAGATGTCTCACCCTTCATCGACCTCGTCGACGCAGTGGTGTTCGCTCATTTCCCCGGGCAGGAAGGAAGTCAGGCTCTCGTCGACATCTTAACTGGTGTTACGAATCCTAGTGGAAGACTGGCAACGAGCTGGCCGAAACGGCTGGAGGATGTACCGAGTTTCGAGCATTTTCCTGCGAGGGAGAATGAGGGTGGAGAATGGGAGATGAAGTATGTTGAGGGTTTAAGGGTGGGGTATAGAGGGGAGGTGGAGGTGTATGAACCGAGGTGGGGTTTTGGGTTTGGGTTAAGTTATACGAGGTTTGAGTATTGTGGTTTGAAGTGTGTGGTTGCAGGAGAAGGGAGGAGTGGAAAGGTGATTGTCGATGTTTATGTTGAGAATACAAAAGACATGGCGGGGTACGAAGTGGTTATGGTGTTTGTTGAGCCTGTTGCACCGAGTGTTTGGCGGCCGAAGAGAGAGTTGAAAGGATTTGAGAAGGTGTGGGTTGAGGTTGGAGAGAAGAAAGTGGTTAAGGTCGAGATTGACTTGGATGTCGCGTTGAGGTTTTGGGACGACAGGGTGAGGGGAGAGGAATGCTGGAGAGTTGATAGTGGCGATTACAAGATTCATATTGGGAATCTAAGTGAGAAGATAAATATAGGGGAAGGGTTTACTTGGAAAGGAATATGAACAGGATAATTAAATTTAGAAAGAATTGGAAATATTCGCGAATAAATACTTTCAAGTCGAGACTTGGGATGAGGAAGATTTAATCCTTCAACGGGGAGCACTATGAAGGCATGTCTCGAAGCTAGAGAGCAGCCTGCTTCGAGTATCCTCGCTCTCTGCCCTCTCCCGAAAGACCCAATCGTGAGTGTCATCCTCGCAATAGATGCCCTCAATCGAACGATATTTGAGGGTAACCCTACGGATGTGCCGGGCTTTCGTAACCTTAGACCTTCGGACTGAGGGAATCGTCCTCAAAGTTTTTGATTTGCGCCCGTGCTTCACCGTCATGTAAGCTCTGGTATGGTGGGGAAGTTGCTAGCAAGATAGCGGAGGACGAAAGCTCTATGTCGTTTCTGGCAAGTCTAAAACAAACGCGAATTCACGTGCCAGCGCGCTCAGACACCGACCAATCACCTCGATCACCCTTCGCACGCTTTCCAGATAAATTGATGTACATGAACTTACAACCAATTCACCTTCTTATTCAGAAGTAGCTTAAACGGATTTAAAATGCCGCCATCTCATGAAAATGTATTGCCTCTCCTTCCTCGTCAAGGCCATCGTAAGCCTCAGCACGATGTTGTTCCCTACCCTTCTCTCGAGATGGCTCACAACAATATCTCTCTTTTCTCCCCGAGCAGATGACTGGCATGCGACAAGGAAGCCGGCACTTCAATTGAACTTGGAAAATTCATTTCATATCTCCATATTCTCGGACCTGCATTATGGGGAGGAAGAAAATGGTTGGGGTATTGACCAAGATGTCAATTCTACCAGAGTCATGAACAATGTCCTCTCTAGGGAGAAGCCTAACTTCGTCATATTGAGTAATTTGCCTTTACCTTCTTGAACATGCTCATTACTAAATAAAACTAGATGGGGACCTAATTACAGGCGAAAACACATACCTACAAAACTCAACCCATTATGTGGACGCAATCGCTTCCACCTTAGAGCAACACAATGTCCCCTGGGCAAGCACATACGGAAACCACGATTCACAGTACAACCTCTCCCGAGAAGCACTCTTCGCTCAAGAGCACAAACACTCCCTATCCCACACGCAGCATTCTCCTCCCGGGATCCCAGGAGTAACCAACTACTACCTCCCCATCTACCCACCCAACAGCACCACCCCCATCGCGATCCTCTACTTCTTCGATTCCCAAGGTGGTTCCGCATTTCAAGACTCCTCAAACACCCAGAGTATCCCAAATTGGATCGAGCCAGCGACCGCAGCATGGTTCACCAACGCGCGCGATTCGCTAAAAGAAAAACATGGCCGAGACTTACCGTCCATAGCATTCGTACACATCCCACCCACTGCTTTCCTCACCGTTCAACAAACAATCCTGCCAAAGCTCGGACAGAAATCTTCTCAATTTCCTGGCTTAAACGAGGATGTGCCTCTCGCAGCAGAAGGAGACGGAGGGCAGGATATTCCCTTTATGCAAGCCTTAGTTGACACCCCCAACCTCCACAGTATTCACAGCGGTCACGACCACGGCGATGCGTGGTGTGGAAATTGGCCAGATATTAAGGGTGTTGTTGCCGGCGTGAGCAAACCGCATGTGTGTTTTTGCAAACATACGGGGTATGGAGGGTATGGAAATTGGAATAGGGGGAGTAGGAACTTGATGTTAAGGTTTGATGGGGAGGGGAGAATGGAGGTGGAGACTTGGGTGAGGATGGAGGATGGGAGTGTAGTGCAGAGAGTGGATTTGAATGCGACCTATGGTGTTGATAGGTATTCTGTTGATGATGGAGAATAAATTTGCAAATAATTTTCGATCGCTCCCAAGTCGTGTCTCAAATTCTAGTATGATACAAGTCTATCCGTCCCGCTATAGTATCTAATGTCTACAGTCTATTCATTCAAACTCCTTATCCACGGTCTCAAAATGATCCAAGAAACCCTTGAAGATCTTCACACCAAGCCCAGGATCTAGGCTTCCTGTTGTCGCACGGATAGAATGCATGCTCAACTGCGGAATACCTGCATCGATAGCTCGGACACCCATTGCGGAACTAAGCATTGGTCCAACAGTTCCACCACTTCGAGAATCGTTTCTGATCATGAAGAGTTGGAGTTTGCTGTTGGATTTCTCTGCCACTCGTGTCAAAAGGGCGGTAGAGACAGAATCGGTTGTCATGTGTCCGTTCGAGTCTGCAGAGACGACGAGACCGACGTTGAGTCGCGGAGCGTGGCCCTCGAGGTATGAGCCAAGGAAGTTGGGGTTGACGGCGTGAGTAACATCCGCTGATACCAAGAATGAATTCGCGTATGTTTGGCTGAGGATATTGGAACTGCTGCCATTGCTGGAGAACGATTCGGAAATTCGCTCGATTGTGCTAGGAAGGAAATTTCCTCTTGCACCTTGACGCAGGAGACTTCCGATTTCTTCGTCATCGAATACGGAGACAAGCTTGATGATACTGCTATCTTCCGAATCTGAAGATGCCGAGGAAGCGAGGAGTGCTTCCATTGCAGACCATGAACAGAGTTTGTCATCTATTCTTCCTGCAAAGATAAATTCCTTGTCTAGGCCACCAGTCTGAGCTGGCTGGGTGTCGTAGAGCTCCAACTCCCAGTTGATAATTGAGGAATAATCCTGGATGCTGAGTTCTCCTGCAATCGCACGGACAAGCTTAGGTGGCTGAGTCGCTGTGAAAGCTCCTTCGCCACCCAATGTCATGTTTTTGAACTCTTCGCCTGTGGACTTATCATACAGATCTGAGTTGTCGAGGCCAATAATTGGTACCGCCTGTGTCTCAGCGTTGTTCTGGCCATTCATGCCAACACCAAAATGAGGAGCAAGAGTGGGGATTCGTGCAACTGAAAAGTGTTAGAAACCTGGGAATTGCCACAAATACTTCGTCTGAAACTTACTTGGCCAGCCCAGCTTTACCAATTTTGTTGTAATCTTCCCTGTCTTCGAGTCCTTGACGAGGACTCTTCCACCAATACCAAGGTCTCTATCCCACCAAGTACTATTGAGAGCACCAGCATATGGAGCAACACCAAGTTGAATATACCCAGCTGATGTCTTCTTGTTGCTCACGGGCTTCAATTTCGCGGTCAACGCATCAACGTGGCCCGCGATCATGGCAACACCATTTCCACTCTCGTAGGCTTTCCCAACAGTAAATGCGATTAAACTGCTCCCATTTCTCGAAACGAAGTATTTTCCTCCAGCCACGAGATCCTTGTTCCAGGTTTTACGTTCGGAAAGCTAGAAAGAGATCCAGTTAGCATGGAACGTTATGGCAAGACTGGACTTTATGGCATACCTTGATAAATCCAGCCTTCTCTAACTTCTTCTCGAAATATGCCACAGTATGAAAGACCGTAGGATTCTCCGTCAGGAAATCGCAGAAAGGTTGTGTATAAGCCTCGGGAATCTTCAGAGTATTGTCTTCTAGCACCAGACCCCTGGTTATCAGACTTCGTTTGCTTCCCAACTGCCTCTCCTTCATGGTATCATTGTATTTCTGGAATAGACTCTTGAACTCCGCAAATTTCTCATCCTTCTCTCCGTATTCTTCTACAGGGTACGTCGGCTGCTCGAGTGTCTCAAGTGGCTCTCCACGCAGCATAGTCCGCAGACGGCTAGATTGGGCGGAGCTTGGATTGGGAGAGGGTCGAAATGAGGTTCTGCTGCGGACTGAAGGTGCTGATTCGAAAGCTGGGCCTCCGAAGGAATGCAGGTCTTCGGAAGGGAACTCATATTCGCTGGTATCTCGAAGTGCGCTTTGGGGGGGTGCAAGATCTGCTTGTCGTTGTAGAGCAGCTACCTGCTCTTCGAGCTCGGCGATGCGCTGGCGAGCTGCGGCTTCCTGGGCAGAAGGTCGTAGAGATATATTGCTTACGCTGCTGCGCAGGGAGTTTGGACCGTTCTTGACCATGGTGCGATGAGAAGAACTGAGAATAACGTTGTCAGTGTGGAAGATTGAGGATAGATAGCTGGGATGACGATTGATAGCATTCGGTGGGGGTTGAGATGTATAGGGTCTTGGCATTGTTGACGCGACGACCCAAGACCAGCTTCCTATTCAAGACAACATCACAAGGACATGGCCGTACTATATATGTATCACACATCTTCATCTCATATCCGGAAGTTGCACGGCAGATGTACCACATCGGCACAAACACTGATCTCTGAATCGCAAAATCACGATCATATTAAACATGATGACTTTTATAATGATTTATTAATATAAGGTCGAAGCGCGGCGAATGAAGAATTGCCGGCAGGAACAAGAACGAAACTGCAGTGGGTGTACCAGTATATTCATTGGAAGGGCCACTGAAGTCATGTTCTTTTCCAACCTTTTCCCTCCCTCCGTATCTGACATAAGGATACAGGATCAAGCACTCCACGGGGTAAGTCTAACTGATGAATAGCCTCGCCATGAGAAGTGACAGTACCGCCCCGCAGCTGTTCCTTTTTGACCCGAAGTTCGTATGGTGTATACTTAATGGCGACCTCCTGCCAAGCCTGTATTACACGAGGCTCCAACTTCAGGTCCCATATTCCACGCCAGATAATTGAAGAACTGTTGCATTCCTTACGATATATGAATACGCAAGCATCCCCCTCCCCGCAATTACACACTGCCATAAACTGCAGCTTTGGCATGCAAAGTGCAGCCGCACCTGCATCCCGTAACAGATCAGAAATTCCCTCACGGTTTGCTCCATGATTTAGTAGTTGCGACGTTAATACTAGGGATTGCAGGTGGTCCCAAGTCCATAGTGGCCGACGTGCTTCGAGGAATTGCTGAGCATCGACCGTGAATGAGACGGAAAGTTGTTCGAGATTGAGACTTCTCTGTGCAAAAGCCTCACTAACCACGGATTTTGAGATTCGGACAGGATCTACTTGAAAAATCGACGCTCCTTGGAATAGCGCGATATAGTCCTCGTTATAATCTTCGAATAGTGATATGCTCTTGAGCCCTTTTGGTAGATGCGCCTCGATCATCATTTTATATTCTACAGTGTGGATATCAACAACCCGAATCTTCTCTCACGAGAAAGGCTCCTAAAGGGATTTCAAGGAGAAGGGCTGGGGCTTTTTTCGACATGAGTGCTTACCTTTGTCGTATACTTCTTGCCATATTCTGTCAAACACCTGCCATGGTTCGTAAACTATGCACTCCAGCCGAGGAAGTTTGTCAAACAGAAACCCCAGAGTTCTGGGAGCAAACCGACGACGGCATTGTCGACGCAGTACCAAACTCGTGATTGCATGGACTCTTGGGAGCTCTCCCTTGAAATTCAAATCGACCTCCTCGAAGAGTCGCAACACAGCGGATTCGTCTGGAGCAGCAACCTGCTGCCCATCTATCCAACCGTGTTTTGGATCATGCAGCCTGGCAGTGGCTTCCCGTAGGTGGTTTCCGGATTTGAAAATAACATCTTCATCCTCATCATTTTCGGTTCCGAAATAACAGTTCTTGAACCAGTGTTGCGAGTCGCTGGGGGATTTCGCGCTGATCTCTAGTGTCATACCATCGCTTGGTGAGTTCCAGGTGCTTATAATGGAAAATAGCTTCGAGATAGCTGCACTAATAATGGAGTTGTTGCCTGATGTCCAAGAAAACGACTCTATTGTACGACAACTTCGACAGGTGTATGCTCGGAGCTCAATGCTCAGCCAGATGTGCTTTACGAGCCCCCTCTATCGACTGATCATGTGCTCGAAACCATCTAGGCATGATGTTCGCAGCTTCAGTCAGCAGAAATTCTTCTTCTCTATAACAGCCTGCCATTCTTTACAGACTGAAGCATACAAAGCTAAGCCACGATTTTCCTGTGCAAGTAAATCCAGTATAATGAGGCGTATCTCCACAGGCAAGAAAAGCCAACATGATTTGTTTTCTGTCCCTGTTTTCCAATTTCTTCTTTGGCTTTGGGATACGGGCGAGTAAGTTGTGGTTGCCTCTTGGTTTTGATAATTGGTGTCCATGACCTTGCTGATAAAATCGATTGTTTCCTTGTCTTTGGCATTATCGTCCATATTGGTAATGAAAAAAGTTGGTGATATAGATCGAAAGGGGTTGAGTGCAGAGTGTGAGTGTTGGTTTCTAAAGTCTTAGCGCTTCGCTGAACTGCCAGTAGCACTTGCACTAGGTATCCTTTCAGCTTCCCAAGGTGCCTAGGAACTTTTGAATTCACAAATGGAAAGTGATGTAATTAGCAGAACAGGACAAAGATCATGAAATCAGGTGTTATAGTGCCATTAAAATCTCCATTTTTCAGGCCTTTTCTGTTCGCATACCATTTTAACGATACCTAGCACCAGAAGGTAGGTACCTAAGGTACTGTACTGTACTCCCGAGGTTTTCGAAAAACAGCTCCACAGCCCTTAGTTAAAATATACTTCCACTCACCTGGGCATTCAAACGTAGAGCGCAGCTTTTCGTGCCTCGAACCCCCGCTGACACCCTCGCTGCTCGAGTATATGGCGGCATTTTGCTCCACCGGTCGAGTCCCCCAGGTTTCTCGCACCCCCCACCCCCCTCTTGCGACACTCTGGTATGGGTTGGGGCTACCTGGGGCATCGTACCAGTTTCTGTTCAGACGGTTAATCATTAAAATAATGAGTGAGAAAGAGTGAGGATAGATAGTGGTGATGACGGCTAATAGCATTCGGCGGGGTTGAGATGCACGGGTACGGGTTCTCGACTCTTGGCACTGTTGAGGCGACAACCCAAGACCAGCTTCCTTTTCAAGACAACATCGCAAGGACAACTTTCATCATTAAATCATTGCCTTCTTGCTAAACCTGTGCCACACACTTGCTTTTTCGTCTCATGTCTAGAAGTTGCACCGCAGATGTACCACATCGGCACGAGCACCCGATCTATGAACTGCAAAATCACGATCATAGTGGACAAGATGACCTTTACAATGATTTATTCATGTCAAGCTACCGCTAACTGATTGATATGGATCATCATATTCCAAGTTTCTCACATCTTGCCACCTCTTTCGACCGTCTAATATCTGTTGAGGTTACTTGGGGCATTGTACTGGTTTCTATTCAGAGCGTCAATGTCAAACCTTTTCCACGACCATTTAATGGCAGACTTACGGGTCATATTGATCGGCACCCTGGTCGCGAACATAGTGATCGTCATACATGTTCTCGACGTTGTCCCTGGCGTGACGCTTCGCCTTCTCACGGTCGATAAAGTCCATGCCCTTGCTCTCGGCGAGCTTGTCAACCTCAGCTCCTGCAATGCCAGCGAGGAGTTCCTTAGCAAACGCGTGGGAGACTGGCTTTCCTGTTGTATGTCAGTAGGTAAAATTTCGACAAAGCCTATCATCATACCCTCTTTGCGTTGTCTGTCCTCAAAGATCTTGAAAGCACCGAAGGAAGCGGCACCAGCTAAGGCTTCGTGGCCGAAAGAGGACTCATTGTGGAATTGTTGGTTTGGGTCTTGGGATTGTTGGTAGGCTTGCTCTGAGTCTCCTGGAAATCATTCAGGTCAGCTTGATATCTTGCAGTGGCATTTCTGCGAGGATACACAGATGAAGAGAAGTACTAACCCCATCCGAAAGGCATTTTGAATGATTGAAGTGTTGTGAAAAGCGTTAAAAGGTTGATTGTTGAGTGATGAACTGAGTTGAAAGCTGTGAAAGTGATGAACGTGGTTGATTATGTATGAAGAAGAGGGGCACTGAGGGGTATTTATACCTAGGCTCTGGTGCTTCGTCCAAAAACAAATGGGCGGTATGAACGTGTCAGAATTGACTAGCTCCAGCTCTCTCCACCTCATCTAACCATTCAGAACCCCTCGATCAGTTTACCATTCAGGGCATCCAGGGTCCGATGCTCGATTCCCACCCCACATGTGCATAGAAAGCGCTCAAGCTAAGCCTCTAACCATCGAAGCCACCCCTCTCCAGCCGGCTTGCGTGGCCCGGATCTTCTCGAAACACATTCATGCTCTGCCACAACCAAAAAGCGTCAATTAAGATCACTGTTATGTTTCCGGGAAACTGTCCCACTAGCGACCATCCTCAGCTTGGCAGGGAACGAAACATAAAAATAAATTACTGGCACAGTGGGTGGTGGAGAGGAAGCTTCATGCTTGACATGGAGCTCGTATCAGGTCTCGATTATGACATCAACTGGGGCTAGTGCTTCAAGCTCTTGAAGCCTTGAGCTTGAGCTTTGAAGTGACAGGTTCAATTCATGGTCCTCCCATCTAAACAATTCATGCAGAACCGATGCTTTGCTGCCATTGCGTTCAGAAGCAGAAAGTCAGATTCTGCAGAGCCTGGAAACGGGATTTCTGGAGCTGATTGATGCCGAACTTCCACCCCTCCATTCAAGTCCCAGCTCCAGGTCGATGGTGGAATGATTGGATAGTGCTCCACTCCACTACTGCATGTCTATTAAACTCAAGCTATGAATGGCCACCCGCTTCAGGGTCCAGAAACATCCACATAATAGCATCATAGCTCATGCACTTCACGAATCTGCTCAAATTCCTAATCCACTTTCAGCTGCGCAAGCTACTTTGGTCAACACGAACCCACAGAGTGTTAAGCTCGAATTGATCTTTCAGGGTAAAGCTTCACTTGAGCAGAGTTGAACTTCATTCAATGCAAGAAAGACAACATCCCCGCAACGCCATCGTAAAACAAGCTTTGTAACCATGTCCTGAGAGTCTTGGCCAACCTTGGCTGTCGATTAGCGAGGCTTGTTTCATCATCCAAACCTTCACCCCACAGCCATCCCGTCAAAACCCAGCACTCTTCACGTGGATATCACGAGACTTCCTCTCAATTTTCACACCTAGTCACGAGATTCCTCCCCCCTTTTCATATCGAGGCACCATTAATTCAGACCACTTACCAGAATGACGACCTCCGCTGCCACTTCCGACACGAGTTCGAATCTCCCACGAGTGCCAACAAAATCCGACTTCCCTCCCTCCCTAACCCTCTCCATCACACCCCCCACAACCGGTCACCCAATCAACATCCTCATCCTCCTGCACGGCCTAGGCGACACGCACGACTCCTTCACCACCCTCGGCAAAAATCTAAACCTTCCAGAAACAGCATGTCTCTCCATAAGAGGACCGAATCCCATTCCCCCGTTTTTCACGGGGAGCGAGAGGCCAAGTTTCCATTGGGGGGATGATGTGCTTTTTGATGAGGGGAGGGGTGAGATTGAGTTGGACACCGGTACTTCTTCCCTTTTAAATTTCAAGTTTTAGAATTTTGGAAATTGTATGCTGATGATGAGAATAGGATTTTCAACAAGTACAAGAGTCTTGACAGAAGTCATTAAAGATGTCTTAATAACCAAATGCGGCTACCCACCCCGCAACATCCTCCTCTACGGCTACGGCCAAGGCGGTATGGCTGCCTTATCTCTCGCCTCCTCCCTCAACCTTGAGCTCGGTGGTATCGTCTCCATAGGGGGGACACTGCCATCATCTTCAGGCACATCTCAGAAGTTCAAGACGCCCGTGTTAGTATGTGGCGGAAGTAGGAGTAAACAGGTGACAAGAGGAAGTGTGGATAGACTGAAAGGCGCGTTTGAGAATGTGGAGTATGTGAAGTGGGAGAAAAGTGAGGATAGTATGCCGAGGAGTAGGGAGGAGATGTTGCCGGTTATGAAGTTTTTCGCGAGGCGGTTGAGGAGTAGGGCTGGGGTGCCGGAGGGGGCTGTTGAGGTTTAGGGGTAGAAGGGTGGGGAGATGGGAGATGGGGATGGGGATGGGAGAGGAAGATACCCTGTGTGACATTGGTCATGCTGTGAATTTACGAAAACTTTTGAAGAGCCAACTAGAATTCTTTCAGTAGATGCGAGCGATCCTAGTTTGCTTCTTTGTCGAGTCCGTTATGAAAGTACATTAACGTTGTCTTTCATTTTGGTATCTTCCCTCCTTTCAAGCAAGCAGGTGCTGGAAAGCAGCATTATGCTATTATTTAGGGTATCATGACCCCGTCGTAACGTCTGCTTCTGTTTTGACATTCTCCGCCTGTTCACCGCCACTGCGACCGGTAGCCCTATCCTTCTGAGCTTGTCTCGCAGCTTTCTTCACCTGCCTCTTACTATCGGGCGATATAGGTTTGGGAATCTTCTTCTTCTCTTCCTTTACTTGCGAATCATCCTCCACTCTAATCTTAACATCCCATACCGCGCGCGCCTTCGCTTCGTCCTCCTCCGTCCACTCAACTGGCAAAATAGCGAACACAAGATAGCTAGTATGAGTCTTGACCTCAGGCTCAGACTTATGCACTAGATTTCCTTCCTTGTAAACCTTGTTGTCAACCAAACTCTCAAGTATCTTCTCCCGATTATTAGGATTTCCCTTGTTCTTCTTCTTCGCCACTACTTTCTCGCCGTTTTCGTGGAAAGCCTTGAAGTTTCCTTCGATTTCCATCAATCGTGATAGTGACTCTTCCACATTTGCTGGAGCGTTGAGGAGACCGCGTTCTGTACCATTTTGTATCCCAATTCGCTCTCGTCGCACTTCGATCCTTTTGTGTGCTAGCTCAACGGTTTCTATGTCGACCCAGCCGAGTTTGCGCATAACGGAGATGGTGCGTTGGACTTGTTCGATACAAGGTGAGAAAGTACAGATGTGGACGGGGGCTGAAGGATTGAGTGGTGAAATCCATGGCTCCTTTGAAGGACTTGATGCTTGGTCTGCTCCATTCGTGTCGGCAGGAGTTGCTGGTGCTGAATCCCGCTTATCAAGTAGCGGTGGGCGTGATCGACTCAGATGTGGTAAAGCTAGCCATGGAGCTGGAAGATCGAGGAAGATGGCATTGACGTTAGGACTTTGCCCGTCAACAAGAAATCCTTCTTCGCAGACATCGCGGTGTGTAATTTGAACGATCTTCTCCATTCCATGCTGACGAAGCTCTTCCTTCAATATCGCATGTCTCTGCTCGTGGAACTCGAAACTCCAGACCTTGCCTATCTTTCTCTTTTTTGGTACAGACCCATTGACTTCTTCCTCAGCTTGGCTTGGGAATCCACTGAATACCGCCCTCGCAGACGCGTGTGTGAACGATCCACTCCCAGCTCCAGCTTCAATCAAGCTCGAACCAGGCCTTGCTCGTAGTCTGTGTAATATGTAGCTATAGTCGGGTGTGTAAACGACTTGTGTTCGATGTGGTAATGAACTCGTCCAATTCTCTGGCGTGGGCGGCAGAATATGGATAAAGCCAGTCGGCGCAGCTGTAGCTGCCTTCTCCTCCTTGCTTGAAGCCGGTGTACTCGCATCAACACCTTCATCGATTCCATCCTCAAGCTTTCGAATTTTCTTTGCATGCTCCTCGGCATCAACTTCTTGCCGTTTCCGCTTCTTCTCTTCGTGGTTCTTTCTCCGGCCTCGAGACCCGGTATCTACAACTGAAGCTCTGACTTGACTTCCCCATGGCATGCCAATTAACGTCGTATGTGGAAACGACCCAAATCGAGTGTTGACAACCTTTCCTTCACTGTAGCCTCCGTCATCTGGGTCATGGTCTTTAAGAATTGTAGGATTCTGCAGGTCTCTTTTCAGGTGTATGATTGACAGGCTATCGTTCTTGGCCACCGGGCCAGGATAAAAGAAAGGCGACACCTGGGGAGCCATTTTTCGATTTGTTCTTGTCGCAAGATGGAACTTTTGGAGGGGAAATTTTGACAAGGCTGAGATCGGAAAGTTGGCGAGTGTTTTCTGCCGATGCTGGCCTTCCGCCAAAATGTTGCCATTTGCTGTCGTGTACGATGTGACTCAACTAATAAGCTTTCTCCCTTGCGCCCTCACACTCTCTTGTTCTCCCATAAAAGGATGCGCGACGACTGAATGCTCTTTATTCCCCGATTTCTACGCTTCTCTACACCAAGACCCGCATATGTTTCTGCGTTTCGAACCTTCAAGACCATTACGACCCCCGCAATCGCAAGTATGGCGCAATTGAAAGTACACAATTCTTTGAAACCAGGTGCACCTGTGCCTTTCACACCTAAAGAGGAGGGGAAGGTCTCTTGGTATGCTTGCGGTCCGACTGTCTACGATCATTCCCATCTAGGGCACGCCAGAAATTATGTCTCGACCGATATTATACGGAGGATTATGCGGGACTACTTTGGCTTTCATGTGAATTTTGTTATGAACATTACAGATGTCGACGACAAGGTGGGCAAAGGCTTAGTCTTCATATGATATGGCTAATATTGTTCACAGATCATTCTCAAGGCACGGAGACAAAGGCTGCTAGAATTGGAGAAAGCGAAGACATATTCCGAACCCGACCTCTCAAAAATTGCAACTACGGCTTTCCAATCATATGCGCAAGGAAACCTGCCCGAACTCCTCAAATCTCCCGACAACTCAGAACTCAGTCCTAGCAATTATGCTACTCGAAGAGACGCAGCGTACGGCAAGGTGTTGGCAGGAGGGACCTTGACTGGGGAAGGGAAGCCAGGAGATGCTGAAGCAAAGATGAAGATGCACCTCACGAATCTCACAACTGCGGCGACAGCGATACAAGAGAATAAGGTATTTGGCGGAGCAGACGAAATTCTGCTACCATACCTGGACTCTTTGTATAAAGAGTCGATCGACGGGAACAACCACACAATTTGGACCGATGTTACGAAATATTGGGAGCAACAGTTCATAGAAGATATGGATGCTCTCAATGTCATGCGACCGGATACCATAACAAGAGTTACTGAATATGTCCCGCAAATTGCTGACTTCGTTGATCAGATCATAAAGAAGGGGTTTGCATATGAAGCGGATGGTTCCGTCTATTTTGACATTGCTGCGTTCGAGAAGGCTGGAAATCCCTACGCGCGATTGCGACCTGAAAGCCGAAATGACAAAGCGCTAATAGAGGACGGCGAGGGATCTCTCGGAAAGAGTCTAGGTGGAAAGAAAGGTGCTGGTGATTTTGCCCTGTGGAAGAAATCGAAATCAGGAGAACCAGTCTGGCCAAGTCCTTGGGGAGAAGGTAGACCTGGTTGGCACATTGAGTGCTCAGTAATGGCGTCAGACAAGTTAGGCTCGAACATGGACATCCACTCTGGGGGAGTTGATCTTGCCTTTCCACATCACGACAATGAATTAGCTCAATCGGAAGCATACTTCTGCGAACATGGTAAGGGTCCTCATAATTGGGTCAACTATTTCCTGCACATGGGTCATTTGTCGATAGCTGGATCAAAGATGTCGAAATCATTGAAGAATTTCCAGACAATTCGGGATGCTCTCAACACAGACTACACACCGAGAGGGATGAGAGTCGTGTTCCTTATGGGCCGCTGGAACGATGGAGTTGAGATTTCTCCTGACATGAGAACAATGGCAGAGGGCTGGGAGACAACTGTTAACGTGAGTCTCATTATGCAATGCAAATACTTAATCTACTAACACCCTTAGAACTTTTTCGTCGTAGTCAAATCCCTGATTGCCGAAAAGGGGGCATCGACTGCAGAGGTTTTAAAGTCACTATCAATAAATAGTGAAGAAGGACTAGCATCCAGCCTTGATAAGGCCCAGAAGGAGATGAACGTGGCACTCTCCGACTCATTCAATACTCCACGAGCAATGCAAGTTCTGTATGAGCTCATCAAGGAGGCTAACATCCATATCACAACCCATAAATCTAACATGGATGTTGGAGGTCTTGAGGCCATTGCTAGATGGATCACCAAAATGGTTGGCATATTTGGTCTTGATGCCAATGCAACTGCACCTTACAATGGCCTGGGATGGGCTAGCAGTGCGGCTAGCAAGAATCAGACACCTAAGGAAACCGTCGAACCATTCGCTGCGGTGTTCCAAACAGTAAAGAGCGAAGTCGAAAGTCTAAGCTTGCATTCAGAAGTCCTCGACCAGCTTCTGGCAGCCAACGTCGACGGAGAGTTTGAAGCCCTTGTGTCCGCTGGCAGGACCGATCCCGAACAGCTTGTTATGCCATATCTTCGTACAGTCTCAAAGATCCGTGACGAGATCAGAAAGCTGGCACCCTCATCGCCATCCAAAAAACAGATATTGGCACTATCTGATCGTATCCGCGACGATGACTTGACAAATCTGGGCGTCTACCTAGACGACAGAGGAGATGACCAAGGTGCTCTCATCAAGTTCGTGCCCAAAGAAGAGCTCCTTGCGCAGCGCGAAGAAAAGGCTGCCAAAGAGCGAGAAAAGCTAGCACAAAAAGAAGCTGCGAAACTTGCAAGAGAAAAGCTTGAGCGGGAGAAAGAGGAAAAGGCTAAGCTGAAGCCAGAAGATATGTTCCGTGATGAACGATTCATCGAATGGGATGCCGAAGGAATACCCACTAAGACCAAAGACGGTGAAGAAGTGACGAAGAGTGCTAGAAAGAAGATGGAGAAGGAATGGAAGAATCAGAAGAAGATTCATGATGCTTGGAAAGCTAAATCCGGTGCATAGATGGTGGTGTTTGGGATGGGAATGCTAGACGATATATTGGACCGGTGTTCAAAATCGCATTTGCTGGCTGGTATGGGAGAAATCCTAGGAAAATCTTAGGCTTGATATTTTGTGTGTAATACCCGTCTCGTCTTTATATCTCACAATCTATACAGATGGCCCCCTACCCCGCCCCTCTCTTCCCCGCAACGCGGGAGCATGTGACACCGTGTTGAGTTTTAACCCCATTTTTGTATCAAAAGCCTTCGACTCTTGACCACACCTCACCATCAAAATTCCAATCAATGCTTCAGCGTCCTTCAAACAGAAAGTTTTCTCCACGACTCTAGTATTCCAATTTATAATACCAAACCTTTCGAAGACAATCGATTGACCTAACATCATGCGTGTACATTTACTCTGGGCTAGCAGTCTACCATACCAATTCTTTGAGAGTGTAACCTGTGATCAATGTCGGGGAGCGATACTAGGAGATCATTATCACTGTTCAGGTTGTAGCAATTATAATTACGATATCTGCTCGAAATGCGCAGAAGATGGCATTTACTGTTCAGATGACACACGGATGGGTTCAACGAACCCTCGTCCATGGCAAACGATCGGACGTTATTTGTGAAATCCCTTCAAGGTACATGAGAACTTTACAGTGTTTACAGGCTGAGACTCAAAGATATACCCATCAATCTTCACGCCTTCTGAGCCAGCCGACCATCCAGCAGAGTTTTTTGATTCTGAACACCGCTGGATCCGCAAAACCAATCCTCGGCAAATTTTGATATCCGCAGATGGTGCATGTTCAGGTAACGGTCAAGGAAACGCTAAGGGTGGGTGCAGTTTCGTCTACCACCCTTCTGCATACAATGAAGCTGGCGAATCCACACACAAAGGAACCGTTAGCTTTCGACTAGAGAGGGACCTGATGGTCAGGTCTACAAGCAAACCAATAATCATGCGATGTTACGCGCGGTGATCGGTGCGTTGCAGTTTCGAGACTAATCTATGGACTGTAACAAAAGCTGGAGAGAGGTGATTATCGCCACTGATTCTGGATATGTCGTGGATGCCACCGAATATCTTCAGCCTGGGAGCGTGACGGTTGGAGACTAAGCAACAGAAACAACCATTATCCCGGACCAGTCAAGAACCAAGACTTGTGGAGGGATCTCCTACTAGAGATCAGATATCTCATGAAACGAGGAGTTAGTGTCGCGATCTGGAAGATTCCAAAGGCTCTGGATGGTAGAGCAGACGAGTTTACAAAATCAGCCACCCAAAGACCGGCCGTAAAGGAATTCGCGATCTTCGAAGCCAACGGACCCCTTTCTATGAAGCGCAAACCCTACCAGTCCACTCATAACAAATCTAACCATACCTTCTGGGCATTTTACGAGGTCAAGCAGTATGCAACGAAAGAATCCACATTGCCGGCAAACCCCCGCGAGAGCCTACGTTTTACCCACGAATAAATGTGGAAATTCCGGACTGCGCACGGAAATGAGGATCATTCAACAATCTTTAGTTCTGGTGTGCCTAGTGATCGGGTTGAGGTCTTAGATAGCCACTTGTATACACAAAATATGCGTTAGTTTGCGTAGCAGAAGACTTCAAATCGAATCTAATCAGTTGTGTTTCTTCTGCCCTCTTTCTCAACTTTTTATCAGACCCTTCTAATGTGGCATTTCAGTAACTAGAGAGATACCAACCATGTTCGCAAAATCAATCGTAACACACTTTATCTCATTGAAGGGTTCATTTGGGAACTAAGCTCTCGGTACCAGAACACCTCGAAAATGTTTCATCACGCCAAAACCGACTCCTAGTAAACGCAATCTTTGCGTTGTGAAATAAGGTGCACTCGCTTATTTGCTTCTCATGCCACAATTTTACTTCTCAAATCTCAATCCGCAGCCTGCTCTGCAGCCTTCAGAGCAACATTGACCTTATACTTCAAAATTTCGGGATCCTCGAGCCCAACACTGATTCGCACGAGATGTTCTTGGACTCCATATTCTGTCGCCCATTCTTTCTCACTATCAAAGTGTTAGTAAAATTTTCATCTTGACTCGCGAGAAGAAAGGAATTTGATTCACTCTCACTGATTTTCGCGGAAGCGAATTGTGGAAACGTTGAAAAGGGGCAATGACAAAATGGGATTCTTACTTATAATGCGCGAACAAAGTATACGGGCACGCAAGCGTAAAATTCGTTCCAAGACTTGGTCCCTTCGCAACATCGAGTGCATTGAAAAACACAATAGCCTGAGCTGGTCGCTTGAAAGTGACAGAAAGCAAGTAGGCGTATCCACCATCAGGTTTCCTAAACCGATCATAGAGCTTCTGGGTTGAGCTGCCTTTGGGATAATATACTTTCTGTACGCAAGTGCTTTCATGAGATCTGAGGAGGTCGCAGATGAGCTCGGCGTTCTTGGATGCTTTGATGACTCGTTGAACGAAATCTCGGCTGTTGAGTTCCATGATTGCCGCGTCGAGTGGGAAATAGGTGTCGACGTAGTTAGATGACAAGGCATTTCGGAGTCGAGAGGCAAAGAGGCTTTTGGGGTTTATGGTAATTGCACCGCCCATGACATCGCAGGCTCCAGAAAACATTTTGGAGAGAGAAGTGATGATGACACTGCTAATGCGTTAGCATGATATCTATTTCATGCATCTAAAGTAAAGATTTAAATTTGAGTATGGAGGAACATACTCGGCGAATAGTAGAACATTCACATTGACAGGTGTACCAACAGTATCGTCGACGATCACTATAAAGTTGAACTCATCCGCAAGACGTTTGATTCGACACAGATCGGGTGAACCCAAAAGCGGGTTTTGAGGAACTTCGACTACTATGGCCGTAACGGGCCGGTTTTTCCGCAACGAATATTCAAGATCATCAAGCTCGGAGGCAGATGCATGTCCGTAAAGAGTCGTTTTGATTCCGAGCACTTTCTCAAGTACCTTAAATGTATCGACGTAGAGAAACCTAGGTTAAAGTGTAAGCAGTAAGTTTCAAGATTTAAGTACTCTATAGAAGGCCAATGGTGAAACGTGAAAGACTAGATATATTGTTCTGTCCCATAGAAGCCCTTCCAAGAATGATGACTTACCCATAGCAAACAAATTCACAAGGATGGCCTGATCCCATTTCCAAAATTGAGGTCGCCAAGTTTATGAACGCACACATGCCCGTGGGGTAAATAAAGACATCTTCAGACTCAGTAATTTCACTCGGCCTTGGATGAAGATTGGCGAGACGTTGGCGTAGAATGTCCTTGCAGTGCGAATCCTCTTCTACAGAAGGGAGATTATTGCTGGTGATCTGGCTTGACTCGTGCTCCCCTGCCAGGTTTTCAACTTTCTTGACCTTGCATCTCTCACAAGTTGATGAACATCTCACAAGCACGCTGTCTATATGCTTGAGATAGAACTCTGCATATCGACTTGAAATACCGGAACCGGTGTGTTGCCAGAATGATTTCGCTATTGCGAATAGTCCGGGTGGAAATATGACTGCGTGAAGTTCAAGATTCACCCAGTCCACTTGCTTCGTGGCAAAGCAATCTTTGGTTTTGAGAGAGGCTAAGCCCAGATTAAGTGTCTTGATTTGATCCTTCTGAGCCTCGGATGTATTTTTGCGTTTGAGAAATTCTTCACATTTGCCAGCATAGTATGCTGAAGGAAAAATCATGCCGTGTAGAACGCGGTTACTAATATCAGGTCGATACGAATCGTGATCTTCCTGGTGACGCTTGACAATCTTCCCCGCAAGCTCATCAATGAGTTGATGGATGAAGAATCTAGGATATCCAGTTTGCATCCGGCCAATAACAGCTGGGTCTCTGCTTGCCCAGCCAATTGTGGCTTCCCATGTTGGTAAAGAAACGCTGATGGCCTGTCCCTTTTGTCAATTCTGTATCCCTTGGAATGAAGACTGCGGATGCTCTCTCCATTACGTTCTACTCACGTGAATATTGTTGGGAGGTAAAGTCTCTCCGAGCTCCCCAGAGACCGATTCAGGATTGATACTGCCCATTAGTAAAAGTGTGAGAAGTTGAAGGTTATTAATGTGAGTACCGTGTGAGAAGTATGATGTGAGATCGACAGTGCAGAGAAAATTCCACGTCACCACTGAGACAATTTTCACTTAAGCCCCCAGGTTCTTCCCAACTTGATCGTATGCTTACCGTGTTCTAATCTATTACTGAATTTGAAGAGATAAGTATGCACTGCAAAATGTAATTCACTTTGTGATAACACAACCACGGAGGTTACCGGAACTAATGAGACTCGTTTGTATCAATTGAAGTTGACTTACGCAGTTAACGAGCGGTCATATCCAGAGTCAATTTGTCGCGGTAGTAGCAGCGACTTTTTCGTCAGTCATACCCCTTTCTGGCATTGTCTCGGGTGCGCGTGCAGCGAGTCCTTACCCCAAAACAGCTCGTCCTACCAGCCACCATACTAGAAGGAGAGACTGTCTCAGCCCCACCCCCATCGTGTTTCACTCAACATTTGCAATTGAAGAGTTTGGCTCAAATTCCATTAATGAAAACCCTCAATTGAAGATGGCAATGCCGCAATGCAAAACTTCGGTCATGTTGAGGGGTTCTAGATGCCGCTCTTCTTTCCGTGTCCTAGATGTTCGTTGAAATTTCATCGTGGAACCTGCATGCGATATTTAGTTCAATCCCTCTGATTTATTTACAAATAGAATTGCCAGCACTTCGAGACTTCTTCGAAGCATCAACTTAGAATTGAAGATACCGGCTTTCCATTTCGCCATTGCTAGCTGTCAATCCTACTTTGAGACTCCTAATTAATAACGTAAGCTCTACACATGGGAAATAACAACATAATGAGCTATTATTTGATCCTTAGCTGTATTGGTGGTGGTGAACTCGACTTCATCAACCTTCTGACGTTGTAGATCAAACTCAGACATGGTTATGAAAAGCATTCCGTGATGGTTTACGTGGCCGTATAGCGTTTACATGCGAGGACATGTCGTGTTGTTCAGGAACGGACATTTGCGCTTCACATACCATTAAGTGGAGATGTCGTTAGGAATTAATAATGTGAAGGAAGGATAAAGGTTCACAATTCATGAAGAAGTATTTATTCGAGTCTTGGCGGCTATGCGAGGGGTTGTGTATTACCCCGCCCCACAAGACAAAATAGTGAGAGACAAGCGCGCAAATAAATATCTATGGCCTTATATGACATTTTTGCTACCAATCTTTTATCTGTAATCTTCTGAAGTGCTGCTCTTATAATGCTCTCGTCCTGATGCTACGTTGCGAGACAAGACCACGGATACCAAGTCAATCGGCAAGGAAATCAAGAATACCAAATATTTGGGAGATGAGAGCACGAATCGTTGTGGTTTATTAACATGCTGTCTTTCTTTATACAAAGTGAGAAAACATTGAAAATCTTGTTGTGGGTTACATTACGCGTTAACAGCGTTTTCCAGTGTCCCTGTTCTCGACTTTTATGCGGCATAAGCACTTGAGGTTATTGAGCTTGTAAGTTGTTTTTACCTAGCCCACATTTATTAATGACTAATATAAAATCTAACTGACGTGAGGGATCGAAAAGTCCCAAGTTCCGACAAATGCTGCTGCGGGGAGATAGAAGTGTAACCGGAATATTCCCACGAAAATGAATAATCGAGCTGCAACATACAATACCAGAGCGACAAAAGCCACGAGCTGATACAATACGAATAGAGCGTATCACCAATATTAATTTGTCTACCACCAGCGATCTCCACAACATGAAGCTTATTATCCGATAAAGAGCCAAGCTTATTGCAGTAATAATGCTTGCTGCTCTCCAGATGTCCTCTCCATAGGAGTTGGAAAGTCAAAATTCCAAGCAATGTAGTGGCAGATACCAAAACAAGAGATCTGAGGAGAAGACCAATCTCTTCTATGCAGATGATCCAGGCTGATAGCCGGAAAAAATTTAGTTTAGTGCTGATTGTTTTATAAACTAAAGTCATAGGTAGTACTCACGGTCTTGGCTTGAACGAGATAGGTAGAATGGCGTGGCTTCCCCTGCAAACCCATCATACAGAATCGTGGGAGATGATTTGAGCTCAGGTTTCATTCCGTTGGAAGTGAAGAACCCTTCCGTAACACTATCAGAACACAACTTCTGAATGATCTTTTTATCTACCCATCCAAGCCACCTTGTCGGCGTCAGATATGTCGGCACTTTGACATTCTGTGGCTTCCCGAACCGTGATAGATAGGTTACAAACGTGCAGATTGCATAGCTGATGGTTGCGGTTTCTAGAAGTGTCGAGGGGAGATTTTTCGCTTTCCGAACAATGAGCTACATGATGAGCCAGGGTTTTTGGAGTACCGCCCGTCCTTTCACGAAGAATTCTCCTTTCTATTTATCTATTATCTCGTCTTCGGAGATAGACCAGTCAGAAACAAACGTAGTGCTCAACAGGATACAGAGCTGGTAAGAATCAACTGCATCTGGAAGAACCACGTTTTCTGATGCTTCCCCCCAATCGGACTTTCCCACATGTTTCGGGCCAGTTACTGCAGATTTCCAAGCAGCTTCTGTCTGAGGTTCTGCTGGCGTTGGTCCTTCGGTTTGCGATGCAGTCTCGATTTTATTTTCTTCTTGGCCATCAGTCGTTGATTTCGGAGCCGCCTGTCCTCCTTCTTCCCCTTTAATTACGAAACCACCCATATTTGCGTATAATGTGTGTGTTTTTGTCCATTTTCTGCCAGATCTATCGTCATGGCTCATCATGGCTGGACAGTGTGTGGATGCATATGCAGCAGCATATTTAGCCATTGCTTTGCCCATCATGAATTCTGGCAAGAACAGCGAGACTAACATCCACTTCAGCTTTTCCCAAGAGCTTCGAAGAAAATCCCGTATCCAGCCTATATTGTCCTGTGGTGGCACATTAAGATGCTGAACGGCCCATGTGCAAATGAACAACGTAAAGAGACAACTCCAGATGATGCTCATGGTTGAGCGAAGGTTCGGTGCAGAAACAAACCTTGTTCCTTCCGGCGGGAATGTAAAGTTCCTGCTGAATTGAGTTGTTGAAACAAGTTCGATCATTATGGCTTCTTGCATAAGGAGGCTGAGCAAGTACAACAGGGCGAAGACGTCGAAACGGCACGATTTAAACCACAACAGGTGGAGAAAGAAGATGAGACGAAAGTGGGAACGTAAGCAAGAGGCTAGATGGGTTGAACTAAGAGATATAAGGCTCGACAGTCCCTCAGCCTCACAGTCAAATGGTCAAAACCCATGCGACCAGACGGCGTTGGGTTGCCTTACAGCCTGGGGGCTAAATGCTCTTTACACCTTTAATAAGTAAACAATTTAATTCTTCATGGACGCCTAACGTCTCATAATGAATAATTAAGAAGAATTCAAAATTCAAAATCGGTCTCGACGGCCTTGAAATGCAAAGTGCTGAGGGAGCTGTGATAAATCACTTGACCAAGAATATCCTGAGAGGGATAAGTCTCAACACGATCAAGTCATTACGATAAATTCCTAATAATCGTCTGAAGGATTGTAGAAGAAATGTCTGACTATATATGTTGCCACTTCCAGATACTGATTCAGTTTGAAGTTGACTTATCTTGTCCATGAAATGCGATTTGCAGATCATGGCATTAGGAAGCGAATACCTGTCTTCTGATTATGATTCTACATCGAACTCCGATTCGTAATCGCTAATTCGCTAATCTCATATCCTTGCAGAAACTACGCCGAGAGATTCCGCTTCTCCCTCTCCTCATTCCCATCTCTCAACGTTGCTTCCCTAGCCTTATCACTCCTTCCCAGATAGCTCCCCGGATGCCATCCATTAAAAATCAACACACTCAACAAAATCGGCACAAACTCCAACCCAATAAAGAACCCCTCATTCCCAAACAGAAAACTCTTCACCCCCTGCGCCGTCTCCGCTAACCTAAAGCAAGTCCTTAAAAACACCAACAACGTTGCTATGACAAACGCTACCAAAAATCCCTTGAAGCTCCAGCTCTTACTTGCAATAACCCGTCGTGCTTTGTAAAGGAAGATCCCGGTGAGGATGAGGAAGATGAAGAAGTCGAAGACTTGGATGGCGAGACCAGCGAGGAGGATATTGTTCCCTGTATTTGGATCTTTGCGATTTGACTGCGCGGAACCAATTAGTGCCGCGCCGCAGATTTGCATTATCGTCGTAACAACATCACTCGTTACAAAAATCCATAGAATCTTCTTTGGCTGTAGTGGACTGTACTCTTTCCCAACCCTATTTATCAACACACTCAAGAGCGCATAGATTCCCGCGGAGAGGAATACAGGCGCAGTGACGATAAAGAAATACTGCAGCACAAAGTAGATGACGTTGTATGGATCGACTTTGGCGGAGAGGGAACGACAGGCGTAGCCTGTTATTTCGAGGACGAGCGCGATGGGAATGGTGCTGAAGTACCACGTACGGTATCGAAGAAGTTGGAAGAGGTGGAGGAAAAGAGAGACCGCAAAGAGGACTGCGGCAGCGATTGCGAGGGCGAAGGAGGGGACGTAGCCGTATATTATTACCGGTGCGCTGGTAAAAGGTTAGAAGTGCAATACGGTGGAGGTTGAGGGTGTACGAACTCGTTTGGCCCCATTGGGTTGGGCCAATTGGGGTCTATAAACCCCTTGGCAGGTGGTGGTTGTGACATCTCGAAAATGGGACGACTCGCTGCTTTACTCCTTCGGAACCTTCTCCGTAGTTTGGCTAGAGGTGCGTAATCTGAGGCGCGACTCAATCTATTCGCAAGTCATCCACTCGCGCAAGCAAGATGGGAGGAAGTACCTCCAAAAAATATATCCTCAAAAAGCATAGACTCATCTCGGATTCCGTAGTCATACCCTAGGAGAAATATCGATCTCGGAAATGACTGAAACATCTTCCCCAAGGTCATTGGTTGGACCAAACATTCTTTGTTCGCTTCATCCCGCTGCCAACTGAAAGTGGACGTTGGAGTCTTGGCTGAGCTTGCGAGGCTGAGAAATAAGCTTGGGTTGAACGTTGTGCCGACTGGGTGGTCATGATGCGGGGTATGCGCCAGATTTGCGAGGGGTTTTTCGATGAGGAATTTTGAAGGAGGCAAATGGGTGGGATCAACATTTGGATTGGAAGAATACCAAGACTCCTCCAAGACTTGAAGATCCAAATAGTGCCTCACATACCTTGAGGATCAACTTCGCAAAAGGTTGATACTAGAAGTTGAGCCGTCACTAGCTAATTTTGAGAAGTTGACGTCTTTGGGGTTGGCTGCCCACGTTGCTGAAGTGCATGGCCTAGAGGGCTCTTCTGATAGTGACCGAATGCGGCACCGCAACGTTTTGATGCTCTTTCCAGGTTCCTAGACGAGAATAGCTACTCCATCAATATCAGAGGGAAACAATGCCCTTGCGCTTGTAAGTTCTGGTAAAAGCTAAGCTTTCCAGCGAATGGAAACCATCATATTCTCCCCTCCTGTTGGCCCAGCCTCTGCAGGACATTTATTACAAATTGCTCCTGATTATAAATTTTGATCTTGATTGGAGACCATAAGTGAAGGAGCTTGATTGGCGTTTGTGGCTTGCTATTTGGCACGAGTCACATACTGCGACTGGGATGTTCAAAACTTAATTCTGCATTTGAACATGCACGATATTTTTATGCACATGAGCTGAAGCGTACGAAGAACATGTTGCCTGGAAGTGGCGATGATAGATCCGGGGAAGCAAGAGTAGTGCTGAATAAAGATAAAGTCCGTGAAGTTCTGACAATCTATTAGCACAGGAATCATCTTGGTCAACCTGCTTTCCATAGCACTTTGCCTTGTGCCATTTTCTAAGATACCATATCTCCAATATTTTATCGAACTATCAGAGGCAAAATGCAAGGAATCCTTCTTGAAAAAGCAGGAGGCGACTACGCTCTGGTTGACAACCTCGAAAAGCCAAAGCCAGGGAAGAATCAAGTTCTAGTTCGGAGCTTGGTAGCTGGACTTAACCCGGTGTAAGTCGTCGTACCGGTCTGGAGTCTTTTCGACATATTTAACGAGAATAATCTAATAGCGAGGACTTCCAACGCAACGGAATCCTAGTTGATTCTTGGCCAAGTAGGTATTGGGGGATAAATCCTTCTTCTCTTCAAGAGTGTCCATGATTTTCTGCTGAGACATTCTTCATCGAGAAATTGCTAACTCCCTCGTTTCCTAGTTGTTCTCGGTTGCGATGCTTCTGGTGTCGTTGTTGAACTTGGTGAAGATGTGACAAAGTTTAAAGAAGGCGATGGCATCTTTGGATGCTCAAGACTTGGCGCGCCAGGGCACGGAACTTTTCAGGAATATGTGAGTTGATATTGGAATGAGGCAAGAGCGCGATTGAATATAATGTTGATAAAACCTTAGTTTCTGATGAACGAAAACCTTGCCTTCAAGCGACCTGCCAAGATTAGTGCCGCACAGGCTAGCACTATTGGTGTTGGTATATTGGTACGATGCATCGTCTTATCCAAATTGTGTTAGACAGCTGACTTTCTGCCGTTGCAGACATCTGCTCTTGGCCTGTTCAAAGGCAACAAGATAGACATTGAGCCCAAGAAAGCAACTGATGAGTCCGACTGGGTGATCATCCTTGGAGCCACAGGTGCAGTCGGACAATTCGGCACACAGGTTCGTCGCCTGAATATGGAATGATAGTATAGCAACTAACGAAACCTTAGCTGGCACAGCTCTGCGGATATAAAGTCCTGGCCTCTTGTTCTCCAGCGAATGATGAGGTAATCAATGCTGACATGAGTAATTGACAGTGAGTCAAGAAATCTGATACTCTATATTAGTTGATCAAAAGTCTCGGTGCCAATGCCACCTTCAGTCACCGAGCTGCGCTTGAAGAGCAGTTGAAGGAGATCAGGACCATTACTAGTGGCCGTTTTTCGCGAGTCTTTGACGCGAGCGCCATGGGGACAGAGACTGCGTTGAAGGCACTAACCTCGTGCAGTGAGGAGGAGGGTACGAAGTACTTTGCGACAACAAATGACTGGTAAGTTTAAGATCGTTCCCGATGAGCCTCTCCGAACTAGCTGACTTATTGCATAGGGTACCCATTGAGCCACAAAAAGGAATAGATGTTTACATGGTTGCTCTTGGAGTCATCGGGAAAACTGGCGATGCGCATGTGACAACAGTGAACGAGGACATGATAGCAATGATTCCTAAGCTGGAGACCTTTGTGGAGAAAGGGTTGATCAGGCCCATGGAATACGAGCAGGTAAGCGATGTTGGTGTTGGAGGAGTCTTGCAAGGACTCGAGTCGTTCAAAACTCGAAAGAATAATGGTAAGAAGCTCGTTGTGAGACTATCTTCGGATGAGTAGATAGACAGTTGTGCTTCCAATATACCGGACCTGCACCAATCACTCACCAGGCGCATCACCCTTATGAAACATGCTCCAGCTTCACTGGCTGTTTGCAGTGAGTCCAGGCTTACTTCTCTTAAAGAAATACGAGTGATGATGGCATCGTGGCATGATGTGGGTGCTGATGAGAAGCTGCGCCTAATCCTGATTGACTAAAGAGTGAACGTCCTATGGGAAGAGTTGATTTCATTCGTCGACACTACCATCAGAGAAATATTCGAAACGTTTTGGTAATGGAGCCTCTTCCTTGACCTCTGGGCCTTCATCCACAAACAAAAATGGATTCTGTTTCGCAGGGCCGGCACTCGCAGTCGTAGCTATTGTGTCAGGTGCTTCGATTGAGCGTTTGTCACCAAGAGTTCTGGTCATGAATGCTGCCCACTCCCACGGACGAGCCCGGTCTCCAGGCAGAGAATTGAAATATTCCCATCCCATGACGCCACCAAAGCCGGGATATCTAGTCTTGAGGGTGATCAAGACTTCCTGCAAGATTTCGAACGGTACCCAGCCACTACCATTTCCAGGGTTGGTTACCATTCCAACCACAATCTTGTCTGACGGATAGCCCCTCGCGACCATAAAGTCGAAACCATCGGTCTTGCTTAGATCTCCCCATCCGCAGTAGAATTGTGTGTTGTACCAGGCTATTTTCCTACCGCGCATCACCTCTAATGCCTCATAGCTAAAGCCGCTGAGGTTATGCTCAGGTTTGTCAGACATCAAAGCTGCAGCAACAGGTGCTAATGTGATAATGAACTTCTCCCCAAAATCGCTCTTCAACCTGTCGATCAATCGTATTACGCCAGCAAGTGTCATCGGTTCCTCCACATCTAAGTCCAGCCCATCTAGACTCCGTTCCCTGACCAGATCCCGCAGAGGCGTATAATATGCTTCGAACGTGGCTTCGTCGAGGTCAAGTCGCGTAAAGGACCCCTTCCCAGCACCTCCTAACATGCCCAGGACTTTGATACCGGACGCTTGTAGAATGCGCAGCTCTGCCCACAGGGTAACATATCGAGGGTCGGCCGGTACATGGTCGTTCTATGCATCCATCAGCTTCGGCACGGCGTGTAGAAATTGTTGGAGACAACACTAACAAGTGTTATATGGCCTGGAGGGTCGTTGAGATGTAGTGCCGCAACATTGACGTGCGTCACCGCAATGTTGGAGTTGGTAATGATGGGCAGAATCGAGCAGGGAGTGCCATCAGGATTGTGTTGGGTCTGGTAGTAAATGACGATGCGCGATGAAGAAGAAGAGGGAATTGGAGGCATTGGGAAGTTGCAGATGTGGTTGTGAAGATAGAGCCTTCCCGTCAGAGGTTCACAGCACCCATTGCTGACTGTACAGGGTCCACGCAAACTTGACTTCTTCACGACAACTTTCTTCCTTTTCTTTAGCACCTCCAAGACTTCGTCAGGAAAACCAACAGTTTCTTCACCAACTAGGCTCCTCCCGGGAGCGGAATTGTTATAACATTTTAACGAGGATGGGCTCCCCATTTGTTCTTCTAAGACCTCAATCCTTCAGCTCAAAAATAGCTTCAATTCCCCATCAACTCCGCCACATCTCATCCGCCATCCAACCAACCAGGCCCCGTCTCTGTCCTCGCCAATAAGAATACGTTTTCATAGAAACATTTCATGGAATCAGCCTGTAGGCTGCTGACCAGCCTGGAAGCTTTCTGAAACAAATTTTACTGATCCCTCTACTCCCAAGTGGAAGACTGGAGCCTCAAATAAATTGGCCACATGCTGACTGTATGCCACCAACATACAAGGCGTGAGGATTTTGTAGGTGGCTTGGTGTTTACCCCGGATCATCCGCATCGCCGTGAGATTTGTTGTATTTTTGTCCTGCAAGCTGTCATGAAGTGCGCGGCATTATATACATAGTAGATCTCTCTCATGGCTTGGCAGTCCAGCTTCAACATCTACAAGTCTACTTTTTTCTTCTTGAAATCTTAACGAATCTCTTTATTTTGTTTCTGGTATTGCATCATGGCGCCTGGTCTCCTTTCCTTGTTCCCTATTGTAGCTCTTTTTGCATCTCAGGTCGCAGCGTTGACTTTCATTACACCAGACCCAGCAAGAGACAATTATGTCTTCTCAGCAGGCGACAAGGCGATTGTGCGATGGGACAATCAAGATATTTTGCCTCGAGTATTCCTGAACTGCACCATGGATGTAAGCGTTGACGGCAAATCAATCAGTGAGCCTCTCTCTCCTCCTTTGGAATACTCGCACTGACATGACCAGCCAAAACACATAGCAGCGTTGTGATGCGAAACGCAAGATCTGGGCATGAATATGATGTTCGATGGGTTCCCCCAGATTCGTAAGTTTTGAAATCCTAAAGTCTCAATTCATTCTAACACTTGCCTAGGAAACACAATTCTTGTAAACTCTGCTCAGGGCCCGGCGCAAAAGACTGTAGTGGGTGTAAGTTCTGTATCAACATCGTCCAAATCCATTTCACTAACACAAATCTAGCCTTCCGCCTTCAGAATCGCATCCCCGGACGTGAAATTCACACCTGGGACATAATTCCCCCAACTTCAACATCAAGTAGCCACCGATCCCACACCAAAACTGGCACCGCACCCCGCCATAAATCTACTGGGACTGGCGACCCCACCATCACTCGCAGTCATCACAACCCAGCTCAAACCGGCACCATGCCATCAAAACACCACGGTCTAGGACGACCGCATCACACCACCTCAGGCAGCTGGAGCGCACCCACAGCCGGCCCGTCCGACGGCGCAAACGGCTGCAACGCATGCAATGGAACAAGCTGGAGTATGCCTACTGGAATCGCACCTCAATCAACACCCAGCGCAAGTGATTCTATCAGCACAACAATTACTGTCACGCCTCAGACTTTGCCTACTGATGGGAAGATAAGCGTTACTCAGACTATTGCGGCGAGCTCGATCAGTTCTCTGCCTTCTGCTGGTCCAGCTGCTTCTGCTACGTCAACGCCGAAGCCATCGCCTCTTTCGGCTGGAGCTTCTTGGTCGAGAAATGTTGACTTTGCGATGCTAGGGATGACAGTTGTGGCGGCCATATCATTCGCTGTGTTGTGATCTCTTGTCTATCACTGACAACATTCGAGGGTCCTGTATGCATACATGGCGCTTGGGAACAATTGGACACCTGGAAAATCTGTACAACAATGTTTTAGTAACTTTCTCTCATTTAGAATGGCTGGCGTCAAACTAGCGTTGTGGATATTCTGTGGAAACACACAGGGAGAAAATTGTACTATGGGAAAAGATTAGAATTGGGAGGTGGATCGAATTGGAATATACCCGTCTTGAAAGGGACATCTTGTATTAGACAACTTAGCTACTGTTATGCAGCAATTTAAGGGATATGAAAACAAAATTCTAAGTCTCTTTCCCCAAATTCCAGACGTTTAATAAAATATCTAAGCCCTGAACTCCGTGCAATCGATCTCATATTTTCCTTAACTTCAACATCCTATTCCAAGTCTATAAAGCAGCCCTTTGCCGATCCTCCTCATTATTACCACCCGCACTATTCAGCCCTCAGCCCCAAGCCTTCACAGCCCACTACCCCTGGTCACCCTTCCATCACTCCTTCTTCTCCTTCTCCGAATAAATCTTCTTCGGTACCCTAAACACCCAATACAGCGCCAACGCCCCGACCACATTAAACCCAATATACACCCACATCAACCCGAAATTCCTCCACGCTTCGCTATAAGGCGCCGAAACATAGCTCAAAAACTCATTCGTGCTCGCCATAGGACAGACACCACAATTTGCCGTCGCGTTCCCGTTGACGATATACCCGCCAGCTACGTCAATATACGGGGTCAAGTATTCTGCACAGGTAAAGCCAGAAGGAGGTTGCATAGTGAGGATTTCGTTCGCGGCGCAAACGATGTCAGTGTTTGCGACAGCGGTGGATAACATGCCGGCGACGAGGTAGGTGAAGGGCGAGACGCGGTACATGAAGATCCAGAACGCGCCGAGCTTTTCCTTGGTTACTAGGACGCCACAGAAGATGAGGCAGAGGATGAACATGAGGTTGGATATATTTGCTCCTGTTTCAGCATCTGGAATAGCCGCGATCATGAGCATTGCGAATGTAGCTGTAAACACGAGGTATGCGACCATCATTAAAAACATTAAGGCACCGCGGAGATCTTGCTCGTTTGTGGCAGCGGCGTTGCGGTGGAGACCAACGGGGTAGTACCAGGAGACGTAGACTAGGGTGGCCATTAGAATTGCCCAGGGGATCTCGACGAGGATGCTGGAGAGGATGAAGGCTTTCCAAGAGTAGGTTTTTGAGGGACGCTCTCGTACTTCGTAGAGAGAGCGGCTGGTGACGAAGTTCGGCATTTGCTGTTCGACGAGCTGGCCGAAGATGCTAAGGAGCATGAAGAGGGAGAGCATTTGATTCTGGAGGCCTTGGATTGTGTTTTGGGCTCGGAAGAAGGAGAACCCGATGAAAAGACCCTGTTTGGTTAGCAAGATTCTCCATAGTGAGGGAATGACTTACAGAGAAGAAGCAGAGAGCGGCTTTAGAGTAGAGGTAGGATGGCGTTCGCCAGTACTGAGCAAAAATACGCTGTGTGACTGCCCAGAATTGCACAGGGAAGGGAGCTGCGAACTCTCGATAAAAACTGCCATCATGTTCGGTTGATGGCGATGCAGCAGCTTTGGGGAGCTGTTTCTTCATATTTCGCAGTGTCGCCTTCGTTGCAGCATACTCTGGACTCTCCCTCCAAGTGGCCGGCCAATCAACATCGGTAGACGAGCCAGGGGCAGCACCGATTACTTCGAGCATCCATTCCGCAGGATTGGCGTCTGTGGGGCACGGATGAGCACCATTTCTCTCGAAATATGAAGTTAGCGTATGCGAGTTCTTGCCCACTTCACCGTAGTAAACAGTCTTCCCACCCTTTGCCAAGAAAAGAAGACGGTCAAACCGTTGAAATAGCATCGCCGAAGGCTGATGGATGGTACATAGTATTGCCTGACCGCTTTTGGTGAGTTTTTCTAAGAGGTCAAGGATTACCCAGGATGTCTGGCTATCAAGTCCTGAAGTTGGCTCGTCTAAGAAGAGCAATAGTTGAGGTTTTGCGGCGAGTTCGACACCAATAGTTAAACGTTTTCGCTGCTCGACATTGAGACCCTCGCCGGGTATACCGATGACTGCTTCGGCGTACTGTTGCATGTCCAACAATGCAATGACCTCGTCGACATATTGAAGCTTTTCAGTACGAGAGACATGCGCTGGTTGACGTAAAAGTGCACTAAAGTTGAGCGCCTCTCGTACCGTTGACGTGGACAGGTGTATGTCTTGTTGCTGTGAATTGCATTAGGGAAATAGGTGACATGAATGCGTTTAACCTGGGGCTTACCATAACGTATCCAGTTTTGCGCTGAAAAGATTCATCTCGCTGTCGGCCATCAACGTACATGCCCCCGGAGATCACGCCCATCGTCACCCGACTCGCCAGAACGTCCAAAAGAGTGGTTTTACCAGCACCAGAAACACCCTGTCATACTCATCAGCACTAACTTATGATAAAGCAAGATTGATACTCACCATTAATGCTGTTAAAGTCCCTGGTTTCACCCACCCGTCGACATTATCGAGAATCCGTCGAGTCTCGCTCTTGATCTTGACATCGTAGCAGACATCTTCCCAGTGGAAAATGGCAGTTTGCTTCTCAATATGAACAAGTTCCTTTGAGACTTCCTTTTGCATATCTCTACGTGAAGTCTTTCCGGTTTCCTCGTCGACTTTCATGGGTTTCGCGGTCGCCAGATGGCCTCGGCGGAAGATTAAAACCTCTCCCTTCGACTTTTGCTCCGATATAAATTCAGTAGCAACAAGGTAGGTACCACAGAAGAAGATGATGAAGGCGATGAGAATTCCTACGTTTCTGGGCAAACTTTAGTCTGAGGCAAAGATTGAGAGAAATTCTAACATACCGCCATTTATTTCCATTGTCATATTGATAAGCCACGCGAATGTAATCAGTGCCCAAGACGAAGTCGAGTCCAGTCTTCGAGCCAACTGCTGAGCACACTCTCTGAATCCCAGTCACTCCGTCGTACAGGCTTCCGCTGGGAGTATACGCTGCGCAGGAGAATCTTCGTCCATGAAACTCGTTGACCATAAGACTCTCAAACGCGTATTGGAGAGGATTGATCCAGTAGATCCATTTTGCCCAACCTAGTATATATGCTTTTGGTACCGCAAAGCCTGTGTAGATCATGACTCCGAGAATGATTACAGCTGATGGGGCCATTGCTTGTGCCAAACTCCTCGAAGCCGCTCCGATGGTCCGAAATATCATAGACATTGCAAGCGTAACGAGGAATGATATCAAAGCAAAGAAAAAGAATGCTCCCGGCTCTCGTCGCAAATTTGTCATAAAGTATAAAGGAATGTTAAACGTGAACGTATTAAGTATTTTGTACGGCATGTCAGTCAACATAGCAGCCACAGCTTCCGCGGAAGGGTGATAAAGTGCGTATCGAGAGTGCTTTTCCACGATGGGCCGTTGCGCATATAATGTTAGAATCTGATGAGCATTAGCAGGGACCATCACAAGGGGATGGCATTTGTACCTCAAGAACACTTGCGAAAGCATTGATCAGAACTGCAAAGAACAACAAAGACCCCCTGGAGAAGAAATCTGCTGTGCTAGACTTCATATTCAAGAATACAGTACCAATCACAACAGCCATAAGAAAATTTCCCAAAAGTTGCGTAAAAGTCAGAGTTGGGTCGGCCATCAGGCTTCGAAAGCCACGCCAGAGACAGAGCCTGATTTGTTGCTGGTAATCAAGAGTATACGGAGATTTAACAGACCTACATCGTTAGTATGATTTGAACCAATAGGGTGGATCACTCACTGTCTTTTTGATTGCTGTGCCCGTCTAGAATCTGTGAATTTCTCTAGATGCTCCCCACCAATGGCATATTTCGTGTCATAAATCTCAATTTGGTGCAAGAGTTGCCTCCTTTGTTGACTCTTCGCCCACACCGTGGCAAACTCCTCTGAAGTTCTTGGGACTCGATGTTCCCAACCCGGTCGCACAACTCTTTCATCTGCACTCGTCATTGATGTAAGGAAATCACCATCGGTCTGTCGATCTGGACAAATAAATCCTAAATCCTCAAAATACTTCTTTGCGTCTTCTGTCCGGCCAAAATAAATCTGACGTCCTTCATATAAAACGATGACTTTATCGAACAGATCGTAGGCGGCTTGTGGTGCTTGATAGATTGCGACACATGCAGTTGCACCCATCAAGTCAGTAGACTGTCGAAGGGTCTTGCAAAACTCAATCGCATTCGCAGAGTCGAGACCGCGAGTGCTGTTATCCCAACATTGTAAAGGTGAGTGGCTCAGAGTGGCCTCCGCAATACTGACGCGTTTCCGCTCCCCTCCACTCACTCCACGGATGAAATCATTGCCTACTCGGGTGTTGACAGTATGGCTGATTCCATATGCTGCCATCACAACGTCTCGCATATGTGTCGCATATGTCCACTTATCAACCCCACCAGGAACATGGCGGGGCGCTCTTGCACGGGCAGCAAAAGAGAGAGTCTCTCCAACAGTAAGAACGGGAAAATGTACATCCACCTCAGCGGTATAAATAGCCTCTCCACGGAACTGTGACTTCATATCATGGGCGCTGATACCTGCGGAAGTCAACTTAGTTTGGAGGACTACTCAACGCGCTGGAAGGAGCTTAGTAGCTTACCTTGATAATTCAAATAAGACTTATCGTCGACGTAAATGCCATGTGTCTCCCCGGCAATGGTTTTGAGAAGTGTAGAACATCCCGAGCCAGGAGGACCGAGGACGACAAGCATTTCGCCACTTTCCACTAAACCATCAAAATCCTGCAGAATGTTGATTTTCGATTGCGCATTTGACCTGAAAAGCATCCTTGCCATTCCCACTGCTTCAAGCCATACATTACCAAAACTCTTCTGATAATCTGTCGGTTTCCCATACCCATGGACATTGAGGCCACGAAAGGCAATTCCGGCAGTCCTTGAGGGATATTTTTCGGGATCTCGAGAGTGCAGCTGCAGGAGAGCTTTCATCCAGGAACGAGGTTTGAAGTGTGCCGAGTGAGGATCCAGAGAAGAGTCCTTGATTGGCGAGAACGGGTTATTTCCCTCTAGGTGAGAGTATTCGGAGCGAGAAGTCATTGTGCGGGCAAGGTCTCGAACTTCTTGATCATGGCGGCTATCCGAGGTTGAGCCCGCGCCAGATGTTCCACTGTCATCGAGTTCGGCCTCAAGCTCAATTGTGCTCGATGCTCCAGTGTTTGCTGAAAGGTCAGTACGCGAATTCTGCATGGCTGTTATCGAGATGCTGGCCCCTGGCCTGCTCATTATAGCGGTGGTGTCGAGCAATCTCTGACATATGCTAGAAATCCGAGAGGTAAGAAGAATGAGAAACGGAAAGCACAAACAATTGATACTTTGAGAAAGATATCAAGCTTAAATATGAATGAATCCCATGAAGCAGTTTCGTAATTATAAGAAGTAGGCAATGATCTAGAACTACCAGTGCAGGGGGTTCTCTGGGCAGAGGCAAAGAGGCACCATGGCATGGAAGATCCGGAGCGAAAGACAGGCCGACTTCCACTTGGAAGACGAGAGATGAGGTCTCTCAAGAGCTGTTTGCCTAGGAGTACTGACATCATTGCTGGGGTGTTGGAAATGCGGTACGCAACGAGACCGCGGAAAGAGGGAAATTTCAAAATTGCGATGCGCCCCTCCGTAGCAGGATCAAAACTTGGCGATACGAGAAGAGCGGTGGTAGCTCTTATGTTTCCCTGCCTGCGTTTAGATAGCTCTAACATACCGCTGGCGTTTAGATTGAGAGAAGTTGGATCATCTGAAGTGTAGAGGCGTGCTGGCGTGTAGATAAGCGCGTTTAGATAAGGTGAAGTCTCCCGCTTACCACACCGAGCCATGGCATGTCATTTTCGGGACCCGCGCACCCCGACTGCATGTCAACTCAGGGGAGTTGAATTGCTCCGAGCACCCATCAAAATATACAGACAATGACAGTAGATTACCATCCTCGCTGTTTACCTGGCTTCGGTCTCCTCTCGGTTGATCTAATCTACTCCGCAACTGCTCGAAAACAAAGCACGGCACCCGTGAAAGTACAGCATTGAGCACTCCACTTCCAACTCCATACTCATTGCCTACAACCCACCAGAACTAGCATCGGCGCCAATTCATTGGCCTTTTCCCCTCCTGCGTTTGAGTCTCGGAAGCGAATCTCTGGGACCGCCGGGCGATGTCAAGCTCCCCAAAAACTGCAGTTGATGAAGCCGTCCAGCCACCAGGGGACCCATCCAATCGTACCCCTACGATTTTCAAACAGCGAATCTCACGCAACTTCCCCCGGTCCAGGAATGGGTGTTTAACCTGTCGCTCGAGGAGGAAAAAGTGTGATGAGAATCGGCCGATTTGCAACGGCTGCGTCAAGAACAAGCTCCAGTGCGTATTCACACAACCGTGCACTCAGGAGAAAGAAAACATCATTACTAGCCAGGTTGGTAGCATCTATACCCAAAATACACTTGACGGAGGCCGGAGCTGATCATAGGCTAAAGAAGTTACAAACAGTGGAGGTTTCGCAATTCTCGAACTCGTTCCCCTTCGTATTCACAGACACCCTCTTCCGCTCAAACGATTCGAGCCCTTCATTGCCCAAGAAGCCAAATGTAGCTCCTTTTCTGAAGTCGAGCTCTCCTTTCTTCCTCATCTCAGCCAAACCATGCTTTCAGGAGAAGAGCTTTCCAAAGCCAAGGAGTTCACTCTTCAATTCTACTTCGAATCTTTTATACAACTTTTTCGTCTCCGAGACAGCCCATCAAATCGTCCCTGCTGCTGGAGTTAAGAATCCGTTTCTTAACATTGTGCTACCCATCGCCTTTTCAGATCAATTGGTTATGAATGGTGTACTATCACTTGCTGGTGCGCACCTTCGCTTTGATGACAGCCTTTCTGCAGAGACAGTAGCTGCAACATGGTCCCACCATTCACTTGTGTTACGTGATCTTCAGGTTGCTCTGTCACGCAGCCCACATCATCAAGAAAGTGAGACCCTTCGCATGTTATTGACTATCTTGCTTTTATGTCTAGTGGAGGTACGTTCAACATCAATATTCACTTTTGACTGAACCGTGCTTAATGACTTGCAGTCTATCTCCGGAAACTCCCAAGACACGTTCTTGCACCATTTACACGCAAGCCGAGAACTAGTCTTCTCTATCATGTCCAAGCCCAAAGGAATTGAGAATCCCGCAAATCACGATCTCTGGGCTTTCCTGCTGGAGATGTATTCTTATATGGTCTTGGTGGCAACCATAACTCCTCTCGGAACAGAGAACACTCAAATATTGACACTGGATTCTTTTCTCTGCTCGTCAAAAGGCATGAGCCAGCACGGAATTTGGGGCAATTTCTTCAGTGGTCAAGAAAGCATTTTCGAATTCATCCCTGAAGTATCCCTTCTCACTAGTCAGCGTCGTGCGGAGGAAGAAAAGGGTGTCTGCTCAACAAAGACATATGCACAATACAAAGATCTCGAGTCGCGGATTCGGGCCTGGTCAATGATGAAACCGACCGGCGCTGATTCTGAGCTGGCTATGCAGCAAACAGCGGCATCCATAATATGGCAGGCAGCTCTCGTGATCTACCTACAATCTTCGTTCTTCGAGTCCTTACATAATTACCCCCTCCTTGTCTCAGAAATAGACACACGGGTCGAGGTGACAATGCCCCTACTGAAATCACTGTCTCTGACTCCCCATGGAGCCATACTGATGTGGCCTGCGATGATCATCGGCTCATGTGCTCGTCAGGAGAGGCAGTGGGAAGTCTTTCGCGTGATAGGCATGGGATATAAGATGGATGCTGTCAAGAAGGCCGTCGGGCTGCTATCCTCGTTGTGGTATGATCCGGATCCCAGGGCATATGGTCCCCGTGGTCTGGACTTTGTCATGCGAAAGAGGGGGTCGAATATTTGCATGTTTTAAATGCAATAGGGGAGTATTGGCCGTCGATATACTCACCTCATCTTGCACATGACGTTTCTTCTGGTTGTCACGTTCATCTCAAAAGGCATTGTCAGTGTAACGCTATTCGATATAACTTTTCGAACACAGTTAGATGACTCTTTTACACTTCAAGGGGTAACAGCTTGAGTGGGGCACTCAGCAAGTGTATTCCATATAAAGGACGCATAGACTGGGGGATTTCTTCGGAAGGGATGGCATAGCAGGCGTATCACGAGTTCTCTTTTCTTTCCTTTAAGTAATTCTAACTCTTCGTGGGTTTCGAGGCTGGCCTATGTGGAAGAAAGCGGGTAGCATACAGTTCTTGGTCTGGCATTCTGACACTGGCTGAGAGTGCTAATCTTCTTTCAATTATCTTGACTCCTGGGTAATTGTCAATAGATATTTAATGATAATGAATTCACTGCACTAATACATGAGTACTTGCTTGTGAGCTTTATGTGCATCTTTCCCCCACTTTCCTCCCAACCGTCATATTTCTCCACATTACTCCTCCTGCAACCCCACTCCCACTCGCCCTGCAGATAATTCTGACCAAATCGTGGGATCAACCTAGAATCGCGCATACCTCCACTCAGGTATTTCATCTCCCACTTAGTAAAGTTAAGCCTATAAAAAGGCAGAAGATACTTCAGGTGTGGGATCGCGACTTTGTTTCCGCCTGTCTTCGACCGAACAACGGCATCTAACTTCTCGAGGACTGAAATGTGCTGGAGGCACTTCACAAACTCGACGAGAAAGACAAAATCAGGAGAGGTATGGTCGATATGTTGGGCAACTTCATCGACTTTGAGGATGCCATGCTCAATGTACTCAGCCTTCTCGTCCTCGGTGGTGTCTACGCAGTCGAGATAAACGACAACTCGCTTTGCACCTTTGGCCAGTTCGATTCCCACCACGCGGAAAGTATCACTAACGGTCTTTCCGTGTCCCTTGTTAAACTCCGGGATGTTGACCAGCACCTCAATTTCCTTGTTGCTAAAGTACTCGATCTTCTCTCCCGAACTCAAAGCCTTGTAGAACTCCTCAAATGTCGGATTACCATTTTGCCCGTCGAAAAGATCAGCTTTGGCCAAGCGGTGCTGCTTGCCGTTGGGAAGGATATGTTGAGTGTAGGAGGCGATGTTGGGAGTGATACCAGTCGCGGTGATCATGATGTCTTTGCGCTCGTTGTGCTTGCGAGAGAAGAAGAGCACTGTCTTCAGGCTGAGGAGTTGTTCTGGGGCTATGTTAGGTGTGGTGGGAGGTCCGGCTGAAAGGGATGCGATCCAACTCTTCGTATCAGTGGTCTTGTTGATGGGACCACAAGGTGGCGATGGTGTCTATTTTTGAGGTCAGTCTATGTTCAAAAGCACAACTATGCGCTATATAGGAGAGGAGATTACCAACCTAACTTCCTGATATTGAGGTGGAAGGGGTCGCGACCTCCTTTCCATCAACCATGTTGACCAGAATAGTTACCCATTTGCCGTCAACCTTCTGCTTGTATGAACCGATGGCTGGGGTACTAGTTACACTATCGGTGGAATCTGTGCGCTGATGAGCCGCAGTGCTAGTCACCTTGGTGGTCGACTTGCTGGGAAAAGCAGCAAGTGGCCTCCCTCCACGTCCAGATTTGTTTCCCATCTCGTTTGATGTGAAGCAAGTCTAAATGGTATGTGTGATATAAGTATTTGTTTATGAAACATGAAGACTAGAGTGGTGAAATGGTTGTTGTGGTGTTGAAGGCACTTGGTGGGAAGTTGTTATCAAGAAAGTTTAGGAAGAGGCTGTGAAGCAGTCGAGATTGGGAAGAAGAGGGTGTTTTTTATGTAGGGAGCGAGCGTTGTTGTGTCGCTTAGTGAGAGGCTAATAAAGCGATAAAGTAGCGCTCTACTATTCAATTTATCGTTATTGCTATAGTAAGATCTAGATACCAGGGTGTTCAATCAAAGTTTGTAATGCACTGGTGAGGAAGAGTTGGATTTAATATTGGAATGTTTTGGTCAGGAGATCAACTATACTTGTGATCCATCCTATTGTTAATTCGCAATCAGTTTGCATCAGTGCACGGTTGTAATTTCTGGTTCGATTGCACAAGCAAACAAGGGATGGACCTGATTCAATCATGTGAGAGGGCATCTCAAACACTTCAACGCTATTAAATAGCCGGCGGTCAGAAATGATTCACAGTAATTCGATTGGCCTAATAGCTCAGACTCTTCACACAATATACAATTGAATAGGTTTTTCACGAGCGCGTGGGTTTGTTGAGTTTCAACTTAACTGACCGCCCAAGCGAGGGTGGAAGGGGCTTCGCTTAGCAAGCTGTTCCGAGTTGTTCAGAGTAGTGAATCATTCAGCGTCAAAACAGTATAGACTTTCCTCGAGAACTATAGTCAATCGAATATTCAAATACTTCAACCCCGTGCCTCTATGCCCGCGCCGATTAGACCGCTCTAAGAGAGCAGAGCACAACTCGGTAATACTTAAAACGCCAGCTCTCTTTTAACCACGTCTACATCTTTCGAGACTTCTTCATACGGATCACTTTACACTTCAACGCATTCACTTCGTCAGACACCAATCAACAACATTCAGTCAATCTCAGACCTCAAAGAGTCGATTCCATCAAACACAATGGCGAAGAACAACCCAAAAGCTAGCCCAAAGCCATTTTCCAAACCTGGAGCGAACGTCAAAAAGTCCGCAACGGTTAACAAGATGCCCAAGAGTCTCTACAGCACTGGCAGTGCTCCAGCTCGCCCACCTTCTTATCGAAAGAAGGTTGACGGAAAATGGGTCACAATGATCGCTGGGGAAGAACAGCCAGCTGAGACTGCTCAGGCGACACCTATCCCTACCCCAACCCCAACCCCAATCCCAAGCGCTCCGAATACAGTATCGATTCTTTTTGCACCAACCAAGACTAATGAAACAAAAAGCTACGCCGAGTCAGTCGAATCCAAACCAACAGAGGGGGAGCTAAGCAAAATGGAAATCATGACCTTCTCGACACGCAAGGACCGAAACCACAAGGATATCATAATCACTTCGAACGGTATCACCCCGAACTACCTTGAGTGTGCCCACAAATTCCTTCCTGGTGGAAAGCAATATGGCGACATGGTTAAAAATGATCCCTTTGGTGACGGGAAACCAGATTTCGAGACCTTCTACAACTCTTTGAAATCCACCAAAAAAGTGGAGTACTTCAACAACAAGGAGGTTGAGATCATAATCGATATTCCTGAATTCAAATCGGAGGGTACAACGGTCATCAACATCCTTCAAGCGGTTGGAAAGGAAATGGCCAAGGGCACCAAGAAACCAGTCATCTACCTTAACTGCTCTAGACCTACCAACGAAGAGTTGAAGGAAACCATTAATGTAGTCGGCAATTTGAAGTTCGATGGCAAAGTTCAACACGTCGACTTTACCACTCCAATTTTCAAGTTCTTGACAGACTTCACCAAGCAAATAAACAACTTCTCCGCTTTGGAGAAACTCGACGTTATCATTCGAGCCGACCAGTATAGAGAGAACGACGTGGCTGTTACTCACCTTAAGTATGCCTTGCCATTTTATTCCTTGAACTTCAAGAACTGTGATCCGAAGTATTTGAGTGGCAATATGCAAGATCCCAAGAACATCCCTTCATCAGGTCGAAAATATCTGGAGTCAGAATGGGAGCATAAGTCTAACCCGGAGAACACTGGATTGAAGGAGGAATTTGGGGAGAAAATGGTTATCCGCAAGAACATTTGAGGGAAGCCTGCAAGCACCTAAGAGAGGCCGACCGGTTGGGATTATGAATATTTGAGGAGGAATGGAATGGATGGAGTGAAATGAGCGGTTGGATGGCAGATCATGTCATTGTGGATTTCTTTTTTCCTTTGTAATTATCTGCAAGGCTTTCTACACCCAGACAGTGAACCTAGCAAGGGTTTAAGCTGGGTGGATCTCCAAGATTGGCTGCGAGGGACATTGAGAGTACACATAGACAATAATTTCCTTACCAAGGAAAATCACCAATCTTTCTACTTTGACTTGTGACTGTGACATGCATCTTTCTGACCCCCTTCCCATTGTTATTCCGGGCTCTATAAGAGATCAAAATCACAATTCTTATTAGGTATCATGTAAATCGGGAGAGAGACATTTGATGAAGCAGAGTTCCTCAGTGAAACTCGACTGGGTAGATCATTCAAAGAAGAATGCATAAGGATTGAAAATTTGTGATATGCAACTACAGATTCACAAAGTTTTAAGAGGGTAATACTAGTCTCACTTCAAATTGATCTTAGGTTTTGTGGTATTGTCGGGACGGCATTGTGAGGGCCGGTTCGGCCAGCAGCCGAGAGTCCGGGTCCGGGAAAGTCATTGCCGAAGACATCTCGGAAGCTGAGACTAGCTGATTGGCTGAAGCCCTAGCTTGACGGAGTCGTCGCCGAATGATGAAATCTCTCTTCGAAAGTTCCGTCTCTATCTTCCTTCATCACACCTTTCACTATGCCACAACTTTTTTCCTCGAACGACGACGTAAATTAGGCACGCGCGCAAGTATTGCGTCCAAAATCTCCTACGGCACGAGTACATCCCAGATGTCTCCAACAAAACCGATCGAACGTGCTCTCCGATTAGCCACACCATCCCACGACAATGAAATAGAAGGCTTTATCCACGCCATCAATTCTGCGCATTTTCGACCTGTTTGGGGCCAATACGAACTGCGACAATTCATTGAAACGTGCTTCTCACGATTTCCAACCTGCCCTCCACTCCCAATCGCACCAGTTCCTCCAACAATATATGAGCAAAGTGTCACAGCAGCAGTCGCGTTCTTCATTAAGCTCTGTACTTCGCTATTCCCTCAATGCCATTGCAATTCTCCTCCACGAGAAAGCTCGAATTCGATGATATGGGCCTCGATACAAGTAGGTTTGAGGCGGAAAAGCGGGAAGTGCTCTCTGGGATCTTGCCGCTGGTTATATATGACAAGTCCAGGATTATGGCGCTCTGGAGGCTCCAGCTCTTCTGCGAGATCTTCCATCGACATGAGGGCGACTGGGAGGACAGAATCGAAGAGATGAGATTCCTTTGGGCATGTTATGAGTGGTGGGAGGTTGGAAGAAGTCAAGTGCCTCTATCATATGATTGTCTTCTCTCTCCAAAACACCGAACTACCCATATTAGCGCCAACATCCCCAAGGCTAGGATGGGAACCGAACAATCAATTAGAAGAAAGGAGTCTACCGCAAGTCCACTTCTTTCTCGACAATAAGGTAGGTCCGAAGGCCAGGTTTGGCCTCTCTCAAATTCAAATATTTCTTCGAAAACAGCGCCTAGGGTTTGATAAAGCACACCGAGAGAATATCAATCGGTTTTCATTTCCTCACCCACACTCCAGAGGAGAAACTGATCGTAAGCTACGAATCCGGAAACACGAATCGGTATCGTACCCCGAATCTCAGCTCCAATATCTTACTAGTATTAGACTCGACAAGTACCTCCCGAACGAACGAAGTACATTTAGCATAGAATATCTGGACGAAAGAGACGTTGTGATGAGGCTAGTGAGATTGGCGGGATGGGTGTTTTAGGGCAAGAAGGACTTGGCTATGTCAACTGGTTCTCGGACGCAGGCAGAGGATCTCCATGGATATGAAGATGCCAACAGCCCAGCGACCATTGGAGCACCTTTACCATACAGGGGGAAACCACATGGTGAGTGATGCAGGACCGTATTGATTAGCCATCGACCTGCAAGCCTCATCACGGTAGAACATTAAGGTAGGTACACAGGTTTGGTTCATTTTAAAAATCTTCCCATTTGTTTAAGCTTGCATATATTGACAACCCTACTCTGCTATGGAAGCTTTCTCTATACTCCAATGCTCTCTTTGCTATAATTCTGAAGGCCTAATGAGATTTGAAGGCCGTGTTTCCAGAACGCCGAACATGGCAGGAGATTTTCCAAGTCCTTCTCACACGGACGATGTGACACTCTAATAGACTTCGCGCCTCTCTTCTAGCTTCCGTTAAAGAATCCTAATGACTGGACAAGAAAGGTCGACGAGTGATTTCGAACTACCTTGGCGATGCTGAGGTGCAAGGGCTATCAATTCGAACTTCAGACTGCCGAAGCGAATTGAAGTCATCATGGTTTAACCAGATCTTCTGTGTTCATCCACCAATAGCAGAACAATCTGTTACGTGATATGGCATGTGAATGGTGATGTTCCAGGATATTCCGAACAAAAGAAATTCAGTCACGTGTGAATTTGCTACGATGATGTCAATTATCACCAGGTATCATATATGTCCAGCAAGATTCCAACAATTATTTCCCTACCCATTACAACTCATCCTCATTGACAACTCAGTTAAGAGTCAAGTAAAGCCATCACAATGCCTTCACAATCATATTCCTACTCCTCTCACGCTTCCTTATCGTTCAGCTCCTCATCCACAAATGGCCAACAACGGACTGGTCAAGTTTACCAACAAACCTCACATTCAAATCCGCAAGGCACAACAATAAATACCAGAAGCCAGAACCTCGGAGAGCCAATTGTACAAGAAACAAGGAGGTACGATGCAGACGGAAGACGGATTTTGGAGGATGGGAGAGTGCTGGGTGCGCCACAAGGGCAGGGTAATTTAGGAAGAATTGAGGATGTGAGCAATTTGAACGAGAGAGAGGCAGACAGGAGGTACAGGGAGAATATTGAGGATGAGTACGCGAAGAGGGAGGGTGGTGCTTGAAGCCTCGGATGCTGGAAGGACTTTCACAATGAGACGGACGATGTGATAAACGTTTAGTTCTACAGATTGAAATAAGAAATTGAGAGACTCACTTGAAGCCACTTTTGCAAAATGTGAATTCGACAGGCCAGGATGAATCGAAATACGACCACATTTTGCTCGAAACCTCTTTCTACTGTTGAGGATTGAAATAAGGAAAAGCGACTCACTTGAAGACACTTTTGCCAGATCCGATTTCAAGGAATTAGACTGATAATGACTTCGACCACATTTCGATGCCTCCATATTTACAAGGCGATGATTGAGACTTGAAATATTACGAAGATCAACGTTCCATGGCTGGGAACGCTTTCGGCCACACCTCCGATGAATGCTGGCTCACAGACTACGTCCGCCGAGGGTCGTTACAAGGAATAGATTAATTGATGGCATTGCCTGGGAAAGGGTTAACCTCGGCGGCTAGCAATGGTCCAGTGAAGCCCCAACTTTGGGTCGCGACAGGTTTAACGGTTTCTCTTAGGGCAACACAAAGGTAGAGAAATGGCCTTATTGCTAGGTTATGAATAGGCTTGTGATCAAAACGACAGCCCCACCAAATGAGGCTGAAGATGTCAATCTTCAAAGTGATGAAATGACGGTTGAAGCCTGGAATTCCCTCAAATCCTTGGTAATATAGACCCCGTGGTTGGCATTTCGAATACATTTCTTGGCAACATAATAAATCAACATACGGCTTCTCTGACTGCAAACGAATCTACCATAGAATTTCAAGATCGTGAACATCATGAACACCAATTTTGGAGGCCACCAAGACACAAAGTGCTCACGGTGCGGTACTTGTACTCTCACGTCAGCAGCCTTGTGAGGGTGAAACCCTGGAGCGCCCTGAGAAATCCCGGAAAAGCGGGCTCGGGAAGCCCGTCTCGCCTACAGATAGGCTGATGCGCCAGCTGAGTTCAGCACGGTGAGAGACGCCATCTCAACGCCATCGACTGAAAATTGGAGCACCGGCTACACCAATTCATCGACAGCTGCATGGAGCTCTCGGTGAGGTGCTCAATCCCTTTGCTACTATTGGGCCATTGCGAATGCGTACCTGAGGCGGGGTTGCAAGTGCCCGCACTCTGCTGTCGCATCTCGAACGATAGCCTCGGAATGGATGGGACCTCTGTCTTACGACTACATCACTTGTGTCAGCATTCGATCTGCTAAGTGGTATATACAAAGCCTTGCGTGTTCTCTTTCACCGCTGTGTTGATTTGGCAATTGCTTTTCCTTGTGGATTGCTTCAGTGAAGACGCTGCGATTCGCTGTTTTGCACGAATTTTTTTCTCGAGTATCACACTTCACCTCGATTGTGAGGTATCAATACCTTCAACCATATTTTGGGAGCATTTTCTTTGACAGCACGCTTCTTTTGAATTTTGAGATATCTTTTCGAGGGCAGCGTTGCATATATATCACGTACCTCTAGCTCATTTCTTCCGTGCTCCCGGGACGATTCGACACGCACTCTATCTCCAATCAAGGCGGACTAGAATTAAAGAGTAATCGTCGAAAAACCCAACATGGCTTCAACCACAGAGAAGCCCGTCGATACCTCAAGCACAGAAGCCAACCCGTGGCGAAAGGAAGTCGAGCAGTCCTTGCAAGCTGCCAAGCAGGTGATCAGCAAATCTCTATCACCACTTCCAGAACTCAGAGTCGAGCCCAGAAACGATAATAACCAGGAATTGACTGGCCTTCTTAGCGATCTTCGACATCTCGGCTTTAAAGATGTCGAAACACTCCTATCCCTATTCAATTCGGAGGTCAAAGGTGTTCAAGATGACAATAAATTCCTCCTGGAGAATTTGGTCCAGACTCTGAGCAAATTGAGCATCAACTCGAAAGTCTCACACCAATTGACAGCCGGTTTTGTTAATAATCTCTGGAACTCGCTTCCTCATCCTCCTCTTACTATGTTGGGTGAGAAGTACAAGTACCGAGAGGCGGACGGCTCTTACAACAATATCCGGTGTCCTCAACTTGGCGCTGCGAATACGCCATATGCACGATCAGCGGAACCATCGGTCCTCCAAAATATCGCTCTCCCCGACCCAGGAATGATCTTTGACACTTTGATGGCACGTGGAGATACTTTCAAGCCCCATCCCAACAAGATTTCAAGCATGCTCTTCTACTTAGCAACTATCATTATCCACGATATCTTTAGAACTGTGAGTTCCTCAGACACTGAAGTGTGGGCTTCAATTGATAATCAATAGGACCACAATGATTTCAACAACTCGATGACAAGCAGTTATCTGGATCTAGCGCCACTTTATGGCAGCAATCAAGAAGAACAGAACACAGTCCGAAGCTTCAAAGATGGCAAACTGAAACCAGATTGCTTCTCAGAGAAGAGACTTCTGGGGTTCCCACCTGGAGTTGGCGTGTTCGTCATAATGTTTAACAGGTTCCACAATTTCGTCGTGACACAACTAGCATTGTAAGACCGAAATGAACTCATTTATGTTGCAATGCTTATCAGGTTTAGAATCAACGAAAACAGACGATTCACAAAGCCAAAAGACGATGCTACGAAAGAGGCCTGGGCTAAGTACGACAATGACCTCTTTCAAACAGGCCGATTGATCACATGTGGTTTGTACGTCAACTGTATCTTGAAGGATTATGTCCGGACTATCTTGAGTTTGAATCGAGCAAACACTAAGTGGGACCTGGATCCTCGTGCTGAAGAGAACAAGACACTCTTCAACAATCCTGCAGCTCAAGGGACGGGTAACCAAGTTTCTGCTGAATTCAATTTAAGTGAGTGTTTACTTCACGTGACACACGAATATAAACTGACTTCTTGGAAGTCTACAGATGGCACTCAGCTGTATCCGAAAAGGACGACAAATGGACCCAGGAAGTTTACAGCAAGATGTTCCCCGGCAAGGATCCAGAAGACGTCACACTACCAGAGCTTTTGGGAGCCCTCAGAGCTATGGAGAAAAACATGCCGGAAGATCCTCAGCAACGTCCCTTTGCTAATTTGAAGCGCCAGGTAGACGGCACGTTCCCAGATGACGACCTTGTCACTATCCTTTCAGAGTCAGTCTCGGACGTTGCTGGCTCATTTGGAGCAAACAGAGTCCCCAAGATCCTGAAGTCTGTCGAAATTCTCGGCATAATTCAGTCGAGATCCTGGAATATGGCATCTTTGAACGAGTTCCGTCAATTCGCTGGCCTGACGAAGCACGAGACTTTCGAGGATATCAACCCGGATCCTGAAGTTGCACAAAAACTTAAGAATCTTTACGATCACCCTGACTACGTCGAGCTTTATCCTGGTCTTGTGGCCGAGAAGTCAAAACCTCCAATGGCTCCAGGCTCGGGTCTTTGTGTCAACTTCACCACTTCTTACGCTATTCTCTCTGACGCTGTTGGGCTTGTTCGTGGCGATCGCTTCTACACTCTTGATTATACGCCAAAGAATTTGACCAACTGGGGTTTCAACGAAGTGCAATACGACGTGAACGTCGATGATGGCTGCGTTCTTTACAAGCTCATCCTTCGCGCTTTCCCAAATCACTTTGAAGACAACTCCGTCTTCGCACATTACCCATTGGTCGTTCCTGAAGAGAACCTCATTATCATGAAGGGACTCGGCACTGCTTCAAAATACACATGGGCTAAGCCAGCAAGAAAATCATACCCCATCATGATCAAAACACCCGCGACAGCCAAGCAGATTCTCGATGACAAGGAGAACTGGAAAGTCACATGGGGAGCGGCAATTCAGTCCTTGGCCAGCTCGTCAAAGCAAAAGTTTGGTCATGACTATGCTTTTGCTGGCGACTTGCCTCCTAATGAATCATCTCGCAACCTTGTTGGCAAAGCTCTGTACCCAAAGAATTGGCAATACGATGTGAAGAGCTTCTACACAACCACAACAAAGAAGCTTCTTGGCATGTATGGATACAGCATTCCTCGACCTCATAAGAGCAAAGCGAAGACCACCTACCAAGTCGACATTGTTCGAGACATCGCAAATCTTGTCAACACTCGTTTCGCGGCTTCCGTCTTCAGCTTACCATTGAAGACCGAAGAACATCCAAGAGGGATTTATACTGAGCAAGAGCTGTACCAAGTCTTGTCTCTCTTGTCCATCGCCATTTTCGGTAACTATGATAATGCAAAATCATTTCAAATTCGAGAGGCCGCTCATGTGCTGGCTCAGCAACTAGGAGAATTGGTATTAGTGAACACAGAGGCTGTCGCAGCAACAGGAGTCCTATCAGATATTCTGGCCAAGTTACATTCCCATCCTGGTGAATTGAGTGACTATGGCATACATACGCTTCAACGATTTTTGGAAAGTGGTCTGCCGATCAAGGAGGTGGTCTTCTCTCAGTTGTAGGTTCCTGTCTTTTTATTCTCATATACTCCCCATGCTAATAGCACCTCCTCAGATTGCCCACTGCAGCATCAATGGCAGCAAGCCAAGCCCAAATGTTCTCCATAGCTTTGGATTATTATCTTGGAGATGGAGCTGAGCATCTGCCAGCCCTCTACACACTTGCAAAAGACAGTAGCGATGCATCCGATGAAAAGCTCCTGCGATAGTAATTATTCTCACATCCTATTTTCAAGTATCCGTACTAACCATTTGACAGCTACATGGAAGCCGTCCGCCTTCGCGGGACCATGGTCCTTCCTCGCAAATACAGCCCATCCGGCGCAACCAAAGACTCCACGACCACCGTCACCGAAGGCTCCAACACCTACACCATCAAGCTCAACACCGAAGTCCACCTGAATTTCCCTCTCGCTACAGTGGATGCCGCCTCGCAAAAGGTCGACCTCACCCGTTCCATGGACGAGTACACCTTCCACGGCCACGGCCCGCACGAATGTCTTGGCAAGGATATCAACATGACAGCCATGACCACAATGTTCAAAGTTGTCTTTGGGTTGAAGAACTTGAGAAGAGCTCAGGGAAGCGCACCTGGTGGGAGGTGGTATGGTGAGAGTCAGGGCGAGATGAAGAGTGTGAACATTGGTGGGTTGAACGTGTTTATGACACCGGATCAGAGCAGCTACTTCCCGTTCCCGACGACCATGAAGGTCCAATGGGATAGTGATGACTGAGATATTGTGTGCGGGTAGCCGCAGCCCTTCAGGAAGGGGAAATTGGCGTCTGGATAGAAATAAGAAGCGCCCCTTTTATGGTTAGATCTTGATCTTGGACATTGTGTTTGAAAATCGGGTTGGAAGGTGAGGGGGCAGTGCCTTTGCTCTTTGTGGCAATTCCCAATAGCCATCTAAAACATATATCCTAGAAAGATTTCATTTGTCAGATTTGAACTGAATACAGAAATGCCTCGAATAACATGACTTCCTGTTGCCACCTTCAACGTTGTGCAAGACTATCTGCGGGTCGAAACATCTAAGGGACAAACACTTTTGATATGATAAAGTCCCAAGACGCGCCAAAATTCAAATTTTGCCTTCCTATCCGAAGTTGTCAATCCTTCAGCACGATACCGAAGGATGGAAAGAGCAGGGTTAGAAAACTACAAGCCCTTTCCGTTTGTACCGAGAAAGAGCCGAGGTTTTGCTAGTCTATAAATAGCTTAGCTCAACTGTCCATTTGCGCTAAGCCTTTTCCACTTGACTCAACACCACAGAAAATCATTCCAAATTTATCTCGAACGCCAACCTGCTCCTACAAGGCTTTCTCAACATCTCCTAGGTACCCATCATTACGTTACGCAACATATGTGCATTTTAAGGTGATTACAGTCACTTCAGGCTCAGGCGCGGAACTCAAAATCCGGAGCTTTACCTTCATATTCGGCTATTGGTACAAGAGATATAATGGCAGTGAGCCCTGACGCTTCGGAAGAGGCCAACGCTCTCTCTTTCGAAATAACAGGTCAGAATGAGCCTACTCCCGGAGGAGCAAGGCTTGGAAGACTGGCTGTAAAAAGCCGGAAAGACCTTTCAACCCCAAATTTCTTCGCTATCAGCTCTCGAGGCGCTGTACCGCATCTCACACCAGACATCATCATAGAACATGCAAAATTTGGAGGAGTCCATATGGCTTTAGAAGATTGTAAGTTTTGAACAATATGGTCACGTGCCAAATATCATTCTGAATTTGAATGCTAACGGAGAGAAAGTTATAGAAAGGGCGACAAAAGAAACGCCGCCAGTGATGAATGCTCCAGGTCCATCGCCTCTCCACACTTTTACGACGCTCCCTTCAGCTCTTGTTACTCTATTCGCACCGCGGCGAACGCCGGCAGTTTCTACTCCGACTGGAAGCAGCAATACTGCTATCTCAGTTTACACTTCAACAGGATTTCAGACTCTTTCAAACAAGGCGTACGTCGATTACGCTGTCAAGCTATCTCCAGATGTGATAGTAGCTCTTGCCGATGTACCGTACGGAACAAAGGCTGGAGTAAAGAGAGTTGCAAAAATGGCAGACCGAACACAAGATTGGCTTTCAGAACTTCTGAATGGAAAAGAAGATAGCCAAGCTGTATTTGCCCCAATATTGCCGATAGATTCTCTGGATCAGACAGAATACCTCAACACTATAGATGAGCTTGCGGACAACGTTTCAGGTCTAGCTTTCTACGACTCCAATCTCCTCCCCGACATCCCTGCCACAACAGCGCTCTCCAAACTTCCACGCCTATCACTAGATGAGCCAGCCTCACCACATCATATCCTGCGACAAGTCTCACTAGGAATGGACCTGTTCACAATTCCATTTATCGGCTTCGCAACGGATGCAGGTATTGCATTAACGTTTCAATTTCCTCATCCAACACCATCTTCAACACAAGACTCAAGCAAGGGTCCCTTACCCCTCGGAATCGACATGTGGTCCGCCGCCCACAACACCTCACTTACACCCCTCTCTCCCTCCTGCACCTGCTACACCTGCACCTCGCACCACTGTGCCTTCGTCCAACACCTTCTCTCCGCAAAAGAAATGCTCGGCTGGGCACTAATCCAAATTCACAACCACCATGTCCTTTCTGATTTCTTCACCTCGATACGCACTAGCATCGCCGAAAAGACATTTGAATCGGACTGTGAGGAGTTCGCAAAAGTGTATGAGAGTGAGTTGCCGGAAAAGAGTGGCCAGGGACCAAGGGTGAGAGGCTATCACTTTAAGAGTGAGGGGCCGGGGGAGAAGAAGAAGAACAGAGCGGCGTGGGGGAATCTTGGGGGCGATGATCCGGATGCTGATAGTGCGGTGGCGGAAGTGGTGAAAGATGATACTGCAGAGGAACTAGAGGAATTGGGATTTGCTGAGAAGGTTGCATTATAACGACTTGCAGGTTATCAACAAAATTACCTACCAGTCCGTTCTGTCAAGAATATATTACTTGATTACCTATTTGCTTCATTAGAGGAAGGCTCATCACGAATCCACCAATATAAAATACGAATTTCCCCGAGGTAAATTAGCCTTGGTCGTATTGAACGTCCAGTGGAGGGTCTCGCACTCGATCTGCTACTTGAGAAGAGTCTTTCGGTCTGACACGAGTTCTCACGGGACCAGCATCATTATCGAACACAGAGACTCGGGTACCAGGTACATACATTCTGTCATTAAAACTAGGTAGATACGGCACACAAATGTGTTTAAAGTCTGATCGTTCACTGCATCTTGCGTCGGACCCCCTTTGCCATGTCATGCTTGAATCTCTTCCAGAAATTTAAGACCGTAATCAGAGACATAGCTCATTACCACTATTACATCATCACCGCGTCCAAATAGGAGGGTCGGTAGCACGAAGAGCAGCAATAATCGCTGGCGTTCTGACAGGATACCTTTGCCACATTAGCGCAAACTCGGTTTCCTTATCTCCATTGGCCATCAAAAGAACATCTTCCCATTTCGCACAGCCCCGCAAAAAACCCCCTCTTCGCTCCTGTCTATAATTCTGGCGCCAGTAGCGGTTCTCGTCTATGAAAGGCTTTGAAATCTGTACTAAGCGTCGCTGTCGCTGGTACCCGGTATCTGTGACCACGTATTTCCAATAGCCAGAGCGCCTCATGTGGTCTGTTTCAAAAAGGTCACCTCTTGCTAAGATAGTAGACTCAGAGGATTCTTTGCCAATTTCTAGTCGTAGGAGGGATATGGGGAGCAGGTCGATGGCTCGTATGTGTATTATGCGTTTGAGGCGACAGTCGCAGCGTGATCGAGGTTTTGCGATAGGAACATTCAAGTGTGGTGCCGCTTGTTCTTCTGAAGTTGCTTCTCGTGAAGCGAATGCTCTTTGAAATGTTGTTTCTGGTATGATTGCACCAGTTGATCGAAATACAGTCATATCTTGCACTAGTCGACCACGGCAGTCTACAGTTTCAATGACAGATCTTTCAAGCTTAAGTCTTTGTGCCTCCGACGTAAGTCGAAAGTCGTCATGATACAGAGGGGGTATTGAGACCTCCTCCCTTTCAGAACTTCCATCAGCCGACTGCAGGCTTCGGATCGGTCTTTTATGCTCCGGATTAATTTCTTCCACTTTAGGGATCCTGTACATTATATCCTCAACAGTGACCAGCCCCGGCGTGCCTCGATCAATGGCTAAAGTTTCGAGCAGCGTCGTCTCGAATGATTCCATGGTGTGCCTAGCCGTCAATTGTGTTGTACAGACATATACGAGAACTTCGCAGAAGACTTGGCGAGGACTTTGATGATAATCAACTAAAATCTCGTCACTGGAAATGCCAAGTAGGCCGTAGACTTTATCAAGGCGATTGGTACTCTCGAGATGGCTGTATCTTGGGATAAGAATGCTCAATGGAAGGCCGTCCTTTTCCAACCCAGTTCGCAATTCCCAGCGCCGTTTCTCCTCGACAATAATCGCTGCCCTACTGTGAAGAACTTCGAGCGCATAGCGGTATCGTCCAAACCAGCTAAGCATTCGGATTGCGATAAGATGTGATAATACGTTTTCCAAATTTCTCCAAGGAAAGCTTTTAGTCCCGCAAAACACTCGAATGTTCCTTGCGTTCATGATCTCCTGGATAACCCAGACCCTTTCCCAGTACTTCTGCTGGAAAAAATCTAGTATCGCTTTGCCCTCCTGATCTTGCCAAAAACATCGACTAGCGTCCTGATTTCGGTGACCAAGAAACCCATCTGAGACCTTCACTTGCTGCGGTTCCTCATCCTGCCGTGAAATCCAATCCATTGCGACGTCTGTCTGAGCCGTCTCAGGTCCAAGCCAAATTACTACTTCAGCAGCTTTAGTATATATTTGCTTCATAAGCTTGACTTGATGGTTTCTCTCATCAAAATTATGCTGATTGATACAGATGGAATCGATCCAGAAGAATCTCCATTTCAACTTTGGCTGGTCGCGCATTTCGTGCAAAAGCCGCTCGACATTGTTGCGCACCATGAAAGGCTTGCCATTTAATGTGATTTCTGTATCAGCAGTAGAGTTCCCCCATAGATATGAAATGGCGACAAAGGAAGGTTGCTTGTCAAGCGATACACGATAAAGCTTGCCGGAGATTTTTCTCCCGTTATCATGGTTGATTGTGAGGAGTCGAACGGTGGGTGCGTGGTGGTCCAGCTTAGGGTACTGGAACGAAGCCATGGCCATAGGAATGTGATCAAGGATTGGAACCTCGATAGAGAGTGGAAGGGCTAATTTCCATTGTGGTGGAGGAATGATGATAATTGTAACAACCAGAGCACAATATGCAGACTTGTGTGGCGGAGTGTTAGGTGATGAATCTCTGCCTGCAGGTAAGCCTGAGACATCGTGCGGGCATAAAGGGGCGCAGTGGATAGTATCCACTCATTCGAGGTCAGGATAGGCTTGTCATTTTGTGTCATCAAAACAATTTCCGTTCATGTTTCATGGTGCCGTTCGAGAAGGGGTGCGAGGTCCTGCTAGTGCAGTGACTTCAGTCGTAAATGATGACACAACGGGAGAGTTGGAGGTTTTGGGTTTTGCTGAAAAAGTTGGCATATAGTTGCCAAAGATGGAATGCCACGTTCCTCGAAAGCTGCTCTCTGGTGAGTTCACAGGAGAATATATATTTTACCGAAAATAAATGTTGTCAGCTTCCGTCAGCGAATATATCACATTTCGAATCTCGCCATCTTGTGAGTTCGTAAGGCTTTGTGGCTCAAACCTAGCGAATGTGAGGTGTGCGAGGCGGTTGCACAGCGCTCAACACCAACAAATAGTGGAATCAGCTGTGTATAATTCCCTTGAAGTCACGCCAGCGCAAATCACCTAGAAAGCATCTCATTACACTTTATTAGGCAGATTTATTACAGCGGCATTACTCAAATATCTTTCTTTTACAATCCACGCAGCTTTTGATGCTTGGTCATTTTGAAACGACCTCTCAGTTGAAGATGTACTCTTACAATTCCTCGCATACCAAACGCAACGAGGGAGTTAATGCGCACGCCTCGATGCTTCTGGTCGAGACCTTTGACAGTGTCGCAGCAGCGAAATCTCACTACACTCAAAGCCTCGCTATCAAACTATTATTTCCTGCTGGCCTGCTGTTCTTGCTTGGATGTCTAGCAGCACTCGGATGGCTCGCAATTCATGGACCAATACCTGTCCAAAATCAGGATCCACGACTTACGAGTATCATCATCTCGGCGGGGAACAAAGGAGCAAGCATAATAATGACATTCGCATTTGCTTGATCCGCATGGGGATCTTGCGTTCCTAATGTGGTTTCTGGACAAGCATTCAAAGCTAGATCTCTCATCGCTATTTGCAGAATCCCGTTAAAAGATACTTTCTTGTCAATCAACGACTCTTGATTAGACGGATTAAATTACGGCTACGAATGAGTAATTTGAGTGTGGCTCTTCGGTCTTCTTTAAGCAGGACGAGGAAGTGGATGGTTGCTATCGAATCTCATCGCACTACCGTTACCAGGCTCCAAAACACTTGAAATGAGATCTTCAACTCTTTCAGAATAATACCAATTATCGCCCTGTACTCGACAAGAGAAGCTATGGACTAACCACCTAAGTACTAAAAAAAGGGGCTGTCACAGTGGAGGTTCCAGTAATTGGAGTCATCGTCCTGTTCAACGCGTTGTGTCTTAGTCCCAAGCATCCAAGTGCAGTTTAAATACTCACTAGTTAGGATGCTCGTGTACAGAATGATGTTGCTTGAATACTATGCCCTGGTCCCTTTGTTCGGGCTTTTCGAGGCGACAGAGATTGTAAACATAGTAACGTAGCCGAGTGAATGAGGAGAAGCAAGTATAAGAAAAGCGTCCCTTTTTAGAAAGTTATAAATCACACGAAGAACATTCGATTTGCCGCTTTAACGTTGCAACTCATCTCGGTATGGGCATGGCCATTTCCTCCTTTCTCGCTTATTTGAAAGGGGTCCTCTCGTGGCCTGATCTGGAGCGGATCCTGAATTGCATTCTTGATATGGGGCCTCCTTTCTATGTGATGGACTACGATTGCTGCAATGCGGATGTTCTCTGGGAAAAGATTCGCACGGATGGAATGGAGCATAAAGATGGAGTGCTGTATCTGGCAATGCCGAACACTATTGGCGGGGGAACTTTCCTCGACAACATTTTGGACATTGACGCTGGGATGGTAAGCGAAGCGGTACTCAACTTAAGACGGTACGCAGATCAGTATACGGAAGCCAATCGTTTGACACCGAAGGATGGTTTGGTATTTGAGACTAGCAACCAGTTTCTCTCCAATGGCGAACCATCTCCCTTTAAAGGCAACGAGTCTCTCTCCGATGCCAAACCATCTATCCCTACAACGGCTGGGATCATCGGCACCTCTGGGTACATTGGTTTCCAACTTGTTGGCTATCTACTGCATAACAACGTTCGAGTAATTTGTACTATTAGATCAGCTTCCTTGCATTCGTTCAAGAAACGAACGAATCTTACTGACCCCAACCCCAGGGTGCGTGTTCTCACTGGGAATGTACTTGATCTGGCAAATCTGCCGGTGATCATCCAGGAGGTAGACGCCCTATACAACATGGTGGGCGTTGTCACCATCAGTTCTAAGCCTAATGAACTTGCAAGAGTCATCGCTCTAAACGGTTTTGCTCAGGGGATAATCACGCATTTGATCCAAGAGATAGGAAGAGACCAGGATGTCAAAGTTTTGTATCCTTCAGCCAGCGAGTCCACCTGACCAACGCCAACGCTTCTGTGTACGGGTGGGTCCAGGAGTCAGTTAAAGCATATTCTCCACGTAGGGACGCTCAACTTGCTGAGCAAGATATCCTCACGGCGCTGGAAAGATTTGCAGAGCAATTCATCGCTAACCATCCATTGCCGTCTGGATTCAACGTCTATGAGACATCTAAACGTCTCGGGGAATGCTTTGTGTCCTGGTTGCCGCAGTATTCTCTAGTGAGAATCTCGAGTGTATAGGGCCCAGCCTTTACAAGAGGATTCATCCATCGAGCGATTTATCCTAAATCTGAAGGTAACGTCGAAGCGCCCGAAAGGAGAGATTTCATTTATATCGATGATGTGAATGAATTGCTCCTGAAAGCAGCAGAAATTCAAAGCGCCGATAGTAAAGTCTGAAATACATCGCCGACTTGGATATTCCGATCAAGCGGGGCACCTTTGTTGAGTTCCGGGGTGGTATGGTGAATATTTCACCGATTGGACAAGGCGCAAGTTCCGTGGAGATGCTCGAGTTTCAGCGGTATGATAAGGTTCATGGGGTCAGGAAGACGATGGCGGAGAAGTTGGAGGGGCAGTTTCCGGACTTGGGATTGCAGTACTCGATCGGTGGGCAGATTTGTTTCGATGCCTTTCCGGTTGGGTGGGACAAAACGTATTGTTTAAGGCACATCAAAGCCGAAAAAGAGAGGAGTGGGTTGGTTTATAACCAAATTCATTTCTTTGGGGATATGGTTCAGAAGGGGGGAAATGATTTTGAGATTTACAAGGACGAGAGGACGATTGGGCATACGGTAGTAAGCCCGGAGGATATGATGAGAGAGCTGAGGGAGTTGTTTGATTTGTAGATGAGGATTGATTGGAAAGGGAAGAAGATGAGCACAGGCGGTTTCGAGGACTTGAAAGGCGCAAAAGGGGAGATTTGCTCTTTTAGTTTTTAGTAAGAGGTGGAAAGTGATAGATTGCATACTGATATAGTCTATACGGAAGTTTGCCGTTGCATTAGTTGTCTACAGTTCCTTGAAGGTAAATGCCCGTTTCTCCATTAATATGCGCCATGTAACCATCATCAAGAAGAAAAACAACTGTTCCCCTTCACCTCATAGCATCGTTGTGCGAGCAACTTGGGAATACACCAACATACAAAGAGCTTGAAGCCGAACTATGCCATAACATTCTCCGGTTTAATCTTCATCATCATGTGGATCTCCAGTCTAACTACTCCCGCTAGTGCCCAGCAGATGTCTATCATATTTTTATAATGTAGTTTGTCGTAAGCTACCACCCAAAGAGAGGAAGAAAAGTACTACCTAGGTAGTTAGAAGTCGCCAGCAGTAGCTTAAACCATGCGTTCTAAGCGCCTTAGGAGGCCATCTGGTTCTGCGACTCCATGGCTGGCGATTGAGTCGGCGCGCTCCTGCGTGTCGGCGACAGAGTAGATGCGAAGTTCATCAGCGTTACCAGACGGGCGGAAATGAGCAACATCGCCATTGGAAAAGATTATGCGGACTCCGTCTGTGTAGAGAATCTGGGTGACCGAGGCAAATCCGAATTCTGCAGAAAATACGTTTTGGACTTCTTGGCGAATCTGATTAAGTTGTTCGGCGTGAGGCTCCTTGAGTTTGAGTATAGTGTGATCAGGATCACGAACTATGATGTGGTCAGTATGATAGCAGACCTCCTGCATACTAGCTTCAGGGGGTGAAAATCGCTCTATGATTTTCATGCTCGTTGCACGAGGGAAATTCCGAAGCAACGCAGCGCGGCTGAAACGGCGGGGCAGCGTATCGAAGAGTTCTGGCAGGGTGATCTTGCGGTTATACGCCGCGAATAGAGCGCAGAGCAGAGGAATGAATGCGTCACGGGTGGGAAGCTCGGTTAGCACGTTGCCGTTGCGTTCAATGTCACAGCTGGTAAGAAATCCGCCATTGGCTTCCCACCCACAGACGCGACGACGCCCTTTGGAGGTGGCGCGCTGCATACCAGCTATCACGTAGGGGCTGCCGATTTTCGTCTTAGGTTCGGTGACAGCGGCTAGAGGGCCACGATCTATGGCATCATTGCAGCTGATCGGGACGACGGCGGCACCGATATCCAGGAATTCAGCAACAATCATGCCCAAAAGGTCGCCGCTGAAAAAGCGGAGCTTGTCTCCTTCGGGAGCAAGAATCAGCGGACGATCGCTGTCGCCATCGGTAGAGATGATAGCGTCAAATGTCTGGCCGGTGCCGGTTTTGCGCCAAAGATTCTGGACTACGTTGAGCTGGGCCTGGTCGATGGCTTCGGTATCGATGGGCACGAAAGTGTCACTGCGGCCGGCAGGGGTGACTTCGGCGCCAAGCGCTTCGAAAATCTCGACTAGGAGATCACGGCCAACGGCGGAGTGCTGGTATGCGAGGAGCTTCATGCCCTGGAGCGTTTCGCCCTTGAAGAAATCCAGGTGTCGCTGGATATAGGCGGTTCTACCTTCGGCGGTCGCGGGCAGAAGGCCGGATTGCGCGTTGCGCAAGACGCCTTGCCTATCGAAGAGAGATTGGGCGTAGGGCTGTGAGAGGAGCTCTTCGCGCGTAAGTGCAACTTGGTCGTTGATGGGCTGTTCGTCCTTCTTCATGAGCTCCCCTTTGGACGTGTTGAGTTTGTAGCCATTGCGGTCGAAGGGGATGTGGCTACCCGTGACCATGATGCTGCCCTTGGCGTGCTTGAGGGCCCAGTACGCCAGCGCAGGCGTGGGGATCGCGCCGAGGTTGATGGGGCGCATGCCTGTATTCTTCAAGGCCTGCTCGACCGCTTGACAGAGGCCACCGCGGCCATTTTCGACGAGTTCGGTGGAGCTGGGGCGGAGGTCGTGCGCATAATAAAAGTCGTCGCCAGCTTGGATACCTCCTTCGGATTGCGGGAGGGATTGGAGATAGTGGATTTCGGCGACGACGTTGGTGTAGATTTCGAGCTGAGTCAAATGGACGACCTCGCCACGGCGACCACTGGTGCCGAATTTGAGAGGCTGCGGTTTGTAGGCCAGGTGAGAGCGAAGGGTATCCATGGCGGCAGCGGCAGAATCAATTCGAAGCTCTTGAGAGCGAACATATGAGGGAGAGCAATTGAACTTCCATCGTCAAAAGTATGTGCGGTGAGATCAAGCAGTCTGGCACGTGACATTGTTTGATGCCTGAAGAATCGGGCCTCCAATTTGAGGATAAGCTCTTGGCGAAAAACGATGCCAGAGAACAGTAAGAACAGCGCGAACAGTCGGAAGGGCAATTCGTCTGAATTGCTCGACGAACCTGATGCAATCGGGGGCGTCCTCTAAAGCGCACGCAGCCCACCTTGACCTTTGGCACGGCGGCCGAGCCTTGTTCTTCTAGCTCTCTGTTGTAGGACTGTGGATCGGCGGATTGCTCTTTGTAGGGAGAGACATTCTTCGTAACAACGATACTAGTATTGGATGCCTGGTCCGTCTCTGACTGCTCGGTTGCGATAGGGGCCATTTTGAATCCAAAATTTGAGGTAGGGTCAGACAGGTAGATCCGGACTTGACCATAAATATGAACTTTTTTCTGGGCATTACAGCGCCGTCAGTTATGAGAGCAGGGCTTCCATGGTGATCTGAAAGCTTTACTCTCTGTGGCTGCACATCCTGCTGCGAAATGAAGTCCATTGCAAGATCTGTCTGAGTTGTCCCAGATCCCAGCCAGATCACTACCTCGGCGGCTGTAGAATATATCTACTTCATGAGTTTGACTTGGTGATTGCGCTCAGCATAATTCTGCTGGTTGATGCAGATGCCATCGATCCAGGAAAATCGCCATCTCAATTTAGGATATTCTCGCATTTCGTGCAAAAGATGCCAGACGTTGTTGCGCACTATGAAGGGCATGCTGTTCATGGTGATTTCCTTGTCGGCAGGAGAATCTCCCCATAGATACGAGATATAGCCACATACGGTGATTGTTTTCTGAGAGATACGGGGTAAAGCCTGCCAGAGATATTTGACCCTTCATCGTGATTGATTGTAAGGAGTCGAATAGTTGATGCTTGATTGTCCAGCTCAGGGTGTTTGAAAGAATCCATAGCCAAAAGGTTGATATAAAGTGCTGAAAATCAGAATCGAGTGGCAGCATAGACATTAGAGTGTCGGACACGCTGAAAAGGGCGGAATAAGAACATTGGTCAAAGAGAAAGTGGGCAGATTCGTAAGGCTGATTGGCTGGTGGATTTCAGGTGCTGATGTGCAGCCTGCACCTGACTGCGGTAGGCCCAATAAGCGATTTTGATGGTGAGAGCTGTCTCATCGGTTTTCTAATCGCGACCGCAATGTTCTCTCATGCTCATTGGTGAACTTCTAAATGAGGGATTAAATCGTCGACTTCCATACTCGTTCACTTCGAACTTCAGTCCACACTGCAGCCTATTCCTCCATTCTCGAGTGCTTCGGGTTAAATAAGATTCACAACCCGCCCTTTGCTACCCGATCCATTCCAGCCAATAGACGGATAGGACCAACCAATTCCGATTCGTTCATACAAATCTCCTCCCATACGAACCGTCAACAAAAAGTGAGCCTCGGCATACCAACTATTATGACCTTTGAAGAGTAGGATCAGGCAGAGAGAATCATGCTTGATGGCATTGAACCGTTCTATGCTCACATTGAGGCCACCAACGAGTTTCTTGCTCTTAAGAATTTGCACATTCATGTACTTGGAGTCCATAGTATACCGATCTGAACTACTAACGTGGGCGTCGAAGTTCATGTAGATCGAGTCGAAGTTGAATTGGTTTGAAAAGTTCTTGTGCTTCTCATTTCTTCGTTCTGTTATAGGCTTGACGTTTAGTCCGAGTTTGTGCCACTGCAGGATCTCGTCGTAAACTTGGATTTGGAGCATATAGAAAGTATCTGCTCCAGAGACTATTCTCCGGATATTTTGAGTTTGGACTTTCGAAGAACAAAGAATTGACATTGCACATTCGCGGATCTTCAATCGTCTACTCTCAGCAAATGCAGAGGCAGATGCTGTCGTCATGTCTGGGGTTTCGATGTCCTCGAGAGTTGTCGGTATTGGTATGGTGTTAGTAAGGTTGGCGACCTGAACGGCAGGGTCTGACATGTGTGAGTCCAATGCCTGGGTGAATCGAATCAAGGAATTAGCGCTTGCCCAAGACCACGACGGAAACGCAAGTCGCTGTGAGTTCTCTTTCGGCTTAAGTGGTACCCAAAGCAATGAAAATGGGAATAGTTCAAGACAGATACCACAGACAATCCTCAGTGACACCGAATTTGGGAGCTGCCGTGGGAGTTGGAGGGACTCAGCAATGCCAGCAAAGGCTCGAAGTGCATCAGACTGATATGTTAGGTTTCTACTCGTATACGTTTCGACGAGAGAAGCCCACCTATTTATGGCGTCGGCCTTTTGTAGGCATTGTGGTATGTGTTCGTCGTTCTCTTCATTCCATATGCGCGCAGGACTCCATTCGTGCAAGCGGCAGCGGAACACGAAACCAGATTGTGTCCAATAGAGGCGTCGACGAGAAAGTTGTTCTTCTTGAAACGTCCAGCCACGAGTTCTGTAAACGTAGCCACGCCGGTCAGCCTCCTGGACGACCTTTCCACTAACTCTAAAGTCTGGGATGAACTCCACGTTCTTCAGACGTTCGACTTCTCGAAGTGCTCGATCGCTTCCAGAATCTGTATCATTTGAGCAGAACAGAGAAGAGGAGGCATCATCGGCAGCAAGTGCTATGATAGTAAGGGCGGATTGTCCGTAAATGGCGTCCATCTGATTGATTTGCGAGTGTTTATGCTCTTTGTCGTTACTGAGAATGCACAAAGAGTCTACCCATAGGTAGCGATTCTCATATATGTCGACTTCGCTGACAAGCTGAATTGCTTCTCGGATAACGCGAGAAATCGAGTGCCATATTTGGCGGAGTCCTCCTGGTTGCATCAAAGCGCTAGCATTCTCTTGGGTAAGGAGTATTTGCGTGGTTTCGCCCCAAACATAACTTAATGCAACGTATTTGGATCCCGTAGTTGAAGGAACGATGCACAATTGCTTCGTATCAATAAAGTAAACAGGGCAAGGACGTTCTCGTCCGGCGACTCCATGACAGGACTCAGTGTGGTATTTATCGCAGTGTGACAACTTTTCCTGAAGAATGCGAATCTTCTTGGATAAGTTAATGCTCAAGTCCGAATGAAATGGTCCACGTAAGGGTATTGCTCGTTGAGAAAGCAGGGCTGGCCGAAAGGCGTCATGGAGTATAATGGACGACGTATCTCCTGCCCGCACCACAACACTATAGTGACTGCTGAATTCCCTTCGTCCTTCAATGTCGTGGTTTAGGCGCCGAAGGTCTATTGTAGACTCTGGACTCAAAGTCATGCCGTATTTTGTGAAGTGCTCATGAACCAGGTAATAAAGAATGTGGCAGAGGTAACATGTTGACTTTCTCCGACGGATTATTGATAATGAGCCTAGCGCCCAACCAGTCAACGACTCCGAAGCTTTCGTATCGAGCGTCATTTCAATCTTCTCACATATAGTGCAAAACCCCTGAGCATTCAAAAGTGCTCGGCCATTTCTCTTATCAGCAGCAGTGCCTGTTGAAACATGTCTTTCGTTCCACTGCAGAGATTTTATCATAGTGTCAGGGTATCTCGAGGGATTTGAAGTGATGGCGATTATGTTGTGTCCAGAAATTTTAGCCCCAACGAAGATTAAGAAACGTAGAAGTGAACGGACATGGAAGGACTTGTGAATTTGTTGTGGTTGTCAAGACATTCCTCGAGGGCTGAATGAGGCTGAGTACGAAGGCCGCGGTCAAAAAGTATGGATAATCTGCGCTTTTGCACTTCTCACTCCCTGTAGGCCCTGAAGCCTCACTGTAACATTAGGGGAGCCGATGTGACGCTAAAAATTAGTGAGTTATACCCTGTAAAATGGCGTATTTTAGTGATGTGCTGGCAAAAGGAGGGGTAACCCTTCCTTATTGAGGCCTTTAGCACCCCCCACTTGCTTTCTTACCAAAACAAGCATCACGACCATAGAGAGTCTCTATGAAAACTCGATTAATGTAGACGATTTTGGCTCTAATAGCGATTCAGGGCCTGATTACGACCCTCCTGTAGGGAGTGAGTCTGAAGAAGAGGGGCTTGAATATGACCTTAATCTTCAAACACCTGCCGAATTAGGCCAGGGAGACAGAGCCTCTCGCCGTGGGCAAGCCCAGAACTCTCTTGGATCACGCATCACTGCCTTAGCTCTCTTCGACGCTCGATTTCCACACTAACAGATTACTGCTATTACAGGCATCGCTCGCTCCAGCCTTTACAAACTTCGGGCAAAAGCAGTATCACGAAAATGGGTAACAGGCACGTGTCAGTTTAGGGTATGACGCCTTGCCTATTGTGGTTTAGCGTGGAACAGCTCCTGAGATTGCCATCTCTCAACACCACTCCTTAGAATTAGTTCTTTAGTTATTCCAATATATTTAGTGATTCCTGCAACTTCCGATTGGCTTAATTGCACCAATATTCTCTGATCAGACAGCACGCTAGTCAAGGTTGAGCATATTAACGACAAGCCACGATCTGGAAGGCCAAAAACCAGTACCGCCACAGTACTATTTATTATAGATATGATGACTAGAAACTTGTTAACTAGGATGTGGAGTTGTTAACATATCGCCAATGAGGTCTTAAAGACTCCTGGACGACAGAAGGTGTCTGCTAGCACTGTGTATTATGTGCTTTGTGAGAATAGATATAGTGTGTATAAGAGGACAGTGAAGCCTGGTTTAACTAAGGACCAAAAGAAAGCTAGGCTAGCTTGGTGTCTTGAGAGAGAGCACTAGACTCTAGAGGACTGGAAGAATGTGATCTTCTTAGATAAGACGTCTATACAACTAGGAGGAGTAAGAGGAAGGAGGAGGGTGTGGAGGAAAAAGGACAAGACCTTTCACCCTTACTGTGTTATACGTCGGTGGAAGGGCTTCTCTAAGTTTATGTGGTGGAGCTGCTTTTCCTGGGATAAAAAGGGCACTTATTATATATAGGGTGAGGAGACAAAGGCAGAGAAGGCGGCGTGCAAGAAGGATTTAGAGAAAAGGAACGCGGAGAGATATAAGAAGGATAAGGAGGAGTGGGAAATGGCTCAATTGATCTACAGGCTTCACGCTATACGTGCTCACTCTAGTGTTAGGGCTTAGTTTAAGTATACGGAAGAAACTGGCGCATATATACTAAATCCAGGAAGAGGTGGTGGTAACTAGTATCACTATCAAAAGAAGATTCTTGAACCTCTCTTCTTACTATTCGCAAAGGAGTGTTAAAAGGATAGGCCAAACATCTTAGTTTAAGAAGATAAGGCCCCTGCTCATACTTTATATTATTAACAGGAAGTGTTTGATATATAGGAAGTAATAAGGCTTCTTTGGCCAGGTAACTCACCCGATCTGAATGCGATAAAGCCTACTTGGTTCTAGATGAAGAGAGAAACAACAAAGCATAGGCCAGTAACAAGTAAGAAGAAGTTACAAGAGATGTGGGTAAAGTGTTGGCAGGATTTATTACAGGAAAAAATTCAGGCTTGGATTGAGAGGATCTATAAGCATGTGGCCGAAATTATAGCTTGTGAAGGGGATAATTTATATCGAGAGGGTCGACGGAAGGGAGAATCAAAGAAGAGAATACACTAAAGTAGAATATATGTCTTGTGAGGGTTATATTAAATAATATATCCTCATTCCTGGCCTAATTTGGTAGTTATATCTTAGGGTTGAAAAATCTAGCCAATTAGAAGGCCCTACTAGGAGCTGAAATAGCTTCAGGGGACCCTAGAAGTGGCTACAGGCACCTTAGCAGAGGCTTGCAGGGCTTATAAGCTCGTGCCACTCAAATTTAGCGTGTGCGCACTGCATTTTCAGGTAAAAGTGCGCGAAGGTGCGCTATATTATCCATAGTTCTGACCGCGGCCTCCGTACCAAGCCACAGTTCGAGAAAACAGGCCTGGAATGACTTCTTCAGGGCTGTGCAGAAAATAGCGTTCAAGAAACGTCATGAAGCATGATGAAAGTAAGTGGCTGGAAGACGAGTGTTAAGCCCAATTAATAAGCGAACTGCTCATGGGTATTAGATGCTCTGTGTGCTGAACACTCCACACTAGCAATCAAGGGCAAGGTTTCGATGTGTCTTAATGTGGAAGAGAGTTGTTGAGAACTCATATTTCGCTCACTGAAACGCATGTTTACGAAGAACATAACGCTGACTTTTCGAGCAGCTTCTCCAATATGTTAAAAGATTATCGTGTACCGCAAGTGGCTGAAGAAAATTTTGGTTCAAGCCACCACTAAAAGCGGGATGGATCATTCTGAGAGATGCAATGAGTGAAGTTCTGCTGATCTTCCTTGCTTCGAAAAATTCGTATCGACTCTAGATGATTCAAATATCCACCTCTCGGACCTTGAAATGGAACATTTTGTTCGAGGCTTCGGAATTCTTGTCGAGTATTTTGTTGGCAGTCTCAGGACCTGCAGCAGGTACTCTATATTCGAATTTCTTCCCAGCAGCAGGTGTCCTTCCATCGGGGAGCGCATATGGGAATGGCAAGTACTCTGGCATCAATTCCAACTGTACAAGCACTGATGCTTGATCCCAAGCAATGTGTTCGTGGTACAGCCTGTCTCCTCGTATATTGACCACAGAGGTGAAAGGAACTCGAACGTGTTTGCCAGTGGGAGGAATTCCTGGAAGTCTGGGATCGTCAGCAACAGACAATTGCAAGAAAAGATGTCAGAACTCACATCCAGTCGATAGTCTGAGTATGCGTGAAGCTAAAGACAAACTCGTCCACGACGCGGTCGATTCCGACGGTACGACTAATCAATTCCAAATCAGTGTCCTCAGGATTGTTGAAGATAAAGTGATGTCGGTAGAAACTAGTCAAACGTTCGCGTCCAATTCCTCCTGTCATCTAGGGAAATTGTTAGCTCGGAACGATTACTTGGGCTGGTGATGCTTGCTGTTGGAATGTGGTTGACATATGGTTCTGTTACCATAGTCTCCATTGTCTTTGCAACGGATCTGTCTCCAAATTCAAAGGCCGTGTGCTCGTCCCAGATTGCTTCTAAATCGAAAAATGGTCCTCCTAAATGCTTCTTCAGAAATGCGAGATTTCTGGTATGTGATATCGAGTCTGAAGCAGCATGAAAGCCGCCATGGCCGGGACATGCAAAGATTGGAGACTGTGTCTTTGCATATGCATGTATAGTATTCTTTTCTACGGCTTTGGGCTCGTTGCTTCGAGTACCTGCGAGGTGCTGTAGGCATGGTATCGTGCTTTGGACTAATGTTGGACCTGATGAATAGCTTCCGTACGCCACTGCTGCGATGATCTTGGAATTTGACGACAAAACTGGCGCGATCGTATTCCAGCATATCGGCTCATACACTGCAGAACGTTCTATGTTAGCTGAAGCTCTAATTGAAAGTCAATTGGGATCTGAACTCACCTACTATGGCGATTGCATCGCCATCAGCTGTATCGCATTTCTCCAAAGCCTGTAACGCCTGCGCAAGCGCACTGCCAGCATTCCCATCGCCTAGTGCGCTGCTCGGTATTTCTACCGTCGCAAAGCCTTCTTCTGCCCATTTCTGCAGTGGTGGCAGAAGATCCGGTGTGATGTGTTGATGTCGTGAAGTTTCCGGGACGACGACCACTAGACCAGGGCCGTGACCTCGCCTTGAAAGAGGAGGCTGAAGAAGCAAACCTCCTTCAAGCTCAACAAGCTCTGCACATGGCAGCACAATCTTTTCTCCGAAAACTTCACCCATTATTGCCGTGATTGAGCGAGTTCAATGTTGTTGTTAGGCACAATGCCAAATGCTAAGTTTAGCATTCCATCCATTTACCCCACTTTGTCGTCCTGGCTCGTCGGTAGTTTAGGTCGACAACAACTGGAGCTATAGCTGGGGGAAAACCACTCTATGTTTACTTTATTTTCGGCATTGTTTTCATATGTTTATATTTCTTGAAGTTCTGATCTCATACTTAATGAGCAGTTTGAAGTGATTTCAATCGCCTTCTAGTCAGAATGTAATCATCTCAAATCTCAAGATATATGCCATTTCTACAAGCTCTTGTTCGATTTCTATTCTAGGTGTTTGCGTACACCTATCATTCTTCCACTTCAACAAGTCGCTATCCTCCTATGAGCCTCCACACACCCGTCCTCCGAACTCTCAGTTCACTTCTACTTTGAGTCGCGTTTTGACATTCTTCGGCATGAATGTCACTCCGAATTTAGAGAGTGGGCCGTATTCGCAATGAGCGTCGAGCTGAAACCCTTTTCTATCACGATAAGTATTGTAGTATCCAGCATGTTCTTTGCAATTTCCTACATCCTTTACTCGTGGGGGTTGAATATACGACCATAGGCTCAAATAGGACTATGTCATTATCTCCACTCACTGAATTCATTGAAACAAGCATTTCAGAAAAAGAATACAGAACATGAATTACTGTGGCGCATTTTCAGATTTCCTCACCAGCGGCCAGTTCCAGTGTCAAACATTAATTCAGATATAGCTTCTGCTACCCAGTCACTTCCCGTACGTTCTTCCGTAGCTTTAGTCCAACCTTCTCACGCCCCGGGAGCCTCCACAAAGTTTCAATTCGGCTGACAATTATAAGTAGAGACATCACTCTCAAACTACCCCATAATCAACAATTTCCAACAAAGTCTTCGTCCCTGAACACAACATACCTTCTCCAACTTCCCAAGTGCCATATGAATCGTCCTAAGTCTACAACACACATGCGTCTCCCCCAAATCACATGGAGCCGGCTGGCTTACACCTATCATAAACCCGTGATCAACAAGCACACACAATCTCCAGCCTCTTCATCAAAGCCACAAATTTTCAACGAAAAGAGAAAAATGAACAATGGAAAGACATACACTCCGTCTCCGACCATGGCACATCTTCTACACAGCCATTTACCGGGTCTAGTCCTTCTAGACATTGAATTTCGGAGCCGGGGCCGAGATTGTAGGAAGTTATGCAGCACTTGGAGTATGGACGTATTTCTGCACATTTTGCTACTTCGGGTGTGCGAGGTTGGAGGGCGATGGGTGTTGCGAGCGTTGCGAGGAGGAGGAGGAGTACAAGTGGATAGTGCATTTTGATAATTTCCTTTTCAAATGATGATGCGGAATGGAAAATTTGACGGTTGGAGGTGAAGAACGAGGAAAGAAAAGATGGGCTTAAGAAGATATACACACTTTCTTATCGTCGTACCTCAACGCCCATGCAGAAATTCGTTGTCCAGCTTGCACATCTGGAGTACTGTATCACTGTAATACCTTAGAACGGGAGCAAGCTTGTAAAATTTTGAGAGAATTGGCTGTGGGAGCGAATCTATTCCATGCGGTATCTCAACGTCGATTGAGTAATCAAATTTCACACTCCCTCAGATCGGACACCTCTTGGTCGACATCTGTTGAAGCGGGAAGTCTAGGTCCTGCCAAACAAAACAATTCATTGAGATCATATTGAAATAATTGGCTTCAATCTTGTTGAAGTGACGGGAAGGAGAGGGCTAAAACAGGGGTTAGGAGCAGAAACGGGAAGGTGCAGTAGCAAGGTAGCTTCCCCATAGACCGCGTAACATTCCAACGACCTTCTAACTCTCATCTTCTTCGAGTCTCAGTCTCTTTCCCATCCCCCCCCAAAAGCACGCAAGTATCACTTGTGGTGATTGCTTGGATGCTTAAGCGAGAGTAGGACTCCCAGGGGTATTGATTTTCGCTTCTGTCATTACTTGATGCAATAGAACGAAAGAAGTGACAGCTACTACTGTCGCATGATCTTAGGTGTATGAATTCTATTAAAATATTTTAGAGAAGGTATCTATAAAGTCCTTCAACAGCAAACCCCAACTCCATAATACAAGTTCTTAGACGTGCTCAAATCGTACAATACTATTCTGACCCGTACTAGCCCCCTCGTCACCCTCCCTATCAAGCACCGAACTATTCGTCCCATCCGTGACGGTAACACTGACCGTCTTCAATATCGCCTCGTCCGCTTTACCAGCCCCAAGCACACTCCTCTGTGAGTCTCCTTCATCACTATTACTCATACTCCCTTTCTTCTTGTCCTTCCCATTGCCTGCCCAGGACACTGTCGTGACAGTCCCCGTGCCATTGTTCCCCAGCTCGTTCTCATTACTCCTCAATTCGAAAGCTTCGACATCACGGCCACGAAGACGGGACTTGTGCGTACCGGTACCATACATGCCTGATTTCGTGCCTGTACGTGTAGGACCGGAGAAAGTCTGGGAAATGGATGACATGAAACCTGGGGCTATTTGGCGGAGGAGAGGACGTATTGTTGGCGCAGAGGCACAGAAGAGACCGGTTGAGACTTCGACGGAACTCCACGTTGTGACATCGTAACTATTCCCTACAGTGACACATTCATTAGTTTGGGTTTTCTTGAAGGCTTGAAAGGAAACAATAGGTGTGAAGGAAAGAAGGAGACGTACATGATAGGTCTGGATCTGTAGCAAGATGCGCGACACGAGCCAAGCGAGTGATGGCAGCTATGATGACAAGGACTCCCAGCGAGACAATGCATATGAGGGAAATCTTTTGGCGGCGAGCCATCTGTAGCGGCACTGTAGAATATATATTAACAAAGATTTCTTTCGGCCGTAGTGAGCTACTTTAAACACAAGGTGAGGACTTACAGAATCTTGGGATGACAAACGCCATCAACATAATATCAGCGACGATATTGCACGCAGCCGAGGCATACACAATTGGATTCTGCAGTCCGCAATTCGGACTGACAATGGTCCACGCATCGCTAACAGGATGGCATCGAAAGACGACAGCAAATTGTACAGGCAGAAATGTTAGGACCACAAATGCAATCAGACCATAAACCGAGAGTTTGCTGGTGCGGTCGTTGAAAATACGGAGGTAAAAGAGGCAGATTCCGACTTTCGTGACGGCCAATACGAATTGATATATCAGTTGAGAGGCAAAAGCAAGCTTGAGGATTGAGATGATATCATCCACACTCGAGAAGATCGAGTGGTGGCCAACTCCAAACCTGGTCAAAAGGCAATTCCCTGCTGCCAACCCAATACTGAAGATCTAGAAGTGAGAATAATCAGCAACAGCAAAATCAAGCGGAACAATGTTACGTACGAATGCAATGGCTATAAAAGTGTCATCCAACCCCCAATTTCTGGTTATAATGGCTCTTGTATACAGACGCGCAACCACAAATATCGAGCCCAAGAACGTTGGCACGATGGTGCCAGCAATTACTTGAGGTACGCGAGATTCCGCTGCCAGCGCTTGATTCTGTTATTGTTGTTAGCGTCATTCAAGAATAAACAGGAAGAGAAAAGAGCCACATGTGGAGCCATCTCAGAACCTCAGAGAATGCCAGAAGAAGCTGAGGGAATTCGGACCCTTCGAAGAGGTCGCATGGCAGTGTGAGCGATTCTTGAATGCTTGGCAGAAGAAGAGTATCCTCCGTAGATAAGTTCGTCGGAATGACGATTGAAACACAGGGACTGAACATACCGTCGACATTAGGAAACCTGAAAACTCTACGTAGCATTGAGACTCATGGCACAGGACACCGAAAGAAACCAGACGGACAGGCCAGGTAAGATATCATAGATTCATGACATTTAGGTTATGTCTTGATGCCGTTCCTGTATCGGAATCATTCCCTAGCGTTCGAGTATTATGTAGACTTCTCCCTAGTCCAGACGGGAACCAGAGGCTCGGGTCGCATTGTGGTCCTGATGCGCTCGTCTTGACAGGGTGTTTCGATTGTTTCTGGATTAATGCATGGAAGGAATTGTCAACTTCCAATACGCTGAGCGATGCTCGAAGACGACCAGGCCGTGTCTTTGATGACTCGTTTTGTTCCGAGCTGATAGGAAACAATTGCGTGGCCAGTCGACCAATAATCCGGGGGCTGCCACATTGGCGTTGGCAAAAAACGAGGAGCGGGTTTTCTGGAGAGGATTTGGAAGTGCACATACCTCCCATCGCAGAGACATTGCTAGAAACTCCTCGCCAAGACAAAGATAATTTACCTCAAAAGTCACTGAGATGGATACGGCAACAGGGAACAGCTGAGGCCAAGGATTCTCGCATACCGGAAAAGTATCTCCACAGTTCGAAAACAGTTCTTGGAGAAGGGTTCCCCGCGTTACCTTCCATGCATGGAAATCTCAAGGATCTGAACTACTCGTGGGTCCCATGTGGCGATTCCTAGCGCCATTGAGGACGGACATTTAGCGACAGCTAACGCCAATCACCCACCAGAAGACTGTTTCTCCTGAAAATAGTTTGGTCTCACGATTCATGTCAACGACTGGTTTTCCTGACTAGATTCCGAGCGGGAGCCAGCGAGTGGCTGATTTTCTAAACGGAGAATTTGCACACTTTCTGTCCTCAACTCCTGAAGACACTGGGCGGGATCTACGGGTACTGGCCACCCACAGAAATTGAACTGATAGCTTTTCACAGCTTCAAAGATGAATCTGCAGCCTACTTAAAATATTTGAAGAAATAATATCGCATCGAGTATATGAATTGATTGACTGGAATGAAATCTTTGGGCTTGTCTATTCTTTGATTTACGTGATTTTCGAGTGAGATTGCAGTGACATAACCGTCCACTTTTTGGTCAAAGCCTCTTTCGCGGCATGTCATCCAAGAACCGCATATTAGGTGGGCAATGACTCAGATACAGAAAGCCGTAATATAAGCTGATTTTATATCGAGATGAGAGGGAACGGCACATTTCAGCTTCCGTCCCCCTTGGCTTCTGCCGACGTCTGTCTGTCAAGACCATGCCACCAGAGACTATCCAGAAGGATGCGAAATTTAGGCCTTGCGAAGAGGCTGCATAGCGGTGTGAGTGATTCTTGAACACTTTGCGCTATTGAAATCCTACTCTCAAGCGCTTAGAATTCTGACCCTCGCAAAGCCTATTTGATGGTTCTGGAGCTCGAGCCGTCACCATGTCACTATCCCCTCGTGGAAAATTAAATCCTCACTTCCAGGACCAGTCTTCTGAGTTGCGTAAAGCTTGGCTCTCCGATTGACCAAATCAATTTCCGCTCCAGTCAGAAATGCCCCGCTTCTCTTCTGGTATGAAGGCATTCTGGCCTGCTCCTTCCTCTTCAATGTCTCTCAACCAGGTAACCATATGCACCACTGCACTATCCCACGGTCCTTCTCGGTAGGGACTCGACGACAGAAGTTTTATAGCCTCATTGCGGATGGTTCTATCCCGACATTTGCTCCCAACAAGATATAAAGCCGGAAGTAGGGCGACCTCGAACTGATAAAGAGCGCTATTTTGTGAAGATTTGACGAGCTCGGGATATATTATTTTGGCCCCTTGGACGATGTCCCGAAATTCCAGGGGGAAGGTATCATATGCAGTTTCGGTAGTGAAAGCGATACCCGCAAGGTCGAGGACCGACGTTTGGCATGTTACTTCGATGGATTAGCACTGATATTTTCGGTGAAGGAGGCCATCAGGCAGAGCTGGGTGAAAGATGTTCTCAGACAATCAGGACAGAAATTCGGAAGGGAGATGAAAGGGAAACATGGTCCTTACTGCACAATAATGTTGCGGCTATAAAGGAGGTTCGGTCCGCAAGGAGATAAGTTTTTAGCTCTCGGCTAGCATGTTGCCAGCGATTCTAAGAAGAAAAGTGATCAGTCGGCCAGGTGATTTTGATGAATGACATTTCAAACAAGCCACACGAAGGATGAAGAAGAATCGACAGTGACATAATGTCTGGGTATACACAGCAATTCTCTGGAGAGGAGATAATTCCATGATGTGATGACATACCATGTCTTCCATGTATTCTTGGCACTCGGCTTGCAGAGCTGAGGTGGGGTCCTTTAGCAATTAGGAACATCTGCTTACGGAATTTCGCCATGAGTGAAATCTGCGGTTTCTTCCCAGCCAAGTTCTTCTTTTCTCCCAGCCAGCTCTGCAGCTTTTCCTATCGATTGAGCTTTGTTCTTGAAGTGAAGATTGCGTCTGTTGAGCAGTTGAAAGAACTCTACGGCTTCTGACATTTCCAGGAACTTGGTAGGCATGTTCCGAATCGCGGCGTTAAGACTTTCCACCGCTTTCTCGTGTACGTCCAGTGGTCGCTGATCTAGGAAGTTCAAAAGGTGGAGGTCAAGACTGCCACAAGCATACAGCAGTTCATCCTCAAAAGGCCTAGAGGAGGACTGCGAAACTCGTCCCGCCTTGGTATTGTAATCAATACTTCGAGTAGCTAAAAGAACGAGAGCTTTGTTCGCTAGAGTGCAAGCGGACAATTGGGCGCCCTGCAAAGTTTCGATACAGAATGCCAGCACAGTGGCTAGTAGAAGGGTCTTCGTATCGTGATCGCCGATTTCTGTGGCTTGACGCATTCCTTGCAATGCCTTCCGATACTCTTAGAGACCATACTCGTATTCTCGTCTAAGCTGAACATCTTTTATTCCACCCTCTTCAGGCAGGAGGAAATTTCTGGTTTCTTTTGATACTTTGCTGAAAGCACCGAGGGCTACAATAGCATGGTGTACAAAAGGAATTGATTCACTGGCTTGAGGTATCAGATTTGACCACAGTGACTTGGATCTCTGGTAAGGCCCGGCAATGTGAGTTGCAGCTTCCTCGCAAAAGAAACGAAAATACCGCAGGTCTTGCTCAGATCTGAATCTAGCAGCAGATATTCGAAGAACCGAAAAACTGGTGCTCGATGAAAAGTCGGGTGCTAAAGGTGTGAGGGGAGCTAAAAATCGAGGCTGAGAAGTTGGTTGCCGTATAGAAGGATATCCAGAGCATTCAAATCCAAATTTGGTGCAGCGGAGGCAAGCAGGCTTCGTTTCTGGATAGTGTCAGAGATTACCGTACGAAAAAGACTAACCCATGACGTGTTTTTGGAGCATCCGGAATTCTAGCTTGGGTGAAAGGCAGGTGCAGAAAGCTCGAACGAATAGTGATCTTCCGATTAGACCTAGACTTACCATCACATTTAACGTGCCGTATTCTTCAATAGTCAGCAAAAGGGTTCCCACAGATCCGGAGGAATGGTTACGTACTTGCATGTAGAACATCCTGTTCTAACCTTTGGCATGCCAATCCGACGAGGTTTTGACTGGTTCGGTGACTCTTTACTCTGATTACCACGAACTGCTAGTGATGTGATGCGGCCGCCATCTCCATCACCCTGATTACCTGATTTCGCATGTCTTAATACATTGTTTCCCCTCTACATGATAGGTCAATAGAATGGCCTCGATACCCTAGCTCTTCCGCGAGCCATAGAACAAGAACACCAGCAACTCAGCTTCCTGAGAAAAACGTGGCTTGCAGCCGGGTAACACTAATTTGTTATCCGGCCAGTATGGATCGGAACTAGGACAACCTGCGAATGTGATGATCTCAGCAGACTCAAATGTTGATGATTGTGTTCCTCGCTTTTCCCCTGTGGGACTCAAGTCATTGTTGAGAAGAAGGTAGTGACTGTATATTATGGTGAAAGCTGCACTGGAAAGTTTTGAACCGTGTATAAATGACAGAGGTGAACGAAGGAAAAGCTTGAACCCTTTGAACGTGGAGAAGGATCTAGATGTCCGGGGTTTTGGGGGCCAAAATCCCCTGACTGGCATTGTCACGTCCATACCTTGTAATTGTCCCATGGCAGCGGGGCCAACTGGGCCGACACCTGTCAAAAATTGGCGCGTAACGGGCGAATCAAGGACTTTGTAGGCTCAACTGCGAGGAATCCGTTCACTTGAGTCAGGCCCGGTCGGTCGAACATGGCATATGCATTTTCTCCACTCCCACGTTGCTGAATGTTGAGGGTGGGTTGCCCGACGATGGGGTTGAGCTGAGATGGGATGTGGAGTGCCAAGAATAGATAGAATTTGGTGGCTTAGCCGCTAGCGTGTGTAGTAAGCGCCGGCTATTTGGATAGCCGCCAAAGCCGCCTTATATTCTCACCTCAGAAGCCGTCGTCAGAAAGCTTGTTGTTCTTTTAGAACAGAGCCTCAACATTCACACCACTCACGGTCCGCCGCTATTCCCGACCGTCATCGCTATCGTTCTAACGTCAGCACCGTTCTTCCAACCTGCGATGTTTTCAGAGTGACAGAGTGACTCTGCCAGAGTCGACCATTCCCAACCCAAACCTTTGGAATGTATTTCCAGCTCAACCAGTTAGAATGGTCCCTATTAATGTGTGCCTCATTCAGAGAGGACTGCTTAGTGAAGCAATGAAAATAGCGCCGAGCAAGTATAAAGACTGCTTCATATCTCTTCAAAATACGATATCCCCATTCTCGCTGCAGTTTAAACATACTACATTTCTCCCAGTCTTTCTTCTACTATCCACTCATTCTCCAAGTCTTTTACACCACTTCCACAATGCGTTCCTCACTTGCCTCGGTGTCCCTAATTGGGCTTTCGTACTACTCAACCATCATCTCAGCAGCACCCTTCTCCTTCAACGGCAACCCCCTCCAAAACAACTTCCCCAACCCAAACCCCACCCAACTCCTCGCAATCGAAACCCAAGCCCATGGCTCTCTCCCCATCGCCCCCGCCTCGACCGCACCAGCAGCACCCCTCCACGCCGACACAATAACCAGCCTCCAACTAGTCGCCTTCAACGAGCTGTTCGAAGTAGCCTTCTTCACATCCCTAATCCAAAACATCACAAACAACGTTCCCGGCTACGAAATCCAGGATGGGGCGAAAAAGAAATTCCTTTTGGCTAACTTAATGGCAATCCAAGCCCAAGAAGAACTCCACGCCCTAAACGCAAACATGGGCCTGCAAGGAAACCACGCCGATCCCATTCAGCCCTGCCAGTATACTTTCCCGGTCGATAACCTATCCGACGCCATCGGCCTCGCCTCAAAATTCACAGACGTCGTCCTCGGCACCCTCCAAGACGTCCAACAAGGCGCCGCAGTGGCAGGAGATACCGGCCTCGTCCCCGCAATCGGCTCTGTAATCGGGCAGGAGGGTGAACAGAACGGATTTTTCCGCCTGTTTAACAAGAAGATTCCCTCTGCGTTGCCGTTCCTAACACGTAGCACGAGGGATTTTGCTTTCAGCGCTTTGAATCAGAATTTCGTCGTTCCAAATTCCTGCCCAAACATCAACATCATCAAACTAAAAATCTTCCAACCACTTGCCGTCGACGCCTCAAGCGTAATGGCGAACCCCACCGCACAATCAAAGGTTTCCTTCAGTTTTTCTCTTCCACAAGGAGGGCCGAAGGCGGAATGGAAGAGTGATTATTCGGGTTTGGAGATTGTGTATATCAATCAGCAGAATGCGCCTATTACTGCGAAGTTGGAATCGGTGGCTATTAAGGGCAATATGGTTACTTTTGAGGCGCTGTTTCCTTTTAATGCTGCGACGTTTGGAAATGGGTTGACGATTGCGGCGTTGGTTACTGCTGGAGCGCCGATTGCGAATGCGGACCAGGTCGCGGCTGCTGCGGTTGCGGGGCCAGGGTTGATTGAGATTAATTGAGATTTGACTCTAGATGATGGAATTTCCGGTGTTGATGGTATGAGTTTGGTGATTGATGGATAGGATCGAATGTTCTTGTAATTGGTCTGCGTGCATAGTCTATCTTTAATAGCGGGTTTTTATTATAACAGAAAAGTATCCCTTATTGCTAATAAGCCAAAAATCCCAATACTGATTGCCTCCGTTGACTTAAGACCACACTCGTAAATTCTGATACTTGCTGCATGAAACACCGGGAGAGTGGTTCTGTCAGAGCGAGAACATCTCCTCCTATGCTTGTCCCTAGAGACAGGATCTTCAATAACGGATAAAACAGATGCAGATTGTTTGCTATTTGAACACGAAGACATCATTTTTGAAGGTGAAAAGGCAGCAGTTGCTTGGACAAAACATCAATCAAGATCTTGCGAGGCATAATAAATTGTAATCGAAACACCCTTTGATAAAGATGAAGAATGTATTGAGAACGAAGAAGTCCTAAGAAATATACACTACATTCTCCACGTCTATCGATCAATAACACTTCATGACAATCCCAATCTAGCAATGCAGCACCGATCTCATCTCACGCTCATCATGTCTCATCCACTCATCATATCTACTCATCCGTAACCGCTGCGAACTTATCAGTCATCGCCTGGACCAAATCCTCATACTACATTTGATTAGCACTGCTCTAAATCTGAGATCATGTCACATACCTTCTTGCAAATAACATCCTCTCCTTCACTTGGAACCTCAAATTTCATGCTTCGGAGTTGCGATTGAAGCTCACCAGTAGCTTCTCGAACCTTGTTCCAGCTTTGACCTTGAGCAATAGCTTTTTGTGCCTCGTCATGGAAACCCATCATAGCCTTCATCATCCATTCGGTCTTCCAAATGGGACAGAACTGATCGTAATCACTGTAACCGTTTTGTTGCAAGAAATCCTCCTTGATCAAAGCTGCGACATCAAGAGTAATCTTGTCAGGATCGGAAAGAGCAGACTTTCCGACCAATTGGACGACTTGGTCCAATTCTTCGGAATCAGACAAAAGTTGCTTGATACGATCCCGAAGACGAGGGAAATCTGGATGGTCCTTTTCGTAGTATTTGTCGAGAACGTTGGTGTACTTGCTGTAACTGACAGAGGTATTGATGGATGGGAAATGTTTTCTCTGGGCAAGCTTCTTGTCGAGACCCCAGAAAACCTGTACAATACCAAGGGTACTAGCGGTAACAGGATCGGAGAAATCACCACCAGGAGGACTGACAGCGCCGACAATACTAACACTACCCTCACGATCTGGGCTACCCAACGCTGAGACCTTTCCAGCACGTTCGTAAAAACTGGCCAATTTAGCTCCCAGGTAGGCAGGGAAACCTTGATCAGCAGGCATTTCACCCAAACGACCAGAAATTTCACGAAGAGCTTCGGCCCATCGAGAAGTAGAATCAGCCATCATAGCTACATCCTTTCCTTGGTCACGGAAATACTCGGCCACGGTGATACCAGTGTAAATGGAGGCTTCACGGGCAGCCACAGGCATATTTGAAGTGTTGGCAATCAAAGTTGTACGCTTCATGATGGGTTCCTTGCGCCCGTCGACATCAATGGAAAGCTCTGGAAAATCCATCAAGACTTCAGCCATCTCATTTCCACGTTCTCCGCATCCAACATAGACGATAATATCACTGTTTGAGAACTTGGAGACAGACTGACTAATGACAGTCTTTCCGCAACCGAAAGCGCCTGGGATAGCAACAGTTCCACCCTGAACACTGGGGAAGAGAGCATCCAAGACTCGCTGGCCAACAACGAATGGCTTATCTGCTGCCAGTTTCTCGGTCGTTGGACGTGCGACACGTACAGGCCAAGTGTGCATCATGCTATACTCGGTCTTCTTTCCATCGAACTCGACTTCCAGGATCTTCTCGTCAACTTTGTAGCTACCCTTCTCTGCAATGCGGGTGATAGTTCCTTTCGCTCGTGGTGGGAGGAGAATCTTGTGGTCGTCGAGAAGGGAGTTTTCGTAGACAGTTCCCCAGATATCTCCACCAGTGATGTGATCACCAACCTTCATTAATGGCTTGAAGTCCCAATCCTTCTCTCTGTTCAATGCAGGCGCAGCAATACCACGAGGAATGTAAATACTGTTCGAAACTTCGGCGATAGACTTCAGAGGACGTTGAATACCATCGTAAATTGTTTCCATCAATCCTGGACCTAGCTCGACTGAAAGAGGCTTTCCGGTTCGAAGGACGGGGTCACCAACAGTTACACCAGCTACATTTCGTCAGCAACCCTCCCGCAAAAGCAATTATATTTCGTACCCGTCTCCTCGTAAACTTGAATGGTGGCTCTGTCTGCTTCGATTCGAATGACTTCTCCGACAAGGTTATCATGTCCGACTCGTACCTGGGTGAAATATGAGCGTCTTTCAGGTTATCTGCCATATCTTTCAAGCTCACCAATTCGTACATAGCTACACCGATCATGTTCTCTGCCACCACGACGGGTCTGCCAGACGTCAGTATCACCCTAGATCGCTAGCTATTATGCATTCGTACCCGGAGACAGAGTAAATCGAGCCTGCACAGCTATCATTAGCTCAGAATTAACGGTGAGATGCGAGTGCTCAGCATACCATATTGCTCCTCGCCATCTGCATCTTTAGCAACCTCCTTCTTTGGAGGCATATTGGCGGCTTCTACTATGAGCTCGAACTGCTGAGGTCTTGCTGGGGTGGCTGGAGGTGATGATAACGGCGATAGTGGAAGGGCAGGCAGCTCTGGGAGCTCTTCAGAGAAGTTGCTGCTGCGAGATCCACGAGAAAGCTGGTCGATGTTCTGGCTGCGTACGAGATCGTAAAAAGATGGGCGAGCTTTCAGTCGAGGTCGAAAGCCAACGTTCATCAACCTGGAGACAGAGTCTAGCAATGGAGGTAGCTCACAACGGTCAAGGATAGCTTGGACCTGAGGTTGGACGAGTCTTGATATGATAGGTGCGGGATCTTGGTGAGCTTTAGCGAGAGGAAAAGGAAAGCACGATTAGGCTTCCCCCACCACGGCCTAAGACGGACGAACCTTACATTACCACAAATATTTACAGGACAATCAAAACACATGTAAATTAAACCACGCTCGAGATCTCTATTGCATCGCATGTGAAGTGCATATCATGCAGCAGACGATGCATGCTTTTGTCATCGGCCATCACATGGGGGCTTCTCGGCTGAGGTCGATACCTGGAGATGCCTCAGTGGCCACTGGAAACAAAGTCAAATGGCGAACTTAGCACGCATGTCCGCTATTCGCTGGTGCTGACCCACCGCCCCCCGGGTCCTGATAGCTCCTCTACGGTAACACCTCTTGACTATCAGTGACGATTCACGATGCCGCACCTCTTCAGCGCCGTGACCTGAGAATGACCATCGACCCAACAGATCTGGACGTGATCGTGTTCGACATTCACGCCCCGTCAGACTAGATCCCTTAAGCGCTCGAACCGACCCTCCCTTCCAGGCTGCTTCCAGATAACAACCACATACCTGCACCGATTTCCCAGCGAACACCTACGACGACTCTTCAAAATAGGTCTCTGGATATTTGACGTTCCAGAAGCCTCCTCCGGCAGAATAATACCAGCGGCACTCCCGCCAAAGTCGTCCTGGCAGACGATCGCTCCCAGTTTTCTATATCATCCCCATCCACTTCCGACGCCCCATCCACCTCGACAAACCCCTCACTACCTTCCAGCACTACCCTCTCAGCACAAGAACAAATAAATTTACAAAGCCAACAAATCGAACAGCGAAACAATACACCTCTAGTTCCCTCAATAGTTCCCCAAAACTCCGCTCCAAGCCAGCCCTCTGCGTCAACTACGATCCTCGGTCGCAGACGTCGAAGTACATCACCAAATCCCGAGGTTCAGCTAGACGTTCGCGGGAGTCCGAGGGACTCGGTGAATGTACAGCAAGCTGAAAACGAACACCCTCGAAAGCGCAGACGACAGGATTCTAGAATGAGAGCAGAAGGCGAGACAAGCAGTCCCAATGGTACTTCGAGGCCATTCTCAAATGGGTCGGGAGCCTCCCCTCTGCATAAAGCCGCGATCTCGAACTCAACAAACGGCAGGAGAAAATCCCCCGTAGCAACAAATGGCTCTGCGACAAATGGACATTCTGGTACTAAGCCTCGCCCGCCCTATTTCGGACATGATCGAGAAGAAGTCACCAGAATATTGATCCAGGCGTTAACGGACATGGGCTATAATGGGGCCGCTACAAGCTTAAGTCAAGAAAGTGGTTACGAACTGGAGAGTCCCGTCGTTGCAGCTTTCAGAAACGCAGTCTTGCAAGGAGAGTGGCAAGAAGCTGAAGAGCTGCTGTTTGATGGATCTACAGAAGGAGGAGTAAGCATAAGCGGGACTGGTCTATCACTACAAGAAGGTGTAGACAAGAACGTCATGCGCTTCTGGCTAAGGCAACAGAAATTCTTGGAACTCCTAGAGAAGCGAGAGACAGGGACAGCTCTGATGGTTTTGCGTTTGGAGCTGACACCCTTGTACCAAGATACGGCCAAGCTTCACTTTCTTTCAAGGTTAGACACACCTGATACTCATAAGGTATTCTTAGCTGACTCCCTCACTTTAGTCTTTTGATGTGTCGAACCACCGAAGAGCTTAAAATCAAGGCAGAATGGGACGGTGCCCAGGGTGGCTCTAGGCACCAGCTCCTCTCTGACTTGTCAAGTAAGTTTACTCTTCGATACAATTTGCCCACAAAGTAGTATACTAACAAGTGCAAACAGAATGTATATCACCAGCAGTAATGTTACCTGAGCATCGACTCGCAATACTTCTTCAGCAAGTCAAAAGAAATCAAATATCAAACTGCATGTACCACAATACAGCAACGTCACCATCATTATATCAAGATCACAGCTGCGATCGCAACAACTTCCCTGTACGGACGTACCTCGAGCTCGACAAACACACGGGTGAAGTCTGGCAAGTGCAATTTTCACATGATGGGTCGCGCCTGGCAAGTTGTGGGGAAGACGGGCAGGTAATTATCTACGACATAGAGACTTTCGAGGTATTACAAACTCTCGCAGATCACGAGGCTGGTGTATGCTCTCTGGCTTGGAGTCCGGACGACTCAATGATTGTCACGTGCTCACTAGATCGACGAGCAAGACTTTGGAATACAGAGGTAAGCAATTTTGGCTGTTTTCCGCAGCATTTACTTACATTTTCCTAGACGGGAAAGATAAAGCGAGTTCTTGATGACTTCCGGGAGCCGGTCAGCTCTTGTGTTTGGGCCCCCGACGGACGGACCTTTGTCACAGGTTGCCTCGACAAAGTAAGGAATCTTTGCCAATGGAACCTTAATGGCGAGCTTGTCTACGACTGGGGACGAAACCACCGAGTACAAGATCTTGCAGTATCGCCAAATGGCCATCGTTTGGTAGCTATGGATACTGAAAACCAACTTCACATTTACAACTTCGTAACGCGCGAGCTCGAATACGAACTAGATCTAAAAGCTAAAACAAGCTCTATCAGCATCAGCCAAAACTCACGTTACTTGTTAGTCAATAAAAAAGACGGCCAAGCTCGCATGTTGGATTTGGATACTCGAGAGGCAGTCAGATTCTTCCAATCTGGCGATCGGGGTGGCTTGAACGTCATTAGAGCTTCTTTTGGTGGTGCGAATGAGAGCTTTGTCATTACTGGAAGCGAAGGTAAATCGTGGCTTTTTCATCATTCATTAGAAGATGTGCTAATATTTCAATTAGAGGGATACATCTACATCTGGCACAAAGAGAACGGCCAATTAATCGAGAAACTCGAAGGGCACGAAAAGGGCTGCTGTACTGCAGTATCTTGGAATCCTGCCAATCCCTGCATGTTCGCCTCCGCAGGCGACGACCAGAAAGTCCGGATGTAAGCATTCCAGATATACTATTCACGGCCACTTGCTAACATATTCAAAGATGGTCCAACCAAGAACCAAGACTGAAACCTTCACAAGCTCCCAGAGAATCCAATGGCTCACAGCGGGAGTCAAATGGATGGTAACGATTCAATAGACTGCATGATTTCGGCGCAGGGGGGCAACATTTCGTATTCACGTTGAGGCAGCATTCAATCACAGCACATATGGATGGCGAATCTGAGTCTTGATCATAAGTGTAATCAGGGCAGCATTTGAGGGGACAGGCATTTGTTTCTGGTGTTTGGGCTCACTTTACGCAACATGGCGCGTATAAGCGGAATTTGAGGCTTCAACTTTTCTGGAACGGAGTTTGGAATTCCCATTCACTATATGCGTCCGCTGCTTTTAGATTAGGTGCAGAGCAGCGTGGACTGAATAGATCAGGGTGGACACATTTGAGTGAGGTGTAGGGGCATTATCGGGCACAGACAATTCACTCATATCAATCATCACATCTTCATCACACCTGCCACACATTTTTCTCAAGAAACATTTCACAAACTCTTTTATACCCGGTGTGACGCTTGTTCTATTTCTTTAGCTCGTCATTCAAGAATTATGCCTTCCAATATCATCAACCTCATCAGCCCACGGAATACTCTTCTGCGCCCCCTCCTTCTCAACCGTCCTCGCACTCGCCTTACAAGCCAACTTAACATCCTCCTCACTAACCAGACTCTCACCCCCCTTCCTCACAACCCCCACCGCATAAGCACCCACAAACGTATCCCCCGCCGCCGTAGTATCGACCACCTTCTCCACCTTCGCACACGGCACGAAACCCCCCTTCTCCATCCCTTGATGAGAAAAATAAGCTCCTTTCGATCCTAGCGTAATAATCACGTTCTTCGCTCCTCGATCCAAGAGGATCTTGGCAATGGGATCCCAGTTGAAGGAGGGGTCTTCGACGAGGGATAAGGGCGTGGAGGTTAGGATTGCGGCTTCGGTTTCGTTGACGATTAGGTGGGTTATGGCGGGGTAGACGTCCATTGGGAGGGGGACGGCGGGGGCGGGGTTGAATAACACATCTACGCCTGCCTCTTTTGCGGTTTTCAAGATCTGCAGAACAGTTTCAAGGGGATTTCTAGCTGCAAGATAATCAAATCCGGTTTTGGCGTTCCCAGGCTTTCTGGTGTGAGGAAATCACTGGGTTGGAGATGGGCGTTTGCGCCGGGAGAGAGCAGGATGCGGTTTTCGCCTGAGGTGGACTCGACGATTATGGTTGCTACGCCCGTGTTGGTATTTGGGATTGATTGAATTCCTGTTGTGTCGACGAGGGATGAGGACATGAAATCTATGAGTTCAGGTCCGAAAGTATCGGTTCCGACTGAGCCGATCATTTTGACTGTTATGTCGGGGGTAGCGGTTGAGTTTTGGGGGTTCGAACGTGAGAGGCGGGAGGTGGCTACTGCTCTAGGGAGGTTTGAGGTCAGTGATACGTTTTGATATTATACTTGAGAGGGTGAGGTGTGACGGAAGGGGTTTCCTTTTCATTTAGCTATGAAGTGCAGGATTAGATGTGAAAAGATGTATTCCTTCTCACTCCCCAAGCTGCAATTCAATTTGAACAGTTTAAGAAAGTGGTATGAAAATTCTTAACATAGAGCTGCCTCTTGAGGTGTTTCTGGAGAAAGACTTACTGGTTGGCACCTTTTCCTCCAGGACCAGTATGGAAAGATGAGGCCGTCAAGGTCTCTCCTCCTGCCGGTACACGAGGTGTTACCGTGACGAGATCGGTATTCAGAGAGCCGATGACTGTTATGATTTTGGGTGCCATGATGAATTTGGTTGGTTGGGTATCAAGTAAAAGGAATGAAATCTACAGGAATTGTCAGTAGGTTTCTTGGCGTATGTTCAACGCTGAATCCATGAAGACTTAATATCGAAAGTTTAAAATGAAGCTATTCACATTTTACTCTCTTGATGCGAGAAAGGGACAATAGAAGTCCGAATTACTTCAAGCCAAGTTATCACGTGTTTGCTTTTAAGCTGAAGCCTGGTTGGGCAGACGCGGCTTGAAGCGTAAGCTCAACTGTGAGCCTAGAAAGCCATGGTGCCTTTTGAAGTTGGAAGTTGCCTTGAGAGCACACTCGATATCCAAGATGTGTTTCAGCCCGAGTAATCCTGGTAAGCTCTTGTTTTACACAAAAAAACGCTTTGAGGTCGAATGATTTCAGTCACAAGCCTCTAAATTTAGACTTTGCAAACATTCACAGCAGAACAAGGAAATAACGCACTTTTGAGTCGAAGAGAAATATTTCCAGTGGGTTGATTTGAAGGTTCTATCCACCACTGTGTGACTTCGAATTTGATTGCGAAAATTTTAAGGTTGAAAGGTGGGAGAAGGTTTACACAATAGAAAAGAGGTCCCCCGTGTGGCTGAGTAGCAATCAGCTAGGATTAGCCACAGTTCAAACGAAAGCGCGCCAAGTTGCGTATGCACTTCACACCCATCCAGAAATCCAGAAACACACACGCATCTGCGAAACCTAACTACTTAACCTCGCACCTCTGCACATACTCCAACCTCCAGAATCATACAACCCCTCCCAAGCAACAGCAAACACAAGCACATTCTTCCATCATGTCGGCGTCCGCGCAAGGCGGTATCTCGGACCCTGGTCTTATAACGTCAGAACCCCTTGAAGTCCTCTGCTTTGCGCCATCGTACTAACAAGCTTCGCAGGCTAGTAAACAAGCTACAAGATGTATTCACGACGGTCGGCGTACAGAATCCTATCGATTTACCTCAGATAGTGGTGGTGGGAAGTCAGTCGAGTGGAAAGAGTTCCGTGCTAGAGAACATCGTGGGAAGAGACTTGTACGACCGCCACGTGCGTTAAAACACGGCAAAGCTGATTTGAGATCGCAGTTTACCACGAGGAACCGGTATTGTAACCAGACGACCGCTCGTCCTTCAACTCATCAATAGACAACCCGTAGCGAAGACAAACGGCGTGAAGGAAGAGTCTATATCGGCGGGAGGAGATAAGGAAGCAAATGTTGATGAATGGGGCGAATTCCTACACATTCCCGGGCAAAAGTTCCACGATTTCAACAAAATTCGAGATGAGATTGTAAAGGAGACAGAGGCGAAGACCGGCCGAAATGCAGGAATCTCTCCTGCGCCCATCAACTTGCGAATATACTCTCCGAATGTCCTCACACTCACCCTCGTCGATTTACCTGGTCTGACGAAGGTGCCAGTCGGAGATCAGCCAAGAGATATTGAGAGGCAGATTAAGGAGATGGTATTGAAGCAGATCAGCAAGCCAAATGCTATCATTCTTGCTGTGACTGGTGCAAATACCGATTTAGCCAACTCTGATGGGTTGAAGCTTGCACGCGAAGTCGATCCAGAGGGACAACGGACAATTGGTGTTCTCACAAAGGTCGATTTGATGGATGACGGTACAGATGTGGTGGATATTTTGGCCGGCCGAATTATCCCTCTCCGATTAGGATATGTGCCAGTTGTCAACCGTGGTCAAAGGGATATTGACAACAAGAAGGCTATTACATCTGCGCTGGAGAATGAGAAGAACTTCTTCGAGAACCACAAGGCATATCGCAACAAGAGCTCATACTGCGGTACCCCATACTTGGCCAGAAAGCTTAATTTGATTTTGATGATGCACATCAAACAGACTCTCCCAGATATCAAGGCCCGTATTTCCGCTTCATTACAGAAATATACCACGGAACTGCAAGGACTTGGGGACTCTATGCTTGGAAACAGCGCAAATATTGTGCTGAATATAATCACAGAATTTACAAATGAGTGGAGAACAGTTCTCGAGGGAAACAACACAGAATTGTCGAGCGTAGAGCTCTCCGGAGGTGCTAGAATCAGTTTTGTTTTCCACGAGTTGTATTCCAATGGTGTCAAGGCTGTGGATCCATTCGACCAAGTCAAGGATATCGATATCAGAACAATTCTGTACAACTCCTCGGGCTCTTCACCAGCACTTTTCGTAGGGACAACTGCATTCGAGCTGATCGTAAAGCAACAGATCAAGCGTCTTGAGGAGCCAAGTTTGAAGTGTGTTTCTTTGGTCTACGATGAGCTTGTCAGAATTCTCACCCAACTGCTTGGGAAGCAATTCTTCCGACGGTATCCTCAACTCAAGGAGAAGTTCCATGCTGTCGTCATCAACTTCTTCAAGAAGGTCATGGACCCAACCAACAAGCTTGTCAAGGATTTAGTCGCCATGGAGGCATGCTACATCAATACTGGACATCCGGACTTCTTGAATGGACACAGAGTAAGAAAACATCACCCCATTCCTTTTCGTACTTATGACTAATATTTTGTAGGCTATGGCAATGGTCAACGAGAAGCACTCTCCGTCTAGACCTGTCCAGGTAGACCCTAAGACAGGTAAGGCGCTACCATCTCCGGCTACCCCTGCGCGAGCAGCAAGCCCTACACTAGGAGACATGGGAGACCAAAACGGTGGCTTCTTTGGAAGCTTCTTCGCGACAAGAAATAAGAAGAAGATGGCCGCCATGGAAGCCCCCCCACCAACCTTGAAGGCATCTGGAACTCTCTCCGAGAGGGAAGGCGTGGAGGTTGAAGTCATCAGTAAGTCAACCTTGTCAGGCATGGAGAATCAAAGCTAATCTTGCTAGAACTTCTCATTAATTCTTACTACAATATCGTCAAGAAGACATTGATCGATATGGTACCAAAAGCAATTATGTTGAACCTCGTCCAGTGAGTACAGCCAAGGAAAACTGTCATATATCACCCGACTGACGTGATCCAGATTCACCAAGGATGAGATGCAACGAGAACTGCTCGAGAACATGTACCGGACCGATTCGCTGGAAGAGCTACTAAAGGAAAGTGATTATACCATCCGAAGGAGAAAGGAGTGCCAACAGATGGTGGAATCACTGTCACGTGCGAGCGAAATTGTCAGCCAGGTACAATAAGGGGCGAATTGTTTTGGGCACTAAACGCAAAGGCCAATGTAGGCCACCGATGATACAGAACGAGGCAACCTATAAGGCATAGATCTTCACAGCATTTCATGATGCTGTCACCCTAGACTCTTCTTCACCAGCATCTCTTCATACGATACCGATACCGATACCGATACCTCTTCTGGCAACTTTTAATGACGTGGATGTAAGCACTTGGACGCGGGAATGGGCGTGAGCATAGAGGACTTGATAGTGAAGCGATGTCGTCGACTTGGTGGTAAGGGAAAGGAGCAATCACATGGCGAATGGCTCAGGGACAGCGAGAGTTTATGGATTCTGTTACTTTTGTTTTCTCCTCTCTCTGCTACACTTCTCATCATCCATCCAATCATACCAACTACCGTACCATAACCATAGTAGATAGCGCAAGAGATTACCTACCCACTACCCTCCTATGTACCCTGTATCATCCATTCAATATTCCCCATCCATTTTCACACCGCAACTCTTAAGATCTCGAGACCTTTTATATCTTCTATCTATCTGTGAGCACAACATGACCGTTTCCCGTTATATCCCGAAACAAACCAATACACACCCTTCCCTCCCGTGAGGCGTCAAGTTCCACCAGATCTCCCAACGGCCCATCCCAGCCCTCTGGTTCTCAATCTAATTACTGCAACATACACACAGGCTTCCTACTCCACTCATCTCTTCCGCGGCCGCAACTTCTGCAGCAGCCCTTGCCAGTGCAGCGGCCGGAGCAGGTCATCCTCGTACAAAAATAGTTCTGCATCCGCCCGGCACTCGCACCAGATCCAGATCCAGATCCGTCTCTTGGCCTCAAGGTCGGTCGGAAACCTTTTAAATTTTACTAGAGATGCTGTGTTTTGTACCGATCGATTGTAGCACGTCAGATCTGGTTTGTGCGCCCCTTAATCCCCGATGGCCGTTGTACCGTTGTACCGCAGCGAGGCGAATATTGGGGCTTGCTGTTGCGGCGGTGGGAGAGGAGGTTCTCGAATGGCGGTCTGGGTGTGTGGGAAGTACCGGGTGGGAATGACAAGTTGGAGAGGGGAGGATACGGGAGGGAATGGATGGCGCTGAACCGGGTAACCGGGTCGATGGTACCGGACGCCTTGTGTTACTTGACGAACTTCACAGGGCTTAATCTGATCCTGGGACAACTTGAAGGATATTTCAAGCTTCACAGCTAGAATGGACAAGATGGCTTCGAGAAGAGCTAGACGAGATATGTTTGTGTGCAAGTGATCCCCTGAGCGGCTGACTACATATCTTGGTACGGGACTTGAAGGGCCTTTGTGCGCGTCCTGAATAGTTGTGCTGTGCGTAACCGACGGCATTGGGGAATCGAGAAACGTTCTTTTGCGTGAGAAGCGGTAAGTTGCTGACGGGGGGTGGGAGAGGTGAGATTTGGGCGATGGAGGGATGGCGAATGGGGTTGTTCGGATGGGGGGGCCTTGGGTGATTTGGGCTAGGTTAGCTTGGACTGAATGTGTGGAGAGGGAAGGAAGTGAGGCGGGAACTTCCCGAGTAAGCGGAGCGGATTGGAGCGTTTCGATTTTGTTTTGTTGTTCATTGTGGTTGTCATTAACTCGGTCCCAGAAGGCTTCACTTCTACTTCCTCGGACACAACACACGAATGGTCAATGTGAAGTTTGCTGTGCGACATTTTGCGCTCGATCGTGCTTCACGAACCAGCGGGTTGCTACCTCATTGCAAGGACGAACCTGAGCGCTGGCTAAGTGGAAGGAGGATAAAAGGGGTTGTATGGCCCGCCCTGTCATAGCAATCTGTTTCTAGAATAACGAACAGCGTCAAAAGAAACTTCGCCGTCCACTCGAACTCCTCATTCCCATCTCTAATTCCCCGAGTGGCGTTCCATGCTTTCTTTTGCGCTTGAGATTGGCAGCCGAAGCTCAGCTATAGCTCTAGGCGATCGGAATTTATTTTTCGAGAGAAGGGAAAATACGAGCTGGAGAGAAGGGGAGAACAGGTATTCTTTTGCGGCTCTGGGAAAGATTCAGGAACATAGGAGACGAGAAATGGCTATTTGTACCGATGGTCTTTCGCGATTCGCAGGAAGTTGCCAAAGCGCAAGTCAACTAGGCAGGAACAAGTCTATTCGATCACGAAATATGTCTATCCGAATAGACCTACCGTCAAACATGTCAAGAGGAGATCCACCTTCGCCACCTCCAAACCCGCCTCCCAGTCCATCGGGAATTTGATTTTCGATGATATAATTGCACAGGCCGGAGGTAAGTCCGAATAAGACATCACTTGATGGATCGGCCAAAACTAACAGTTCCAAGGCTTTTCCGAGGTACCTGCAATGACAGCGACGGCGGGCTTAATGAGAAACTGTGCTTGGGAGGGAAATTGAGAAAATATTCAAAGAAACTCTTGGGAAATCAACATGGGAAAGGGCATATATAATGGATAACAGCCAAAGGAAGGGGCTGTCAACATCGAACAGACAATCTCCAATCTAATGGACCTTTTAGGAAGATATAGACTTCGTTTCTGGGCGGCGTTTGTTAGACGGCCGATATTAGCTAGAAAGACATAGGCATAATGACGGGAGGCTGGATGGCATTAATAATCAATCATAATTTCGAGGATGATTTCCCAACCAACCCACCCTTCTCAACCTCAAAGTTCTTTCCACGTTTCCATCCAAGCCATTGCCCGAGCATATCCTCACCTCCTTGTCCAGGATACAGTGCAGCTCCGGCATAACTTGCGCCTTCTACCCCAGGTCCTTGACCTTCCGAAGGGTCGCGAGATGATGAGCCTGCTGCGAGCGCATAGCTTGGAGTTGCTCGAAGGGTGACTGCTGGTCTCTGGTCTCCTTCTCTGCCGGGGTCTGATTCGAGCTCTCTGTAATCCAGGACTGGCGTACAGCACGCATCAGTTCTGTCGAATACCTTCTCCCACTCTGATCGTGTTTTTGATTTGAATGTCTGCTCGAACAATTGCTTCACTCCAGGCCAAGTATTCCTGTCTTCTCTGTTTTCCTGAATTCCTCTTCCCTCTAGTCCAAGACCCTTGATCAATTCTCTGAAGAATTGCGGCTCGAGTGCTCCAACTGCCATATACTTCCCATCCTTTGTCTCATAGGTATCATACCAAGGACATCCACTATCGAGCGTGTTTTCTCCTCTCGGTCGCTCCCACATTGGTGTCTTTGTGAGCATCCTTGGGAATGTCGTCAAGTATGAGCTGCCGTCCACCATGTTTGCTTCCACAACCTGACCTTTCCCACTCTTCTCTCTCGCAAGCAACGCCAGTAGGATGCCCTGGAAAAGCGTTGCTCCACCACCAGCAAAATCTCCTAAGATATTCCCCGGCGGCAGAGGCTTCTCTCCCTTCCGACCCAGCATCGCTAACGCGCCAGAAACAGCAATATAATTTATGTCATGCCCCGCCATATCCTTGTATTTCCCATCGCGACGGAAGCCCGTCATACGCCCCAATATAATCCTCTCGTTCAACCCAAGCAGAACATCTGGTCCCAGACCCAACTTCTCGAGAACGCCCGGTCGAAACGGATCAATGACTATATCGGCGTGCGGCACGAGAGATTTCACAAATTCGACGCCGGAAAGAGATTTGAGATCGACTGCGATCGAGGCTTTGAAGCGCGTGAGGAGGTCGCCTGTTACTGGTGGAGGGGAAGAGGTGGAGGTTGAATGGGTGACGTTTGGAATTGAGCGGTCGATTCGGAGGACGGATGCGCCGTTGTCTGCGAGGAGGAGGCCGGCGAATGGTCCTATTTAACAGTCAATCAATTGATCTCCTAACTTCGTTCGAGGGGTGTTAAATACCTGGCGCCAAACCAGCAAATTCCAACACTCGAAGGCCGGTCAAAGGAGGTGGGGAAGTCATCGTGAATTCATATAATTTGCCAGTCAAGTTATCCAATTGGCAATTCCACAGGGATATCGCATTGTGCAAACAAAGCCTCTCGGTTTATATTGATAAGTCATTGTTGTGGTGGTTAAACAAGGCTATCGTTTCCCGTGAAACCGAGGTCAGGTTCGGAAAGGAGGGGAAGATGGAAAATCGCTTAAAATGCGAGAGTAAGTCACGTTTTCAGGAGAAGAAAGACTCTACATACCAAACTTCGTTGTGGACTTAAGTCTTTGAGATACTTTAGCATATTTAGGTTAATGATAAGAGGTATCAAAATTGATGAGGCGGAATTGTCATTACTTTCGACTCTAAAGAAAGGGACGAACTGTGAGTACTTTAATCAAGACCTATATACCGCGTGAAAATCATAAGATTAATGCATGTTTTGGTATTCAAGGTGTATTGAAGGATTTGGTCATTGTCTATCTACTCATTATCTATCTATTGTCCAGTGCAATATCCTTTTCCAAGACACGATCTCCACCCAAGCTGGTCCTCATTAATCCCTGCTCACGAATTATGCTTCCCTGTCCATTATGTTAAGACTCGATTCCCAGAGCACTCTCACCTACTGCTCTTCCGGCTTGGGAGTCTCCAAAGCAGCCTTGTGAGCTGCCATAAAACCCTCAAACAGCGTCACAACCTTCTTCGGTGCTTGCTCGTCCTTGAACATAATCTCTAAATTATCCCACGTTCCCTCCATTACCGGCTTCATCCTCTGCCACATCTTCTTCTCAAATTCTGCGATTGCTTCATTCATCATTGCCACGGTCCTCTCTCCTTGATCTTGGAATTGTAACGAAGATGAAATAGCTTGAGACAACTCAACGGCATCAAGCATTGCTTGGTTGACGCCTTCTCCAGCAAAAGGAGTCATAAGATGTGCTGCGTCACCAATGAGGGTCAAGCCAGGTGCGTGATTCCAGGTGTGGTTTGTTGGAAGCATATAAAGAGGCTTAACATCCATCTTCTCTTCTTTCTCAATCTCAGCATCGAACGCAGCCTTCAAGATCTCTCTCATTTCAGGGCCCCAGCTCGCGTAGAAGTCCTCGCTCAGCATCTTGTTTCGCAGGTCGGCGCAGTTCCACTCCCCAGACTGGGGAACATTCTCGATTTCAGCTGAGGGAGTGGTCAAGTCTGGAGTGGCGGAGAGCATGAGGTATATTCTTGCGCTTCCTTGACTTCCTCTTTGTGCCATGAGAGACTTGCTATCGCCCAGAGCGGCAAATGAACCCTGACCGATTTTAGTGGAGAGTTTTGGGTGGTTGGTGTTGATTTGCGGGATGGTCATTGTGATGCAGGAAATGCCGCTGAAGTATGGCTTCACTGTTGTGAGATGGTGGCGGATTTTGGAAAATGCTCCGTCGGCTCCGACTATGAGATCGTACTCTTCTGAATCTTCGACATCTGTGGTGTTCTTTGCACTTTGGTCGGAGAATGCGAGAGTCCATTTCTGGGGTGTTTTGGCAGGTGTTACTGACAGGACTTTGTGCTCCCACTTGACAAATTCGCTCGGAATTGAGTTGAACAGCAATTCTTGTAGCGCGTTTCTGGAAACTTCTGGGCGATCACCCTCTTGGCCTTCGAGGGCAAGTTTAACATCGCCAGTCTTGTCGGCTATGAGCGTTGCCTCGCTACATTCTACTGTCAATGACTGGAACTTGGGGAGCAGGCCACATTCTGTGATGGCGAGGAGACCAGTATCTTTCCGAAGATCGAGTGAGCCGGATGGTTGGGTAAGTTCCTCAGGTGAAGGACGACGTCGTAGATCGAAGAGAGTGAGTGAGAGTGTGGGATGAGATTTGTGGAGGAGGGAGGTGAGTGTTAAGCCAGAGGGGCCAGCGCCTACGAAAACAATAAGTAAGAGGTCTTTCAAATACTCCAAAAGGGAAACATACCTATAATTGCGATTTTGGGGAGCTGTGTTGAGGTAGGCATTGTTGTGATTCTGTACTGTGGTGATTTTTGTGTTATTTGAAGAGATGATGTTGTAGAGTGAAGTTTGGGTGTGGCTCAAGGGTAATTGCTTGCTAGTTATAGACTTTTGAATAGAGAGAAAGGCTTGAAGAAATGAGTTGCGAGCATTTACAGTCGGTCGAACCTACCTCTTATATCTTTCCGAGCTTGAGGCACAGTGGTCAAGTGCTGATCTGCGTAACATACACTCCTGAGTATGTAATTGGCAGGTAAGCACATACGAGTTCAGCTCATAACCCCGCTAGCAATAGACAGAAGATAGATCGAGCTGCTAAACTCCGTCAGGAGTTACCAGTGAGGTTCGCTGTTTTGCTGAAGCTGTTCGGGGTTTCAGTTATAACCCGTACCAAAAGACCGCCAAGCAATGTCCGAAATCTCGGTCCCGTCAACAAAGTGCTGACACCCGAGCTCCCGAGCACCTTCTAAACCTCCGACAACGAAAATCATTGTGCAAGCAATTTTGCCAAGGAACAACCTCAATCTCAAGTGAGGATTGCTCAATGACGTCCCAAAGCTCAAGACTATGGAAAATATGTTGATGCTGCGGGTTCTCCTTAATCTGTTCTCAAGCAGGAGAGTATCACGTTGGTTTCATCACGACAGACCACCAACTAGCTCACAAAGAGAGTTTCTGGAGACATTTGCTATCCCAAAGCTTCCAAATACTAACCCGCAAGCATTTTCTCTTGATTTCGTACCACTATCAATATGTTTAATCTGTATGTCATCCCCCTCATCGATTACAAACACCAGCTAACAAACCTCGAGTCCAGCAGGCTTCCTAACTTCCTTCCTGAAATCCCAGCTATTCACCAAGCTCCCCTACCCAACAACTACCTTTGCAGGTCAAACAGTCCTCATAACAGGTGCCAATGTTGGACTCGGTCTAGAAGCCGCTCGACATTTCGCTCGCCTAGGTGCTGAAAGACTAATCATCTGCTGCCGGAATACCTCAAAAGGCACTGCTGCGAAGGCAGATATTGAATCCAGTCTGCTAGATACGAAATGCATAATTGAGGTATGGGAAGTGGATCTGAATAGCTATGCGAGTGTGAAAGCGATCTGCATGCGGGCAGAAGAATTGAAGAGACTAGACATAGTGGTTGAAAATGCAGGTATTGCGGTACCAACTTATGAAGAGGTGGAGGGGATGGAAAGCACAATTACGGTCAATGTTATATCAACATTCTTGATGGCTCTACTACTACTTCCAACCTTACGAAAATCGGCCTTGAAATACAATACTATTCCACATCTTGTCATTGTCGCGAGCGATGCCCATGAACAGGTACATTACCCCGCTTCCCTTCATGCTTGAGACACAAATTAACAGTACACCAGGCATCTTTCAAAGAACAATCCTCGCCTCACATCTTCACCACACTCGCTACGCCCTCCACTACTCTCCAACCAGATCGCTACAATGTCTCCAAACTTCTTGAAATTCTTACAATCCGTGCTCTGGCGCCCCTCTTATCTACCCCTTCCTCACCACAAATAATTCTCAATACCCTCACACCAGGCTTCTGCCACTCCGATCTCATGCGGCATGCGAAATTCCCGCTGAACATAGCTGCTTTTATTGGCAAAGCGTTATTAGCAAGGAGTACGGAAGTGGGTAGTAGAACTCTGGTGGCTGCTGCAAGTGCTGGACCGGAGACACACGGTATGTATATGGTTGATTGTAAGGTAAGAGACCCGAGTGCTTGGGTTAGGAGTCCACAGGGTGGGAAGACGCAGGCGAAGGTGTGGATTGAGCTGTTGGAGATTTTGGAAGGGATACAGCCCGGGATTGGGAAGAACATATAAGATATAAGTACGTGAAAATTGAAAAAGAAAGAAGTATACTTCTTGGCATTGTTATATAGAAGAACCTCATTAACAACAAATTTGAGCTCGTCGGCCATAGAGATACTTTTATCGAAACGATGTGCTGAAAACTTTGCAGAGTTACCATCCGGTTATGAGGACATAATATCTTGTAGTAAGCGAAAAATATATCTTACAGATTAAGAAAGCAATAGTGGTGTTAACCATTGTTCATGTAAACTTGACCACAGCGGACCGGAGGCCTGACACTGGGGACAGCATCCAGGCAGGCACACTCGCAATGCCACTATTACACGAACAGCTAATACTAAGATCTCTTATGCAATTTCAAGCAAAGAGCTTTAAGACGCTTGCTGTCAAGTTTAATTGTACTGCCAGGAACTCCAATAAAGCGATCTCAAACTTACATGTATTTTTACCGTTCCTTCATGGAAGACCAGCAATCGATTCTTGTTCTTGTTCCCAATAAGCGCGACACGAATTAGCCAAGCCAATGAGATTTAATCCGAGGTCAAGCAACAGTCCTGGGTGTGGTCTTCCTCCGAAGTCAAACTTACGGAACCTCAAGGCTCTCGCTTATACGCATGTTTATATAGAGGAGAATGACAGAGAAAGACACAAATGATGGGCTAGAATACAAAATAGGCTCTGTTCCATGCAAATTGAAGTGTTAAATACCATACTTAGGGGAGTGAGTGGAAAAGTGGGTGGAATTTCGGGTTGAGCGATATAAAGGAGTTAGGTATTTAACAATGAGAGGATATTGAAAAGGAGGGGGGGGGGGGCTAGATTTGAGCTCTTATCCGATCACAACTAGAGAAGGAATATCAACGTGAGTGAGGAGAAGCAGGATTCTAAAAGCAGCAACACTCAGGAATTATCCAAATAAAATAGAGCAAGGCTCGGTTTTCCAACAGAGCAACTTTGGAGACGTCAAAGAGGATGGGTGGTGATGGGAAGAGAGAGGACATGTTTGGAGGGCAAATGAATGGCACTTACAATAATCTCACAAGTTCGAAATCGTCAAGGAATTCTCGGGTGGCTATACCAGATAAACAAGTTCGGTATTTTCTTTAGCAGAGTCGTCGCCTTGTTGTCATAAACTACTCTCGATGCTGTTGCTGCTGTCAATGGAATGAGTTCAAAATATAACAACTATCTTGCCGAATCCTCCTCCTCAGGAACAGCCACGGCTTTAAAGAATCGTAACTCCTTTACCCTGGTTCGGTCGGCGTTGCCTGCAACACACGGTGGACTAACAAGAGCATACCACACTAGCGAATCGGGTGCTATCGGGTTTGTATGAAACCGCCACTAAGTCTGCTGGCGCCTGTGTATGCTGGGATCGGATTGCAGGCATGATTCGAGAGTTCGGATTATCAAGATTTGTTTGGCTTGTGGAATATCCTGGAGGGTGCTTGAAGCAATTATGAGTCGGTGGAAATTATTTGAACCAAGAGTTGAGAGTGAAAGGAGTAAGCCAGGAGCTTCAAAGTCTATAAATACGGCCGTGTTAGAACCTCCAAATTCATCAGAGCAATAGGATTTCAATGAAACCATTTGATGAAGGTGAGACTTAACGAGCTTCGAAGAAAATTATGTTGTCCGGTTCAAGTGCTGTATCATCACGGGCAGATGGTGACCATTAAATCTCTTCTAAACTGTAAATATGTCCCACAAAATACTTGCTGTATTTATATTGATTCTTGAAGGTTTTGAGGCAGAATATCCAAAATATGAAGGAACCGTAATTCGCCTGCGAGAAAATAAGTGGAGTTGAAAGTGGAAGTAGCCGATCGGAGGGCGTAGTAGAAAATGCATACTGTGTATGATCAAGTAGCTTTACTCACGATATTCTCGGTCAAAGACGGGAGTTGGTATCAGGGTAAATCTGTACTGATGAGAACGAGAACCTTGCAAGAAGAACCATTTATAGTTTCATGTAAAAATCCTGGCGAGGTGCGAAACCTTTTTGGAAGACTGAACAAGTTACGGCTAGCGATTATGTCAACTCAGCCTAACATATTGCAAACATACCCCGAAGAGGATATAAAGAATTTCACAGAAGAATAGGTGGAACGGTGGTCCGTGACTGAGATCGTGCACAAGCTGCTGCCGTCGACAAGGTTACAGCAGAGTGGAATTGGGAATGGTGCCACACTGGTATGACCATGAATCAGACCATGCAAGAAAACGAACCGAAATGTAGAATTTCTGCATCCCTCTGATACTTTTCGAGGTCCAGAGAAGTTGCAAGTACTTCTCTATCTAGCTTTCGGAGGCAAACTTTTGAGAAAAAAAAGGCAGATATCTGCGATAAGCTGTTGTTTTGAGGTCCTAAAGTGCACCGGAGGAAGGTCCGACTATCCGTATCTCGGATTTCACGAGCAGGAGTTTGTTCCACCAATGATCTACACGATCGCTGTCTTATCTCGAGCGCATGATCTTCAATGCCGAAAGGCGTCTGAAGCTGGAAGCTGGCGCTTGTGCTACGAAGCATCGTCCCACAACTCATCTAGAGCCGTCGCACAAGATATTCTGTGCCTGCTAAGGTACCAAATTGCTCCAAAACATGACATCAATGTCTCAAAGCATCAAACAAAACAGAGAAACAATCCAAAAGACGGATATTATCGGATTCATGGTACTTTGTGGATCAGTGTACGATGAAAATTCAAACAAACAATATGCTCTTGTCACCTGATAGACTGCGAGGTGGAGTGAGTTGTTCGAAGATGCAGGAATTTCCCCCGCATGGGATTTGTGTTTGCGATGCTGCAAGCAAGAAATTTATCCCTGTTGATTCTGACGCCACGGCGATCATCGAAGCTCCGCATCGATCCGCTTTCAATCGATCGAAAAGTAAACAAACGTGAACAAAATGTATCGAGCTTATATCGACTGATTGGTGATCCAGACATCTTGCTGCAATAGAAAGGCAGTTGCAAAATTGATGAGAAGTATCACAAGTTTTATGTTTTCTGGTTGCAGAAAATCTAGGCCAAAGCTCCTCCTCGTCCCCGCAATTGAAATCCTTGGCATGATGCACGCTCCTTTACGACCATGACGTTCCTTTGTGCTTCAACATCGAACCACAGCCCGCAAATCTGCTCCAACAAGGTTAGGGACGCTACTGCATTGAGCTCGCCTTGATTTGTGGTATGCACTTAGTCAAAGAATGGCATAGGAGAGTGAGGCAGATGATTGGAGAGTGAATTGTGATTCGCAGAAGGGGGGAGGTGTGGACTAGCTGCGCAGGCTAATTGGCAGGAGAACTCTCGAGAGCTTGCTCAGAGCTTGGAAGAGAGCTCGTCCTGGAAAATAGAGTGCGTCACCCTACTCGAGTACTGCCTTGCAAGTACTTCCCCTCTTTATTGCCCTTCTCTTCTTCTCTCCTACAACAACATTTAATCCATTCAGCATCTTCTCAAGCTTTTGGATTATAGGCATCGAACATACTCGCCATCTCGCACATCAACACAAATACCGCAACCATGATTCAGCCTACCCAAGTCATGGAGGCTTTCAAAAAGACCTCATCTTTGCTGGTGCCTACCTCCTCATCAACATCTTCAGTCGCCCCAATCCCAACTGTTACCCCAAACCACCCATACTATGAGCGTGTTGGAGCGGCTGGTACAAAGACATTATGGGTACGCTACATCTGCAGGCATTTCGGATCTCAAGGCTAACAGTTCAGGTTGTCTTCGTGATTATGTTCCTGTCCACACTTGTTTTCACAGCAATGGCATGGCGTGTTCCAGTCGTAAGTTCTCCTGGCGAATTCACCTGATCCAATCTGACAACCACAAAGCAAAAGCGACTCTTCCACGTCATCACCACATTCATCACCCTCTTCGCGACCATCTCATACTTCGCAATGGCCACTGGTGATGGAAACAGGTATGCCGAGATCATTATCAAGGAGACACACAAGCACGTCCCAGATACCATCCAATATGTCTACCGACAAGTTTTCTGGGCAAGATACGTCGACTGGAGTTTGACCACTCCTCTCCTCATCCTTGATCTTGCTTTCCTCGCCGGCCTGGACGGAGCTAGCATCATCGTCGCCATCGTCGCAGATGTGATCATGGTTCTCCTTGGTCTCTTCGCTGCCTTCGGTGCCACCGATGGACAGAAGTGGGGATACTACGCTATTGCTTGTGTTGCCTACCTCGTCGTTGTCTACCAACTCGTCATCCCAGGTCGCCGTGCCGTCTTGTCCAAGGACAACAGGACTGCTAGGCTCTTCGCTAGCATTGGTGGCTTCACTCTCATCCTCTGGACTTTGTACCCAATTGTCTGGGGTATTGGAGATGGTGCCCGCAAGTTGTCTGTTGATGCTGAGATCATCTCTTATGCTGTCCTTGATGTCCTCGCCAAGCCAGTCTTCGGTTTCTGGCTCTTGTTCGCACATGCCAATCGCAGTGCTACCAGCGTTGAGGGATGGTGGAGCCATGGCCTCGGCAGCGACGGTTCCATCCGCATTGAGGATGACTCGTAAAGGGTTCCTGAATTTGGATAATCAGAAACAATAAGATGCCGATGGATTCTTATATGAACGAAACGAGAAACGGAAGGTTAAGGGTTCTGGGGATGTAGTTTCCGGGACACTGTATAGGAAATGGAAGATTGGATGGATTATGGCATGAGGGAAGTTACTTTTCTCGTGCATTCTTATGAGACTGGCTAGCATCGGTTACAGACAGGCATAGGTGTACCATTAGTTGTGCTTTCCATAAAAAGCATGCGTTCTTGTACTAATGAATGGGTTACGATAACTACAACTTTCTCCTTCCACATGTGTCATTATGCTAGCGAATCACAACCTACATGTGAGTCCCTTAACTCGCCATTCTTTCAGACCCTGGTATTCATTCTTCTCATCTCTCTCCATGTGTTCTATTACCCCACTTCCTTGCTAAGAGTCCCTTCCACACTTCCCGTTTTGTTCTTCTAAGAAATCCACAAAAGTGCGAAAACAATTGCTAGTAAAGTGCATTCATCAACGAGTTCACTTCCTCACTCCTCACAACTCACCAGAACACTTCCCAACAGCCAATAAGTTTCAACGAATTTAATCTCTGCGTTTCAATCCATTTAACCGCAAATCTCAACTCTATGGTATCTTATTATACACTCCCCTTCCATCCATTCCTCTCTCCCTTTCCACCACATCGCGCATCCCTCACCGGTTCAATTCAGATCAGTTTCCCAAATCGGGAAAAACAAGAACATAAAATCCAAACTCCTTCAAAATGCAGTGCTAGTTTTTTAACCCTCCGTTCATGATGCTCTTGTTCCTTCCATGCAAATGCAGCCAGCCGCCCAACCGTTATTATGATCGGAAAAGAGAATTTTTGATGATCCGTTCCATGCTTGTGCGGTTTTTGCTCGTTTCCCTGGATCGTATCGAAAGAGGGTATAAGTAAGTGAAGAGGTCCTGTACGAAAGACTCTTATGGTGCCGATGCTAGAAAATAGTCCTGTCTCTGTTTCCTTTTGAACCCGAACCGTGCCGTGATATGCTCGTATCATCGTAAAGAGAAGTATATGCGAGGAAAGCCGTATATGCTGCCATAAGCTAACGAGGCACTTTTCGAGCTTCTGGGTATTGCCTCTAAGCTTATGCCTCCGTCTTCTCCAACAAAGGCAGTAAAGCCTCTAACGCGCGCACAGACCCTTCACTGCTCAAGACAACAGCTCCCGCTCTCGCGGTACTCAAATAACTCAACTCGTTCGCGCTTTCGTCCAATCCATTCGAGTCACCATTTTCATTCATGCCGTTTGCGTTGACCCAATGTGTGCTTCGCATCTCATCAACAAGTTTGCCAGCAACCCCACAAACGATGCCCGTGCTCTCAAGTGGCAAATCAACCAGGTCGAGGAATATTGGTACTAAGTCGCATTCCGTGTCTCCCGCGATGCTGTTACCGAATAGCCATAAGAGTGATTTGTCGAGTAGAAGAGAAGGCGCATCATCTTGTGCGAGTGTTATGCTCAGGAATCTTGGCTGTTGCACGAGTGCACTGACGAGTCCACAATATAATGCCGGATCGATATTCTCGAGCCAGGATTTTGGTGTTTGGTTGGAACTGAGAGAGTGATGAGAAGCATATATATCTGGAGTGCGGATTTCGCGGCCTGAGCATTGAACAAGTGTAAGATCTTCCACGATGAATGGACGCACATTGCGTTTCTTAAGGTGAGAGAATGTTCGGACCTGGAGTTCGGCAATGTTGGTTGGCGGGGGTGTAGACGGTGGTTCTGACGATCCCGATGGAAGTCGGAAGTGAGAGATGTTCGTTGGCGCAACGTAGGCAGAATCATTTTCGGAGAATTCAAAGCCTCGCGCAAGAAGTGCATTCCCAACTGTGTTTCTGTCTTTTGCTGGTACGAGGATGAAGTCTGTATAGTAGGTTGTGATGAAGAAGATAGGAATTCCGGCCATGGCTAAGGGGGCAGTTAGATCCATAACTCGTTGTCCAGCTTCCATCCCCGCAGAAGAAACGGAGAAAATGATATATGTGTCTTTGGAAATTTGAACTTGTGAGGATTCGGACTTGGGAAGAGCCTGGATTACTGGCTCGAAGACAGATCGTGCCCATGTTGTATGACAGACTATGCTGCATTCGATGGGAGTTACACTAATATTTAGGAAGCCATGCTTGTTGTCCGTTGAGAGACCTTCGAGGAGCCCTTCTGGCCCCGAGCTATTGGTAGGTCCGCCATGAGGAAGGAGAACCCTTAGGATGGGTTGGAGAAGAGCGGAGTATAAAGGTAAAGGTATATGGATGAGGCTAAATTGACCCTCCTGTTGCCCATTAGTATCGTGGCATAGGATCGGCTTGATGCTTGTGCTTGAGGACATGAATGAGAAGTCCACTTGTCCATGGCTTTGAGATGTGAATGGAGGCAAATAAGGTCGCCGCAAGACAAGACACTTGATGTACCTAGGCAAGGCCATGACCCATTGTGAAGTTGAGGTTATTCAGAGCCACGACAATAGGAACAATAACATAGTCCAGACTCCAGCCTTGCTAGGGGGTATGACCACAAACAATCCATGAACCGAGTCCAGCCACACTTGAACTGAACAAGACTCGGGGGCAAATGAGACGACAAACATGACGACTTACAAGGAAGGAAATCTGAGCGTTCATATTTAATCCTGTTCTTCTCCCTTCCCAAATCGGCTGCTTTCCGTACTAACGAGACAAGGATTTCATGCAGGATGACCTTCAGAAAAGCAGTGCCTTGCAGCCACCCGGAACCCCTTCACTGCAAACCAATGGACCCGAACGGTTAAGATGGCCTTAATACAAATCTCGCGGTGGGCTGAAGCGGAATGGGATGAAGGCGCAGGTGTACGGGATGTGTGGCCAGGTCACGAACCGGAGGTCTCGGACTCGTAACACACACACAAGCAAACCCTGGGGCCGGGGCCGGTGGCGGGGAACAGGAGGCGAACAGGCGAACTCAGGAGAGCTTGCGAGGAAAGTGAAGGCTGTGGTTGGTCCGAGGCAGACGAACGTAATGAGAGGTTCAGCTGATCAACTGCAACACTGCCTGATCGAGGGAGATATTGGGATGGAGGGATCCCACGCAATCGTCGAAAGACGACTGTCTCAACTCAGCTTATTCTTGGAGCAGCAGCTGGCTGGCTGGTGGGAGTAATAGTAGCGAGCCTGCGTGGAGGGGAAGTGAAGCGCTTCTTATTCTTCGAGGCCTGTTTGCACGACAACAAGCTTCAGGGTCTTGAGATGTCTAACCGGATGCTGTGCAGAGTGCAGGGAGGCACGCTGGCGGGCGAATATGGTGCGTTTATTGGCGCCACACGCTTCTGGTGCGAGCGCGATTGTGCTTTCCCTCCTGGCCCGCGAGGACGAGGGGGAGCGCGAGCGCGAAGTGTGGGGGTCCCAAGTGCTGATGAGCCTGGCTCCAGCGGGAAGTCGGGGCCGTCCTGGGGGAGCAAGAGGCAGTTGTGATAGGGCTGGAGACCTGCAAGAGGAAATAGTGAGGCCTGATAGGGTTGGGGACCTGCGAACGTGGACTTGCTTCTGATGGCGGGGTCGACTCGGATATCGCGGTGCAGGACGTTGACCGGGGACGAGGGGAGCCAGCTCGATGCATGCACTGTGGCAGCCAGCAGAGACGACAGCGGATGTAGGAACAAGTATAGCTCAGCGTGACATCTGCAATGCGGCAGTGGGCCGAGACGGTCGTTGTAGGTTGGAAATCCAGAGGCGCGACGACGTCTTTATGAAGATCCTGCTCACAAAGGATTGTGGAGCCGTTTGATAAAGAATCGCGATAGTCAAGAAGAATTTTTGATTGTCGCGTAGCGCGGATCTGCCCGTGGTGCTGCGGTGGCAAAGGGTCTCGTACCAAGTAACGAGGCAACCTAGGAAAATAATTCAGGTAGGGCGACACAGTACAAAACCATAGCACTTTCTCCACCGTGGGCTATTCGCGGCCTATTCTCATCTCGCTGGCTTGTCTTACCTCACTTCTCTCACTCCTCGCTCTCTTTTCCCTCATATACCACGTCGTGTTCCTTCGTGCAGGCTCTGGCGGCCCGATCGTGAGTGGGGCAGCACCATCACCTCTCACATTTGGAGCTCCAGGACTCCTCTCTCACCCTGAAGTCCTAGAGTGGGAGTGGGATGGCCGGACGACGATGCATCAGTATGCCAATATGCCGTGGATCGTGGGGGCAAACCGGACGACCTTCACCAACATCCTCATACAGCCCAAACAAGGTCCCGCCAACTTCAACACCAACGACTCGGGACGCACTCGACAGCGCAGGATGATGATATTGTCCTCGTGCTGGGGTCGCACTGCATCTGCTATTGCGCTTACAGAAATTCATCCCTCGTGGCAGATGACGTACAAGGCGCAGAGCAATGGTTTCGGGATCTCGCAATGGATGAGTTTTGCCTTTGTTGTGTCTGAAAAACAGATATCAAAATCAGCACCGAGGCTGATAGATTACACACGGCTGGGCGAGTGCTCATTCAGCAGACGAGCCGTGCTCACCTCCAGGGTTCGGCAAAATATAGCATTGGCCAGAGAACGACCTGTCCCTGTGCTTAGTTTTGACGTCGATTCGAGCCCTGCAACTTCAAGGCACAGTGCTCTTGTCTCAACACCACGTTCAGAGTTACCAGCGAGACAATCTGCAAGCGCAGGTCTAAGGTCGTTGGTTCCGAGTGGCTGTCGCATCTCACAAATATCATCAATGGCTTTTGCGATTTCTCTTGCTTTTTTTCTGCAGTGTGGTTAATCACTTCGAGAGGAGATCTCAGACAATTGCAAGGGCAATGCCAGAGTCCCTATGAAACCGACATAAGCCACCACATTGGAATTCTTCCCCCTGATATGCAAGATCGTTATGGCCATCACGATTCAAAATTTTGGCAAAATTCCGAATCGGGGATTTTATTTGGGGGTTCTGCTTCAGCTTCTATTCCGGTTTTGACGAGTCTATCAGCGCATGGCTTTGGTAATCAGCTCACTTACCGTCATTTGACCTTCATCACACTTCCAACATCTCAAGTGACGAACTGCGACGCCAACATCAATATTCTAAGCCTCAGCCAAGAAAGTTTATTGCCCTCACACGGTGTCAGCAAGCCGACCCAAAAACTCGTACCGCCTTGTCATCGGACCAAAACGGCTCCCAGGCTCTGGATTACCGGGTGAAGATTCGGATGAAGGTGTGAGAAAAACGTGGGTGGCTTTGAGAGTGCTTACATTTGCCTTCACCGCATGTTCACTGTCTTCGGATTTCATGAAATTGCAATCGAATTTGGCAATGCTTCAGGCAACGACTTTTAGATGGGTATTGCGGGCTTCTAGTCGCACCGAGACTCTTTTCATGAGGTGTCGTTGTCGATTGGCTCCTTAGTTGTGAGAAAGTCTTCAGCCCTGTCCTACACAAACCTTGGCAACTTCAATAGCACTCACAAACTACAGCCGGCAAAGAAAAGCCCAAGATGATCTATCACATCCCACGCTCTTTCCTTCCTCCACTTCCCCTCGCAAAGCTCACCTCTCTTGCCCCACCTCAGCCCAACCCCGCCGCCGACGTACATCACATCTCTCAACGCAGTCAAATGTAGTGCAACTTCGTTACCGGAAATTTGGCAACAGCTTACTTGTCGATTCTGTTCCACAACAAACGTTACACTGCCTAATGCAGGTAGTACTGTTCAGAGGATAGTGAGAGGGGACGAAATGAGGGGGCGGAGAATTGATGAATTGATGTGCTACTGTAAAGTGTGCGGAGGGTGTTGCACGCGGGGCGATGGTGTGATTTTTGTGTAATGGTTTGAGGGGTTGTGTTGAAGAAGAGGAGTAGTACGAGGTTATTTGGGTATCGAGCTGTAGTTTTCGATACACTGAGGCAACGGACGCGGGAAGATCGATCGATGAAGGGTCTTTGGGGTTTCGTAACTGCACTTTCCACCACAAAATGTCTTATGCGCAGGAGCGAGATTCCATCAGTCTTTATTTTGGTGTATCTGCTTTTGTCCTTGTCTTTAGAAGTGTTACAGCCTTCTCATATTGGGTGACTAGGTAATTCTCTCTTCCCGTGGTTTCTTGACAGGTATTGAAGTCACAGCCAGGGAAGAAGTAATTACGCTACATATACTGTACCCTATAAACTTAGGCAAATTCTTATTTTTCATAATTGTTGATGCTTGTTTTGGCTCTTCTCTAAAATTTGATTTGGTCAACGATAGTAGAAAGTCACTCCACATCATCGTTGCTGCCCAAGTTCATTGAAATATCAGCGAAGACATAAACGGCTGGGCAAAGTCAGTACTAATTTTATCATACCCAGAATGCAAGCGCAAAACCCCTGCATTTACCGTCTATAGAGGATTTGCATGAAATACTGCTACAGGTAAAACCTTTCTGAATTAGATTTTTCCTGATATATTCTGTGGATCTCGGACATGAGGATGTGACGACACGTCCTATATCTACCACAACCTCTATCACTGTGGTTGTCCCTGCATCGGATGTGTACCTATACGTCCGGCTGCGAGAACATCAGAAGGCTCGCAGGATGCAAGGACCCAAAAAAGGTGCTTCACTAAACAAGATTAATTCGAATGCTCTGCTCACTGCCATTAAAGAGTCAGTCAATTACCACATTTTGACATCTCTCGGCATTTGCCTAGAGAAGATCTACAAGATATATTACGACGCCACAATATTTGCCATCCTGACAGCGGATATGTACCTCTACATCCCCGTCCTCCATTAAGGTTGCTCAATGCAAGGACTCGCACACATGTCTCAGACCAACACCGATTTCAATAACTTCTGGCAAGCATCATATTAAAGATCTCCATGTACTAGTCCAGATACTATCAATCGTACATATACACATACGTATCGGCACACGTTTTGAAATCCCGAATAGCTCGGCAGTCCGCTTCTCTCCACCGCAAATCGAATCATGGCAAGATGTGATTTCCAACCAGCCTACCATTTCCCGCATCTTTCCAGCAGCGAGGTGCCGAAAGACAGGCAATATTACAGGAACAGGAAAAGGGTGTGGACAACGAATATGCGAATCTGTGATACCAGATATTAACGCATAAAGCTGGATTCCCACCCCACAGAACGCGGATAGAAACGGGTGTTGGAGGCTGGGAGCGGGAGTGGGAGAAAGTGTGATATATTACCTCCAGCCTCTAACACACTAGCAAAAAAGTGGGAAAGGATTTTAAAAGTTCAAAAATAACATTCGCAATCTCTCCTCACTAGTTTCTTATTCACATGATACTCAAATCATATCCTCTTTCATTTATATTCCTCTCGCCCGCGAATTTCTTCAAGTGCAAAACCCAAAACTGCAATATACCTTCCAAATATATCCCCTCAGATAAGAACAAGGTTCTCCGCTCTCCCTGTTCCTCTGCCCTCTCCACTGACATGCATACAATTCCTGCATATGCACGCCCTGGAGAAACTCTCGCGAAAACACTTTTGCAACTTGTATGGGAGAGCGTGGGGGTCACCAGTTATGTAGGTTGGTTCACGATATGGAGACCCTTGTAAGAAGGTGAGATGCACGATTTAGGTGTTCGGATGGGCGGTTCGCGAAGTGCGGGAGTTTCCGGATGGGATCACCAGTTATTGGAAGGTCGGGATTTGAGAATCGGGATTTGTTACTTTTGATATTGGGGATATTATTGTACAGTAATTTTCGTATTATTCGTACATTTTGTATCATGAGATGTGGCGATGGATATAAGATCACCATCCTCTTCCACCCCGGTATCCTCCTCTCCCCCTATAGCCTCCACTATTATTATTGTTCCAGTTGTTGTTGTACTGCTGATTGTTGTAACCTCTTCCATCACCATGCTGTTGTTGTTGCTGCCATCCGCCAGGCCCAGCAGGAGGAAAGTTGTTCTGACCCTGAAATCCACCTTGGTTTTGATATCCCATGGGTGGGTTTCCTGGTGGCGGAGGAGGTGGGACAGGCCATGGATTCTGTGGATTGAAGTTCTGCTGCTGATTGAAAGTCATTGGGGGCGGTGGTGGCGGCCACTGATTTTGACCATATGGTGGAGGAGGTGGGGGCGGGAAATTAGGGTTGTAGGGCTGTTGATACTGCTGAAATGGCGGCGGAGGTAGAGGTGGAGGTTGGCTTGCAGGTGGTGGAGGTCTCGGCGGCAAGTTCGCTGGAGCTGAGGGTGGAAGTGGAGGGTTTCTTTGGTAAAGTTCTGACTTTCTAGGACTTGAAGAACGTTGGGGTGATCTAGAATATGATCTACTGCGAGATCGTGGTCGAGAGCTTCCATTTCGTCGCATTTCTGGTGTTGGCGAACGAGATGAGCTATATGATCTCGATCGTCGACGTCTCGTGGATCTGTAGCCTTCCCGACTTGACTCTGAATCGCTTCTTGGTCTCTTCCTGCCTCGACTTGAACTACGACTTCTGCTCCTGCTCCTACTCATACTCCTATCACGACGATCCTGTCGACCTGGCTTGTCAAGGCCCTTCTTCCTTCTCTTCATCTTTTCACAGAATGTTCGCGACCAGCCATAGTATCCCTCGCCCTCCAGTACATCCCCTGTGATCTCGTCAAGAATGATTGGTTGTCCAAGCTCGTCAATATCCCAACTTGCTTTCTCGTCCTTCTCCACATCTTCTGTTCCATATATTGTCTGCACGTCGTCCAAAAGCGCTTTGACTGCTTGCACAAGTTCTTCGTTGGCGGGTCCAGCAATGAATTGCATCGGTTTGATCATATCAGGATTGATAGGTCTTGTGGAATTTGGTACGATATGCGGCATCAAATTGCCGGCTGGCAAGTCGAACCACGGTGTAGTCGAGTCTCCATGCATGGCTGGCATAACAAATGGCGCTGATTTCGACAACTTCGTCGAAGACTGGTCTACTCCTGCTGCTGCTGCATTATCTCCTGGCGCAACCTCTCCAAATTCCGCTGCATTTTTGACAGCCTCGCGAAGCTTCCCGAAATAATCCTTCGAATAGTATTCCTTCTCTTCCCATAATTCCAGAAGGTCGGAAATCTTTCGTTGATGCTTCGGGCAGCTTTGAAAAGATGCTGCGCTCCCGAGTAGATTGACGAGAACTGGCTGTACTTTGCTGCAAACCGAGGCATCGTTGACTCTAAATCTTGCATGGTATAGCAGATCATTGACCAGATATAATAGGTGAAGTCGCTTCCTTTTAATTGAAGGTTCGTGCTTTGATGCTGAGTCCGTTCGAGGTGTCTCAGCGAAGGAGTTTGCTAGAGCTGTCAAATATTTCCCCAGTGCCGTAAACCTTGCTGTAGACTGGACAATATATTCTAATATCCATTGCTTGCATTTCTATCCTCGGGGACCATTTAGCCATCGCGTTGACATAGCCTTTAGAATGTTTGATCAAACCTGGACGTTTATGGGACTGCACTGATTGACGGTTGAGTTCAATAAGGAATGAAAATGTGCAATATCTTCTCGAGACAACGAGGTAGGATCTGGTCGAAGCAGACCGGCGGAGAAGGATGCCTTAGCTATGGCGAGCTGATGCGACGCCATGATGATGTGCGTTATTGCAATCTGCTTGATGTCGAGATACACATAGGCGCAGACTTGAATTGAAGGAGGTTGAGAACACGCGATGGGTCGCGAAATACTCACTTCAGCCTCGTCACGTGCTAACGCATATTACAAGAAACTGCCACTGCGAAGAATTCGCTCATGCGTAGGGTGCAAATTTACTTGTGAAGCTGAAGTCGGTCTATATATTCTTGTTCCACGAGGTTTCAAAGTTTAGTTGTCCATACAAATCCATGTAGTTGAAGATTATGATTTGTCTTCCCCACATTTGCCAAACTTCAATGAGAAACAAATTCGAATTTACACTTAGCCAGTACTTTCAGGAAGACAGATAATGACCGACACCCAGGAGATATCCACAGTACGAATTAGAGAAGTTCTTTAAATGGAGAGCTTCACTCTCTAGCGCTGTGATATTCGTCCCCCATATTCCGGTTCAATGTACATCACCCAAGCTATCAGACCCAACCATAACGCCGTGAGTGGGAAGTTGTGATGTACACGATGATAGCAAGTTGTTGCTTATTCCGATCCTAAGTACCGTATTTTGTTCGTACCAAGCTAGTGTTCAATTCGTGAGCTTTCCTGGATTCGTTCAGCTAAATCTATCACCCTTCCTCGCCCGAAACGGCTCTGATGCCTCGTATTTACTTTTTTCTCTCACTCTCTGTCCCTCGCTATCCGGAGCATGTCTTGTGGGCGCGGGATCTAGAGTTGCTTCTTGACTTGGAGATCCAGAGCTATCCGTCCTTGCCGGTCCTCCATTTGTGCTCTTTGTTGAAGATGACGTAGGTCCATTCATGGCAGAGTATTCGAGAGATTCCTGCATCTGTCTTCGTCTTCGGTCGGCTTCGAATCGAGCTGCGCGATCTTCATTGATAGACTTTTTGGCAAAGTAATAGGCGGCGCCACCAGCTATGATACATTAGCATCAATTCAATGCCTCAAGGACAGGCGTCACCATACCGACACATAGAGATCCCCATCCCACCCTGGAGATTCATGTCAATTAATTCTCGATATAATCCGGAGGAAAGTGCATAGAAAGCGTGCATACCAGAATGATTTCACCTGGTAAACGATTAGCTGGAAATACTCTTGACAATGCGCTCAATTGCTTACGGTGTTCATCTTGAAAGGTTTGACGAACTCCAAGAAATTGCTGTGCCTCGGGAATTGACTGAACAGCAAGTGGGCAGAAAGTGAGATGGTTGAAGAAAGGCAGTTTTTCCAAAGTGACCTGATCTTGCGGTACTTTACTCCGTAATCGCGATTAGCGGCCGAAGCTACGGCACTGTCCCCTGTTCGTGAATGCTGGTTCCTAAAATAACCCTTAGAATGCAACAACACAGAACTCGAATATTTGCGCCAAATGCTGACTGTCAAACGAAACGTATTTTACTTCGGACCATGAACTTGAGGCGAAGTAAATATTCACGGCCACTATTGCAACCTCACAAAATACGGCTTACTCACGGCCAGCTGGACCCAAGACGCCCTTTCGTCAGACAATCCGCATCCACCCCTCTATCTGTATAAGTTGAGGCTCCGCCTTCTTATGTGCCTGGCGTACAAACCTCTCCACGTCACCTCGACGGCTACACCTTCGAAGCGACTTCCGAGCACACAGGCGCGTCTATGATTTCGAAATCTGCCTCCAAATGGGCACGAAATACTTCTCGATTTGATCCTTTCCTTAGCAAGAGTTGGCGATGGAGGAACCTGTGGCAGAGAGCCTTGATGGCTCGTCAATAGTATGGTTTGCGCCGGAAGGTCGTGTCTCGCATTTACTGATTTTACGATGTAGAAACCTGTTTCCTCTCTACGGTCCCATTTCGAGCAAATGGCAAATGCTAAACCGACGAATAACTCTGCGCCACGAGCAGTTTCACCGAAACCGAACGGCAGTCTGGGAGTTGGGACGGGAGAGATCGTGAGGAATTTGACGGGACGGCAAGAGAGTACCAAAACCTTTGTTGAGGCAGACTTTGGTGCGAGAGGAAGGGAAAGAGAACTGGCGGATGCTGGCCTTCGGCCCTTTAGAATCGGTAGTTCTGCGAATGTGTCGCCTTCACCTACACGCAGCATTCGAGCCAAACCCACGGTCACGATTCCTCCAGCAGTCACTATACAGGCTCCACAATCACCTCCAAAGGGGAGATCTTTGAACATAAGTCTGCCAAGTGCCTCCTCATATCTTTCCACGGACGTGCCGTTGTCTGCTGCATCAGGCGGTTCCTCGCCAAGGCACTTTCGTATTCCTAGTAGACCTCATACACCTCTTCTGGAGCCTAGGAAATCTCCGTCTTTACCTTCCTCCCAGCCTCCTTCTCCACCACCTCCACGAAGGTCTGGCGAACTTAAACGAGAGTCGACATTCAAACCACCTCCCCCACCCGTCAATAGAGCAGAGAAGCCGAAGATTGGGAATAAGCCAATTTCTCTAGGGTTTCGGACCGAAGCTACAACACTTGCGCCAATGCCGACTCCAAACGCGACTGATAGGTCATCCCCGTTTAACACACCACCGAGCAGCGGCAGCAGCCCAGATCATGAGATTCCCGCTCCTCTTCCCCAGCGACCTCGACCTAAGAATCCTCCTGATTCTCAAACTTTAATACCAGCAAATCAAAGAGTGATGTTTGAACCGCCACCAGTTCATCATTCAGTTGTCAACCGTAGAAAAGACCAGGAGATGAACAGCACAGGACGAACTATATCTCCACAGGTTACGGGCGAGCAAAGGCCTGCTCTTCCTACGCGTCCTCAAGCCTCTTCCGAAATTGCTCCCCCTCGAAACACTTCGCAGGTTTCCTTAATGCCTCCGCCACCTCCACGACCATCTGTAGATCGTACTCGACCAGTTATCAATACCTCTGTAGCTCCTCCAGAAACTCAATTTTCTACGCCACCTAAGAGAGTCTTTTCAACACCGACTTCGCAGTTGCAAACCCCGCCACGATCTCACGGACGTTCTATGACTGTTGATAGGACCTCAGACAGGACGCCTGCTGAATTTCGCACACCTTTACAAACCCCGATCGCACAAGAACCCCGTAAATCCTTAGATGTAGCCTCTTCGATATTACCTGGGTCCAATGCAGCAGAGTACCCAGACTCGTCACATTCTAATAGACGACCACCCTATTTCAAACAAGGCGCTCATGAAATATCGACAAGATACGACACACGCATTGTCGATGTCTGTGGCGAGTTTGTCTGCACGTCTGGGCATTTAACAAGGGTATGGAGTTTGCTCGATGGGGAACTTGTCATGAGTCTAGCCCATACTGAAGGTATCAAAGTAGTATCCGTAATGTTCAAGCCAATGGCCGATGTCAAAGACGAAGGAACACGATTATGGCTCGGCAACAACATCGGAGAGCTTATTGAGGTTGATGTTCCTTCGCAAAGCGTTGTGTCGACCAAGAGCAATGCCCACACTCGTCGTGAGGTAATCAAGCTGTATCGACATGTGAACGAAATGTGGACTCTAGATGATGGTGGAACTTTGCATGTATGGGGTGCTGATAACACTGGAGCACCAAATCTTTCCAACCCGCACGCGAGCTTTAGAGTTCCAAAAGGACATACTTTCTCGATGGTCGTTGGTGATGAATTGTGGCATGCGGTAGGCAAGGACATACGTGTATTTGTGCCAACTGTAAATGGCTCTGCGCAATTTCAGGTCCATGCGCGGCCGCTTGGCCAGCAGAATGCAGGAGAAATCACCTCAGGCACGACTCTCGCTTCTCAACCCGACAAGGTCTACTTCGGCCACACGGACGGCAAGGTCAGCATCTACTCACGTAGCGACTACGCTTGCTTAGGCATTGTAAATATTAGTGTTTATAAGATCACTACCTTGGCCGGTGCTGGCGGTAAGCTCTGGGCTGGATTCAGCACTGGAATGATCTATATCTATGATACCACTCAAACACCTTGGGCCGTCGAAAAAGACTTTCGCGCTCACCAAGACCCTGTAATCAAGCTTGTTTCTGACAGAAGTAGCTACTGGTCGCTTGATCGGGCTCAGGTTATCTCACTTGGACAAGATAACGCCGTGCGAATTTGGGATGGCTCCTTACAAGATGACTGGATAGGTGCGGCCTAGTCCAATTGATTTTATCACTCCAACTAACAAATGTTCAGAAACCCATATGCGGTCTTCCGAGGCCGAGTTTTGCGAATTCCAGTCTGTCAAAGCTCTGATTATGACCTGGAATGCTGGGGCTGCAACACCTTCACACCTGCGGCATTCAGGAGATGCAGACTTCTTTCGCGATTTGCTTCAAAGCAGTGATCTCCCGGATATTATGGTGTTTGGCTTCCAAGAGCTGGTAGATCTCGAGGACAAGACCAGGACCGCTAGTATGTATTCTCCAACCAGGTGTCGGATTTCCACTGACAATTCTTTAGAAAGCTTCTTCAAGTCCAAAAAGAAGGACCCGCATTCAGAACAAGAACATATGAGCCATCAATACCGAGACTGGCGAGACTATCTTACACGTTCTCTAGATGAGTATATGCCAAGAAACGAACTTTACCACTTATTACATACCTCGACACTTGTTGGCCTCTTCACTTGCATCTTTGTGAGAGCGCCACTGCGAGAACGAATACGTAGTGTCAGCGCGGCAGAAGTCAAACGAGGCATGGGTGGTCTTCATGGGAATAAAGGTGCTATCGTAGTCCGCTTTGCACTCGACGACTCTTCGCTTTGCTTCATCAATTGCCATCTCGCAGCTGGCCAAAGCCAAACCAAGGACCGAAATAACGATATCACATCAATCCTAGAGAGCTCGATACTACCTGCTGAGAGAGACCACAGTGTTCGACAGGACAGCTACATTGGGGGAGGTGATGGGACAATGATCCTCGACCATGAAATATGCATTCTAAATGGAGATTTGAACTATCGTATTGACACGATGGGCAGAGATACCGTGGTAAATGCTGTCAAAGCCAACAATTTGACCAAGTTGCTCGAGAGAGATCAGCTGCTTGCATCGAAGAGGAAGAATCCCTGGTTTAAACTCCGTGCATTCCAGGAAATGGCTATTACCTTCGCCCCTACATACAAGTATGATGTAGGAACAGATAATTACGATACTAGCGAAAAAAAGAGATCGCCAGCTTGGTGTGATCGAATTCTGTCTCGTGGTCGGGGTCGCATCTCCCAAATCGATTACAAGCGCCATGAAGTTAGAGTGTCGGACCACAGGCCTGTGACCGCTCAATTCGACATAGTGACCAAGAGCATTTCACCCAAACGGCGTGCAATGAAATGGGATGATTGCCAAAAACAGTGGTTGCAAACTAAGGAGAAGCAAGCATATGAAGCCAAGTAAGCATACCTATACTTTTATTCGTACAATATTGACATATTAGCAGGCTGGACTATCTCTCGACCTATCTTGGGTTCGATGCTGCTGCGAGCAAAAAGTTAATACTTCAAAATCAGAAGCCACGATAATGATGCGATACAGATGTATAGACACAACGATAAATAACTGACTCAGGTTATCCGAGTCGCTGCCACTTCAAGGCCAGCTTTAAAGGCATCAAGCTCAAACATGATCTCAGGAGAAACAGATCTGTAGCAATAGTTAGATAGTATATCTTTCATGGCCACGTGATGGCGTGATCGATCGGAATGTTAGCGCGAGGGAAAGTGTTAACGTCACCGATCCTCTGCAACCATCATATTAAGCAACAACAGAGATTGGTTGGCCGCTGTCAACCATACCTTTCGTGGAAGTTTGCTGCTCCGTACTTGCGCAGGTACAGATCACGCAAGACGGGTAGCATTCCACTGTGTGACGATGTGTATTTAGTCTGTTCTTCTAGAGCATGGAATAAATGCACCAGCGTTCCGCACCCGACCACCCTGCTGTGTACCTTGTGCCATTTCCCTATGTCACTGAAATGTTTTCTCCTTCCTAAACATGCTGCTTACTTGAAATCAGCAACATCAATTGTCAACCCAAACCAGCCCAAGTTTCCCAAAGCCTCACTAATTCCCTCCCTCCCCGAACCCTCCCCCGCACTTATTCCTCGTCCACACCTACCAAAATGTCACCCAGCAAAAGCGAAAAAGACCAAGCCAAGAATTCGGACCATAAACACGATGACGTAGAAGGAGAGCACAATGAATGGAAGTTCCGCGCTCCATATAAAGTCCATGAGAAGAACAACTCCAACTTCAAAGCACTATATGAAGGCAGCTGCCATTGCGGGAGAGTACAATATCAATTGAGTAGGGAGAAGCCCCTCGATGCGAAGTACTGCCACTGTTCAACCTGCCAGGTCCTGCATGGTACAACCCCCTTCCCTCCCACCTCTCCAAACTCTCTCAGACATCCAATCTGACAAAAGAAATCAGGAGCGCCCTTCCAATGGGCAGCGATCTTCCACAAAGAAGACATCAACTTCATCTCCGGCCACCACGACCTCGGCTGGTACGAGAGCTCCGAGAAAACAACACGCCATAAATTACCGTGTAAGGTTTCCTGTGCGTATTGCCGTGCACCGATAATGGATGAGGGGCGGAGGATGATTTTGTTGTTCCCGAGTTTGATTAAGTTTAAGACGGAGGAGGAGAAGAAGAATTTCGACCCTACGTGAGTTCTTCTGGAGAGAGCTTGGCGGAAGATGATTGGGGAAGGGGACATGGGAGGGTTGTGCTAATGGGATTGGTAGTTGCCATATGTTTTACTCGAAGCGTCTTCTTGATATCCCTGATGGACTACCGAAGTGGTCTGGGATGCAAAATGATAGCGAGTTGATTGAGGATACACCGCCAGAGGCCCACAAGAAGCGGAAGAGAGACCTTGAGGAGAAGGAGGAAGAAGAGAAGAAGAATAGTGCAAAGAGGCAGGAGAAGTAGATATGGTACAATGATGCCGCTGTGGGAAAGTTCACGCGAACTGCAGCGCCCTTTGAGTTTTTAAAAGTAGGAAGCAAGGAATTCCGTATGTTTTGAGAAGGTACATGCCAAACCATCACTTCTTCGCCCACATAACAATTCTCAATAAAGACGAAGAACCACGCTGGGTTATTTGTTACATTTACAGCAACAATCTGATGTTCGAGCTGCTCAAGATGGAAGGTGAGGAAAAGAGCTAGTATCTAAGGGTCGCTCCTTCCAGTATTTGCTAGGCATGCGTGCACTACCCTTAGTAAAGTTGTAAAACATTCCAGTCATTTTAAAGTAATGTTTTTTCCATCAAAATCTTGTTGCATGTATTGGCAGCGTCCTCGCCGTGTACAATGATATTGTTATGCCTTCACTTGGCTGGCGTCCTGCTTTTGATCACTTGCGGTCCATTTCTAGCTCCTCACACTACTGTCTCTCACCTTTGGATTCTTTTATTTTCGGGCACTCTTGGTGGAAGTGAATGAGGATAGTTAGGGGGAGCTGGGAAGTCAGTCTCCAATAGCTGACTGAAAGATTCCTCGGTTCTGGATGATTCAACAACAGCGGCCTGCACGAGTATCAGGGCTTGTTGCGCAAGTCTTCAGGGTAAATTGAATCCAGTTTGAGAACCTTTTTCTCGACGCATGCTGACATTTGATTTCTGTACTAGCACATCAGGACCATCCACTCAGCCTTCGAGATGGCCTCCAACCACCCCCACAACGGTGACAACCAGCAATCCCGCAGCAATGGCCACAACAATGGAGCCCCAGCAGGAAATGGAGCAGGAAATGGAGCAGGAGGGCATGATCCATGGCAAGTTCCTCCTGCCTCCCGTAACTATCTCAACAACGGACAGGTAGGCCCTGTTCCCTCCCAAACCATGGCCTATCTACCTCCGCCATCTTTGGGTGCTAGAAACGGTTATTTGGTGCCGATTTCTTCTGCTCCTATGTACCAAGGTCTACCACGACACTCAGAGGTTGCGAACAGTCACACGATGCCTCCGCATGGTTATAGGGGACCTTCTCCTTCCTATCTCATGCCCGGTGATTCCCTGTCAGATTCGAGGGTTAGTAACAGCTACATGTTGCCTTCATCTGCCTACAGAGGACCTTAGCCTCCTCATCCCATGCAGCAAGCCTTTCCGCCAACTTCGAATGGTGGAAATCGTTACATCGTGCCTCCGCGTGGCTATCTAGCGCCTCCACCTTCTCATCCCATGCCTAACGCTCTTTTGCTAAATCCAAATGCTGGAAATAGTTACGCGATGCCTGTGCGTGACTACCTGCTGCCTTCTTATCCCATGTCCAAGGCCTCCTTGCCAAATTCGAACGCTGCCTCTTCTACGCCGGATCCTCACTCACTACAACCGAATGCTGGAAATGGCTACATGGGACCACGCCCTCCATATCCTGCACCTCATCAGTTTCCATTACATCCTAATACTAGAAATGGCTTTATGGGACCACGCCCTCCACATCTTTCGTCTCATGGTTTTCCACCACATCCCAATACTGGAAATGGCTTAATGGGGCCACGCCTTCCCCATTCTTCGCCTCATGGTGCTGCACCACATCTAAATGCTACCAATGGTCGACCTAATAACTCCCGAGCTATCCTCAGTGAAGCCGAGGCGAACCGCTCATCACCGCTATCAGGACTGATTCCCGCTTCTAATCAAGCTCGCAGACTCATTCATGATCTCGAGGCCCGCCAGCAACCCAACGGAGCCAACTCACCTTCATCTCGACCCCGCAAGCGTCGACGTACCGACTCCGAAGTTGCATTCACCCCAGAAAAAGCCACCACAAAGAAAGAGCCGGAAGAAACCTGTCCTATGTGCTTTGATCCGATAACACAATTCTCCACTTCGACAGCGTGTGGTCATAAGTTCTGCCAAGACTGCTGGCTCATATGGGTCGATCATGCATATTGGACCAAAAATATGATGAAGTGCCCCGGCAGGGAATGTGGGAAGGAATTGTTCCCAGGTGTGCGGACCATTCTTGGACCGGTACCTTTCCAGTATAGACTTCCTGGAGAACCTGCCTGGGACAATCGGGGCATTGACGATGACGAAACCGAGGATGAAGACAGTAACCCAAGCGAGGATGAGGCCTGGTAATAAGAGATGGACCACGAGGAGCAATGATATGATAAGAGGATGAATACGAGGTTCATGTTCACGGCGGAGAGCAGCCTTGGCTTAGGAAAATGGCGATAGGCAGAGGATGAATAATTGCCTACTAGCCGTTAAGAGTGAAAACACTCACAGCGATGAGAATACTCAAGTAATAAGGAGTGGCTGTGCTTTGCGCATGCATTCAAATTTCAAACATAACAACACATCTTCGCACTTATAAGGACGAAATCCACAAATACCCGAGACTTAAAAATCTATTAGAGTTGTACCTACCTTCAAGAACGAAAAATGATCTCTGACTAAAAGACGCAAGCATGTGTCGATTTTGCAGCTCAGCTTTTCCTTCTCAACACTCTCGCAGTAGATTTCGCGGTTCCACTAGCTCGCAAAATGCTCAACTCCACCTGATGTTTTTCTCCGTCCCAGATATCCTACTTAGAAATTCTCAGACAAGCGAAGTTGTTTTGAACCCCAACTTCCATAAGTCTCAAATCCGAGTCCCAACGCCTTTCCATTGCATCCCTAAATGTCGAACCCTCGCCTATGTCGTGCCGCTCTCCTACTTCCTCTTTCCCAAATCGCAACATGTCTTCCAACAGGCGCCGCAGCGAGTCATGTTCTGAAACACACTCTATCACATCGTGATCCTTAATCCTTATCAGCTGCGGTCGTTCCCTTTTCAGGAGGCGAGAGGCAAAAAGGTAAGCCTTGAAAAAGCCATGGCTGAGGTGGATGTCACTGGAATTTGCCTGATTGGAAGGGCGACTCGTTCGGGCGATAGGAAGCTTGATTGAACCTCTTTAGGACGAGCGAGCTGAAAGGCGTTTTGGTAGGATCTCGACGAATGGTCGGTGGGTGGTAGATAACAAGCTGATGCGCGGGAAGGAAATTGAGATTTCGCCAGATCACGAAAAGGCGTTTATTTATTTCGAGGTTCATGTCTTGAAAGGCTGACTTTTGATCAATATTCTCCCTCCTACAGCAACCCAACAGATGCCTGTCCCCCTGGAAAGTCCGTTTCGTAGGAAAGCATCCAGAGGGATATACCGGGCAGTAGTATTCAAGAAATCCTGTTCGATTGTCGAGTCCGGAGGGATAGTTAAAAAATAAATGTTGTCATTGACATTATTCTAAATCGCTACTACTGCTGCTATCATCCGGTCTAGCCAGGGTATCTATACAAACAACTGTTCCCAAATAGTTGCCCTCCAAATACTCCAGTTGGTACATATCCCATGTCCAAGATATCCAAAATATGATACAAAGGCAGACTTCCAACTATGCAAAAATTATCGCTTGTTCCAATGCCATTTAATCGTGAATGAAATCATTCGTCGCGAGTCTGTGCTCGGGACAGAATTTGTCGATTTCTGCTAATCTTCCCATATTCCACTTTCCAATTTGGTGGTATCCAACTGGTGTGTCGTACCACAACGATTCGACGGAAAATGGTTTCGCTTCCTCCTCTTTTGGTAATCGCGCTCCTGGTGTGTTGAGTAATTTCTGGTAGTACCATTGATCTTCGTATAGTACCGTAGGGTTGACGTCTTTTGCTTCTGCTAATTCGCCCTTCCATGAGTGGGAGGTGATAACTTCCATGACCATCGTTCTGTTGCGGAGGGAAAGGCCGCCGTTCATTCCTACGTCTCCTCGTCCGAGTGTGGTGTCGATTGGCGCACCGATGAAATCGTATTGGAGGAAATCGTTGACATGCATAGGCGCATTTGCACAGATGATGCTGTCGGCTTCTGTTGAAAAACAGGAGGATTAGCATTCATGTTCAACTGTTGTCTGTGCCTGTGCCACTGGCCTGGCAGGGAGTTCCTGGCGAACAATTCTTTGTTTGCTCACCGCATACCAGGTAGCTACACTTTGAAGGATTGGCAAAACTTACGGAATAATAATACGTGGCTTGCTGGTGCAAGTTGTTCCCAAAACCAGGTCGTGGTAAGAAATTCTGAAACGTCGTTGTGGTTCATGAATGTGAGATTTGAGGGAATGTCGTGGATATTTACTGCTCCGGACTCAATAGCACGCTGGAAAGCCTTTGATTTCGGCACTGCACTTTCTGGAGCAAAGAGCGATATTGGCCATCCGGGCCCAAGAACCGATGAAAAATGTAAAATCAGAGGTGCCAAATTGTCCATCGGTCGGGTTTCGATAATCGCAGCAGCATTCTGCCCTGGAAGGATTTTCGGTGCAGGATTTTGGTCTGGTGAACTCGATTTCGTTGGTGAAGTAAAGGGCGAATATTTGGATGGAGTCGTCGTCGGTGAGCCTGGGAATGATAATCGCGCAGTATACAAAACAAGGAGAATTAAAAATGCTGCTGAGATGAAGAGAAACCTCTTCCGTTGCGACGACATGTCCATGTTCGAGGCTGATGCATTTGGGTCAGTGATCCGATCAGTCGCATTTAAATCGATGAGCATACCTTGGGCAGAAGACCTTAACAACTAAACTGATGAAAAGGAAAGAAAGCGTCAAGACGTGAGACGGATTCAGCAAACCTGGGAGGGGTGACAATTTAGTAAGGTCTTGACAGCCCTGTCAGGAGAGTGGCAGGGCCTCTCAAAATAATCCAACCTGCATCGCCCCCTGAAGGCTTGGGATCATCAATTCATCTACAAGCAGCCAAAACCTGGGAGCAGCGGAGCTGACAGGGAGCTGTCTGGAACATTAATCGTCAAAAATCCACCTGTAGATCTCTACTATTGGTCTGATTGGCCCCCTCTATCGATGCGCATCAGCAAATAATGCGAGTCGAGATTGGGGCTTGATGGCTTGAAGGCAAACGAACTCCTGGAAAAAGTATAAAAAAGCCAAAGGGCAACACCAGATCTTAAATCCAAAAATCAACCAAGCTTTCAAACGGTATCATGGCTAGAGATTGCTGCACTTGCTAGCAGTCTGCAGAAGAAGTCTTGGAAGTTCTTGCTGTTGCTCGGCATGGCTGGGCTCAAAAGCGGAGAATATGTTGACAATCGAGATTGTGGTGGCTGACGATCTCCCACTGTTCCTGAAGTATGTCGAGAACTTTCAGCCACCATTCAAAACTTCGAGAACCTCTTGCCCTAGCAAGAGTGACATAGCGTTGGAGACCTGAGGCTTCCGGCTTGAGGTGATTGCGTACTCCATCTGTAGGCGCCTTGGCCGGGTGAGTTGAAGCATTTTAGAAGAATTTGATTTGGGGACGGATCCGAATTCCGCGCACCGTGCGACACCAAGTTCATATGTTTGTCTTGAAGATGTTTCCATAGAGGACCCACCTTCACCAGCTACCCACCGCATCTTGCGAACTGCGGCTGTCGGCACTTGCGCGATGTATTTGAAGAAGAAGAAAGTGAAGTAGAAGTGAAGTCGAAGTGGCGTCGCAATGGCTTTTGCGCCATTCCCATGGTTTCGGGAGCCCGCAGGTTGTAAGTGTGTCACATGTCACAATTTAGGGGACGGTGTTTTGGAGAAGCTCTTTCTAGAAAGGACTAAGAAGAGACCAAAGTCTAGATAAGTGGCGATTCTTCCAGTCGATGTCAAATAGTGGCCGAATCTCGAGGAAAGATGAACCGAAATGCGCTACATAACAGCTTACCAAACAAGATTCTTTCTAACCTTGCGCAAGACACAAAAAATACTCGTTTCTTGCACATCTCAGAGTCACCCTAGGCCTCCAGGGCAATAGCAGTCCGGCAAAGAGAATGAAAAGTGTTAGACGAAAGCATAGCTCAAATCTGCCATAATAGTCAACAGTGGATATCTTTATGGCTCATTCTTCTCCACCGCGAACCAACGACAAAATTCAAAACCCGTCTCGGCCATAAGAAAATACTGCTTCCTTCTACGAGTAAGAACGAACCACACCTACAGAAACAACATACACTTGAGCTCTAGAAGGGATATTGGAACATTCCTTGTCGGTATCCCCCTCTTCTAGCTTGTGCCTAGCAGCCTCCCTGGCTCAGCGGTAATCATAGCCTCTGCAATCTTAAACCTTTTATGAAGCTTTCGAGAGAAAGAGGGCCGAATAGTGGCATACTTTGACACGCGTTCCAATCCCCTACCAACTTGGTCAAGTGACCTTTGCATCTACGACTATACACAAGAGCGTGAATATCAGCCCAGCATCTTTTGGAGAGGTGGCGGGGACCGACTTGTTGCATATCCAGCAATGCTCTAAAAGTCCCACGAAAAGGAAGACGCTTTTGGCGAGGTTTCCCATTTCGGGTATTGAAATTTCTGGCTCTCGAACGAGTACCGTACTCTTGTTCGCAATATCATAACCATCGCCGAGTAATTATCGGAGCGCGCCTTGGAAGAGGTCGGTGATCGCGGGCAGCTAGTGTTTGTATCGATAGTGCTTTGATAGCTTATTAATGAGCCCAACCTGCTTCTAAACACTTGCTTCAAGCTCGCTACTTCTTCCAGGATTGTAATAACAACCTTCCCTAAGCCAATGGCATGTCCTGCATGCAGGTTTGTCCCTAGAGTATACAGAACTCGTGGAGCAGCATCGCTCGCAGGAGTCCAGACCGAGTCTGGAATTCTCCCATGGGCAGTTCTTAGCATTTGAATCTGAATTCCGAGGTGAGATTGGAATCTACAGCTTCCTCGAGGTCTAATTCGTTCGTGGTAGGAAATATACTATCCTCGCAACTATGTGATTCTCTCTCTTAATCTTGTGTCTTGTCAATTGGGCCGACTTCAGCGACGTTTCCCGCAGCTGCTTCGATCTCTATTTGAGCGGTTGGCTCGCCAAACCCTCCATCGAGAACATTGAGGTCGTCCACAAAAAGATCGGGGGACACTTGTCGGTGATTTGACGATGGTTCCCCAGTATCTGAAGCAGTTACTTCTCCGGGCTCCAGCTGAGCTATACTGCTGTCAGGAAGTCCCTTGGATATTCCAGGTGTGTCTTTGGCGCTGACCAAAACCCCTTGCTGTTGAAGTGGGCGCCAGTTACTGTCATACGGCTGCCATCGGATAACAGCCTTGTCTCCGAAGTTCGAGAGCAGGCAAGCATGGTCTTTCTCGCGCGTCCTGCGTGATTTCTTGCCTATCTTGACTGCTTATATATGGTATGAAATGACCTGCAGATGGAGAACGTAACAAAGAATACGAAGGAAATAAAGAGGAGATGAAACTTACGAAAACAATGGCTTTGGAAAGCATTTGAACCGTCGGTTCAAATGCTTTATCCCAACTTCAGGGGCATCTGCAACCGACACGAGGAGCGGCCAGAAACGGAAGGAACCTCTTTCTCATTCTGGGGACATACTCGCGTTGGCGAATTTTAGTTTTTTGGTTTTAGTTTTTGCTATTGTTTTCGTTTTGCGAAAGTAATGCTGTAGCAAGAGGATGGTTGCCACTTTGGCTTCTTAGGAATAGGCGAAGGACTTTAAATTCACAAAGGATTGGTTAATTACGGGCAGTGCTATTATTGGTGATTCTCAAAGCCTTGGGGATCCTGAATGCTATCATTGGCGAAAAACGTTTTTCTGTATTGTGGAAGATTGGACTCGTGTTTTCCTGGACTTCTCTGACCTAACAACATCGTTGGTATCAACGCCAGTATTTCATAGCCGCGCTCACACAGCTGGCAACTTCTCTGCTCTTCTCTGATGTTCAAGGTTTCTATCGCTGATAAGGATCCAAGACTAGCAATAATTTACTGTATCTCGACAAATTGCCGCTTGGCTGCGAAAGCACGTTTATGTCACGTCAAGTGAACGTCAAATGTTTTAATCCCAACAATCTCCAATCCCATGCCTATCAAACATTAATATACATACTCCTGAGCCTCCCTCCATCCAACGGAAAAAACCCAAGTACAACCATGAGAAAGACATTATCGTGAATCATCAAAACTCCAGATTTGGTACAGTAAAACCCAAGATCTGCTGTACACATCAAATCTTCCTCGCGCCCTTCCGGTGTATGCAGTGCTCCGTCTTTATGCATTCGAAAAGGGCCTGAACTTTTGTAGGACTCCTGCAATGATACGATACAAGAATTTACACCGAGACATGCTGCTGACGATCTAGACGGCCGGCCATCGATTTCTCAATCCGCCAGCCCATCTACCATAGAGCACATCAGCGAGTTGCTTCGTGTGCTCCATGCCTGAAACGACTTGACCAGGTAGATTCTGAAGCTTTTCTTTGTTGTCTGCTTCCACCATCATGCTGGTCTGTCGTCGACGGTGACTCTTCAAATGCGGATTGTTCTGAGCCAGGACTAATTTTGCCCCAGACTTTTGTGGGCTCGCTTGAGGTGTGCCATCCCGGCTCGAGGACTTTGATGAAGACAAAAGCGACGATAATTTCGGGTCATTCTGGACCTTTTCTAGCATTGCTTTGAGAAATTGGTATTCTCCTTCTGGATCAACTGCGTCAAGAGCACTCCAAGCATCTGCTAGCCGGGAAAGCGCCTCCCGTTTTGCTTGGTTTCCTGTCTGAGCATGCAGTTCTTGGAAAGAAGGGTCCACAACTTTGTTGAAGACTCTTCTACCTAGAACAGCCTCCTTGGTAGTTGTTTCGGTCATTGGCGGGCGATTTTCATCTCGGGTGGATCCGGGCGCAGAGATATCGGAATCGACTTGAGCCAAAGTAGAGTTGTCTGAAACTCGTCGGAAAAGTCGAACTGTCGAGCCGGTGTTTCCGAAGCTCATATCGGGCTGGAGAGGTTTCTTCTGAACACTCGCTTGCCGTTGCTTAGTTGGCGAAGCAAGCTGGATGATAGAAGGTTGTTTGCGAACAGTTCCTCTCTTGACTGTCACAGGCGGAGGTGATGAGTATTCCAGGGGAGAATCCTTGAGATCAAGTCTCTTGAGTGCTTCCTCCGGTCCAGCACTGAGACCTTGTCCATTGGCATGGATAACAGACAATTTCCTTCGTTTCGTGGTATTCTTACGTGTTGCGATAGTTGAAGCTTTGACAGTATCAAAGACCCATCCGTCCGGTTCTGGCTTGGGTGACATGGTATTCCTATTTTAATTAGCAAAAGGAGACCTGTGGGATGTAGTTTAACTAACAGCGTCTCTTCATAGAATCTGGGATGCGATGGTCGTGTCCGACCCCCATCCCATTCTTGCTTCCTTTCAATCAACTCCTGGAGTGCCTCAATCTTTCCAGCACCTCGAATAAACTTATGCCTCAAGAGTTCCTTTGCACTCGGCCGTCTGTCACAATCCTTCACTAAGCATTGAGCGATAAAGTCTTTAAACTCTTTGCTGTACTGCTGCCCTTCCAATCTGGGAGCCGGCGCCTTTGGAATAAGGAACAGGACTTTCATAGGATGCACTGCTGCATTTGGAGGTTCTCCATTAATCATCTCCATTGCGGTTATTCCAAGAGACCAGATGTCCGCTTTGAAATCATACCCAGCCTGCTGGATGACTTCTGGAGCCATCCAGAATGGGGTGCCCACGAATGTATTTCGTTGCGATTTGATGTTTGTAAGTTGGGCAGCAACACCGAAATCCGCCAGCTTGACTTTTCCAGTCGTCGACAGAAGGACATTTGCAGCCTTAATATCTCGGTGTATCTTTCCTTCTTGGTGTAGGTATTCGAGGCCGAGGAGTAATTCTCGACAGACGATAGCAATATGGGCTTCGTTGAAGGAACCTGGTTTGAGCTGCTTTCAATCAGCATTGGTCTTGGAGCTGGGGATCAACCTGCATACCAAATCCAAGCATGACCCGCCTCCCAAGTATTCCATGACTATCCATAGCTTATGTCCTCGGAGGAAACTGGCTTTGTACTGAGTGACGAATGGACTGGCACACGTGCTCAGGACCGAGATCTCTTGTTGGATCTCTTGTATATCATCCTCGCTGGATTCTAGATCAATCTGCAAGAAGTTAGAGAGCGATCCATATAAGGTGGCAGAGATACCTACATGCTTGATAGCAACTATCTCACCTGTGCTCCTCTCAATGGCTTTGTAAACAACCCCAAAACTTCCAGAACCTAGCTCCTCAAGCACTTGATATTGGCCAGCTGCACCTTCTGAAGACATAATTGCTATATACTTCGTAGCAAGAGCAAATATTTCACACAGAAGGCACAAAGTATGGTTCGAAAGTCCAAGTGGGAGGGGAGCTGTGTTTATGAAGATCTCCGTTGCACCGTGGTGTCAATAAAGCGAGCACACGGGCCGCAAATTGGTAGGATGCCGTTGCTTTTCCGTTGACATGGATACCAGACACGGCTGAAGATGTATGTTGCACAAAGTGAAGATAAAGATTGTGGGATTATTAAAAAATCATGCTGTGCAAGAATGAAGTCAATGAGCGTTGTTCTGCGACTAGCAGCTAATAATTCTTGCGCTCAGATTTCGAGGTTGAAGTTCCCAGGTACAGAGGCCTGGAGACAGGTCCCAGTGCTGCATCCTGCGGGTGCTGTCGATTGGACTTTCCCATCTCCATGGCAACCAAAGCCCCTCAGAATCGTTGAAGTGGACCGTGCGTACCCAGCACGTCAACATACGCCTGAGGTCATTGTACGGATTTTGCACCTTCGCCCCAACAGCAAGGCTTCATCCAGGAACAACGCATCAATTGTATTTTGGTGTCGCGACTTGTTGTCCCTCTCGTCCGCATACTCCTCCCACCTTGGATGCGATAGTCATCACCACACGCGATTCGATTCAAGCTCAATCTCATCCCACCACCGCCTTTTCTCCCACCTAATAAACCACGAATCTCTGCAACATAACGCATCATCCTCCCACATTCGTTACCACCAAAAGCTCGACTACGAAAAACTTACGAAATCCAGACCACCTCGAACGTTATTGCGACACCCAAACATGATTTTCAGCAGGAGTTAGAGAAAATCAAAGAGTTACGCGTTGAGGCCCCAATGTTCTGGAGTTCCGAGCTTGGGGTATCTATCAATACTTAAAAAACTCGCAATTTAGGGTCGAGTGGTTGGTTATACACACTATATCACAATGGCACAACCTCCAGGACTTCCCCAATCTTTCCCATGTATGGTGAAAGCTATATATTCGTGGGGTGGAGAGGTAGATATACCCCTTCCGTAGTATTGGCAAGGTACTGACAAGCATCTAGTCCAAACGCGATTTAGGATTCATTGAAGGTGATCTAATCGAGTGTTTAAACGCTGGTGATGGATCATGGTGGATGGGGAGGCTACGTCGCGACAAGCGTGTTATGGGATTGTTTCCATCAAACTTCGTTGAAGTACTAGACCAGAGCTTTGTTCCCGCGAGCAGAGGATCAAGCCCAATGCCAGATCGATCACCCAGTCCGAACCCATTCAACCCTCAGCCACCACAAAAAACAAAGAGCAAAGCTTTCCGGAAACCATTTCAGGCTTATGCAGCACCAGATGCCAGGTTACAAAAGCGAGCAGAAGTAAAAAAGCAAGACACCATATCAATATCTCGAGCTCCATCACCAAATGTTCATCCTGAAATTATACGAGCACCTTCACCACAAGTCCAGAGTTATGGCTCTCGAGCACCATCTCCGGCACCCCCTTTGCACCACCAAAATAGCTATAGTTCAGGAGCTCCCTCACCTGCGCCACCAATGCACTACAATAGCTATGGTTCTCGAGCACCATCTCCTGGACCGTCAATGCATTATAATAGTTACGGATCAAGAGCGCCATCACCAGCACCCCCTATGCATAATGGCTATGGATCCAGGGCGCCATCGCCAGCCCCATCTTTCCAGTATCATCCCCATTCTCGCGCCGCATCACCAAATCCACAATTTGATCTTGGCTCATCGCCTCCTCCGCCCCCTCCACCTCATAGGAGTGTTTTCACGCCTCACAAGCCTGTCCACCATAGTCCACGGAACAGTACAGGTCACTCCAGAGCAGCATCTCCATGTCCACCATCTCCTGGAAACACTGGAATGACCCCTTCTCCACTTCGTTCCGCTATGGATGATGTTATGTCATCGTTGTACGATATGGGTGTCTCTCGAGAAACCGAATCACCACAACCACCTCTCGATCCTTGGTCACCGGAAGCGTTTGATCAAACCTACATCAAGGCACGAAGGAAGCAAAGACCCAACACAGCAATGGGTGTAGGAGGTCCAACTGACTATGAGGATGATGTTGATCAGCCATATGTTGAGTCCTCACAAAATGAATATGCTGTCGACCAACCCCCTCCTCAGCTCAGTAATTACGTTCGTCGTATGGAGGACCGCTTAAACAAGATGCACACGAGCAGCCCCCGCCCAGTTGATGAAGATGACCAGGGGCCCGCTGTGCCTCCAAAGTCGAAGTATGATCGCCCAAAATCGTCGATGGGGAACTCGCAAACTGAGCACAAGCTTCGACATCGTAAGTCGGCTTATGAAGTCGGACGATCTATGTTGGGCAGAACCTTTACTACAAAGACAAATTCTACATCTGCATCATCCGGAAATCGTAGCACAACCACAAATGGCAGTTCTAGTACACAGATGACTGACCGAAGTCTCATGAGTGGGGCTTCGGCTGGTGCATTTTCGTCAACAAGCGCAGGAAGTTTAGCAAGGAAGAAGGAGGCTTTACAAGGTCGATCTCGAAGCGCTTTTGGTTCAAGAAGAGATCAGTTTATGGATGACGGCAGCCAGGCGGACTTCGGCAATCGTCCTCAAACACCACTTACTGGAATATCCTACCATAGCAGTCATGCCTCTGGACCAACAAGACCTCAATCTCAAGCTGGGTGGCAAGGCTCGCTGACCGACTCCGGGAATATGCTTGGGGGTCTCGTTGCCCCTAAGCCCAAAAAGAGCGGTTTCTTCAAGAAGATTATTGAGTCCGCCAAAACTGGCGCTGCAAGCGCGAGAAACAGCATAGTAGTTGGAGAGACATCCAGACCATCCACGTCTTCAAAGCACATGTCTGGAGGCATTTCATCTGTCGCAGGTGGCTATAGTGGCTACGGTGGCAGTCGTGGTGGCAGCGCAGCAAATGATATGGGTTTATCTGGAGGAGGTATTGACTGGGTTCAGGTCCGCCGAGATGTCAATCGATCGAACACTCTGAGTCGAATTGAGCGCATCGAGAGAAAAGAACGCTGCCAAATGATGGACTACCCAGCCATAAGCCCCGTCGAAGAATTGTTTGAAGGCTGTGATGGTGACGAAGCCGCCGATGGAAACCCAGTGCCCGAACCTACGAATTTCCATGCAGTCAATCTTTCGCTTGTTGATAAAAATGCCAGATTTATTAACAGCCTTCCGCCCATGACAAATCCGATCAGCTTAGCTACTGGATTCGTCTGCCGACCATACAGAAGTGATGTTCAACGGCTTCGAGCAATCTTCACATGGGTGAGCGAAAAGATTATCTGGGAGGAAGACTTTGAATGTGAGGTAGACTCACGAAGAGTTATACAAACAAAACGTGGCTGCGCCGAAGAAGTGGCCGTCCTGGTGTTGGAAATGTGTGCTGCAGTTGGTATTCATGCTGAAGTTGTTAGAGGTTACTTGAAGACCCCTGGAGAGGTCCCAGAGTTGAACATTATGCCTCGCTCAAACCATTGGTGGAATGCTGTGGTTGTGGATGGAGAGTGGAGAATAATGGATTGTTCGCTTGCTGCTCCTTCGAACCCTCGTCGGGCGTTGTACTCATCGACCAGTGGACAGTCTGCGGAAAGCTTTTGGTTTTTGGCACAGCCGATGGAAATATGTTGGACTCACATTCCCGAACGGCATAATCAGCAACATTTGTGCCCACCCATGGCTCATGAAGTCTTGTTGGCTCTGCCTTGTGCCTGCCCACCTTACTTCAAGAATGCGTTGCAAATGTCTGATTACGACACCAGTCTGATTCGGATCGATGACCTCGAATTGGTTCATGTCAAATTCACGGCACCAGCAGACGTAGAATGTGTAGCAGAGGTTGAAGCGAGAGCTTTCGAACGAGACGCCGATGGGGACTTCTTCGAGAGTGGGGACGTTGTCAAGAAACGTGCTTTGGCACAAGCAGAGTGGATTGGTGGCCAGAAGCGATACACAATCAAAGCCTTGCTTCCTGGTGATGAAGGTCAAGGTATCTTGAAAATTTATGCTGGAAAGCGTGGCCTCATGCATTCGATCAAAGATATTCCCCATCCACTGGCTTTGGCACTCCCAATCATCCACACAGGAGAGAATCCTCCATACGAATTTTTGACTCGCCACCCCACACCTCATGCTCAGAGACACGACCTCTACGTCGCGCAGCCTCAATGTCAACGGCTTGCTCTGAACAACACGTTTGTTTTTGCAGTTCGCCAGCATCCATCTTCGACATCGATCACATCTCCAAACCCTGGGGGTGCTTCACCTATTCCATTCATCCGTCCCAGCTCGGCGATGTCAATTACAAACTCTTCAGCATCAGGATCAAATCCTAGTACTGCAAATGCCTACTCCTCCAAAAAGCCTGCGAAGCTGGCAATCCAGGCACCGGGTGGAAAAGTCCTCCGGTTGATGCGGAAGGAAGAGAAGAATCATAGTACGAGCCAGGCGCTCGAGAAGGGAGATGGCGGGACTTGGGAAACCATTATTAAGGTTGGTGAAAGAGGAGTTTGGAGGGGTCTGGTACTGGCGGATAGGAGCGCCAGATGGTGCGTTTTTGCCGAGTGGACTTGCGTTTGAAAGGAAAAGGGTTGAGCAAGTCTCCAGGAGTTTAATTGATATATAATAGAGATGGTTGGTTCGGGTGCCAGCGTATAGGAAGGGGCGCAAAGATCAGGATATGCTATTGTATTTATTCGGCGTCGGAAGCTTGGAGATTCGTCCATTTGGCAGAGCCTGGCCATCCGGAAAAGTCTGGCTGTATAACAGAAAGCATTTGTGTTGGAGTTCTTGACGATACTGGTTGCATGTCGGTCTATTAGCAGGGCGTTATATTCTGAAATGAAGGCTTTGATTTGATTCTCAATGACACAAAACTCTCACAATCCCCATGCTTCGATTCGAAATTCTAGGCTAGGAACAGCCGAATGGAACTTTGGTGTTGAGATTGAAATGTTTCCTTTTGACTTTCGTAATCTGATATCATCCCGAAAGGATTTGAGCGAACCTAATCTTGCTGACTCTTTCCTTTTGTCTGTAATTTTAATCACAGCCATAACCACTGTCTCGCCCTCCCATTATCACTGTCAAAATTGTGCTTGCTCATTACTCACATTCGCCTCTTCATGTAATAGCTCAGTATTTCGCACTGATAATTTATCCACACCAAATCCTCCTCATCGCAACGTTTGACACTTTAAGTTCATACGCGTCATCCCAGTCTGTCTCAGCGCCGTTTGGCACTTACCCGGGCCACAGTGCTGATCGCATCTATTCGCGGCACAGCCCAATCAGCGACTGCAGCCGCACTCCGAGCTTGAAACGTGCCTGTGGAGTTCGGTGGTGAGATGCAAGGTTGACGCGAGGATGGATTTCTGACGGGCAGTGTACGAGGTGCGCTAAAGTTTAACACTGTGTTGTTGCATCTAGGAGAGACTTGGATTTCATCCTTCCTTTTGACATTGAATTTTGGGATTGCGGTACTGATTTGCGAAGCGCCAAGACGGAACAGAATTGACGGAGACTACAGTCCCTACGACATAGTTTGGCTGGTAGGCTGGGGATGCGGATGTGAATCACGGGGCCACAGGAACAGGTGATGCGACGGTGAATTGAGTGATTGATCGCATCGACGACAGCGACATCAGGACGCCTTCATCGTGGGCACTGGCCACTGGGCATTGGGCATTGTGTCGCGGGAGCAGGCGCCGTGGCTGCATCGTGCGATGGAGGAGCAGAAAGAGACGCTGCTGCCGAGACACGAGGACGACAGTTTGAGTGTCCGGAGTCATGATCACGAGAAGGATCTTGAGGAGGGAGAGGGGAGCGAGTGCGGTAGTAAAGACTACACGGAGAAAAAGACGATTAAGGGCGCTTTATGGGTTATTTTGAGTACGACGGCGACGCTGAGCGCGAGGAGACTGTTGAGAGATGGTGGTTTTGGTGAGTTCTTACCCCTGGATTTTGGTGATGGGGAGGGGTTTGGGGGCGCTTTTTGAAGGAGATGGTTTGCTGACTGAATATCGCGTAGCTTATCGTGAGTATTTGCTCAATCTTCTGAAGAATGCAGTTCATTTCGAGATGAGGCTCAGCGGGAGGCTTGTTTCAAATTCTTCCTGGAATTCTTGGGAAGATCTTTTTACTGATTCATGAATAGCCATTTATTTTACGCTTCTAGTGCAGGTGACTGCTTATTGCATAGCTGCAATTTTGGCAATTGGGGTCAAATTATTCAACTTCAGGAAAGGCAAACGGAAAAACTTGGATGACAAGTATTCAATTCTAGAGGGGTTTATCATTGGATTGAGGTTGCTCGTTTCGGGATGCATTTCTGCCGTAGCAATGCTTTGTGCTGCGGAAGCACTGATGAAGTTCAATAATTTATTTATCATGGCAATGATGCCAGTAAGTTGTTTTTTGTCCATGTGTATGAGGATTGGAAAGCTAATCAATATCAGATTTTGACATATGTGACTGACAGCTTTCTTTTTATCTTTTTGCACCTCTCAAGGATAACGAGGAGAAAAGGCGTTCATATCCACTGGAGATCGCTATGGAGAATCGTCTTGGTTCTTGGCCTCCTTGCTGGATCGGTCATGCTAGACTACAAGCTCAACTTAAGAGCTTTGTTTTTCGCTCTCGCTTCATCTGGACTTTTCAGTCTTTCGAAAGTCGTGTTCAAAATTGGCCCCCGAATCGAGAAAGGGCCATCGACCTGGACAAAACCCCTTTACGTCTACCTCGTAGTCGGGATTCCATTCTTGATTATCACTGGAAACGCAGCTTCAAAATACGAGAACTTGGTAGCTGCATCTCACGTGGTCAAATCTTGGACAACTTGGAGATGGTTCACCAACATAATCCCAGCCGTACTGGTAAATATTATCTTCACAAGCTCAGTCAATTCGGCATATCCATATCTCGCCGAGGAGGTTGCTGGAGGGGCTATGGACGATCCGAGCATCCAGGCTGGACAAGCTGTTAGGAGTACGCTTCATACAGCTTTCTGGGTTACTGCCTTTGGTGTATTTGGCAGAGAGTATGTTCTTGTTGACTGGCTACAAGTCATCTTCTTCACAATAATTTATGTCGCCAGTGTCGGGCCAAGACACATTGGATATTTTCCTCCACGGCTACTCAATCTATTTTCTCGGGTATCTCGACGGAAGCCACAACCTATTCGGGAAGAACCATGGCAATTCAAAACGGTGCTCCTCGCTACCACTCTCCTATTCTCAATTCTCATGAGCACCAATCTCATGCACTGGATCAATACCTCTTCTTATAACCGTAATACTAAAACCTGGCTTGATCCACCAACCATTACAGTAGACACACAATACCGATCACCTCAACTCCGTTCCTTCGACGTCATCATTGCTCATTCAATGGGCGACCCGCAAGAGTCCATCCGCGAGCTCATGGGTATTTACACCTCCAACGGCGGCATCAAAGGTTTCGGACCCAAAGTTATGGTCTACACCAAAGATGACAACTTCGACATGAATTCTGATAACCTAAATTCTCTTCGCAGCGAGGGCTTCAATGGACAGGTCACGGTTCAAAAGTTGAAGAACAGCGGAGGCGTCACAGCAACCTTTCTCCACCACATCCTTGTTTCCTGGGAATTTATGTCTCAACAATCACTATTCATCTCCACATCATCCAAACACTCGCTCCCCCTCGACCTCCAAAAACGCCGCCTCGACGATTACTTTAAGCCCGCTAGTTTTCCCCTTCCCGATGCTGAGCCTAAAACTGGCTTCCTCCATCTCGGCAAAATGGAGCACTGTTGGTGTGGCGAATGTAAAGACAGCACAGGCTGGGAAGATTCATTCCACCTCATTCCCAGCATGTGGGGAGCCGTAAGACCGAACACCAGCAAGTGTGAAAGCGTGCTCCTTACACGAGGAAACGATTTCATCGCCTCAGCAGCACGAATTCGGGGCGTGAAAAGGGATGTGTGGCAGATGCTTTATGATGGTCTGACGAATGAAGATATGGGGAGGGCATGGGCTCATGATAGCAAGAAGTTTCCTGTGCAGCTGCCTGGGGAGAAGAATATTGAGAGGTGGGGTGAGAAGGGCATTTATGGTACGCCTGATAGTCTTCAGAATCCCTGGATGGGACATACGGTTGAGAGGCTTTGGGGGGTTTTGTTGCAGTGTTCTACACCGCAGATCGCGTGGCAATGTCCAAATCTTTGGAGGGGAAGTCGATTGGGGTGGGATAAGGATGATTGTTCTTGTATTGATTAGTTTCATTTCTGCCAGCGGCGCGAAAAGGAAGGTTTGGAGAACTAGAAGCGAGAAAAGTTGTGTTATATATGGGAAAATATGTCCTTGAAATGGGCTGTACGGAATACACCGATGGGCATGGAGCCTGGCGGGCATCTTGGGATTGGCGTTCTGGGATTGGAAATGAGTATCCTCACTTGCATAGATGGCGAGGAACTATTTTGGAAATGTATAGAAAAATCAAAGATTTTACCTTTAGATGGAGCGGAGCTTGTCTGAGGTCAAATGAGAACGAGGTATGCTATGTTCAAGTTGTATTTCATCAAAGTCTTTGACTCGCCGTTGATGCTTCTAGTCTTCCTTGAAAAGAGGAGGCGAGATACCTCAGATTCTATGTGTTATGAAAGGCTCTTTTCCCTCTGTCTTCCCTGGCTTTCTGTGATCGTAAAGAAGCGGTTCGAAAAATGCTAAGTATTCCTAAAATTACAATAAGCAACTGTCATTGTGATTTGCAGAGTGGTAGGAAGCCGGTCGTCTATTTCCTGAAGAGCAGTCCGTCTTGTCCTCTCATGCGCTTTAATCGTCTTCGTCGTCTCCTTTGGCCTTACTCTGTCCTCTCTTGCTAGCAGCTTTGACCTCCCCTTCTCCTTTCTTCGCCTTGCGTACTCTCTTCTTCGTAGTAACGACTGATTCTTCCGCTTCCCCGTCTGCATCCTCATTATCCTCAGCATTTACCTTGCGCGCACGCTTCTTCTTAGTCGTGACTTCTTTATCCTCTGCTTGCTCATCGTCATCTTCCTCCTCCGCCTTGACTTTACGCTTCTTCCCACCCTTAGCCCCCTTGCCCTCCACCTCCCCTCCTCCACCTATCTTCTTCTTTCCCCTCCTTCCAGCCCTCAAATCCTCCTCCCTAGCAATCTTACACAGCCCATGTTCCAAATCCGCCATATTCAACACCCTGCCTTGCAATTCTTCGCACCTTGCCACCAATTCCTTAATTTCCTTACTCTCCATCTGCTCCCAAGCCTTCATCACCTCCTCAAACACCAGGGCTAATTCCTCAATACTGCCAAGTGGCGCCGTAACATCATTCCGCTCAGCAACGAGTTGAAGACCCTTGGTTGGTCCACTTGGTCCTTTCTTCTTGGGGTTAGGAGGGATGATGTGGACTGCGAGATCTTTGGGTGTGGGTGGTGAGCAGAGGCCGTATTCGGAGAGATCGCAGATTAGGACCCAGACTAATAGGCCGTTTGCGCCGATTGTTGGGATTTCCTTCTCCAGCAGCCGTTTCTGTACTTCTGCGAACGAGAGAAGAGGAGATTTAGGCGAGAGGGAAGAAGATAATTCTTGTGCGAAGGACCAGAGTTTGGAGAGCATACTGGGGACCTTGGCTTTGATGATGGAGAGCTGTCCGTAAGCTGGAAGTAGGATTTTCGTCGTTCCTGGGGCGCCAAAAGTTTGGATCATGGTGTTTATTGCTTCGAAATCAGACTCTGTTTCCTCATCTTGCGTTTCAGGTGTGGTAAATAAGGTGAGTTTCTCGAGAAAATCTGCATTTCCGAAGGCGAAAGTACGCCAGATGCATAACTGGAAGATGGATTTGGACGTGGCGGTAGGAGAGATGGGAGGAGGGAGGGCGGAGTGGATGTATTTCATGCTCGAGCCGGTTTTCCGGAGGGCGAAGAGCTTGTCGCGGTGGAGGTCATTTGAGAGGGCTTTAGTTATGTATTTTTGTTGGAGGATGCCTTGAGATGTTGATGTATCGGGAGTGAAGTTTAAGAGGGAGGGAAGTGTGGCGAGGAGGAGACCTTGATTGAAGGTGTGGGTGAGGGTTGAGAGGAGGTGGGATGAGAAGGTAGACATGGTTGACTAGATGTTTCAGAGTGAGATCAGTATCCAAGTTTCTTTTTGCGGTTTTAAGTGTACCTTTCTGCTGATATCGTTGTGCTGTTGATTGTGTTGTTGGTTGCGCTTTGTGGTTGTTATGGTGGCGGTGAATGACCTCAGCAGTAGATGAAGAATCGAAAATATTTCGAGGACATGAAGCGCGCGTGCTTTGTTCAGAAAGTGCTATTTTCGAAATTCAATGTGGGTTATGCGTGAATGGCAGCGTAAAGAAACAGAAGAAGTGAATCGAAGTTGACATAGATAAACGTTATCGAAAACTGAATGCTGGGTGTAACTGGAAATGCTCAGATCAGGCTTGAGGTGTCATTAAGCCGCATTTATATCAGCTGTTTATGTTAAGATATTTCTCAATTGTCATTTGTAGTACTTGACACCGTTGAACAAACTACAGGCTCGTTGTTAACATTCGGCAGAGGCTTTTGTTTGTCCAAACAAAGCGACTTTCTACAAACAACAAAATCGCGCAGCAGCTTTCAGCCAGTTGTAAAATTCGTCCCCACTCATTCGAAAATGTAATTGTAACACTGAAGAAGCAATTCCTTTTCATTCTTTGATACTATTCAATAGATCACAGCAGGAAATTATTTAGAGTGAAGATTTGATCTGGATGAATAGTGTTTACATATCACAACTTCAGTTCACTTCATCTTCTAAGTCTTGACAATCCATATACAACCTACAATCGCTTTCATTCAATCTTTGCTCAATTTCACCAGAAAGTAGATCGAGCTTCGTGGGGAAGCTAAATTAGTTATTTTCGTTGTCCTCTATAAGCGAGGCCGAGAACTCGCGTCACCGCCCAACTGTCTAATCCCTTTTGTATTTTTGAATAATCTATCTCCCCTATCAAATCCAACCTTTTGATGGAGTGGTTTGAGAGACCGCGAAGTCTATAAACCTAACAGCCCGATACTCAGATAGCTTTAAATGTAGCTGATTGGCTCGCTCTTCGCCAGCGCAAACGTGAAAATTACGACCTGAATTACTATATGCGACTTGTTAAGTTGGGGAAGCAGTAGCTACTGCGCCCTCCGTTCTATTTGAGTACGGAGTGTGTGAGTTCAGTAGTGAAACTTTTGCTTGTTGATGTTTGCGCAGCGGGGTTTTGGGTTTTTCATACTTTATTACGTGGAAATGAATATCTGCGAGATGCATGGCCGCCCATATGTATCGGGTTTGTGGCCTTGCGGACTTTTTGGTAAGTCTTTGCTTACCTATACGGATGAGATTGTTGTGTTGATAAACCTCTTTTTCCATGCTTTGACCTTGAATACAAACTCAATAGTTGTTGATTGCGATGCTCTTGTTTTGTTAACAAGGTTTGGGTGAATTTGCCCGTAGCTAACGCTGCGTATTAGCGTACCATCATTCGAAGTTTTCTCTTTTTCTATTTCTAATCATTTGTCTTTCCCATCTTGAACCTTTGAAGTGTATGACAAAATCTTCCAATTCGCTTCAACGAATTTCTTCAGGGGCCTCAACCGAGCTTAGTCATCCATCCACCATCAATAAAGCCTAAAAGCAAAAGCCAAGTACTAAGAAGCAAAGCAAGTTGCATTGCATGTGGTTGTCTTGTTCGTGCTGCGTGGTGGCTTGGAAGCTGTTCGCCTTGTGACAGGTTGAGCAAGGGATGCAGTCAGCCACAAGCGATCACAATGCATCGTGACTGCCGTTTTGTCTCAACCACCTCCTGCTGAGCCAGCGAATGGGATGCCAGCAGATGCAGAAGGCGCCTTCTGCCAGCGCAAGGCTGCTACATCAGCTGAACTTTTGGTTTGCTTAAGAGGACGTTGAGTCCTAAATATTCTCTCTTTGATTGTTGAACCTTTACACCTAGAAATATATTACTACCTCTCAGCCACTAGTACCTACTCAAAACATTTTCCAAGTCCAAGATGACTCAACCACTTTCTCGAGTTGATATAGAGGCCGCGATTGCCAAATACGCTCCAATATTCCAATTCCACCCAGAAGACCAATACCAGCCCTGCTCCGTAGAGTGGTTTCTCGCCCACGCAACATTAGTAGACAGTCAAGACCAAAAGAACAACATCGTCCATCCCACAGGTGCACAACTACCTCAAGGTCCAAAACAAGCAGCACGGTACTACCTCAACATCGAAGACTCAGTCAAGCCCGGAAACCCCTCCTCAGCAAAAGCATACGTGAATGCTTTCTGGCAAACACCACTCACATACACTGATCTCCAATTCTGGTTCTTCACTGCTTATAATGGCCACGCAACTGCTGAGTTTAGCAGCTTGGTTTGGGATAAGGTGAAGCATAAGGGTCAAGTGAATCTTGCTCCGCTTGGAGAACATGTCGGAGATTGGGAGTACGCTGCTGTGAGGATCGATAATGCGACGAAGGAACTGATTGGTGTTATTCTTTCTGCGCATGGGAAGAACATTCTTTACGATAAGGCTGCGTTGGCGAAACAGTTTGAGATTCGAGATGGGACACATCCTGTGATCTATTCTTCCTTGAATGGCCATGCGAACTTCCCAGCGGTTGGCCCGAATTATACTGAGCATAGGAAGATCCTTGGTATTCCTGTCGGTCTTGAATTCAATCTCTTGAATACGACGGCAACCGGTGGGCTCAGTCTGAACTCTGCTGCAGCGTATGAGCTGGTGGCAGCGGAATGGATCAAGGATCAAGTCACGACGCCAGACTGGGTAAAATATCCATATCGATGGGGACCAGAAGGGACTGTGATTACGATGGATACGAGAACTTTGGGCGAAATTTTGAAGGCGAGTTTAGGAGCGAAAGGAGCAGATCCGTTGTTGGATACACCGATTGTGTTGTTGGCAAGTGAGTTGCTACATATTTTCGTGAAGGCGGATATAAATGGTGCGGGAGCGCCGTCGGGTCAAAATCCTTGGATGGGCAAGTACTAGTAAGATGCATAGTCTCTTGGAAACAAGTAATTGATCAAGGCATTGGAATACGCTGCAAGAGACTTGTAACATTCTTCATCCAATGTCTCTCAATTGGGTGTTGCCGATGGACCTCCGCTTGGTCGTCCCCCCATAATTCTTGCATGCGCCACTCTCAAGTTCGGATAGAATCGTCTCGACTCTTCCAGATCCTCGAACTCCTCGGCGTCCCTCACTTTACGAACCCGATGAATATCCCTCCAGAGCCAATGCACCATCCCCGTATTCTTGCAAACATGCACGGAAGTCATCGTAGACAAATCCCAAGAACCGGACTTCTTACTAATCCATTTCCTCTCATCCAGCGGCGCTTTCTCGATCATCTCAGTGATAGTTGGAAAACGCCATCCACTAGAATCAGTGACTTCTTGTCTAGATGACTTGCAGGCTTCGCATACCTCACACTCATCGCCACTCTTGACCGTAGCGCAAAATTCGCAGGGACAAGGCGAGTTGAAAATGACGACCAGCTTTTCAAGATTAGTAAATACGCCAACCCCAGATCTGGCGAAGCCGGCTTGGTTGAAGGACACTGGCTGACAGTGATGAGAGTATTCAATGCCCAGCCTTTTCATATTCCGGTGTAGAACAGCCAGTCTCTTGATCTTTCCAAGTCCCCACGGGCGAGCTTGAAGTACGAATGTTTGGATATAATTGAAGCTTTGAGATCCAATTTGAGAGCCGAAATAGAGAGTGTCTACTTCAGGGTTGACAAAGAGTCTATAATGGTTGTCGCAAAGCGTGTACCGACCTAAAGCTATCTCTCTTGATTCGTGACAGGCCGAAAGTGCTGCCGGAGGTCCACATGCGGCGACGAAACGAGACAAATCTGTTGGGTTTGTAGACTTCGGAGGAAGTCGTTGAAGTTCAATAGTGCGGGGAGTGAGCACGAAAATGTACCATATTTGTGACCGTAATTCGTATGGCAAGAGTGGGAAGTGGTGGAAAGTAGTCGCGCCCGACGAACTGGAATGAGAACAAGTTGTGAATATAGTATCGGGACTGTTGCTAGGACCAAAGTTTAAGGGGGGTCGTGAGTTGTGTGGGGTTGTTGGGTGGGTTGATTGAAGGGACAGACGGGTGTCGATGAATCTTTGATTCATTTTCGGAGAATTGGGAAGCGAAAGATCCAATTGATGCTTGTAATAGAAAATGAATAATTTCTAGACAAGATCAATGTCGTGGTAATAAAGTATTTCGATGTTGTTGACTAGACTGGTGCCTGTTGATGTGCGGAGTACGCGGCGATTCACCAAATGAGTCTGCCTTCGATGCCGATTGGCGAATGAAGAGGTGGCACAACAGAAAGTGCTCTTGGCCCGAAACTATGCATCTGTTTGGCAAGAAGTCAAGCACTGCGATAGAGGTTCAACGAGATTATAAGTTCTGTGATTTTATCTTGTATCTGTGTAAATGCAATGTCCCATGTATCCGACGCCAGACGCCACGCTCTATGCATTGACCACTTATTCTGCCTGGGAATCCGCCTCGAAATCGGCCTCGACCTTTATCGTCGTCCTCTTCCAGCTCCAGCTCCTCCCATACCACCCATCATGCCGCCCATCTGCTTCATCATAGCTTGCATGTCCATTCCGCCAGGCATCCCTCCACCACCACCTCCTCCGAGCATTTTCATCAAAGAACCCATATCAGGCATTCCACCACCAGCTCCACCACCGCCCATGCTTGCGAGTCGCTTCTGCATTGCTGCCATTTGCTGCTGCTTGTTGCCTCCACCCATGGCGCCTTGTGCCTTTTGAATGTTCTTCATATTACCACCCATCTTCTTTGCCATGCCAGCCATCATCTTGTGCTGTGTTAGAAGATCTTCGACTTCGCGGACGCTTGTTCCACTGCCACAAGCTATTCTGGTCATGCGTGTCGGCTGATCAATGAACATCTTGCCGTCACTGTCCAATTCCTTTGCAGTCATGGAGTCGCAGATATATATCATGCGCTTTAGCTTCATGGACCCCTCTTCGTCGTCCATTCCTTGCATCATACCGCTCATGCCAGGTATCATGCCAGCCATTTTTGATAGAGGCCCCATTTTCATGATATTTGACAATTGGTCTCTGAGGTCGCGAACCGTAAACACACCTTCTGCAATGTGTTTCATCGTATCCTTCTGATCTAGCTTTAGCGATTGCACATGTTCTACCAATCCCTGCATGTCTCCCATTCCCAACAATTTGGACACAAATTGCTGAGGCGCGAATCTTTCTAAGTCCAACATGTGTTCTCCGGTACCAATGAATACAATGGGGGTGTGTGTAGCTGCTACAGCAGATATGGCTCCTCCTCCACTTGCGTGGCCATCAGTCTTGGTGATGATAATGGCACCAAAGTCAGCTGTTTCCTTGAAAGCTTTACTTTGCGCCTCAGCTTGTTGTCCTATACTGGCATCCAAAACCATAATAGTTTGGTCGGGTTTCACAGCAGTCTGAATATCCACCATTTCCTGGAAAAGAGCATCCTCTTGGCGATGTCGTCCACTGGTATCGACGATAATTATTTCGAATCGCTCCTTCTTGAATTTTTCGACGCCTTCTCGTGCCACAACCGCGGGATCTGTCTGAGTAAGAGACCCGTAGTATGGAATTTTTGCCTTCGTCGCATTTTGCTTCAGCTGATCGAATGCACCGGCTCGAAATGTATCGGCGCAGACTAAGCAGGCCTTGAAACCTCTGGATTGATAATGTCTCGCCAATTTCGTACATGTTGTAGTTTTACCAGCACCCTGTAACCCCACAAACATAATAACGTTCGGTTTCCCTTTCTTGGGCTTGAAAGGCTCCGCGTGAGGATCTACAAGCTTCACTAGCTCATCATATACGGTTTTCTGAATGAGTCGCTTCTTGTTCACGGCTGGCGCAAGCTCTTTGAAATTGACCGACGCTTTTATCGATTTTCGAAGGTTTCCGACAAGGCGTACATTGACATCGGCCTCGAGGAGTGCGGAGCAGATCTCCTTGATCATGCCATCGAACGCCTACGACGTGTTAACTTTGCCACAGCCTCAGTAGAATTGTTCACTGACCTTCTCATCCAAGTTACTCGATCTCGTAAGGTCGGTTACGGCCGCATTAATGCGCCGTCCCAAATCTTGAAGAACCATGGTGTTGTGCTGGAGATTTTGATGGAGAAGCGGGTGAGTGTTCAAGATCGATGAATGTGGGATGCGAAGGCGGGGTGGGCTTTCCTAGCATCCGAGAAGTTGTTCCGGCTCCGAAACCTTAAATTATTTTCCTTCACGATAAGCCTTGCACCAGTCCAAATCGCAATCACCACAACACTCGTTTCAATTGGCGCATAATACTACAAAATGGCAGGAGGATACTCGAAAAAGCGAAAGGTTGAGGAAGGCATGAAGGGCAAAACACATCGACCCGTCAAAAAATTCAAGAAGCAGACCGACTATAACAGTGATTCCACCGATGCAGAACCAGAATCCAATTTCCAAGCGGTGAATCTGCAAGATTCTGACGAGGAGGAGCTCAATACAGCAGATATAGTTGCCCAAGAAGAAGTTGAGGTAGAGGAGGACACCGCGCTGCCTGATGCCCTAGAGGATTCAGAAGTCACGGATGCATCAAATTCAGATTCAGAGGATGAAGATTCGGATACAAACTCGAACCCCAATTTAATACGAAAACGGAAGCGCAATGATCCGGAAGCATTTGCGACCTCGATGTCCAAGATTCTCGGCTCGAAATTGTCGACGAGCAAACGTGCGGATCCGGTTCTCTCACGAAGTGTTACTGCAATCGAGGCGAGCAAGGAGATCACAGATCAGGCTCTGGAGAAGAAGGCACGGCATAAATTGAAAGAGGATAAGAAGGCTGCTTTGGAGAAAGGCAGAGTCAAGGATGTGCTGGGAGCTAGTACGGCATTCGATGCTGCAAATGGCTATGGAATTGGAGAAGAACGGCCAAGTGTGCAGCAGACTATGGAATTGGAGAAGAGACTACGCAAGACTGCACAAAGGGGTGTTGTAAAGCTTTTCAATGCTGTCAGAGCTGCACAAATTAAGGGTGAAGAGGCTGCTAGGGAAGCACGACTGAAGGGTGTTGTTGGCCAAGGTCGGCGAGAGGAAAAAGTCAATGAGATGAGCAAGAAGGGATTCCTGGATCTGATTGCTGGGGTGGTGGTGGGTTGAAGGCTGGTGGAGTAGAAGAGGCTTGACCAAAAGGGGGTGGAGAAATCGTTGGGTTTGTTGCCCTCTATTAAGCCCCAGTCTTCAACAAGTTGGGTTGTAAAGCCAGAACGCCAGATGTTATGATACATGGGCAATAAAGATACCCTAAAGGAGCTGCATATGCAGTGTCTAATGACCCAAATCGCTCTCCCATAACTAATTGCGCCATTTCCAATGCTCATCAGTATCCCTCCCAATGCATCAATCGTGTCTGCACCATCCTCTGCGTCTCACTTTTTACCAAAATTGCTGGCCTGCATGTTTCTGGTTGCATGAGGCAGCTTGACGCGAAGACCATCTAGCTCTTTCGACATACAGATTTGGCACCCCAATCTCGAAGTTTCCGTTAAACCAAACGCCAGGTCTAACATATCGTTCTCGTCATCAGATGCTTCGGGAATCTTGTCGTACATAGCTTCGTCCTCAACTACAATATGGCAGGTCGAGCAGGCGCAAGAGCCCTCACAGGCACCTGGTGTACATCAGCAGTTTGCCCAAGGCTGTAGAATCCATAAAGCTTACCTTCCATCTCAATGTCATGGGTTTGAGCAATTTCCAATAAGTTGTCTCCCTTGCAAACTGCAAGCTTGTGCTCATCACCCTCCTTGTCGATGAAAGTAATGTAAAGCCTGCTTTGAATTAGCTTTTCTTCTGCACTCCGTGATGTCCAAGGCTACATACTCTTCGCCAGGCTTTGGGGGAGCTAAATGACCATGCAAAGAGGCTGCAGTGGCAGAGAAGGGTCGAACAGAGCTTGGCGCTTGTCGAGAGAGATTCGTTTGAACTGCAGCCTTCCGCGAGATGAAGCTGCTCCGGCGAAGAGAGCTATCGGTCGTGGAGGATAACGATCGAAGGAATACCGTCTTCCCAACGGCGCCCCGTAGGGAGAGGGAGGGGATCTTTGTCAATCTTGACAGCATTCGCCCGGTTGCAATTGCTGACGACATCCTGGGGGATCCGGCGCAAAGTGATCGAGCTTTGGGGTTGACGGAAGTTCGGTCACTTTCTCTTCGCAGATGTAGATGGTGGCGGGGTTTTCGCAGAAAAGACAACGAAAGTAGTAGAATATTCAAGATACGGTAAATACTTCCATACTCACGGCTGACCTTAGATGTTTGGTATACCTCAAGTCAACATGTTGGTTGGTGGCACATTTTTATTTTTACCTATCTCCTATCACCAGAATAGGCGAGGCTGATGGTTCTGCTGCATCCATGTCAAAGATCTCTAAACCCTGCAGGCGTGCATTATTGACGAAATCTTGGCTGATGCCGACAACAATCCGGTCTGCCTCCTGGATGGTTCCACAAACACAATGGCGACCTCACGAGATGGACCAAATCCTTTGAGACCATATTACAGACCACCGTCGATCGGAATACCTCAAGATACGCCGGGCATCACAAGCACCGGAACTCATGGGTTAGGGCCAAAGAATGGCAGCGCCGCATCATACGCGTCTGCTGCGCGCGACATGTTTGATTACAATGACTATCTAGCAGACTCTTCTCCATCGTCGATAGAAGCAGTAAGACGAACATTGGACGATTGGGTGTATAAATATTTCAGTGTGTTGCTGGCCCAGCCATTTGATGTTGCGAAGACAGTATTGCAGGTTCGAAGTCAGGGACCGATAGAGAATATCAAGCCTGCGACAAATACAGATGGAGCAAGGTCAAATCCTGCGGGTTATAGGGAATCAATATATAGTGACGTATGCAGTAACTCTGTTGGTTCTGGCGACCTGCTAATCCATAATGTAGTACCCTTCGGATGATTCTGATCCTGATGAGCCAGCATACTTCACCTCATCTACTCCATTATCGAATTCCTATTCCCCTCCAAGGTCTCGCAGACGGCGTGCCAGCAATAGAGACTTCACGCCCCCTCCACATCAAGCTCCAGCTGCTCCCGCCAACCAGATAGTTCTCAAACGGCCTGACTCGGTCCTAGAAGTTATATCACAAGAATGGAACAAGGAAGGGGCGTGGGGAGTGTGGAAAGGATCAAATTCGACATTTATCTACTCCTTGCTACTCCAGACAGTCGAGCAATGGTCCCGAGGTGTATTCTCCGCACTTTTTAATGTGCCGGAAGCAGGTGTCACAACTGGCTTAAGCATTCCCACTGAATTAGTAGACTCTCAATATCCTTGGGCGTCCCTTGGAGTCGCAGTAGCCGCAGCTGTCAGTGCTGGACTCATTCTGGCTCCTCTTGATCTGGTTCGGACAAAGTAAGTTTCGTCGTATGTCGTTTGTATGTACGATGCTAATGACAGCAGGCTTATCTTGACACCAATCTCGCTCCCAAAACGCTCTCTTGTCCATCATGCCCGAAACCTACCATCATATCTCTGTCCAACGACTCTCATCATCCCGACAGCCCTCCATAGCTTAGTCGCACCCCTCATCAACCATTCTACTCCCATCCTTCTCCTTTCACAACTGGGAATCGATCCAGTTTTGACTCCTACAACATACAGTGTGGCAGATTTCCTTTCTCGCACTGCGGAGCTCTTCATTAAACTTCCACTTGAGACCGTTCTCCGCCGAGGTCAAGCGTTTGTCTTGAAATCAACTCTATACATGGAGAGTAATGGCAAGCATATGGAAATGCTAGTTGAGCCAGGACCGTATAAGGGGGTTCTAGGAACAATGTGGTCGATTGCACGAGAGGAGGGCACCTCGTGCGATACGAGCACCGGGGTGAAAGCAACAGTTCTGAGAAAGAGACCCGAAAGAAAAGGCCAAGGCATTGAGGGTCTGTGGAGAGGTTGGAGAGTGGGGATGTGGGGATTAGTCGGCATGTGGGGAGCAAAGGCAATGGGCGGGTCTGGAGGCCAAGCTGGCGAATTTTGATGATACGATACCACAATGAAGCGTGAGGAGCATACGGCGGCGTTATGACTTGATGATTCTCTGTGGTATATATTGACACAAGGCTCGGATTCTGGCGTCTGTAAAGCCTTGGTAAGATACTCTGCTCTATTACATATTATGCATATACGATGACCATTCTACCCCAGTGTCTATGTTCATTGATGTATTACAACTATCACCTAATTAGAATAAAATCGGTGCGAACCCCTTGTTCAATAAAATTCTTCAAATCAAAACTCCTGCTAAAAGCAAATATCTGAATCCTCGCGAACACTGAAATATCCGGATTTGGGTATTCATGAAGTGAGCGGGAACCGTGCTAAAATTTGGGAATCAAAAAAAAAATTTGGTATTAGGGAAGCGTGGGAAGGAAAGGAGGTGAAGATGAAGTTGTTCAGAAGAACCAGTGGTGACATTTCAAGGTGGGCCAATTCCTCGAGTATCTAGTGATATTTTGTACGCATGCACAATCAGCCTTTTTCGCCACGCACCATGGAGCCTATGGCCCGACTGTTAAGCTTCATGGAATCAATATCAGAACTACTCGAATAGGTAGTGTAAAATCACAAACTCCCCATTGGGTAGGCACTCTATCTCACGAAACATGGATTTTTGGTAGCGTAACTACTTCGGCCACCAACACTAGACTTGTCGAGGTGCGTTTGCTTTGACTTTATATATGCTTCGGCTAGTTGTGGCAAAGTTTTGCCGAAACCCCCCCCCCCGCCGAGGGGGGGGGCTCCGAGGGGAAAGGGGGGTTATATCTCTTCTGTAGAGAGGGAGAGATGATCGCTTAGCAAATCAAATGCCATATCGTGTTAGCGCTAATACAAGAAAAAGACCGGGCAGTAATTGACAAATAAAAACAAGGATCAAAAAATTTGGATAGTGGCAAGTGGTATGGAAGGGGAGGTGATGATGGATGTGAGTAGTGACAGTTTGAGGTGGGCCAATTCCTCAAGTGTCTAGTGATATTGTGTGCACACGCACAATCGGCCCTTTTCGCTCTCTCCATGACGCCGATACGTCTTTGACCGAGGGGCGGATCTTTTTGCATTGTTGTGTTGATCACCCAAAGAGGTAGCTACTTTTGTGTTACTTTTGAGGCATGGGAAGTTACTTGGGCGGCCGACACTAGACCTGTCGAGGTTTTTTACTTTTTGGACTTTATATATGCTTTGGATTATCATAGTGAAATTTTGCCGACGGGAAGGAGATGCTACTCGTCTAATTTTCAGTCACCCATGGGGAGTGAATCTTGAGACAGACACCCTCTCTCAGAATTCGCTAAAACGAAATGGCTAAAATAAAACATCAAAAGAACAAAAATGGAAAAGAGTTAGGCTCGACCAATCGCGTTTCTAATTGACGTACCGCAGGGGCTCGACCAATTTTCTCTTATGAGGATTGACGCACTTACGTCTCTTTCCTACAACAGGTGCCTGTTGTGAGCAGGTCTGATTCAGAACAGTTCAAGAGGTACTTGGCTCGTGCTACTCGTGAGTAACCGTACCGTGTTTTTTAAGAAACAAGACTTTCCCAAACACTAACCAACTAGTCACACAAGAAGTAGAGTTGGATTTTTTTGGCTCAAACCTGCTTACTTGAAGATATATGGGAAGTCGGGGAAGTTCGGGGAATTGTGAGAGTGAATTGGATTTGGGTGGTGGGCCGAGTATTTTTTGCCTCCTCCTTACCTAGTATTCTATAAAAAGAGGGTTTGGAAGCTTATATGTACAGAAGTGTCAGATATATACTAGTAGAATCTGTCAAGCTAGAATTGGGTTAAGAATAATATCATCGGCCCAGTTGCTCGATACACCAATCCTTTCAAGCGAAGCCGCTCATAGCCCCCAAAATAATACGCGGATGGATAAATGGCATTCAGCGGAGGTTTGAGGGGTCAAATGTATTTGCCTTTGGAGCCCGAATGCTTAAAATCCACTTGGCTTCGGACATGATGAAGTGCTTCTATTGTCGTTGTGTAGCGTAAATCCGTCTCGCCAGGAGGGTGATGAAGGAAAGCTCCCCGTGCCACTACTTGCATTCTGTAATATACGAACATGTGAACACAATGTGTGTATGTTAACAAGTTCTTCCCTTATCACTTGCAAGATTTAAACATGCATTTCAACGTTCCTCTGTATTTCGGCTTCCATGATTGGTTAGAGCTAAATTGATGACCAGTTTTAGGCGAGCCCCAACCTCCCGCGATCAACTTTATCTTAACCTGATGAAAGCTTTTGCCCAAGCACATCGATAACATTGCCTCTTGCCCAATACAAAGATTTCTTGCCTATGGCAATTGTTCCACGTTCTTTTCGCAGGAAGGGCTGTGCCAACTTTTCGCAATGGTATCATTCACTCGTTCGCATAGCTTCGCGCACCATTACGAGAAGTTCTTCTGACGGGCGTGATCGCAATCAATCTTAACTTCAGATTCGCAGCTTCAAATTGGCATGTTTACACAACAGCGCCCTGGATTCATGGTATATGCCCACCAAGTGGCGTCGTGGGAGCCGAGCGGACAGCAGAATCCCAGAACTCGCAGGGGCATGGCAGCCCAAATCTCGTTGGATATTCGAGATGTTTAGACACTAGTTCTTCTCTTTGCTGCATTTTGACTACGAAAATTGCATAGTAGGCTGTTTAGCCAGAGAAGTAGTACTTCCTCCTCGAATCTTCCAGTCTGATACGATATCAATATATTTATGATCTGCCCACGTTTTCAAAGTTTGCGAGTTTCACGATTCCAATTTTTGATTGCCTCCACATTAATGAGATGATTGAATACTCTTTTCAAACTGTACCTGAGTGGATGCTTTGTCAGATATATTTTGAGTAAATCATTCAAAGCAAGAAGGACGTTTGCGGATCCTCATCGGGCGAAAACAAAGAAAATTGGTGAGTGAAGACTTTAATTCATTGTAATTTTAACGCTTTGTTTCAAAGCGATCAATCTACGGTGTACCAAATGCAAGCTCATATGGTTGGAATTTGGGCTTAATTATTCACACTGATGCAATCATTCACACGACACATCTTCTATTTCACGATATACTATACTTAGAGAGAAGAGCTAGAATAGAACTAGCTTATTTATCTTTATCGTACGCTATAGTATTTATCCTTTAGTGTATTTCTTCTAGTATAGTCGTTACTACTTACACGACTTCGGCCTTAAACCGGCTAGAGTAAAAGGTTTCTAATCGAATAATGAGGCTTCTCAAACACAACGAAGGTGGCGAGTTCAGCCTGGCGAGGGACTTCGGCGACGACATTCTTCGATACGCCATACTTTCACACACAGGGGGGATAAGGAGAAGGTGACGTTCAGAGACCTGATGGAAGGTACCGGGAAGAGCAAGGCTGCCTATAAAAAGATCCGGTTCTGTGGGGAACAAGGAAGGCGGGATGGCATACAATACGTCTGGGTAGACACATGCTATATCGACAAATCAAAAAATAATGAGCTCTCCGAGGCCATCATCTCTTATGTTTTATTGATACCGTGATGCGGCCAAATGCTGTGTCTACCAGCCAGATGTTCCTCATCCTGCTTTCGACACTAACGACAAGCCTCACTAAGTTTAGCCGCCCTAGGAATCAGCATTTCGGAAAATCAGATGGTTCACTCGTGAATGGACCCTTCAAGAACTCTTTGCTCCGACATTAGTTGAATTCTTCTCTAAAGGTGGGGAGAACTTAGGCAACAAGACATCCCTTAAGCGACATATTTACGAGATAGCAGGAATGACAAAGTGCCTTGTAGCTGCATTTTGCTAGGCTATATGAGTCTTCTTCGCTTTCGCCTTTGTAGACCAGTATCACCCAGCAAACACAATTGCTGTGAGACTCAAAGAAATTATATCGGCAGTGATACATAGAAAGGGTGGAATCCGAAATACTCTATTGGTCTGCAACCAGATTTGCCTATGTTTTGGTTGCGTAATTTGATGAATTTATAGCAGACGTCTGTATCTAACAAACCTCATCAAGGTCTAGATTGAAATTTGGTTAACACGTGTCAAAACTTTCTCCACAAACCGGACGCCCACAAGTATTCCATCTCCATCAGCCAATTCTTGTTCGGTTCCAAATGCCTGGTTTTCCGGATCTAAACATTCCAGGCATGCTAATACTATATCCGTGTACATGTCACCTAATTTTGAAGGTAGCTCCCTCCTTGCGAGGTCCGCGAGATGGTCTTTGATTCGAAGAGACGTAGTTGATTGCACAGTCTGAAATTGATCATCGGAAAGGTTCAGCCCAAGAGCGAAACCAGGAACTGGTGTGGTATTTCCGCTATCATTTGGGTACCAGAGGAAAGATCGCCACAATCCAATTTCCAATAGGCAAACTCCTAGGCTATATATATCGTGTTGCATCACATAACGATCCTGAACGAAAGTGCCTTGTCGCTGAGGATGTCTGTATAAGTTACGGTGCCAAGCTGGATCGCCTACTAAGTTTGTCTGGAAATTTGAGCTTCGAAACAAATTAAATCCCAAAAGAAAGCTCGAACCCAACGGTGAGGTTATTTCTGGGAACACTACAATGTTCTCTGGGCGTATATTCTTGTGGACGAAATCGCAAGCGTGGATGTAGCTCACCGAACGAATCAATTGCTTTGCCAATCTTACAATAGCGCTGACACTGACTGGCTTTTGCTGTAGTAGCAGTTGTCGAAGACTGGTAGGATGTTCACAATCCTTCGGGGTTTGGTACACCATCTCAATTGCTACGAGATGTTCATTTTTATCGCGACGCTTTAAGATTCCATAACAGCGGAGGAGACCAAAAGTATCGGGATCGATTTGCTTCAGCTTTCTTGCGAGACTTTCGACATCTACCTTGACTTGAGAGATCGTCCCGGAAAGTGGCTCGACATTCTCCGCAAGCAAGAGCTTATTCGAGCGTTTCCTAATGACCGCCCGAATTCCGGAAAATGGGATGGCAGTCTCGTTGAACCCTGCAGCCCCGAAATATCCAGATTGATGCTGACTTTTACTCCAGCTTCCAAATTCTCTACTTTATTTTCCTGCTTGATGGTGCGACGAAGGGCAATGATATTTTGCAGAGGATTGGCCGTTGGGGTTAGGCCACCAAACGTGACACGTTCTGATTCCACGAGCGCGGAGTCGACGACGCTCCCGCTAATCAGAAGAATGAGGTACCATGTCGGGTCGAAGCGATTCTGCCACGCCTCGAGGTCAACGATCAGCTCATCAAGTCTGTCTTTGAACATAGAGTACTTGAACTTTCTTGATAGTTCAAGCCCTTTATGGCCTGGGTTTGACTGTCCGGCGGAAAATGTCTTAATAAGGGAGGTCGCTTGCAAGAGCTTCCCCTCAAGTTTTTGCAGCAAGTTCAGTTGACTTCGAGCGAGACTATCCTCGAATCCATCCGAAATCTAGCTCAAAAGGGTCAGTTGAAGTTGAAGCTTTGTCCAATATGCTTCCAAGATTATTAGTTTCTCGATGATGGCCTTGTCCGCATCACGAAACGCTCGATAAGTTGTCAGCGTTTTGTTTGCCAATCTAGAACTTCGTCAATCTCGATACACAAACAAGAGGTTGTAGCTGTTTAACTTACTTTATACAGGTATCGACGGTTCCAATAACAGCAAGGACCAGCTCTACAACCATGGTAGCCTCTGGACTCGAGGAGGTTGCGACCAGATTACTGGCTTAACATGAAGTTTTTCAATCGCGGACCACCAGTCGTAGAATCAACTGCTCTTCGGATCGGTGGTGGCAGTGTCCTCATGATCATACACAAGCTATAAATACCCGCCAACTGCAATCGAACTTTTGCGCCACTACAAATGCGAACGCCCGGTGTCTGTCTCTGTTTGCTTTTTGAAATGACCAACCTCTCCAATATTTCAAATTTCAATGGCCACTCTTCAGATTGTGTTCTTCGGGTTCAGTGATGTGAACGACGTCGGTCATAATGCCACCCAATCTATCGGATTTCGTCCAAGACTCTAAATTGAGGACAGAATTCCTGGTTGGACGTGTAAGACATACGCGGTATATCCAGGGAAATTCGTTCCAGAAGCGCCAGATTCAGGTGAAAGAGGTATGGGATACCGAAAAGGAACTGGCTCGTGGAACGTATGGAGTTGTCACGCTTGAGAAAAGGCGACCAACTTCAATTCCAGAACTAGAGTCGCAGCACAACATCCGAGCCGTGAAGAAGATCCGTAAGACAGTCATTGGAGGGAACAAATGGGACTATAAGAAAGAACTAGAGACTATGACTAAGTTCTCGCATCCTCGTGTGAGCTGAACCTCACGAAAAGGGTTTGGGCTATGATAACACCTTTGACAGTATGCGCCCTATTTTGTGCGAACATATGGCTGGTTTGAGAACACCCAGTCTGTTTTCATTACAATGGAGTATTTTCCACTTGGTGATCTACACAATTTCATGCGGAGATTGCCACCGTTCTCGGAGGGAGATTCTAAGCAAATTGTCAGACAATTATTGGAAGGGGTAGAATTTATGCACGAGAGTGGCTTTGCTCATCGAGACATAAAGCCTGGTGTGAGTTGTCTCTCCTCTTAATTACATGAGCGTTCTGTCTAAAAGGCACCAGAATATACTTGTTGAGTCCAACTCACCTGAGTGGCTTATCAAGATCGCAGATTTTGGTATTAGCAAACGAGCTCAAGAAGGAGAGACAGACTTCCGAACTCACGTTGGAACATCTGGCTACATCGCGCCGGAAGTTATCGGTTTCTTCTCAGAAAACGGCTCAGCAGTCCCTTATTCCGTCGCCGTCGACATCTGGGCAATTGGAATTATCACGGTTGAGCTGTTGTTAAAGCGGCTACCCTTCATTAATATATATGATCTCACACGGTACCTAGATGGAAAAAATGAACTTCAAATAACCGTTGATAGTGCTCTGAATCTCTCTGACACCTGCCGAGAGTTTGTACAGACTCTGTTAACACCAAACCCTGCCTTTTGACCCACAGCATCAGCTGCGAAAAGATACGAGTGGGTAGCTACTGAGCTTCAGCCACTTCCCACAGAGACCGAAGACTCGTCAGTATATCTGACATTTTATTTGCTTTAAGATTTTCTGACATAACATAGCTTGTTCGTTGAGGACAATCTGCAGGAAGATCCTCTAGGGCTAAACTTCGCGGCAACCCCTGCATCCGTTCCCTCACTACCGTGGTCAAATCTTCACCTAACAGATAGTACGACAATGATTGAACCCCCAAGCAGACTCTTGACCACCTATCATGGTTCTCAGTTCGTTGGCAGTCTTCTTAGTCCTGCTTTTCGAGACTTGTCACTAGAAGCCGTGAGTACAAATTTGGCGGCTCTCAACAGCGATGTCACATCGATTCTTGATACCTGACACTTTAGCAGACAAAGTACTTCGTATTAAGATCAAACAATGAGCTTGATGTAGAGACAAGTGCTGCTCATAGGATCTGGACATCAAGTAAACGTGTCAATACAATACTCGACAAAGGGTATAAGAAAACGGATGGACGTGTTATTCTCTTTTTCTCTGTTGTCAAAAGGTAGGTCGTTGATATTCTCATAAACCACAACACCTCACAGTTGATTGAGTGACTTTGCTGAAAAGTCACAATAGAAAGTGTTGTTCCAGTCTTAACTAATTCAATATCAAAATGTAGTCGGAAGTTTTGTGGTGTTGCTCGAATGACAAGCTCAGTAGACTGGGTCAACACTGATGAGCATTGGCAAGAGGATTCTTGGAAGGGGTAGGAATCTTCTATAACGCTGTAAAGTTTGAGTCGCACATACTGATTGCGACGTAGGAGATTTTCTTTGAACTGGCTGTCATTGACGGAAGTATCATTCGATAAAGTGAATCATATCCCCGTATCTCAAAAAAGCCCTCGGTTTCGAGCAGTAGCATGTTATGATGGAACCGAGATTTCAGCTGAGTCAGGTTTCGAAATGCTGAAGGCTTTCTCGTCTGACGAACGACATGAAGTGCCCAGAGGAGCTGGAGAAAATGAGCCTAGTACTGCTAGGAATATTGTGACCATTTCACAGTGAGTCGTAGGAATAGTAGAACTGCAAATACCACACACATCGCCCGTCCATAAACAAAGCAGTCTTCATGCTCGCTGAGATTTTTCAGATCCTCTGTAAGGTTTGCCCCTGAAATTTGTACGGAAACGGCGAATGCAGGGGGAACAGTGAACGCGACGGCAGGCTGCCGATCCGGTCAAAATCAAGCTGGCTGAAGCAGAAAATTCGCCAACTGCCTATAGATAACTTCAATGTCCTCCCTCATGGGTCTGGTGGGGCGCTCTCCGTAAAAATGACGATATTCATAAATCCCTTGTCACAAGACCTCACCCTTTACCACTCCTCATCTTTCAACTACTTACACAAAGCAGTAATATAAGCAAACTTGAAAATTTAATGACCCCCTAGTATCTCGGGCATCAGCAAGCTCTAGTCTAGGCTGGTTTGACGATAGTCTCTCGAGCCCTTATATGAATTCCCCTCGATCCGGCAACCGGCGCTAGAGTAAGATTGTTTCGAGCACCGCCGCTTGCGACGAGGTGCTCTCTATTGTTGACAGCCAGCTTTACTTACTTCCTCGGCCGGCTCGTGGCCTCTTCTACCTGTCAGTTCAGGGTATGACGCCTTGCCTATCATGGTTTAGCGTGGAACAGCTCCTGAGATTGCCATCTCTCAATACCACTCCTTAGAATTAGTTCTTCAGTTATTCCAATATATTCAGTGATTCCTGCAACTTCCAATTGCCTCAATTGCACCAATATTCTCTGATCCGACACATCCTTCCGCCTTGCTTTAAACCTCGCCCCCTCTAGTATTCTTCGCCCCGCATTGTGCTCGGAGTCGAGCCTTGAACTTATCCACTAGCTCTGTTATATAACCCAGTGAGCGTTCGGGTAGGAGTGTCGGGTGCTAATCTACTAAGTAGTGCAGCACACTACCAACGTCCTCCTTGCCGATAATTTCGCGGACTCCCAATCCTGGTTGGTGTCGAATGTTTCTAGACACGGTTAAGACTCGGTCCAGGGAGTGGGTCCAGATTATAGACCAACCAAGCCCCAAAGTACCACGCAAGTCAAGGGGTACTGGGACTAGTACGCCGAGAAATTCAACTGGTAATCGAGGATCTGGAGCTCGAAGGACACCACAAAGCACTGGGCGAGCAGAACAATCCGGCGTCAAGGCGAGCCAGACTTCTGGGAGAGAACGCGAAACCCCGCGTAGACTGAGGGGTACCGGAAGCAGAAAGCAGAGTAGTATGACCGGAGGCCGTGCAAGTGATCAAGGACCTAGAGCTCCGAGAAGACCGAAAACTGCTAGGTCTAGGCAAACCGTAGAGTCTAGCAGTTCGTCCGAATCAGAGGACAACGTGGTCGAAACCAAGAAACCCACGATCCGCCGACGTGCTAGTCTAGGGAAAACACGCGCTCAAACTGCTCAATCTAGAGTCGAGCGGCAGAGAAAATGGGAAGAACACATGGACAAAGAGATAGCTAAAGCGAAACTTGATTATAGAACGAAGAAACGAAACTGAAGGAACAATTGGAAAACTGCGGAAAGGAAATCCCGGCATCAGGAATATGTTGCGCTTAAGATTCAACGAAGAGCGGGCCAAGTGCCTGCGGATTGGAAGGCAGATGTTAAGTCGGAAGGGGAGTGGAGTGGAATTATGGACGTGGATGAAGGGCTAGTGTATGGCGAGTACATCGAGGATGATGATGACGACGAACTACAACCAATACGCCGGCGACGGAGTCAGCGAAGATTCATTGAGTATGAAGAGGATGCAATGGACGTTGATGGATAGTTGTCGTGTAATCATTGTGCGCCTTATCATACTATCGACGCTAACACATGCCAGCTGAGGCTCATTTGAGGTTGCCGATTGAAAAGTGGCGACCGAACACTGTTAGCTCTCCGTAATATATGTACTCAAGCAATGTGATCAATAGAAATTTCCCCCTTTAGCCAAACGTACCTTTAGTGCATTGCACTGTTTAACAAGGCTATTGTGACCTAAAAATGAACGTCGAAAGGATGTAAACCGCAGAAGCCCCCTTCACAACCTCGCTATCATCCGACAAATACACGCCTTTCATATTCAATATATGAAGCAAAATAAGCACATTTCTGCCCACGACAACCAAACTCCCAAACTCAGCATCCACGGTCTAACTAGTATCACGCCACCAATAACATCAACTAAAATCAACCCAAGAGAGCGACATAGGGTTTGAAGCAGAGGCGCAAGGCCTAGGAGAAGGCGGCGCTCAATTCTGGGTTCGACAATACCGATGCCTAATGCGACCCTTTCTCTATGAATAACATGGGAAACCAGCAATTGTCGACTCCGGCCAGATAGGATCCCTTTAGATGCGGAATTCAAATCATATAAAACTCAGTTCGTTTGGTTTCCACCTCCGATCGTTACTAATCGTGACGTGGTATTTTTGCCATTTTAACTTTTGGTTTAGAATCAAGAAAGAGAAAACTCGCACTGTAATAGGTAGTCAAATTTCTCTTAACTTCTACTGAGCTGAGGCGTGTCTTATTTCTTCGAGATTGGTCCCGTGGAATTACAGGAGAAGTAAGTGGATTAGTCTATTGTAAGAATAATTGAGCGAGAGTATGAAATTTATATTAAAGTAGTGCCAAAGATCTAGCACAGCAGTGCTCAATATAGTTCTAGTCCCTTGTTATGATCGTCTCTAATACCAAAATTTCGTAGTTTGAAGCATTGCTGATCCCGCGTGTCGTTCGAGAGTCTATTAAGCGAAGGTCAAACGCTTGAGCAAAAGACATTAGTTCAAATAGATCAGGTGCTTAAATGAATCTTGCTTATCGAGTCTTAATGCGCGCACAACACCTTCCACGTTAAATGGCCCTCAACGTTCAAAAGCAAAGGGTTCGAATAGGTAGCGAGAGCAAAAGTTGAGGAATGGTCGTCGGAACATCCTATTCAAAGATGCCATGAAACGTATTGAAGCAGGAAATAGATTGAAGGAGATGTTGAAAAATAGAGAGAATATTTCCTTCGTAATTTCATTATCCTGGGTATTGTATGATATCAAATAATAGCGCCAGACTCCCCTATCCAGGCCACGAGGACAACTTGTCTCTTCGGCGGAATATGCGGTCGAGATGAATGTATTTGCCGAAATTCAAACTTTTGCCTTTTTTCGTATCATACCAGCACCTAAGACATTCACGGCAGGTACTGTTGCACTAGCTGGTCCGGCCGATTTCGAGTCCGTGGAGTCTTCTGGCCCCTTTCTCTTTTTCCTAACAAGCCCTACACTAAGGGTGTTCACGCCCGCCGCACTGGTTGCATTCGGCGACTCCAAAATATTTGTGCCAATGACGGTCTGACCCCACGCCTCTCCCATGCTCCCTGGCGCTCCGGACCGAACTTCGTTGACCCAGCGTCGCGTGCTTGAAGTGGTCAATTCCAAATTCGCAAAGTCTAGGCGTAGAAGAAGCTCAGTGATGCGTTTGTAGTCCGACTCATCCACAATGACTTGACCTCGACCTGAAGATGGCCAATCATAATATGCCGTCGTTTCTGGAATGTCCAATAAGTAGTTCTTGTTCTGGGTTTTTATTCTTGGTTCCCTTGGGACGATAGGCCCAGTAAGCTTCGGTTTCTTCTTCTTAGGAGTCGTGCAGGGCGTAGGATTTGAGATGGTCTGCTGCGACGCAGATGGTATGTCGTCCTCCGCGGGTTTCGTAGGAGAGCTTTGAGGTTGAATCTGACTGGATGCAGCAAAAGATGTCGCTGGTGTTAATGGCAGAATAGTGCTGTTCTGTGATCTTGGCAAGGAAAAGCTGTGATCATCTGTTATCGCTGTACTTTGACCATCGCTTATGTCTTGATTCGCCGATTGTGTTTCGTGAGGATTGAAGACTATCCATATAAATCCCACCATCCTTCCAGCTGAGCATTCTTGACGAAATGCCATCATATCCCAAAATTGATCTATTGTCTTCACGCTCCTCCATCGACCGTTCATCTTGTCCTCACCCTTCGTGATTTCATCGTCCAACTCGTCTAGAAATCTGGCCTTGGGGTCATCTGGAAAGTGTGGTATTAAGCAACGTGGAGGAACGTCGCCTGTGTGGTGAGAGATTTTTTGCAAAGGGTGTCCTATAGTCCATTGAGTACCAGAGGTAGTGCTCTTAGGTACGTACGACCGCGTTTCGTGCAAGTCCAGACCAGGTATAATCAGGTATCCTCGCACTTTGTCCCAGTGCTTCACGCCTCGTTGTGTTGACACTTCAGACTGCTGGATTAGGGGATCCAGAACGCGACACCACCAGCGCACCAAGCCACGGTCATCTAAGACATGCTTGCCGCTGTATTCAACACTTCCAGGAAACAGATATTGATCCTGGGCCCTCGCGAAGAGAGAAACAACACTTCGAATGTTCGGCCTTTGATGGTGTTCGAGGAGGTGCTGCAAAAATGTGACGCTGATGTCCCTGATCGGCGAAGGTGTTCCTCTAGGAAGATTCAGAAGGTGTAGATAGCCTGTCGAGTCTGCTTTTGAGACAAAAAATGTCGTGTCGTATGCCGTTGAATATATCAAGATTTCGACGGCATAAACTAAGACATCGACAAGTTCAGCTTCATTTTCGGCAGATTTTGTCTGAATCGAAACGGCAAGGAAGTGGCTTTCGCAATAGGTTCGATCTGGTCGTGCAGTTGGAGGCGCAGAATATATTGCAGAGGTTCGGGAGGGAGGGGTAGAGAGGTGATGTATCTTGAAGCTGATGCCTTTTGGGAGGATCGAAGTTAATTTCTGGAGCAATGCTGAAGAGACAATTGATGCTGTAGATACAAGCCTCTCATGAGCAGCCATGTTTAAATATCATACCAAAATATTGTGCTCATGTTTGTCCAGTTGCGAGGTTGGGAGACTAGCAAGTTGCAGGACGTTGGGAGCGCGACAGGGAGACGCGACCTCGGACTTGGCTTGAATAGGTTAGCGCAAAAATAAATTCTGGAGCTTCAACATCGAGATGTCGACGAGGTGAACGGACGAAACTTGCACAAGGAGATTACAATGGCTTCAAGGACAATAACTCGACCGCTTCGAACAGCCATACGGCGAACACAGCCGGTGTGCGAATGTGCAAACTCGACATCGTCCCGGACAGCCTCGATACGGCAATTCGCATCATCCGCCTCTAGACGTGAAGTACAATGGGATACAGATCGAGCAGAGCGACCACGATGGGCGGCTACACCAGAGAGTATGAAGGCTCCATACCCATGGAAGCCCAGGGATCCTGCGAACGAGTTCCACTGCAACGAGGATCCTGACAAACTTGACCGGTTCTATGTGAAGCTTCTGGGGAGAGGAGGAGACGCATTGCTCACGGATGAGGTCAAATGGCTGGCAATTACACACAAGAGTTTCGATCAAGGGAGGAGAGGTTTCAATGACAGACTGGCATTCTTCGGTATGTTACATCGAGAGGCTGAAGATTTCCATCACCTACTAAGTTTAATACAGGTCGCCGGATTTTGTCCCTTCAGACAAACATGGCGCTAGTTCATTCACCCATTGCCACGCAGACACAATCACGGCCAGCGAGGAGCGATGATCGCGAGCCATTTACACACCCTGCGTTGGAAGGTTTAGCAAATTTGTCGGAGGTGCCGATGGGACAAATTCTAACGAAGGAGAGGCTAGCTAACTTGGCAACTGAATGGGGCATGAGGGAGATCATGAGATGGAAGCCAAGAAATGTAGGACATCAAGTTTCTATTTCGAATCTTAGCTGACAATCATTAGACTAGCAATTTGAATGCCTCGGGAGTCGAAGTCGTCCTCAACAGCTGTACGTACGCGATTATAGGGGCAATTGCGTTACAAAGAGGAGGGGCTGTAGCGGCGGAAGTAGCGAGAGAGAAAGTCTTGAAACCATTGGGTATATCATAGCGGGTTGCATAGCATTTGGTTGGTACGGTGTAGCATATTGTACAATATCATATATCCCATTAGTCGTGGGCAACGACTCGGATTCTGGCCTTGTTCCTCCTCTCGTACTTCGGACAACAACCATCCCATCGACTTGTTCGATTTTTCATAAGGCAAGCGCTTGTTTCTTTGCAGTTCTGATTGGCGAGAATGTTGTGGTTCATGACTTGTGAAATCGAGTCATTTCCAGGTGTCGGTACAAACTACGAAGTTTTCGGGTGTTCCAAGACTTGAAAAGGACCCAATGGACCCTCGAAACCTGAAGTTCATAGGCAAGTCCTGCATCACCCCATTAACGCAACACTAGCCACTACTGCAAGAAGGCTTTCACCATGTCGACCTAGGAGGAGTACATTTCGACACCAAGAACATCCCGACTTCACCGACATTCAACACGCCGTCACATCTCCACCTCGGACTCGGATCTTGACGATTTCATAGATGATCTGTCACCTTGTATGAAGTCATTGGAGGGTTTTTAGAAGAATACTAGGGACGAACTCAAAAGCTTCAAAGCGAAGGATCCGGAAAATCGCCTAAAAAAGCTTGAAACATTCAACAACGATACCGAAAATGTGCTTGGTGACCTGAAGAGTTTCACGAAGAAAACCAAGAATCGACTGAAGGCATTAGAAATGTTCAAGACAGAAGAATTCAACCCATGGAAAGCATCTATGACAAGTGAACTCGAAAAGATTGGTGAGAACAAGATTGATTACGACGACTTCGCCAGAATTCAGAACTCAGTCAAATCGAAGCTACCATACCTGGAGTCGGATATATCCCTTCTCAAAACCAAGACTTCTGTCACGGACCAGAACCTCGAGGCAACACAGAAGGAAGTGAAAGAGGGTGCGGAAGAGACGAACAAGCGACTCGGGACATTGGGTAAAGAGATTGAGGACCTGATTGCTGATCCCAGCGTGCCAAGGAGAGGTCTTCACAGATATGGCACTAAACCAAGCTTAGCACTCTAGAGCGATGTCGAGCATACCGTGGACGGAGAATGGCAAGGCAATTATAATTCTCCTCGAGGTATGAATGTCCGCGTCGACAACTTTGGTCAGATGAGCTTGTAGCATACACCCAGCTGCGCTCGAATGAGAGAAGGGCAATCTTGTCATTGTGGTGCTCCAACCCTTGGGTTTTCTCCGTAGCAAAACCCTGGATCGTCCATGACAACAGGAACGGTGTTACTTCCGGCCACACCATTACCATCTTCCATACTTCCAATAGCCCTTGAGGCTTCTCGTTCCCGACGATTCCGACAAGCTGATGATGTTGACTATGATGGAAATAGTTCATATAGCTATTACCATACGCCAAGTATTCGTGGGGGAGTAAATAGATCAACAGGAAGGAATAACCTCTTTAGAGGAAGAGTTTGTGGCAGAGAGGGCATGTTCATTTCACTTGGCGGAGGTGACAGTGAGCTGGGTAAGGAGGGAAGGAGAAGGAGCCGAAGTGGTCGTGAGATCAATCATTTTGGATATTGAGGTGCATTTATTTATGGTTGTTGCGATTGTTCGTTTGCTGAGGGTCGTAGTGAGCTTGCTTACCTGCTTGATGTTTCTAATGGGGGTTGAAAATGTTCCTGTGGGCTTTCATAATTCTTTTGCTTTACCGTTAACAAGACTGTTGAAAAACTTGGTTCTCTTACATGACCACGGAGCTCGTATGTTGCATGTTTAAAATTCGTAGGCATCTACTTTGCTTCGGTTGTTAAATATTTCTTTTACTCCTTCACGAAGAGAGCCCATGCGAATCAGCCTCAAATCGTAGCAGATTACCCCAGGGATTAAGGTTATTTACGGCTTCCTAGAAGCGCATCGCTATCCTTACCCATGCCAAACACTCAACCATCGCTCCCACCTCCACAGAACCAGATTACCAGATCACGGGTACTTCGCACTAATGAAATCGCCCCATTAACCCTCATTACCTCGTTCCACCTTTTTCTCTTTGTCGCCAAGGGAGGAACCTCGCTTACTTTCGCTTCCCCTGTCACCCTGAAACCTCAGATATAAGCTTACCCACAGCCTCCAAAAACCGACTCCTTCAATTGCAACACAAATCCCATATTTTTACGATACACTAATCTCAATGGGTCCCTGAGATATTTCCAATTTTCAAACGAAAATGTTTGTGGTGAGCAGTGGATACGAAATCCTGAGTTCTCGAGTGCTGAAATCCTCACTCGCCAAAGCAACAACAAACGCTGGGATTCTCTGCACAAGGCTTAATTGCGAGTGAAATCTCAAAATCGTCGTACATTCTCACCAGTACCGTGGACGTTGGTAAGTATAAGGAGACATCAGTATTTCACGATATTATCCCTTTCGCAGCGTTCACAGAATCACAATCAATTCAGATCATCTCTTTACTCCTTCTACCTTCTTTCACGATACTCTGAAGCTCTACATCACCCACAGAAATATTGTCACTATACACTACGAATCCAATCCTCAAAATGAAGTTTTCGCTCCCCACCACCCTCATCGCCCTTTTGGTGGCCACACCAGCACTAGCGTGCGTTCGCTCAGAAGGGACTATTACCACGCACCCAATAATGGGTACTACGATTGGAGCAACACTCACCGACAACGGCCTCAAAGTCTGCGACGGCGAGCGAACCGATGCAGATGGTAAATGGGTATACAAATGCGTGGGCAAGGCCACTATGACTATCACCAAGTTTGGCACACATGCCTGGTACAAGAATATAGATGGGGCAACGTACGAGTGGGACCAGAATGTTAAGGTGGATAGGTATGGATGTGTGGGCGCTTGTGAGGATAGGAAGGGGGCTTGTATGTCTTGTACGGATAAGAGTTGGGATGTTAAGTTATATTGTTAGGTGGGATTTAAGGGTCTGGTATCAAGGGATTGGGAGTTTTGGATGCTTGTTTTTGGAGGCTGACTTTTTCGGGAGTTTGTTTGAGAGTTTGGATAGCTTGGTGTTTTTGATATGGTGTTTGGCGACACCGAGGGAGACGTCTCGTCCCAGAAAGAACAAAAATTCTAGACCAAAGATTAAAGCATTTCAGCCCTTATATTCTAAGTGTTGAATTCGGTTTGTGATAAATCTGAACGTTCTTATCTCCCCTTTGAATTGCGGTCCTGATATGATTTGCAAGAATGTGCTATCAACATCTCTAATGCCTTGTTTCTTCACCATAGAAAACATAATTATTATAGGAGCGTTTGAAGTTAAATAATCTCGGATATTTTAGGAGTCACCTTCCCTTCCCCTACTTCAACAACAATCGCAGATGTCGAAAAATGGACCATGGTCTCCAACAGTGACTTACGACGATAAAGGAACTCTCAAACTAGAGACCATTGCCTTAAATCGTCCTCTATCCTGCTGCAATTGCTGTTAGCCATATCAAAGTCACGTGGTATCCCTTCATCAGGAGATCTGTTGAACTGTGGCACACTCTGGGCCAGTTGGGTATGCAGTATCACTACAGTCATAGGAATCGCAGACAGAACTCAACTGTACAGAATAAACTACGAGGGCATTCAGGCCACATATATGGTCTGCAAGTGAGACGTGCTTGAAACGACGCCAGGCAAGTGCCAGGCAAGTGCCAAGGCAACTGTCCGTGCCTTGGATCACGTGGCACACTTCAACAAGATCTACAGTACATATGACATCACTTCACAAAGAAATCACCAAATGATCACCAAATGAACATCGCATAGATTGCAAGAAAGATTATGCATTATGATCCCAATTCTTGGATTTACTGAAAGTCAAATCAGATGGTGTGCATTCCATTGTGTTAGAATATCAAGATTTCACTGAGGACTTCCACTTCATCTTCACTTTGCTATACCACGAACTTACAAAATCAAACAACACAAAAATAAGTACAGAAACACAACAAATAATAAAGTCAAAATGGCAGCTAAACCGCCCACTGCCCTAGACCGTTTCAAAGAATCCATGCAATGCGTCTACGGCCCCTTCGAACTCCTCGCCCCCTCAGATATCCAAGCCTGGACACCACCCCCTAAATCAGGCGGGTACAACGGACGCTACCTCTGGACGGATGCTTTCGGCGTCCTCAACTTTCTAACCCTCTACCATTCCACATCCCATCCAAAATACCTAACCTTCGCCAAAGCGCTCGTGCAAAGCGTACATGATATTTTAGGACGAACACGTGATGGGAAGGAGAGGTTGGTGGGAGCGACTGAGGAGCATCCAGTAAGAGGAGGGTTGAGAATTGGGAAAATGGATGCTACGGGCCCGGACGGGGATGGGATGTATCATCATTATTTGACGTTGTGGATGTTTGCGCTTAATCGGGTGGCCGTTGCGACTAAAGACTTGAAGTACAATGATATGGCGGTTAAGTTGGCGAAAGCCGTACATCCGCACTTTTTGAAGAGAGATGGGAGGGGCAAGGTGGTGGGGATGGTATGGAAGATTTCGGAGAATATGCAGAAGGTGTTGGTTTCTAGTGAGGGGCATTTGGATGCTGCAACTGGGTATGTGGTATTTAGGTTATTGCAGGAAACAGCAGGCGGAGGAGAGATCGTGAGGGAAGAGATTAAGGATTATGAGAAGTTGATGAAGAGGGAAGGGAGGTTGAGTGCTTCGACTGATACGCTGGATTTGGGAATGGCGTTGTGGATGTGCCATTTTTTCAAGGGGAAGGAGGATTGGGCTAATGAGCTGGGCGCAGAATGTCTCGTGAATGCAAGTGAGTTCTTCTCTCACCATGCTACATTGCTGCACGGGAGTTATCATTGCACTGACATGGAAAAGGAGTGCTGCTGAGGGAGGAAGGTGGAATGCTTGACCGGACCCCTAAATATCGCCTTGCTTTTCGGGAATTTGGCACTTGCCTTGGCATTAAATGCTTTGATGGTGATAGGTTTCTTGAGAAGAGAGTGGCTGATGTGATTAAGTTCTGGGAAGCTTTCATGAAGGATGTTACAGCCGATGACTTGAGACCTATCAGCATGGTGATGTATGCCGCGGCATTAATACCTGGAGGTATGTTATTCTCCAATGTATTCTCAAACGGAAACAGTACTAAGTGACAACCAACGATAGCTTTTCAAAAGGATACTTTGATTGATTATTGACGTTTACCTCAGAATGGGCGGACAGAAACGATTGAAAGGAAGGCGTCGCGATAGGAAAGGCATGTCGAAACCGAAAAGTAGGAGCCCAAGAGCCACTGATAGGATTCAAGCGGAGTATTTTTGAGGAGAAAAGATCATTAATTGCTCTGCGTTGATAGTGACGTGACTAATGCATATTCCCAATAATTGTAAACGCAAGTAAATCCAAATCATATCAGTAAAAACTGAGGTATAATCCATTCTCTTTGATTTGAAGACGATAAAGCTGAAAGCAGCTCACTTGAGATGGAGAAAAGTTATGTTTTGAGCATCGGAGCTATCTCCGCGATACCTCCTTTGATCCCTACGTAGAGGCCAATCTTGCACTTTTCTCTGGAATTATATGAAAAAACGAAAGAAGATCCTAGTAGGTATGGACATATAGAGAGGAAAGAAGATAAAGAGACTGAGCACGTCGTTGTGGGCTTGCGGCTCGTTTAGAGAATGTTTCTGACGGGAGGTTGAGACAGGGGAGCTTCGGCGCCCAAAATAGCGGCTGCAACAGCGCCCAATCGAAAATATCCTAAAATTCGCGCATCGCTACCCCTCGATCAGCTTCAAAATCGCCACCGCCAGAAAACCCAACGGCTTTTGGGTTCAGGTGGAAAAGGATTGTTTCTAGGCCTCTTCTAGAGCTGTGTTCGCTGTGTAATAACACCCGTGGTAAGTGCTGGAACCGGTCTTTTCCGCTCTTCCCCATTGATGGGCACTGACCACCCTCGTCATCCAGCCCACCAAGTTTCTCTAGCACACGACAAAGATTTTTTCGAGAACGACAACCACAACTTCAATACAACAACACCACAACAACACGAACGTCTTCACTCTGCGCGCAATAATCGAGCACACCCTCCGAGGAAATCTCCATCAACCACCTTCGCCCCAATGAATCCCACGCTTTGAGCTCAATCCACCCCGCGATTATTCACGCAGTGTCTCAGACCCTAGGCTGCGGGACTACTTTTTACAATTTCTCTTCTTTTCCTCTATGAGCACCAAAGACCTTCTACGATTCCTGTCAAAGCCAGCAAAGTCAGTCCTTTTTCTCCTTGTACTTTCTTTGGCATGATATGCGGCTCTCCGTATTCTCTTTGACGCTCCAATTGGATACTTATCAGGAGATGGTGAATATCGCTGATCGTGGTCATTGTGCCAATTGGCAAACTTTGCTCATATCACTTCTTGCATAAACCGAAATATCTTATTTTCATCTATACATATACTAACATCCCTCTTTCTAGGCCCCGATAGCACCAGCCACGCCCCCATAACCAAACTTCTCGAAATCCCAAATTTGCAGATAACCCTCGTCTGCTAGACCCGATATCTACGTACGGTATCGGCATCTACAGAGCGAGGACAACAACAAGAGTCAACATTCCTTCCGCAAAGGACTTCTTCATCCCCTTGTGCACCCGACCTCCATAACGTCCCCTACGAGACGTTTATAAACCGCCCATTTAGCTGGCTCCGCCAGCACATCATATTTCCCACGGTTCTGTGGGCCTTCTCTTCTCAGGCGGACACCGCAAGGTTCGTCTGAGTGGCAGATAGTGCTTCACGGTACTTGCCAATCAAGGAACTATCCTTGCTTAACCATTTAAAGAGACGTTGGAAATAAATTTCTATCCAAGAATTTGAGTAGTTATGGTCAACCTCGAAATTCCTTCCGAATATACCTTTTCGCCTTCTGAAGGTACACCGCATCTTACGATCAATCGTGAAGCTACTCTTGATCTCGATAGCAGCAATGCATTTGAAGGTGAGGGTTATCATTCCGTGTGGCAAGGCTCATTATTGACTATATCTAGGCCCCGAGAAATTGCTTGAAGTCTGGTTTGCCCCAGACGAGCACTCCCTTCCTCCTGGAGTAAAGAAGAATGGCTTGAAGGCAGTGCCCGCAGAGACATGGAAGGATATGTTGGATTTGGTCAATTGCAAGGTCCTCTCGGTCGTGGAGTCCGATCACATCGATGCCTATCTCCTTTCGGAGTCTAGCATGTTCGTCTTTCCACACAAGCTCATTCTGAAGACTTGCGGCACCACAACACTTCTGTTGGGACTTCGCCGCATGTTGAGAATTGCTGCAGCGGATGCTGGATTCCCATACCATAATACGGACTCTGTCGACCAAATTACAACTGCGGCTACACCATGGCGAGTGTTCTACAGTCGGAAGAACTTCTTGTTTCCAGACAAACAGCATGGACCCCATCGTAGCTGGAAGCACGAGGTCAAGTTCCTTGATGATATGTTTACGGGTGGATCCGCCTATATGGTAGGCAAAATGAATGGCGACCATTGGTACCTCTACCTAACTTCGCCCAATTCGTCACTTACACCACCACGTACTCCTGATACGGAACGAATTGAAACGCCAACCAAAATTCTGAAGATTCCTGCAAACTCGGCTTATGCCGTTGGACAATCTGCTCTCGGCAACGACGATGAGACTCTTGAGATCCTTATGACGGATCTAGAGCCCGAGAACGCTAAACAGTTCTATCTTGAACACGCGAGTGCGGTCGCGGAGGGCAAGTATGCTGCCCGGGCTACAGAAGCTCGTAAGGAAGCTGCAAAGAGCTTGGGAGATCTTAGTGAGATGTCGAGTTCGACTTTGAGTGGAACCACAGCTGGTAGCACCGATGACACTTTCGATGTCTTCAGTAACACCTCTTCCGATAATGGCATCATAACTCCAGATGACGACGTTGGATTCCCTGAGGAGCTGAGCACGGAAGGTCACGCTTTGGGTACTGTAGTCTCCGAGGCTTGCGGTCTGTCGGATGTCTATCCTACCACCAGATACCCTGATGCACGCGTTGATGCCTATCTCTTCACACCGTGTGGATTCTCTGCCAATGGAGTCATTCCTGCTCCGGATCAGGCAGGCACAGCAACCCATTACTTCACCGTTCACGTCACGCCTGAGCCGCAGTGTTCTTACGCCTCCTTCGAGACCAATGTGCCCGGTCGCCAGACCGGACGCGAGACTGTCGAAGTCATCGAGCACGTCGTGAACATCTTCAAACCAGGCCGTTTCAGTGTCACGCTTTTCGAAGCCAAGGCCAGCACCCTCGAGGGTCGCGATTTGGGTCTTCTTGGCGACTCGACTGTCGACCACGGAAAGGTACGAAGCGCGAAGATGGAGAAGATCAAGGGTTACCGACGCGTTGATCGTATCGTCCATGATTTTGACGGATACGATTTGGTGTTCCGGTACTATGAGCGTGATGATTGGAAGGGCAGCGCGCCTCGATTGGGTGAAATTGATTGATAGGAATGATTGGCGAGGGAATATTTTATGATGGGACACTTGTTTGCAGAAGACAGACATTTCTTATTGGGGATTTGCTTGCTTGCTTCTTTGGATGGCATGTTACTTTGCTTTTGAGCTGGTTTGGCTTGCTGCTACCAGCGCGCAGTCGTTACCTCAGTGCAGAATGATGGGATAATATGATTAGAAATTACGACAAATGGATATCTTCACGCTTGTTTGCAAGTTTTCGGGTACACTTGTACTATTTCTCGTTCGTGTTATAAGAAGTCTTATGCTTTTGAACAAGATTCACGTTTGTGAACTCTTGCGTTTTGGAGACACCGAGACCCAGGGCGTCACAGTGGCCTCCAATTCGACCCTCTGTACTAGGCGGTGTGATAGAGGGAATCGGTCGCATCTCCAGCCAGCCATTGTGCCTGCTAGTCTGCCAATTATAGCCAGCTGACGAGGTCGGCAGGAGTGACCAGAATAGGTAACCAAGAAAATCCCAAGATTTCTTCCTTTGCCAGCAAGCAATGCAAAAAGATGCTGCATGTCAGGTACGGCGATGTGTATAATGCTTTCCTATTAAGTGATGAATACATTCGTAGCCACCGAGAATACAGATGTGTCTCTCTGAGACAATGGGCTGCTCAGCCATGTATCTGGAAGCAAAGTTGCCTGTTAGAAATCACATTCTTCTTATGGCGTCACAGTGGCCTCGGATTCGGCCTCCTTACGCGTTGGGATCTCAAGACCGTGAAGGAGACCTTAGTCATTGGTCGATTACAGTCGAAGTGATCTGCAATTCAGCCAGCGAGCCTGCCACTGGCCCAGTAGAATGGACAGCCGGGCAAGAAGGCGACGGTGACTGGAGAGCTGGCCAAGTGTATTTTCATTCAGGGCAACAGAAAATTCTGACAGCTCATACTTCCCATGGTGTGAACGATGCAGGACGAAGACGAGTCTTGTGCTCAGGCGTGGCTATGAGAAGTGAGGTGAACGAAGGACGCGGCTCGAAGTCAGGTGTGGCATTGCATCCTTCCGGGGACGTGTTCAAACAGTAGTAGATCACGACCAGCTCGAGTCTTATCTCATACATGCTCGCAGGGGAAAGACCACGGCTGTGACTTTGAACGCTCGATGAGCCGATTGAAAGCCCAACCAGCAGAGGGGTGAGCAGTGCTTTTGGTCTTATAGTCTGCGAGTCCGCATATACCAGGCCACGACTGTGACGTCCATTGCTCGGTGAGCAACAAGTGATTCGTACCTTTCCTTTCACATCGCTTCAAGCCCACAGGCAAACGACCATGACTGTAACGTTCGGTGCTCGAGTAAGAGAGCGGCGATTCATGATTCATGATAGTACACCAGATATGCAGCATAGCCTCAAGATATAGTAGCATGATGCCAATGGACGTTTGGGCGGTTGATAGTTGGGCAGCCGCAGATAGAGAGCGAATAGATGGGGGTGCATGAGGTGTGGTTGTGTGATGAGTTGTCTGGAGGTCGCATGGACACGTCCGCTAGGAGTGAGTGGGAGAGAAGGCTAAAAATTGTAAGCGAGGTCGTGGATGAGGTCTGGGTGCGGGATGGGAGGTTGCGATTGAGAGAAAGTGAAAAGTGTAAATGACGTAGAGTGCAGTGTGGAATTTGTGAAAGTAAGGATAATGCTTGCATGTAAAAAGTCAAGATTGACGAGAGAAGACTGGATGAAAAGGAGAAAGCTCACTCGAGCGCTTTGAGAAACCAGCCGTCGTCAGAACTCAAATCAACTTTCGAAATTCGGATGCTCAATTGACAGGTCCTAGACGCGCATTTGCGCCCGGAGAAATAAATTATGCGGCTGTGAAATTCTAAGATGAGATCCTCTTATTCGAACATTGAGGTCGTATGAGAACCGACATTTCTCCGCAGAGTTAGGTCTCGGGGATGAAGCAATCACGTCCTGAACGCGCTTGGCCTTGGCGCTAGTCATCAGCCACAGCTTCATCTTCTAACCCGTGCCCGTGAGCCAGGTCCAAAGAAAACCAAAACAACCCCCGTTGATCAAAATGGCTGCACAGGAGCAGCCAAATTTCGACCGTATACAACAGTGTCACCTCGATCTCGCCTCCGAGCTCAACAAGTGTCGTAATATACCTTCACTCGATCAAGGTGCCGCCATCCTGCAAGAGATCCGCCTTCTTAGGCAGGACACTGCGAGGGTGCACACGCGATTAAGCGCTGCGTACGTGCCTCTCAACTTCATCTTCAAGTAGTTATCGAAAGCTGACATCGCTCGCGCAGCGACGCAAACCATATTGCGAGACTTGCGAACAGCCTGCTTATAGCCCCTGATGCGGCTCTCCATCCCCTCCTCAATGTGGAAACCAGCCAACCTATCGAGCGATTCCCCGCGACACCAGAAGAGATCCAGCGCCTTACAGGTACGTACAGATAGATGGCTAGATAGATACTCCTTTGTGATTGAAGTTCCCACAGAAGAGATGGATGGCTGATTGCTGCTGCCTCTAGGTGCTGTGTTGAACTCTATCCTCCGCGAACTAGGTGCAAACACACAAGGGACTGTCGACATGCGAAGGAGAACTTTGAGGATCCACATTGGATTGAAGGCAGATCCGGTATAGGAGCAATACATGGATGTGGTCAGGCGTCTGGAGTACATTAGGCTGGGCATGGCGTGGAGACTGAAAAATTGCCTTGCGATTGCACTTTGAGAAATGAATACTACATTAATCTTAAACACCATTATCTAAGCCATCCGCCTTGCTCGCGATGGGGACGCGAGAAGGTTTTATAGTCGCGTTGGAGAGCGCGTTGCCACTTCCCAGAGGAGATGGCCAATGTGCCCCTGCATAACAGCCGCCCTGCTCTGCCAGTGAAAATGGCGGGTTTGCATGGCATGAAGAGGGCGCCGAGGGCGCCGAGGGCACGAGCGCCAGTGTCCGCTCCGCCAAAATTGCACGCCATCAGATGGGGATCCCGATTGGCGAGAAACGCGTGGAGAACGCGTGAAGAGTGCCTGCGAGCGCGCAACGCTACTGCAGGCTCACTCCTGCAAAGGAGGACAAGGAGCAGCCAGAAACGAAACCGGATGTGCAATATTTCGCAGGCGGGCTCAGCCAATTGATCCGCAAACGGCGAGACCAGCTGAGGTGCACGAGGGAAAAGGGTGGGTGATATATGCTGCAACTCCCCCGAGAGCTTTCTAATTGTGTATTTTTCTGAGGGCAGGACCAGACGAGACTTCATCAACAACAAACATTGACCACGCGATCCTATTTCGAGCCTCACGACACTGAAGTGATCTGTCTGTTTAGCCTTTGAGTGTTGAAGAGTATTGAGGGTATCGAGAGCTTCGAGGAAGGACAACAAGAGCTATACTTGGGGAGCTGTTCAACTTCGTGGAAACAAGTACAGCAAAGTGCATCAACAACAGCAATGGCGACTCATATGCCCATGGTAGCTGCCCGACAGCCCTTTGCACCATTGAACAGCTCTCGCCTTCAGAACTTGACAAGTCTGAAGAATCGTCAGAATGGTATGCTCAATCCATTCCTCCTGACCAAGTCGACCCTCAATTCCCCATTCCACTCGTTCAATTCCACGTCGATATGACACTTACAACTCCTGCAGCATTGTCAAACACTCTTACCTCTCCCACCAAACGCAAAGCCCAAACCTTCGAAGACGACAACACAGAGAATATCGATCCTGTCATTTTCTTGTCACCCAAACGATCCAAAGCTCCAGATGGATCCAGCAAAGATACCCTTTGCAAGCCAGTCAACTTCTTCCTGACCAGAGCCCCTCCTTCTCCCAACGACTTCTCGTGCATCAAACCTTCCACGTCTGCAACTACCTCTCCACGTCGACCAATCCTCTCCGCTCGTTCTCCAGCTCCAAAAATCAATACCTCCATTTCCTCGAAGACTCTCTCTACACCAGCAGGCCGTTCCCCCACACGCAAACGCATTGGCATACTCAACCGTCGTAAGACTGGCTCTCCCTTCACACGTGTCGACCCTCCTAAATTTTCCACTCCATCTGCTGCTTCAGGTCTTGGGTTTAGCATCGATGCCGCTCTCTCTGGCACGATCCCCTCATACGGTACTCGCCAGCGTCAAGCTGCTCCTGCTCCTGCTCCAGTCCCTCAAGAGGCAGCAGCTCTACCAATACCTGTCTTATATACACCGGAAGCCAAAGACTCTTGGTTCTTTGACATTCATGAGGATACTGCCGAGGAGTTGGCTACAAACTTGATGGAACACTCTACATGCACGCTAGATATTTCTTCTGACGAGGAATCAGCACAAAGAATGCGTGATGAGCGAGGCAAGGAGAATGTCCCACCTCCTGATGATGTGTCTCAAACTCGAACTGTCCTGACCTCGTCGTCATCTATTGATATGGCTGAGAGTTCCATGCTCGATATCAAGGCGAGAATCAAGGCACGTCGATCAAGACGAGAGATTGAAGAAGGTGCTATTGATGTTGATCGATCTCCACTTGGTGACCTTGCTGCCGAAGACTTCTATGCTGAGGGTTGTGATGGCGAGAGTGTCTTCCTAATCCCATCCGACATCGTTGAAGGTGAAGAGACCGAGCACGAAGAAGAGCAAGAACATACCCCAATGACCTTCGACTTCGTCGCAGAAGTTAAAGGTAAAGGGCCAGAGATCGACATCGAATCTCTTATGCAAAAAGATGACTTCACGATGGCACCAAAAGCCGTTCTGCTCGAGCCCATTGAGAAAGCAGAAGAGGGTTTCCAATTGTGGGAGTCGGGGAGCGCGAAGGATGAGAATGAGTGTTAGTATAATTGGTCTATATACCTGGAGTCATTGGGGGTTGATTTGAGTTTCGATGGCGTCAAAAGTCGGGGTGGCTTACTGTATTTGGTTTTGCATGCGGCTGATTTTGTGCTCTACTGTTCATCGTTGTATACCTGGCTGGGCAAGGCTACTGTCATAGATGATTAATTGATTAGTATACTATAATCACTTGGAGCATTGTGTATATTTCCTTTCGACCTTGGTATTACTTCCAATTGTCTTCTATCCTCTGCACAAATGCCTTCACACCTGGGTCGACAGCTCTAGGCCGTCGTCTTGTCAAGTGGGTGGCTGGGCCATGGTTGGGAGGACAAACGAAAGCTATCGGGTTGCTTTACACTTGTGCCTCGTGGCTTCATGGCCAACGGAAGGGGAAGCTCTCCGTCATTGCCGCTCCGGGCACCTACTTTGATTCAATCCCGAAGTCCAAGGACTGGAGAAATGAAAAGTTACGAGTTTCACAAAGTGTTTTCACAACCGACGCTATTCAAGACTGGGTCTTCAAAGGAAGAGTTGCAGAATTTTCATAACGCGTTTGTTCGTTGAGCTGTCTGTCCTTCTTTTCAAGTCTAGTACTGTTCAAATGAAGACTTGCAGAGTTTTCTCGAAGCGTTTGACTCTTGTGAGCACTCTTCGATGTTGGATCACTCCAAAGAGTCTCAATTTTCTTCAAATACTTCGAGCTAGGCCCAAGTTCCTATTCAAGTTCCTGCTTCACCTTCCAAGTCACTCCTCCACCTCTTCCCAGTCTACTCTCTTCTCCAGTCCTTCCCAAACCATTGGCGAGACTTCACATCATCAGTGCTTGCCAGGCTGGAGAGGCAACTACTTGATCAAAGTAAGTCTTCATATTTGTGACTTCTTTAGGTTCTGGAGCTGATTAGATATTTTTCGTAGCATCCGAACCTCTCTCTTGAGCTCGAGGACACCCGAAATTTTCCTTCGTTTCCAACTGCTCCTTCGCACTTCACTCATAACCTAGTGATACGACGCTATTAACGCCTGTTGCCTAGCATAAACATTCTGGTCACAGTTCGGAGATATGGGGTATTAAGCATTGTGGATGGAGATGAGTCTAGCGTTTATTATGGCTCGGTGGTTTCGTTTGTTCAGTGTTGTTTCTTTCCTCACGGGAAGGGTTTGGTGGCGAAGATAGCATTCGGCTCGTGAGCGAGAGAAACAACCAGTCTTGCTCATAGAAAAGCCCGTAGGAAATAATGAAAAGACTTGTATGACTGAATCTTTGATAGCCTGCTCTCGATGTCTATGTGGTATAACCTTGCTCGCCTCGTCTAGCCATATATACATGGAAATTAGGTGGAGTCCATCTAATGGAAGCAAGTACACATAATGATTGTCTTGGATGATAGTTAGTTCGTGCTGCTGAGTATTGCTGGTTATGGTTGTGTAGTCCTCCAGGCCTCAAGGCTTCTAATCAGTTTGCCCCAGTTATAAGACTGGCGTTCACGTGATCAATGAAACCCACCTAGACACTTCAAAATCTCGAGGTATATCTAGCAGCAAGCCTTTATCAGCCCTAAGTACTATAAGAGGAAAGTAAAGTATCAACTTCTTGAAGGGTTCCTTCCTCTATTACTGCATCCTTTATTGTTGGGTGGAGACAGTGTTACGGACCTCGTTTAGCGAGAACCAACAACAGATCTGCAGACGTATAATTTTCAAAGGGTCGAGGTTCCTACCGGAAATGTTCAACACAGTTTGGCTAGGTAATTTAGCTTATATTGAGTGAGGACTTCGCGGAATGGAGAGGGCAAGAGTGTATCGAATCTTAGAGTGTTCAGTTGGGTTTCTCTCGACGCATATCGTAAGATCTTGCGGCGTAAGAAGTCCGGAACATTGCTTTGCTTGTGGACTGGTCAATCTCTAGCATCGTTGGTCTGAGGAAGTATAATGGTAATTCTTCTTGTTAATATGAGGATTGCTAAGCCAGAAGCTTGTGGAAGTCGGAGAGGCACTATGATGGCTTCTGGTGAATGGAAAAGAGTTTCCTTCTGTACTGACATAGATTGTGTCAGAAATCGAAAAGAATTTCACCACCTTTCGCAATGACCTACAAGATATAAAAGTTGTGATTCATGTAATACCAACAATTCGTGTAACCGTGAAAATCAACTGTATGCTCGAGGTTCGTAAGTGTCATCCTCACCTCAGTTGGGGTTGGCCTAGCTCAACACTGTCTAAGCAGTGCTTCCAAATCACTAAGGGCACATTGGTACGGACCTCCCACATTGGAAGATATATATTTCCTATCCTACACATCCCTATCTGACCAGTACTCCCAAGCGACTAAATCTATCGACTACCCCTCCAACCTCCCCCCCCCCCCCCCCCCAACATCGAACTTATCCCAAAATACTAGAACAAGTAATAATAAACTCTCTTCCAAGCAGGGTAGGCCGCAATCTCCGCCTTCGTGGCATTGATTAACTCCCAGTTAACTGGTCGTCGTCCAGAATCAACATCGATATCTCTTGTCCTCAACCACGCCTTACCCTTCCAGAAATATCCGCAAACCCAGAAGAGCAAGACGACGGGAAGAGCGAGGTATGATTTGAAGAAGTCTTCAGCGGTGCCAATCTTGCCCTCGTTGCCGAGTGGGTAGAGAGCTGTGTAGAACTGTTTTGATTTGTTAGCTGTGATTTGTGAGAATAAGCATAGGGGAGGGACAAACCTGAGCTATGAGGACAAGGATGATGAGGATAAGCCCAACCCATGAACCGTAGACGCCAAAGACAGCCTTGAATGGGATCTCATCCAGAGTATGTCCCTGATGTTTCCAAGCACTTCGGAATCTGATGTGCGCCAGGCAAATACTCCCCCAAGTGAAGAGAGCAGCCAAACCACTCAATGCCAATAACCAATCGAAGACGACTGGGCCTGCTGAAGCAAGGTTGACATATGCGAGGAGTCCGCAAGCGAGAATAGCGATGGTGGACCAAAGTGGACGACCAGCTCGATCAATGTAGGCGAAGAACTTGGGAGCGTAGCCTTGCTCTGCGAGCGCGGTGAGAGTTCGAGAGCCACCGTAGACACCGGAGTTACCGATGGAAATGACGGAGATGAGAATGATGAAGTTCATGAAAGAGTCGTATCCAATCAAGCCCGCATCCCTTGCAGCGATGACGAAAGGCGAAGCAGCAACATTGATGAATGGGTTGGCACCAAGGAGACGCTCATCAGTTGAAGAGACGAGCAAACCGACGAACAGAAGACCAACAATGTAGAAAAGGGTGATACGCCAGAAGACCTGTTTGATGGCACCTGGGAGGGCTTTGGCTGGGTTCTCGGATTCAGCGGCCGCAAGACCGACAAGTTCGGTGCCGGAGAAGGCGAAGGCTGCTGTGACGAAGACGGAGCAAACACCTTTGAAGCCGTTCTTGAAAGCACCGGGGTCGTACCAGAGTCGGGCACCCCAGTATTCGCTATAGATTCCATTGCTTGGCCCACCACCGAGAACTATGGCTTGTCAGAAAGGTAGGGTCGAAGATTGGAAGGAGAAATACCAAGAATGAGACCAACAATCATGAAGATGACGACGGCAGCGAGCTTCAGAATCGAAGACCAGAATTCTTCTTCTGCGAAACCGAGGACCCCAAAGACGTTTATGAAGACGATGGCGAGGAGGAAGATTGTGATCCATACACCAACATTCACCTCTTCGTTCCAATAGGCTACTGTGAAACCTGCGACTACGAGTTCGAGAGGAAGAACGATGGCCCATTGGAAGACGTAGTCTAGGATTCTGTAAGTAATAGGATATCATAAAAGGGGGAAAGAGAACTCACTCCAGCCCATGGCAAAACCCCAGGACGGATCGATGAAGCGAGTAGAATAGGTGTAGAAACCTCCAGATACAGGATACATGACAGCGAGTTCTCCGAGAGCATAGACTGAAGCTGGTTAGCTTGTGTGTTACGTCGCTGCTAGATCTGGAGGAAACTCACCGACGTTAAAGATCATAACTCCCATGATTGCGAAATCAACGAGAAGTGTGGCTGGTCCCTTTATGGCATTAGCTACATTCGTCAATAAGAACCATTGTGGTTCCAGGAATATGGTAACATACACCACGATTCAGAGCACTTCCAGAGCCGACGAAGAAACCAGCACCAATTGAACCTCCAATGGCAATCATATGCAGATGGCGTGGTTTAAGAGTGTGATTGAGCATGTTCTCAGCATCTCGGTTTGTCCGCTTCTTGAAGGACTCCCCGGTGACACCCATGCGGGTCCAGAAGCCCGCCTCTGCCTTCTCGTCATGGTTGTAGTTGGTAATTGTTTCGTACACAGGAGGAGTGTCACTACTGTCTTTGATGATACCAACCTCTTTCTCTATTGGAGAAGCCATGATAGCGACCGCAGCTGGGTACAAGTGAAAGTGTGATAAGGAAAGAAGGCACTACCTGGGAAGTTCAAATATGGTTGGAATATACCCTGATCTTATACTTTGCCTCTCAAGCCAAGAGACATCCAACATCTTTCCCAAATTTGAGATAGTGGACCGAGGAGCCCTGGATCTGGACATATCCGAAGGCAGAAGGGGCCGAGATACTTTCCACAAGAGCGACTCAGAAGCTTCGATTCATGTGCAGCAATATCTTATCACGACGATTTTCCTCGGGATATGCACCGAACAGTCGTCGAATGTTCTTGAGCGGGGTAGTAAATCTGACAGTGTGGTTGCCACTTGTGCAAGAGATAACAAATATCCAATGATTTTGGATATAAATGTTAGAATTCTAGGCATGGACTTCTTGGGACCCAAGAAAGGCAGGAGATAAGCTATGTGCGAACGGGTTCCCCGTTAGGGCTTGCTTGGAATCTCTTGGTAAATTCTTGGAGAGTGTCTGCTTGATTGATAGCCGCATGGCGCCCGTAGAAGATGATGGCCGAGTAGAGTGCAAGATAGGTTGAAGAGCTCGAATAAAACAGGCAGTAAGCATGACAATATATTTGAGGTTTTCATGTACTTTTTTTCGTAAGAATTGAGAGGTGTAGATATTGGGAGGTGACACGAAATTCGACAAAGATGGCGATTCGCCAAGTAGCCAAGGGCACACACTGCCTCGAAAACTTCTTGGCCTAGAACTTGGCGAGCAGTTTGAACATTAAGCCCGATCAAGCGACACTTGCCGCTGGAAAGCCGCCGACTAATCGGATATTTGGAACTTCGTACGCGATAACGTAATTCAGCAGCTGTGGCTAGCGGTCTCGTACCTTTCTCAAGGGACCTCCTTCTTTCGTACATCGTCAATTAAACCTTATTCATACCTGGGGTAGCTCGTGACCTGCTATATCTTCAACGCCGTCGTTATGCATCCTTTTAAGATCCCGTCCTTCTAGATCCGTAAACCACTATTACTTTATGGCTTCCCCTCAACTGCAGCCACAACATCGTCTGTAATCTTCTTGAAAACGAGAGAGAGCGAGCAGTCCTTGTACTTTTCTACCAAGTGACTTGTTTCTCTCCCCTCAGATGTTGATGTACGAGTTGGAGTGTTCTCAAACTTTTCTCCGTTGACTTCTGTTCCAGCTGGATAGACCGGAGTTCTTCCAGTCTCCACCAACATGACGAATTGAGGGTCAATGGGTACACTCCCCAGGAAATTGACTTTGAATTCCTGTGCCATAACCTGGCCTCCACCGCTGCTGAAAATGTTGGTACATTCCGAGCAGTTCGGACATATGAATCCACTCATGTTCTCCACCACCCCAATGACATTTATGCCCGTTTTGACACAGAAGTTCAATTCCTTCTTAACATCTGCAGTTGCTACTGCTTGCGGCGTTGTGACAACGACAGCTCCTGCTACCTGTCCTGGAAGAGCGTTCTTCAAAAGCGTTTCAGCTAGTGAAATATGTTCGTCTGATGTTCCGGGTGGGGTATCGATGAGGAGGTAGTCGATCCCCCCCAGAGAACGTCCGATAGAAATTGCCGTACCATCGCCGTCTTCTTTGGCCCTCTCCACACCACCGCATCACCTCTTTCTCGTAGTAGAAACCCCAAGCTCATGCAGGAGAGCGAACCGATGCCAGCAGCAGGATTGGCAGCATGGACAGGCACCGGTATCCATCCTCCGGGCGCTTGTGTGACCTTCGCAGATTCGATACCGAATAATCGCGGGATCGATGGGCCAGTGAGATCGATATCGAGGATGCCTACTGAGTGGCCGGCAAGAGACAGAGATAGGGCGAGTTGGGTTGTGATGGAAGATTTTCCCACTCCGCCTTTGCCAGAGAGGACCTGTGAATGTTAGAGCTGAATGTATGCGATTCTGAGAATGTAAATACTAGAACAATATGCTTGACTTTCTCGAGTGACATGTTCGATACTTGAGATCTCAGTCCTGGGAATCGTGCAGTCGGCGCATGGTTCTCGGGAAGTCGACGTTTGGCAGAAGAAAGTCTTAACCTTATCGATTATCAAGCAAAAGTGCGCCGACTCGGAATGACGCCCTGCCTCCCTGTTCTGCACTCGGCCCCCACGGTCGCGGTCGGCTTGCCGCAGGAACACTGGAACGCCCGGACCCAGCAACCTGTTGGAACATCAAACTTCACCACCCACAGCACACCTGTACCTCCGCATTAGCAGTGGCATTGCGCCTCAGCATGGGACGCTGCATACGCCGTTATTCACAGTATCAATATGAAGGGCTCTTTTGATTTCTACGGATATGGAAGACCCTTGGAGCTCGCCGTGGGCAGATGAGATACAAGAAATACAACCCGCAGAACCAAACATTCCGAAGGCAACCAGCAATGTTGCTCCTCGACCAGCGACTCCCATCCAAACCACCAGCGTGGCATTGCAGCAGCATACAAATTCCCCCTGGAACGATGAGGAGGACGATGAGTTTGGGGGATGGGCGGCAGTACCGACACAGACGGGAGTTGGACTGGACGGCGCAAATGACGAGTGGGATATAAATGCCGCCCAGACGCCGTTAGAGCAGGTTACGAACGAATTCTCGACAGCATGGAGTCAATCGCTTACGAAAGAGGAAGATCCCGTATCAAAATTGGCTCCGAGTCTGCTGCCCAAAGATGTGGACGTTGTGCGACAACCTTCACCGGATCCGTGGGCATTTGCAATGGAAGAGCCGGAAGCACTATCCGATCACGTCACAGACGAGCGCATTGCTGGGAGTGAGGATATGCACAAAGTCGCAGACTTAGAAGACCATGAACATGTTGAAGAGCCGTACGCAGAGGCCCAGAGTGTGGAAAAGGATGACGTAGAATTGGTGCCTGCAACACACATAGCCAGTCTAGGTCAACCTGCCGTGGAGGATTGGCCAACAATCGACATCCAACACGATGGGGGAACTAGCGAAGAGCAGTCAAAATCCGTCGCCCGTGAACAGAAGGATACAGAGGCTGAGGAAGTTGAGGGCAAAACACCAGCACCGGAAAGTGCTGTGCCAACTCCAGCAGCAGAACCTGTCTCCTCAAGATCCTCATCTTCGCATTCTGAACATAGCCACCATAATGAAGCTTTCCCAGAATCACCTAGGACCTCCTTGGAAGGAATGGAAGAGGAGCCTAAACGTCCAAAATTACCAAGGAAGGTGTCTAAAGTGAAGGAGTTAGTCGAACATTTTGACACTCTAGCCAAACCAGAGGAGGACCTTGGATTGGCTAGTGGACGTTCTAGTGCTGCTGGAGGGAGAATTGTATTGGCTGAGGAGCCGGCTGACGAGATGGACGATTTTGGAGACTTTGAAGAGGGGCAATCTGATGATGAAGAACCTATGGAGCAAACCTCACCTGAGCTTGCGATACCCAAAACTAGGGCACCTAAATCGAGGAATGTAGAACCAGAATCTTTTCTTCCGAAAGCCCAAGATAATTTCGATGGACCACTTGAGTTCACTCCCAATCTTTCATTGTTGGACAAGATTTTACCAGGGACCGAGGAGCAAATCCCCGTTGAGAAGGTTTTTATACCTGATACCGTTCCACATGACTCTTTCACCTCCACAGAGCAACGCAAAACGTGGTATAGAGTCTCGAGGTATGGCCCAATGCGAAAGCATAACACTGGAGATGATGAGAACTATGTTCGAGTCAATTGGATAAAATCTGAAGTACGGACGGATACTTTGAAAATTGTGGCCCGCTGGATAGAAGAGGATCGCATTAGTGGCCGGGTTGTCCTTGGTGGTGGTAGTAAAGCTGGTTCAATTTTCGGATGGAATGATGCAAAGTCGAAACCTGCATCAATTTCTGCTGCTTTTGCGACGAAAGTTGTACCCAAAAAGCCAGAACCAGCTCCCGTCCAGCAGGTAGCTGAAATACCAAGAGAGTGGCCGAAAGGACTTGTAAGAGAACGCTCCACATCCAAAGGGCGATCGTCAATCACACAGAGGAGAAGCTCAGTGAAGTCGGCGAAGATTGTAGAGGAATCTAAGTCAGCACAGTCACCTGTGGCTAGCTTTGGGTGGAACACCATACCCGAGCCTGAAAAGAGAAGTTCAGCTCAGCCACCGCATACAAAAAGGCCTTCCGACTCCATTTCAAGCACTTCTTCACCCGCTGAGAATTCTCCTCAAAGGCAAAGACGTTCCTCGAGTCGGCAGTCATCGAGTCATATTTTGAAGGCTCTCCCAGCGGATGTCAAGCTACAACCAATTATTGCACCTCCAAATACAATACCAGCAACAAAGCCTTCTTCACCGAAAATAGGTCCAGGTATGCCTCTCGCTCCTATTCAAAGACAGATCTCTCTTGAGGACGATGAGTGGGGTGAAATGGTGGCTTCCCCCGTGATTGCAGCTCCTCCCATTTTACCCTCACCAATCTTGCCACAGTCGAATGGATTGCGCCACAAGAAATCTCAAAGCTTTGGAGGCGCGATGACTTCTGCTGCGCAACCAACGGAGGTACCAAGGTCCTCGCTCCAGTCCACCCGAGATCATCGAACAACAGTTTCATTTGATCAGATCTTGACGCCTGAGAGCTGGAGTCCGCAGAGTGCTAATCCTTCGAAAATTGAAGGAACGATACCATCCAGCAGTGCTTTCAATGACCTCTCCTCTATTTTCAACCAACACAGTAAAAAACCTATAGCGCCTCCCACGCCATCGACAAGCGCAGATCCATGGGCCTCGGCAGACTTCTCCTTCTTTGATACGGCGCCCGCAACAGCACCAGCACCTGCAAGCAAACCTGCCTTTCCACAACCTCCCAGTAAGGGACCCATGTCAGCACCTCCTAAATCCACTGCAGCACTTGTCATAGGACCGATACCCACAAAGACGGTCTCATTTGCAAGTACACGTTCCCGTGCTACATCGTCGGTGGCAACGACACCACGGAGCGGGAAGTCGAATGGAGAAATGGAGCAAGATAGGATTGTTCAGAGTGTGATTAGGGGACTGCCGGATTTATCGTATATGTTGAAGAGGTAATCTGGGGAACAATAGCGAAGGTTTCACCTAGGACGAAAGCTGCTAGATGGGAGGGCGTTTTGTGAATATGCATTTCAGCGGGCAAGGAAGCAAGGCATAAGGTTACAGCATGCATTGGATATTGTATAACAATTACATATCTACAATTCGGAGCGGGAGTTTCGGCATCGGCATGGGATTGCAAGTTTAATGTATTTTTATGTAGCGGGCAGGAAGAAATATAGAAATCAAAGCCACAAGTTTCAGAACCTAGCTTGGCTTAATTAATGGTCTGCGTGAAAGGATCGGGTGGCTGTCATCTACATCCTCTAAAATCAGAGGGAAGCGGAAGCTACAGAAGAAAATTGCCTAAGGTGGTTGAAACTTTCAACGCCATGGCTCCGCATCAGTAAATAACTGCCGAATAGAATTGCATTCATTAGCTCGCAAGACTTCTGCTCTGTAAGGATCCGTAAGATATTGCTGATATATTTGTCTATCGAAAATTCTATATCGAGTGTGAGAATGCACCAATACTCCTGTAAACGCTACCCGGGGAAATGCAGGTATTCCTCCCAAAACAGGCAACGAACTCCATGCCAATGTATGCATCCGTATCCCATTTTTCCGTAGCCCGGAATATCCAATCCATGCCATGCCCGATCCCAGAATGCCAGAATACAACCCCACAATGAACACAGAAACTCCCAAAAATGCAAAAGCAACAGATCAGACACAACACATATAATACTTCCTCCATCTATCCCCTGCCAGTATCCCTTCCCCGCCTCTCCACCATCGCCCATTTTCCCCTTCTCCTCTGCCCTCCCCACAGACTCTACTAAGCGCCAGTCATAGGCACAGATCCATTCCTTCTCCGCCTCCCCGTTCTTGCCCTTTCGCTGCAAATCCATGGCTTGGACGCTTCGTAGGAAATCACAGGTGGGTTTGACGAAGTCGGGGTGTGTCTCGATGAGGATTACCTTGCGGTATTTCTTGTTGGTGACGGGGGAGCGGTGGGGAAGGGATGGATGTGAGAGTTGGTTAGGCGTGGAGAGGAAGAGGGAGGAGTGGGACGGGAGGAGGGCGGTAAGAAGGCGGTTAAGGTTTGGGATATGCGGGTCGAGGAGGAAGATGTGGTTGTCCAAGAAACATGGTGTATCGGGTGGGGAGGAGATACAGGTTCCTAGGCTAGGGCATATGGCGGGGTTCGTGAGGGGAGTGGGTGGTGATAAAATGTTCGTCGACTGGGATGCTGGAGCGGGAACCGGGTGCTGTAGCGGAGGAGAAATTGCCGGTGTCGTTGGCACTTCTTGTGCTGCTAGTCTCTCTGGTGTAGGTGGCGCTGATTCTTTCGAGGAGCTGGGTAGTTGTGCGGGTGGACGTGTTCTAGTAAATCGACAAGGAGGGCTCACTGTTGCTGACATGCTTCTCGAGATTTGCGAAGCAGCGTGTAGGTTCTCTTGAGAATCCTCTGCTTGGCGTGGACTTCTTCGAGCAGACTTTGGAGTGTCCGCTCGGCCTTTTGGCAATGGTGGGCTCATGGCCGGATTTGTAGATGTATGAGGGACGGTTTTTCGTGCCCGATCAGAGGGTAAATCTCCCATTTTGAAGGTCGGTACGTATGAGCTCGCTTGGTTATCAGAAGACTTCCATGGTACAATCTGAGAGCTGTTTACTTCATTTGACGATTTGCCAAATGACGATGAGCTCTGCGATAGATTGTTCGATATGTCGATTTTCCGGATTGGCTGTAAAATCCCACGTTGGAAGACCAAGGGTCCAGGGGACCTATCTCGTGACACTCGTCGTCGCTTCGCTGGTCGCTGCGGAGATTCTTCTGGACGACGACGGGTTGATGGCTGTGTTAAGATTTGATCCATCTCAGCAACCTTCCCTGTCATTTTCTTGACAAAGTCTGGCTTTGTCACATCAGATCTCAAAGATTCCATGTCCTTCGTAATTCTCTGTCTCGGGCCGTATTGTCGGGCTAGTGGTTCCCGTGAGATCTTCGACCCTGCCGTTCTCAAGGTTGAGAATCCATGAACCAATGATGTGCCTTTCCATACACCAGTTCCTCCCAGCTGCAATGCCACTGGGGACGAAGTCGGAAATTCAACATTGAGCTTAACAACATTGGGGAACTGAGATTGATTGGAGGCGAGGTTGAGGTCTGTCGGAAACTTTGCTGGTTCAATCGTCTTTAGGATGAGTCGTGTGAGCCATTTGACTTCTCGTGGATGTAGACGGTTGAAGATTCTCGCGAATTCGTCTATCACGTCAACGTTGGGACAAGCTGTTACAAGTGCTTGAATTTCTGGTGAAGATGCAGGATTTTGGGAGGCAACTCGAAGGAATGCTTGGTCTATCTCTTCAACAGTGACTGAAAGTGCGCCGACATCGAGGACCATCTGTAGGTGCTGTCAGAACATATTTGTTATATATTGGTATTACAGCAAGTCTTCTTCTATAGAAGAGTACACAGAGTGGCTCTCACCAAGTACAGTGAGTCCATCAAATGGGAACTCAAAGACGTTGACTCGAGCGACTCGCACTCATACAACCCAAATGAAGTATGAAATTGCACTTACTTTTTCCATACTCACAACCACACGCTCTACAAAAGCCCCAAGATCTCCATTGTATGGCTCCGTTCTGTGTCTTCGGAGTTCGATGACCTGGCTCCTGTTAAGTCCTAAGACTCTTGCTAGCATTCGTTCCGCGCTTTCAATGTCCATTCCAAAGTCTCGATCCACCCATTTCTCTGGCTGCAACATCGACATAACCGCAAGGTCATTCGTCGAGAAGTCATTGAGCCGATCGCGATGCTTCTGTAGCCACTGGGTAACGGGAAGTCAGCAATTGTCACATGAAAAATGTCTTGGGAGAAGGGTTTGGGAGAAAGTCTTAGGACAATTATCAAAAGGCAATTGGGAATATGAAAGGGACTCCGCCCCCAATAGCTTACTAATCTGACAGTCTTGGATGTATACTCTCTTAGCGGCTTCGGGAGCATTGGCGCATCCCGAATATAAGGCCTCTCCAGGTCATGGAGGAGGTCGCACAGGGAAACAAACGGAAAAGGCATAACTCCTGCGATGAACTCCGATGATGCATGGCAAAGAAATCAAATGAGCAAGCAGGCAAAGAAATGATGTTTAAGTATGCAAATGCGAATAATCGGCGGCGTGGTGTTGTTAGGGACGGCGGTGCGCGACTGACCGCCAAAGACACGAGATCGTCGCCTGGTCTCGTGATTGCATGCAGGGTCGCCCTTAGCTGGTCATCTCCGAGCGTTCCCCAAAGCGGCCGGACATGGAGCCAACAGGGAAATTGTTGCCAGGATGGAGGCGTGACCCACGTCCATCAGCTGCACACAACCATCTCTCAACTCCTGAACTTATTCTTCACTGCAACAACGCCCAAGTGCGTGACCATCATGGCTCCCAAATAATCCACTCGTTTTGTCCATCGCGCCTCACGACTATCATGACCATATAATTACTCGTTTTTCAACGCCAGATATTTCACTTTTCGCATTCGACACTGGAGGCTCATTTGTTTTGTCAACAAAGGATAAGCGGCGAAGCAATCTCGCAATCTTCTGCACCCGGCATTTGGCATCGACACGACTTTATGATCACACAAAGAACCACCATCTTCCCATTCTTGCCACACGAAGCCTCGCAGTTCACACGGAACACGATATGCACAATGGAAAGCCATCGTAGACTCTCATCCTCATCGATCGATCCGGCTTCGGTCGAGTCTATACTCTCCTCAGGGGCGCCCCAACCTGCAGCACCACCGAGTCCTCATGTCGGGAACTCGCCCAACAGGGCGCAGTTCGCCATGTTCCCTCCTCCGAGACCAATATCACATCATTCGAGAGCATTATCATATACTTCACGGCGACCCAACAGATTATCCTTAAGCTTCCCTGTCGCCACGAACTCGAGTAGCGAATCTGCCAGGGGAACTCCCACATCTTCAAATGCGACATCGTTCCCTCCCACACCAGCAGAAATAGTTCCAACCCCGTCACCGAATGATCCGAGTGGCTTTCTTGTTGCTCTGGCTGGGCAGGAAAGGAGAGTACTTGAATTGAAGGAGGAACTACATAAAGCGGAAGCAGATTTGAAGAAATTAAAGAAGGAATGGGCTCTCCATGAAGCACATAAGAAGAAGGCTGAGATACGAAACGTTGAGCCGATGCGGCCTGTTCAACTGGTATCTACCGACAGTAGTCCGACTGATGGTGACACAACATCGGCACGCCAAAGCGCTGAACTGGACAGGAGAAAGGCACTTCTCAGTAATATCAATATTCCCAAGGAATCAAGAAGGAAGATAATCACAGGAGGCCACACGCGGACTCTTTCACTCTTGTCGCCTGAGCGGTCGAATTATCCTCGTCCATTCCCGCCTGTCAGAGAACACAGCAGCGAGAGACAGGAAAGCATTACACGAAGCGGAATAATGCCAGATACAAGCCAAGGTATTAGCAGGGTATCGACTATTCGAGCGAGGCCCCTTTCGTACCAAGGTGGTGTTACTCATGGCGCAAAACAAATTGCAGAGGATCTGAAGGCTGGGATGTGGACATTCTTAGAAGACCTGCGTCAGGCAACTGTGGGCGACGAAGCTGTGAATGGCAATCTCCAGAGAACCGCTTCGTGCAAAGGACCAGTAAAGAAGGGGAGCAAAGGCAGTTTACGAGGCGACAAGATCAAAAGGAGCGTTTCCCCCAGAATCACTTCTCCACGTACATGGGAAACCTTGACCGGGCCTGCACTACTTGATGCTGCCGGTACGCTGTGGTCAGAGTCAGACACAGGTACCAACCGCCCTGCAGCAAAGACGCCAGTAACAGCCAAAAAGACGTCGAGGCCTATATCTCTAGCTGCTCCTGCATTGGATGACCTGGATGATGATTGGTCAAACTGGGATTCGCCGACTCCTAAAAGCCCGCGATGGAGTGGAAGCTCAACAATGTCTACTGACCCTGCGACTCCCTCAAATGCCAGTATCGACGATCGAAATGTCAAGTGAGAAATTCCTCATTCCTCTATGGTTCCATCTTAACAATTTTTAGGATTGCTGGGGAATCTTCCGGTGGCGCGGACACCCCTTCCAAACGGGAACCACTTCAATGGCCAGCTTTAGATAATCTGACGCCTACAAATCTTAAGCGCACGATGTCAAGCATGATGAAGGAGTGGGAGAAGACTCTTACACCACCATTGGAGGAACAAAGGGAGCGCTTGGTCAAATGGACGACAACCTCAACAGATGAAGAGGTGACATCTTCGGATGGAGGATCGCAGCTTACGGAAACCACGACTGAAGAGGCGCTCATGATGTCTAGATAAGGGCTGAAAAGCATTGGGCTGTTTGTTGTATGATTGTGCCAGCAAGTGCTGTATTGAACATGTCTAGCATAATGTCTAAACTTAGATCGGATGTGGTCATAGACTGTGCATATTTTGTTTGGGTCTGGATATCGGTTGCGCAATATGCGCCGGCATATCTTTGGGTGTCGTTGGAATTATAATGACAGAGAGCGATGACGATAATGACAATGAGAGCCTAGTTACACAATATCCTTTGGTCTGTTGGACCACAAATCCTCGTGAGGATAAAATTTGTTTCTACACTTCGACTTCTCGACTCCCATCAAGTTCATAAAAAGATCTAGCCGAAATACAGCATCAGACTACTGTACCGGAGCGATTATTTCCGCTACATGACCACTCCCCAAGAAGCAAGAAACACTTTGACATTCAAGGTTTTGTGGCCAACCGAAGCTGCTCAAGGGTAGGTAAAGGCGCGAAATCCCACGTCTGTAGTGACACTATCCGAAACCTTCCCACAGCACTACTGTTGACGTCGACGCTTCCATGCAAGCCATGCAGAAAATTTGTGAAAAGTGTGGAGTGATTTCCCCGGAAAAGGGCGGCATTCGAGTCTTTAGCGAGCCGCTAACCACGCCGGCTTTCGTCTCTTGCCGGGTATCACCTGACATCAAACAAAATTCTCACTCGGCGTTCGATTCCGCGACAAGGACTTCTCAGAATTTGCTCTTCATCTCGCCACCATTTTCCATTTCCATATTTGCTTCTTGTTTACTACATATCTTAGAACTTCGGCTGTTCAGGCGATTGACGCGATCAAAGACAGAGAAACAGGGGACGAGACAACATCTTGGAATTTCGACTACGTCATTGGAGAGATTTTGGTGAAAACAACATTGGGAAACTGAACACAGAACGGTTTCAGAATGGTTCCACCAACACAACAATTGAATCTGGACATCACCGCTATCAGTGGTATTTGTGGGTATGTTTGTGAGATCTTTCTGAAGATTCCCTCTTCCCCTCTTTCTTTCACGGACTAATTGAGACATCCTCAATTTTCATATCTTACACTTTCCTCCAAAATATTCAAGTTGTTAAGCAACCATTTTCTGATTTTATCACAGATCAATCTCAATTGCTTGTTGGGTGGTGGTTTTCAGTCCTCAGATCATTGAGCAATTTCGACGAGGCTCAGCAGATGGCCTCTCTTTGCAATTCATTATAGTTTGGTTACTTGGAGATGTTTTCAATATTCTTGGAGCGATGTTGCAAGGTGTCCTGCCTACTATGGTACTTCTTTCCTTATTCTACCAATGTCAAATGCCGTCATACCTTTGTCAGAGATAACTCAATGCTGACGTATAATAGCTCATCTTGGCCGTGTATTACACCCTAGCAGACATTGTGCTTCTCCTACAATGTTTCTACTATCGTGGTTTTACCTGGTACGACGAGATTATCCCACCGCCAAAGCCAGCTGCCGCTCAAGCTTCTATTGGTGAAGCGAACGAACGGACAGGCCTCCTATCCCAGCCGGCAAATCCAACATACAACCCCTTCTCCGAACACTCCGAACGCGAACGCCGCCCCAGCTTCTTCTCCGAATCCTCAGTGCATCTCAGCCCTGTTGTACCCCTGGTCGAAACACGAAAACTTAACGCTGAAGCACCAGCGATCAAAGACCAGAAACCAACCACGCTCCTTCAAGCTACGCTCTTTAATCTCTTTACTATCCTTCTTGTTTCTGCTGCTGGAGTGTTCGGCTGGTATATCTCCGAACGCTCAGCATCCTCGTCTCATGCAGAGAAGCCTGCAAAGGGTGAAGAACATCTCACCTTTTCCCTCTGGGGCCAGATTTTTGGCTATATCTGCGCTGTTCTCTACCTCGGTTCCCGAATCCCACAGCTTATCCTGAACTTCCGCCGCAAATCAACTTCTGGGGTTTCAGTCCTCTTCTTCCTCTTTGCTTGCATTGGAAATCTCACATATGTTCTGTCAATCTTTGCCTACGAACCACCTTGTGTTGGAAAGAAACATGGATGCAAAAACGGGGTGGCAGCGAGGGAGTACTGGAGATACATCGCTGTCAATGCTAGTTGGTTGGCAGGAAGTTTAGGCACGCTCTGTTTGGATCTAGGAATCTTTGCTCAGTTCTTCCATTATCGGGAGCGAGATGCTGGCGAGGATGACAGTGCCATTGATGATGACGAGAGTCAGGTAGGGAATGGAAGAGAGGCCGAGAGGCCATTACTAGACAGAGATAATTCGGGGCTGTAATATTTGGGAGATGGGAAAACGTTTGTTTTCAGGAAAAGAGTCTTGAAGCATGCTTCAGATCTTGTAAATATGGGTCGGCGGCGTTTTACTTGGAAAATCCGGTGTGCATCGGAAAATAGAAAGAGGTAGTATTCAGAGTTATACTAGATCTGGTTTAAAAAAAACTAGGTACGAATAGTCAATTAGTGAGCGCTTTTCTTGACACATCAGTCCACCAAACGCTGTGGTTTTCTTGACATATGATAGCATCACGGAAAATGCAAGGTTCAATTCTCGGTTCAATCTCACGCTTATCATTGATGTTCTTGTCACTTCTAGGTGTGCAAATGCGCGTGGCTTCTCTATGTCAGTGTTTTCTGGAGCCGTTAGATCCGTGAATAGCAACTCTTTGAGTAAGATGTCTGGCTCAAAGGCGTGGTGGGGATGGGCAAAGCTCGGCTAAGTGCTAAACATCGATGTCCTCCTCACATCATTCCTCTGTCACAACTTACTAATATCACCTCAGAAAAGCATGTCATTCCGAAAATTCTTCAATGGATTGATTCTATAGAAGAATGTAGGCACAGAGACGACTCCCCGTTTCCCCATGTTATTAAACCATAAACGCTGAAGATGCTTCGCTCCATCAAAGAATCACAATTTGCAAGGATGCATGTGAAAGAAAAGAAGACGAAGTAACGACGATAGGTTGTGTTCATGAAGTCGCTAGAAAGCGCCTCATTTGCTGGAAAAGAGATATTTCTCGCTTCTGTGGTGTGGTTCGTGAAGTGTCGAGAAGATCCAAGAAGCATCGAAGTGTTTCTCGTCCTTGATTCGCTAAAACCTATGCTCGGTAATCGGCAGGGCCATATACGCGCGAAGAGGCGTTCGCATCGTTCTGGTTTTGGTAAACGACGAATTTCTCATGAGCTTGTCGTTGATTCTCAGCCAAGACCTTCAGCTATTGCTGATTCAAATTGTTGATTAGGAACTGCGGAATAATTTTGGGCTTGAAAGAATCTAGGTTCTGCCACACAGCAGTCCAGTTCTGGAATGTCAAATTGTAGAACGGTAATATGTATTGGAGTTGCTGGATTTCCAGGCCTTCAGGGGACAAGTTGGGGAAGTTGATAATGACTGCGAGTCGTTCGAGATTGGTAAAGGTGGCTGGCGGTGGAGAGGCGTGTCAACATTGATGGCTTTATGAAGCTTCTGCTCCGTCTTGAGGGAGGAACCAGGAACTGGCTTATCGGAAAACTCGCTGAAGTTTATGAACACAAACAACACCTTCGTATAAGTAGGGAATTGCGGGCTCAGTCGAGCACAGAAACCATCACCTTTTGCTCGACCTCCGGCTTGGCGTTATCACTAACAAAATCATCAACATCGACAGCAATTTCAGTCTAGATCTTCGCGAAGAACCCCTCCCGACCGGCATCGCCCATATCCAGAAGTGTCTGAATGAAGTTATATGACTCTGGACCAAACTCGTTTTGCGAATAAACGATATCTTCGGGACCAGTGTTGGTCTTGCGCCGAAGCATACGGATGATGTTATGCTTGATTGAATTGCCTCCGATTACGATGCCCTTCTTGGACTTGTCGGCTCGGGCGAGGAAACCAGAGTTTGCACGAGGTGCAAGTGTACGGCGGACTGGTTGAGCCAATGGTGGTGGCGGTGTGAAGGGAGCCATCATGGGAGCCATGTTATTTGCCATATTCGTATGTGGTGGTGGAGGAGGCATATACTGAGTACCACTTCCTCCATATTGTTGAAGAGTTCCTAAACGTGCAGAACGGAAGCGCAATTTGGGGTTCTCTGTAGAGACTGAATAGCCTTCGTGCTCGTACACTCTAGCTTCATCAAGGTGGACTTGAATCCAATTCATTAGTTCTTGTGTTTAGTATGAGCAAATATCTTGTAATACATACTCGAAGTCGCCGGAGTGGAAGCACTTGTATCAGGTGTGCCAGTGCCCGCAGAAGACGTGGTGATAGCGTGTTGCTGAAAGGATCTTGACAAGTATTTGCGCTGTTCCTCGGGATTCAAATTCTTGAGTATGATCAAGGGAATTATGCGCTTTTTCGTGTTGATCAAAGTCTTGGAATTCCACGTTCCGAAAGTCTCGAGATTTGTGTTGCGGAAGAAGAGAAGGGAAAGCTCCAGTGGCAAAGGAGGGGGAAGTTTATAGAGCCCTATTGAGAAGCATGGGCTCGCTTAGGCTTGTACGACCTCTAAAGACAGTACTAGTAGAAACTTCTCAGTATCTTGGGCCCATTCAATCGCTAAAAGTTAAAGTGCGATTCTCGCAATGCGATGAATCATACGCGGGGGCAGTGAAGTGCTCAGCCGCTTGTCCGTGTCCATTCTTCCATAGCGGATGTAAGGTATGCGACGCTCTTCTTTTGTGTACTTATAGTAGTCACGCTAAATTTAATTCGGGTTGTGATTCCAGCTCTGAGTACAATATCCAGAAAGGATGCGCAAGTAGACAGGTACGGGACAAAAAGTGGCTCACTCGCTTAATGTGATAATGGCAGATAGGGGGGTAGAAGGTGGGACAATTGAAAAACCGAAGTTCACAGTGGCATTGTGCCAATTTCATGGTTTTACCACATAGCAGAGAAGATTTCAAGAAAGTTGATTCAATGTACAGTATGTTTTATTCATATGCATTTAAGGATCGTTGCGAGAGAAGTTAATCCAGATCATCCTGCTGCGATGTACAGGGCTATTTCCTAATTCTCGCCCTCTCGTCATCTTGTTCATCCTCCTCGACTCATATGAGTGTTAACCAATTCCTCAGAAGCCTAAAGTATTGTATGAAGTGGCGATAAGTGCCTATATCGGGACGTGCGTCATCAAGAAGCGTGCAACATAGAAATCATCTGCTAGATTCATTAGGACTCGCGATCGCAACTGGGACATTAAGAAGCATGATTTGGCCGTCAAAGATGAATTTAATTGTAGCGCGTCAGAAACTCTTCCTGAGTATAGGTAGAGGGCGAAAGCTACATGAACGAGTATATGTCATGTTGAATAACGACCTTTGATGTACTCTAACTCGGTGAAAAACGATGAGATGCCTCACCAAGAAATTCGGGCAACGTGAGAAACAAGACACACGGATCAACGCGAACACTTAAAGAATTTCAAGCCACACAACTTCCTATTGTGGAAGAGACATGCTAAGGCATAATGCTCAATAGAATCAAGAATAAGAGATGACTAGGTATTGTTGAAAAGTAGGTTAAATTGTCTTGTTGTCTGCTGGTCTATCTGTCCGAAACGCTCTGCTTTTAACCCCTAAGTCAGGTGATCAAGTCACGTGCCCCGCCACATACGTCCCCCATCCAATACGTGTCGTCCTCGCACACCTGTCACGTGATCACATCCAGTCCAACTCTGCCATCCCAAAAACAACCATCTTTTAACGACGCAACTAGCTTATATCAAGGCCTAAACGGCAATAGCTATTATATAGTCTCTAGAGGCATGTATGTGTGTATGTTCTCGTCGGCAAGTCGTGTCGCGTATACAGGTAGGAAGCTCTGTACTCGTAAAGGGTAGGTTGGAATGCTATAAAACGACTTCCGAGGTCGCAAACAAGAAGCGTAGTCGTAAATCAAAAGGCAACTAAGAATAGAAGGTATGATTCGTCGGCCGAACAAGTCGTTAGATCGCGTATAAAGGTAGCGTTTGCGTGAAGGCAGTGTTCGTAGAATCGTGTCGCCAGACAGGCTCAATTAAGAGGTCTGCGGAGGTCGTCTACAAGACCGTTCCCAAGTGACAGTAGAAGTGATACTTATGTCTCGACAGAGAGATAGAGGTTTTGAGGGCGTTGGCAGAGCCATAACTCGACGGTTGGTTGTGCTTCGTCTAGAACGCTAGATATTTCGACGGCGGCTGCGACAGCGACAACTTGGCTGCGAATCAAGGGTTGTGGCGTCTCTCAAGAGCCTTTAATCGTCCCTGCGTAGGTCACCAAATATGTGGAAGAGACGTGCTAAGGCATAATGCTCAATAGAATCAAGAATAAGAGATGACTAGGTATTGTTGAAAAGTAGGTTGAATTGTCGTGTTGTCTGCTGGTCTATCTGTCCGAAACGCTCTGCTTTTAACCCCTAAGTCAGGTGATCAAGTCACGTGCCCCGCCACACTATAAACTCCAGATTGTGTCGTCGTGAATTTCAAAGAATAGTAGAGCCATTGCAAATCTGCACTCATACTTCGCCCTAACAATCCCCTAGTGTTGTGGAAGTGTCCTTAGCATTCATGAGTTCTATGTCGCGCCATTTCTATCTCCAATACGCGACATCAATCTCCCTACCATATATAAGCATTAATAGGCGTAGAACTGTCACATACGACCACAGACTAAGGAGAACTGGGCATCCCGTCCGCTCTGCCATACATAAGCCTTAGATCGGTGGATTAGTAGTTGGGTCGGTGACGACCAGCGAATACCCACTGTTGTATGTTTATTTTTGTCTTTTGGGTACCTTGAGAAGGTGGGTGACGATTGAGCGGTGAAGCCCCTTGTGCATATGTCTGTTTTTCTTCAAATTTGAAGAAGAATGAGCATAGGATGAATTTCAAGTAGTCCAAGAAAAGCACACACAGTGCTCCAACCAACGTTTTAGATAATTTAAGTGGATAGTTTGTTTCGCTGTAACTTGATTCTGCGGGTTGCGAGGAAGGGAACAAGCGATCTTATGACAAACCCAAATACAACGCCAACAACTTCGGATATTGTGGCGTTCCGAGGCCTGTAACCGGGTCCCACCCATCAACCGCCGCAAATCCCTTGCTGCCACAACCTGGATTACTTCCATTCTTAATATCGTTAAAAATCCACGTATTTGCATACAAAGTTGGATTTACGAACCCAACTGGTCCCTTTCCGATCGCAGTCCTGGCCTCATTGACCAAGGTCAAGATGCTTCCCCAAATCGGTGCCGCCAGACTTGTGCCATAGAAATGGTAGTTCGTCTGGTTATTGTATGCTCTGAAATTGGCCCCGTTCGCTGAAACGTCTGGAAACCCTCGTCCAGCTCGATTATAGATCCCACCATTCGCGCCAATGTTCGATGCAGTTGCGTCTGCTGTGTAATATGGCAATCCTGGGTCGTGGTATTTGAAGTAGTTTGCCACTGCGGTCTTCTGATAGTCGGGAACAGGGAAGTAATTCGCAAATCCTCCTGCACTTGCGAAGAGCTCTGCACCGGGGCCAAGATTTGCTTGCAAAGCTGATTCCGGATCGCGAACTGTCTGATTGGCGTAGAGTCTGGTAGCTCCCACATTCAAGACATATGGACATGTTGGGAAGCTGGGGTTGTAAACAGTTTGATCTGGTCCCAAGCAACCAGACTCTGAGTCATCTCCTGGGAATGAAGCCACGCCATAGTCGCCAGATGCCCAAACAAATGTATGCCCTTGAAGACCAAGTTTGAGAATCTCGTTACATTGGCGCTTGGTATAGTTGAGGGGAGCGTCAATCTCCGAGACTCCGTACGACACACTGATTACGCGTATCGGCTTGTAGGTTCCACACTGAAAAGGTCCTTTGTAGCCGCCATTTGCTGGATCAGGATACTCTGGATCAACGCCTGGGGTGTTTCCTGTAATTCCATAGGCAGTGTAGTTGCAGTATGAGCCGTCAAGTGCATCGAGGAATGTGTTAAACCCGCCGTCTTCAAAGGCTTCGATATTGTCGTCGACCTGGTACAGGATCACTGTTTGCGGCTTTCAAAAAGTCAACCAATAATTCTCAATTAGATTCGAGGTCAGAGACTTACATAAATCAAAGAAAATGCAATATCGAAGTCGATGTCTGATTCTCCAGTGTTAAATTCACTTCCAGGAGCGACAGGAGCCTCTCCACCATCAATGGAATCCAATACCGGATGAGTTCCTTGAGGAACATTCGGTGCATATTGTGCGAAGAACGAATTCAAATCCTGTTGTGAATAAATATCGCCACTCTCATAAATTCCCAAAGCATTCACACTGTCAACCTGGGTTGGCGCACTCGGAATGTTGTAAAGTGCTCTTAAGCAAGCAGGTGTGATATTGCGCCCACAGTCTTGAAGCTCGGCTGGCAATTGTCCAGCACCAGCTGGTGGAAACCAAGGGGAAGGACTCTTGGGTGGAACTTTCTTGAATGGTCCATGTTCGTGGTGGTTGCCCCATCGCTTTTCGACTTTGCGTTTCTTCATCACAGGAGATAGCTTGACACCAGGTGAGATATAGTCGATATGTACTCGGATGTGCTCCGGAATGTAATACCTTAGGAGACAAAATTAGCATCTACATTATCTATTCAACTAGCAGCGTGGCATACTCATCACTTCCAACCTTTACATGACCCGAGCTGGTGTGTATATGTTCGTGGTACGCTGTCTGGAAAAGCTCTTCAGCCTGCCAAGCAGGAATATCCAAGGCAAACCAGCCCTTATTATCAGAATGCACAATCGAGTCCTCTTTAATTCCCGATTCAACAAGCCAATCCCGGACTTCCTGAACAGCATCGGCTGAAGGCGCAAACATTTCGTGAACTTGCTCCTCTGTCCAGTGCTTGCCAAAATTAGGAGAATCTGGGTGAGAGCTGGCACACTCTTAGTCAGTACAATACGACCGGACACTGGTGAGACCAGAAACAACCTTTTAAGATACAATAGAGGAAATACTTACACATCCATGAGATGTGCTTCTCCATCGTCTAGATTTGTCTGCATCAGACCAATTCGAATTGGTAGAATAGCAGAGCTCTCAACCCGTTCTCCCCGAACCCATCGTCTCGGAAGTCCTGTCCGCTTCTCATGGAGTGCATATGTCGACGGAGTTGGGATGGCCTCGCAAATGCTTGTGAAAGCAGTAATTGCCGCAACAAGTGATGAGTACCTCATCCTGACGAGGTCGAGGTTTGGGCAAGCTTTGCGAGTAGACCACAGGCACAAAGTAGCTCAAGTCTACACCTGCTAGCGCCCACGGGGCAGCTTTGCCTTTTGTAAAGCTTACTTCATTATCTTGTAGCTCTATCATTGTTGATAGTGGGGAATCACAGACCACCAGCATAAGGTGCATGGAAATGTACAGGCCCATAGATAAAAACACCTGGTTCTTGATGCTATTCCCAGTTAGCTCCCCTGTCAATCATCATCGAACTGCTTGAAAAAGCCAAGACCCGTGCAGGGCTTGTCAAGTAGTGGGGTGTGGGGTACTTATCAGGTACGAAAAAAACCTAATTGCTCAGATATCCGTTGGTGCTATGCTTGATTAGGAAGGAATTAAGGTACAATTTTGGAAATGTGGGCACTACGCGCTGGGGTTTCGTCCGCTTAGACCGCGAATCTGAGATAAGACGACATGGTGACGAGCTTGATTTTCTACCTAGGCAAATGTAGAACTGTCATTGGATACATCTGAGAAGCAAGCTTTTGGCATCTGCATGCCATGATTTCGAACCGCAGCTTTGGTGGAAGAAATCCCGAGTTGCGACGTGGATAGAATTATTTTGCTCTCCAAATCCCACATAGAATGGCCGAGAAGTTTCGAACGTCTTACGAGTGTATTTAAGTCATAGAATTTGTTTCGTCTACCAAGCTATTATGGCAATTAAAATAGAGAAACACAATTGTTACATTCATCACTCTTAGTGCTGAGGGAATAAAAGGGATGTTTATAGACCATCCGACGCGGGTGGGCCTTTATATACTATGGTATTCGTCAGTAAAAGATTGTGACACAATGCATAAAAGACTCACCGCTTCGAGCATACACGAAGTACCACACTGCCGCAATAGCTAGAAAGCCTGTGAAGACCACGCTTGCATAATTCATGCTAATAGCAGTGACAGGCAACGCAGTCGGCATCGAGAAAAGCACGACTTCAAACGCAATCCAAGACAAGCTGACCACGTTGAGAATCGTTCCGACCAAGCCCCCAGCGTTCCATTTGGCCTTATTGACTTCTTTCCTCTTATTCCACAACAATGAAATAGCGATGGGAATGGCGTAAGATACAGCGAGAGCAATGACTCCCACGGAGACGAAAGCGGTGAAGGCGCTAGTGCTGCCGAGATTGATGAGACCAAGGAGCATTTGAACGATTGTGACGAGGACAAGAGCATTGACAGGAACCCCGAGCGACTTATTGACTGTGGAGAAGAACTTGGCACCAGGGATCGCATCGTCGCGTGCGAAGGCCCAGGTGCAGCGAGATGCGGCGACAGTGATGCTAATAGAGCAAAACATGGTGATCGCCAGTACGAGGAAGGTCAGACCAAGACCGCCGCCTGGCGTGCCCATTACAACGTGGAAGATGTATGGGATGGCTTGGTAGGAGGGCGCCGCGAGAACATCTGCTAGCGGTGGCATGGTTGCGCAAATTGGGATGATGAAGAACAAACCAGCAATTCCTCCAACTGGAACGCAGAGTGACATTGCTTTTGGAACTTTGACGGCAGGATCGGTAACCTCTTCCGCCATAGAAGAGATCATCCCAATTGCTGAGAATGTGTAGGCTGCTGGTAGAAGGCCAATGAAGAAGGTGAATCCTCCCCAGCCAGCGAAACTAGTGTCATAATTTCCAAGAGTGAAAGCTGCACTATGCCGTCCAACATCTGCCTTCACAGACAAAGCGATCAGGATGATGAGGATGCTCACTGAGGTCCATGCAGCGCAAATGGTATCCACCATGGGCAGGAAACGGTTTCCGAAAGCACATATGACGAATGTGAGGAGACAAATAGCGTAGAATATCAGGAGAAGTTGCCAGCTATTTGCTGCAAAGTCGGGGTGGTAAATGGCCACCGTGGCTGAAATGAGGGACGCGAATCCAAAGTTTACACTGTAAAGAGGTCAGCCTTTCTTCTAAGGACCATCCTGATTCCTTGCGGAATAAACCATATCATTTCGTCAAGCTTTGAGTCTCGAAGACTCCAGGTCATTTCTCATTTGTGCACCGGGACACTCCGCAGCGAGATTGAAATTGCCTCGGGCGCTCCTTATAGGTTTCGAATCTCAAAGATTGACTAGTTTCAAAATTACACTCTCTTTCCGCTCCTTCGCCATCGTGAAGGCTATCCATACCAGTCGGCGTTTCAAAGGAAACTTTTTCTGCCAGAAAATGAAAGTCCACAAACCTTAGCGTGATGGTCCAATTTCCTACCAGCCAAACTACGCCCGTAATGAAACTGAGCACCGTTCTCGTCCTCTCTCCAGCAAGCTGAAAACTCCAATAGTACGGCCCAGCACTCGTCGGATATCGGCTAGCAAGCTCTCCCAGACTGACGGCCACACATTCATCTAGCACGAGAACCACAAGCCAACCGACAAAGATCGAGAGTTGACCACCACCGTAGATCGCAGAAATAAGCGGCCCACCTTCGCCATATGGGATCGCGGCAATGGCGAGAGTTTGGAAGAGCAACGTGAAAAGTGAACGATTGCGACGGAGTTCTGGTGTGTACCCAAGTGCGGTCAGGGAGTCGAGATCGTGAATTTCGCCTTCTGCGTTTGGAAGTTGATGAGGCGGAGTGGAAAGGCCTTTCTCATCGGCGAGGACGGGTGGCGAAGGGGATGTTGACATTGTGACTGTTGATGGTCGAGACGCCTGATGTTGAGATTGATCCAAAGAGTTCGATAGCGACCTCTTCTCAGGTGGAAGGCTAAGCTGCCACGAACGTGACAATATTCGCGTTCCGACGTAAACGCTTTGATGAATGTGGAGCTGACTTTGCGCTCTCTTCAAGACAAAAATTTCATGGAAGATGAAAGTTAAACCTATTTCCCCAGATCCAATCTTCAAGCTCCCCCTTTGAAGAAGTCCCAGGTCCGAGGTATTTCGTTCTGTGGTTCGAGGTCAGCTGTGATTGTACCGCAATGATAGTCCAATAAAAAAAGACAACGCGTTTGAGTATACCTTGTACAAGCGTGAGTGCAACCCTCCATAACTTCACCACACGCAAAAGCAGAAATCCGCGCTAGATATATGTTCCAACAAGAGCCAGAAGGTACGATTCTTATCGCACCCCAATACTCGGTACTGTACCTGGTTCAATTTCCCCCTCATTGCCATACAACCCCGTTCCACAGCCCGGTCACGAATGTCTTACACCATTTTACTTCTCGGCTGGGGACCGCAATCATGATTTGTTCAAAGGGCCAGATAGCGTGCAAGATTGCAGACGGCGAGGCCATTCACAAAGAAGATAAGACATCCCGATCACCAAACTTTGATACAGAAAAGCGTCGATGGAGTTCATGTCTGGAGAAATTTCCTGTAATGGGATTGGCTCTATCGTGTCAGAGGGGACGTGCGGGGCGACCCGTGGGGTGATTGGTTACACGACAGTGGTCCCTCGAACTGCCTGATAAAGCTTAGCGGAAGTAGGAATTGGGATCCAATCACGTGGAATTGGGCTGAAGTCAACAGGTTGGCGTGAGAATCAGGGGCTGAGGGTTTGACCGTTTCGTGGAGGTTCGGTGGCGGACTTCCACATGCTACTGTAGGTGATCTAGAAACGCATGAAGAAAAATGACATGGATGTGACAAAGTTTTATTTATTTTTGAATCCAGTACAAGAGATATTCATTTGAAATTGCTCTGCGGTGCGGTTGAATACTCAAAAAGTCTCAATTTTGATAGAGGAGTAGAGAAGGACGCATTCGTCATTCCAGCATGATGTCACTGTCTTTAAAAGGATGGTAGTTATCATCCAATTCCACATCGAACGACTCTTCCATTTCAGCAATGTCCATGCCAGATACGATATCCCTGAAAATGGCAATTAGCAAAGGTTCTTTTGGTTCAAACGGCGATGAGACCTACTCGTCTTTGGCTAGCACTTCCAGACCAGGGATACAATCAATAAGAGCTATGATTATATAAGAGCCCACAAATGACCAGGTAAATCCGATGGTTGCTTCAAGAAGCTGAATTCCCAGCTGCTTGACATTGCCATCAAAAAAGACTCCGCCATCAATCACAGTTGCGCCATCATATGCAGCAACCTCTTTCCGAGCGAACAAGCCTGTTGCAAGGGTGCCAACGACCCCTCCCACGCAATGAGTTGCGAAAGTGTCACCGTTGTCAACCCATCGAAGGCGTGCCGCGACTTTGGTTGATTTTATTCTCAGTGCTTGCCGGCAGATGACTGCGCCAGCTACACCAAAGAGAAACGAGGTAGTCATATCAATGAATCCGGCAGCAGGGGTAATCATAACCAAGCCTGCAATCGCGCCCATGAATGTTGAGTCCAACGACCATTTACCAGTCTCAAAATAAGTCATGCCAGCCCAAGTCATGGCTCCACCTGATGCACAAAGGTTGGTAACACACAGGGCCATGATCGATTTGAAATTCAAGCTCAACGTCGTTCCAGCATCGAATGCTAGCCAGGAGTTCCAGATAATGACCAAAGCAATTAATTGGGACATCGAATTTCCTGGGGTATGAAGTTTGAGGTGAGATGGTGTGCGAATAGATGACTTCTTTGAACGGAACTTTGGGTAAGAGAGGTAGATGGAGATCGCAGTGGCTGTGGCCCCACTGCAGATATGGACTGGTGTTCCTCCAGCGAAGTCCAAGACCCCAAGCTTGCCCAAGAATCCAGTATCTGACCAAACCATATGCGCCAAAGGACAGTAGATGAAAGTTGCCCAAAGCTGTGGCGCATTAGCTTACAAGCAGAATGTATTTGGATCACGGGACTCACGAATATAAAAGGAATGATAGCTACTACCCTGCCGCGTTCACAAGCGCCTCCGACAGCAATTGCGCAGACAGTAGCACAAAAAATCAGTTGAAATTCGCTGAAGAGAATTGCAGGAATCGTCCCTATAGGATCCGATAACACTCCTCTATGCATAAAATGCTTCAGGTCTCCTATAACACCAGAGCCTTCTCCATAAGCTAGTGAATATCCGACGAAGAACCATTGGATTGAGCAGCAACCGATGACCAGCAACGATGGCATGAATGAAGCCATGCCATTTCGACGATGAGAGTATCCGCTATAAGCAAGTCCAACGGCAGGAATAATGGGCCAGCAAAAGACAGTACAAACCAGAACAAATACTGTGTCCGTCAGGTCACATGCCTCCCACCCCTTAAGGACAGCAGACGTTGGCATCGTAGACCAGCCCGACTTCACTGGATATGGTATTGAAAGAAGTGAAGCCGTTTGGCAGGATACAAAGCGTCTCAACGAGGTTGGATGTTGAATGGAGGTGGTGAGGGGCTCTGTGGAAGGTCGAGATATAATTAGTCGATGCTCCGCAAGTGAACGCTGGAAGCGTTGCTGATAGGGTTGCTCGTCTCGCGAGTAGCACAAATCTGTCATTCGAGACTTTGCCCGTGACCCTCTTCTTATCGTTGAACGCACGTGTGGGGTCGTTGTTGGTGTGACGGATCAGCATACCTAAACAGGCGACAGATAAGACCAGGTGCGGTATTTGGCACAGCTGCGGCTCGGCGAGCAGCCATCATCTTCGGCTTCCAAAATCCGGGGATAAACAACCCAGCTGCATGCGCGGCGCAATAAATTGAACGAGAAGTTACGATGATCCAATCCCAGAGCTAGATTCATGGCCGCATTTACTACTCAATTGAGGCATATATGCAGCCATCGTCAGACGCACAATCGTCGTAAGTATATAACTAGCGGAGATTTGGTCGAAACGGCCATAGATAAGAGTTCAGTTTGAGATTTGCGACTGGCAAGAAACGTCGAAGCTTGACGGATCTAAGCTGTAGTTGCGAATGGAGTTGACTTTTTCCGACCGAGGCACGAGGTCGAACCTCGGAATTGTCTCTAAGATGCTGCAATCACGCAAGCATTGAGATGGTCGCTGCCTCCATAGCTAGGGTCGAACTATCGAGATCCAGAAAATTGGCACGCCATGAGAGACAGGAGCATCAATGGAGTCAGGGAAGCGAGATCTAAAGCTGGCGTTGATACGAAACAACCGGAGCTTGCCTTGCAAGAACATGACGAATAGAAGGTGTACAACTTGGCTTCAAGTCAAGACGCCTATCCGAGAGGTTAAAGACACCTTAACACCGCTCTTTTTCAGAACAGGCACGACACATTGGCAATCTCGTCGAAGTATTCCCACCAGCTCATTTGTGTTGTGGCAGGAGAGTTGTCAAGCTTTAACCATCGCTGTTCAAGGAACCTTTCCAGAGACCTCAAGCTCTCGAACGACAAATAGACCGATGACGTCTCCAGGCTTTTCCGGATCGCACTTCGTTGCGCCTTTACCACGCAATGAGACGCAACGACCAGGAGTGGAAACAAGATACAATGATGGAGCTTGTCGGTGAGCTCCGTACCCCCAATGACTTCGATACAGCTTGCTACAACCTGCTGCACTAAAGGATGGTCCACTTCGAGGCCGCTGAGGGCTCGGTATAAATATACTGACGCAGAATGCCGATACACTGAACAGAATGCAGTCCACGCAGCTGTCGTTGAATTCTTGATGGTCTCCTGTTGCCGGTTTGCCTGCTGTTCTAGCGCCATTTGAATGGAGAGCAGCGTGCCTATATCCACCATGGTGTTGTCATGTCGCACTCCAGCGCCGAGCGTAGACAGCTGCGAAAGAATGGCCATCGTCTCCAGAAAATCATCATCAGACTTGACGTTTCCCCACCACGGCTCGCACTCTCCAAATTCTGCCCACGCGGAAGCTTCAAAGTATGGTTTGTCGCCAATCAACAAGGAATGTGTGAGGTCCATAGTCGTGAAGATCGAGAGCATGAGGACCGGCAACTCGTATTTCATTTTGAACACCCCTCGTACTCCTGCCCATTGTTTCAAAATCGCCTTCCCTCCCACCAGATGGTGATGTGTGGCAGAGCTTTCGGTAATAGGTTCGATTATGCCGTCCAATATACACAGCAACACGTTCGCGATGAACAAACTCCCACTCAATTGATCTGATTGCACTCCCATCAATTGTTCCCTGAATGCCTTCAACGCTCGATTCCTTGTTTGTATCTTCTGTAAACTCAAGGCCTTTGCATCATCGCTTCTGTATGCTGCGTGGGCATATGCGACGGCGACCACGCTCTGTAAGAGGACCGGGTCTTTCTCGAGGATCTTCAGATCAATCGTCGGCACGGTGTTCGTCAGGTTGAATCGTGGGAGGAGCTCGTTCTCGAAATACATCAGATGGTGATCGGTATTCTTCTGCAGCGTCGGCGGATGATATAGAGGGATCTTCTTGCCGGCAAAACGCCCGCGGGATGCCACGCAGTCGGTCCATTTCAGGCGGACAGCACCATAGTCGCACTGGCGTCCAGTCTTGGTGCATTTCAAGCAGGTTGGCAGGGTGAGATCGCAGATCACTCGGCGTTCTTTGCAGGACCAGCAGGATCCTTCGACGGTGCGTACGCGGGGTGGCATCGCAAATGCGAGCACGAAGACATTCGTGTTGTAGGATCAATATCGAAGTTTCGTTCCGTTCCGCGCAGAGATATGGTTATGGATATCGCTGGATCTCGGATGCGAGTGTTCACTAGGAATGGGAGCTGCCGAGCGTCCGAGACTGGGGAAGGGCTTCTTCGCGTCTTCTACCGCCTTCCTTCGCTTCGTTATCGTGGAGGTGCAGCCGAATCGGTGTCGGCCAAGCTTCAGCTGATAAATAGAGGGGTGAACCCCCACGCGGGTGATGGAAAAGCCTGTTCGGATCGCGGCTGGGAAATGGATCGAGGGTGGAACATCGGCGGTCTCCTTCACTGTGATATACCTCTGCGTTTGCCCTGCTTATATCTGGTCCCTCTGTCAACCTCGTTCCACAGATCTTGTCCTCCTCCATCTCCTCAACAAGTTTGTTGTCTTCCGCTCCTTGTCTCTGCCGTCTCCGAACCTTCACTTCCAATCTCACCACAGCCTCCACCAAAGGACTGTCACGAAGTATTGTGATGCTGAATATTTCCATGCAGGGGCAGCAGAGTGGCAGAGCATACCTACCTGATCTCGTTAGTAAGAGTGTCGAATGGGGGAGAGTGGCGTGAGAAAACGTGTTGTATCTTCCCTCGGTTTATAACGCCATTGCTTCTCCATCTACCCAGACACCTACAATTCCTAACCACTCTTTTCTTCACAAAATCCAAGCAAAATGGCTTTTGGTAAGTGTGTTGAGTTCCGCCCATAACCATGGGTCAGCTGCGAATCATGCCTTCCCTCAATTCAAGCGTTTTCATCATCTTCAAGCTGAACTGTTTGCTGCGCAGCGGGAACCCTGAATACGAGTCTCTGAAGTGCTGAGATTCTTTCTGTGGTTTGTGCTTTTAAAAGCTCCAGATTGCATTGTCTTGAGTGAGCATTACTCCAATGCTGTCGATATGAGAGGTCGGTTTGTGGAGGCAGAAGGTCTTGGCATGACGTTGAGAAGTCCCACTCGACCAAAAGACTCCAGCACTGCCTTAATGCAAAAGAAAGCTGAGACTCATTCTGAAATCTTTCATTTCAGAGACTTTCTATCGTATTAACGACTCCTTCTACAACAAGTCAAAGCACGTTTCTCATTTTCTTCAAAACTCAATTGCCCTTCCAAAGTTTCCTCATTCCCAGACCACTTTGAGAAGACCGTACATTCACCTCTGTCCAACACAGAATACTCTACCGTGTGGAATCATATGGAACGTATGTAGTCTATCATGGGAGAGTCGTGAACAGTCCCATACCACCTTTCATTCGACGCGTTTCAGATTGTTGAATTCGTCGACGGCCACTCAACATCACGAATGCGGGTCCTGAACAACGAAGGAGTCCTACATGTACTCTCCTTAGACGTAATCTCAAATCGTCTATTCTTTGCAACATACTAGAAATCCCAGCGCCTGGATGAACAAATCGGCCTAACTATCAAAAGAACGTGTACCTTGGGAAAGCCTATATTTGATACATGCAGTCAAACCTGATTGTGACGAGCCTAAAAAATACTACAAAGAGTTGAGAATGGTCGGCAGGGCAGTTACAAAATCGCCACCTGGCCTTCATGGGATAACATAACTCTGATCTAAGTGATTCTCCGGACGGTCACTTCTTGCCAAGAACCCCACGAGATACTTGACACGTGCCGGTAAATACAGTTCAATCCACTTGCAATAGGTGTTTACTTCCTTCGCCCTTCTTTCTCCGCTACCGATCATCTCTGAAGCCCCTGTGTCTTTTTTGGTCTGAGTCATCACTTGGTGAGTCCGAACACAACCAACCTTATTACTCACTACGAGCACTCAACAGTCTCTACATACTCTTTTGGGCAGAAGCATACCTCAGATAATACGCTCTCTGTATCTTCAGTGCACGTCGCAATTCCTCTTCGGCCCTTCTACTTTCTATGGCCGAAAGCGAACCCCTCTCACATCACCTCCAAAGATGTTAGCCATCATATATGATGAACTCACTTGCTAATAAACTTAACACCGGTATCTCAATATTTGAGGGTTTTGGTCATAGCCACGCGGCACATCATACTGTTCGATCAGCTTATTCGACCATCCTCAGGAGCAGGTATGCTGTCTAGAAATGAAAGAAGACTCGGGATTCCAAGACGTGAATTATTTCTCTGTAGATGCAATGTGCTAGATTGAGGGTTTTGGTGAAAACAATATTATATACCCGAAAATTAATAATAGTTTGATTTACTGTAAGCAATGTGACTTTCTTGTTATTCGCATCTCTATATGCCAATATGTCCGCACTCCAATAATCTGTTGCTAAAATCTTGACTTCCAAGTTGTGGCTAGAGATTAGTCAAGCCACAGTCCGAAGGCACTGGTCTGCGCTGCGCCGGTGCTTTGTGTTGAACTGTGGCACACTCTGGGCCAGTTGGGAACGTAGTATCACGTCACAGGAATCGTAAACAGAACTCAATCGGGTAAATCAAGTGAATTGACAACTGTACAGAATAAACTACAAGGGCATTCAGGCCACATATATGGTCTGCAAGTGAGACGTGCTTGAAACGGCGCCAGCCAAGTGCCAAGGCAACTGTCCGTGCCTTAGATCACGTGGCACACTTCAACACTTTGCAGATGTCCCCGCACCTTGCGATGCCACCTTGTGTTGGACACTCTTATCCCACACTCCACTCTGGACTAGAATTGTGGGATTTCCATCTTACCTTGACTTCTTCAGACACGCGGGAGACATACAAGATCCGGATCCGTGCGCAATCATGCGCCTTTTGAAGATCAACAGCCCTGGAGAGTTCAGCCTGGTCCAAGTTGCCACCCATAATAGTCTTCCCTACGCAATACTTTCGCACACTTGGACACATGGTCAAGAGGTCACCTATAAAGATCTAATTAATGGCACTGGGAAAAGTAAGGCTGGCTACGAAAAGATCAAGTTTTGTGGAGAACAAGCGACTAAAGATGGCCTACAATACTTCTGGGTGGACACTTGTTGTATTGATAAGTCAGATTCTACTGAGCTTACGACGGCTATTAATTCTATGTTCCGCTGGTATCGAAATGCGAAAAAATGCTACGTGTACCTCGCGGATGTACCAACACCTAGCTATGACACAGACATTCAGGCGAACCAGAACACATGGGAAGCGGCTTTTCGGGGTAGTAAATGGTTTACCAGAGGCTGGACGCTTCAAGAACTTATTGCTCCAGCGATGGTCGAATTCTTCTGTCAGGAGTGTAAGCGATTAGGTGACAAAAGTCACTAGAAAAGCTAATTCACGAGATAACCAGAATTCCAATTCAGGCCCTACAAGGAAATCCTTTCTCTGATTTCAGCATCGCTGAGCGGAAACAATGGGCAGTACAACGCCAGACAACAGAGGAAGAAGATATAGCATACTGTTTATTAGGTCTCTGCGAGGTGTCTATGCCGCCTATCTATGGTGAAGGGAAGGAAGCCGCACTAAAACGGCTCCAAATGACAGTCAAAGAATTCTCTAAGGACAGCAGCAAGCCGAAAGATCTAGAAGGTATTATAAATCTAACCTGGCTTGATCTATACTAAGTTCTAGTATAGACAATGTCGTTCCTTTTATCGTGCCATTCGACAGAAATCCAAACTTTACAGGTCGTAAATCCCAGCTCGCCCAACTCGAAGAAAAGCTATTTAAGGGAGGTCAAACCACGAAAGTTGCTGTCACGGGGCTTGGAGGTGTAGGAAAGACCCAGTTGTTGCTCGAGCTTGTCTATCGAATAAGAGACAAGTATAAGAATTGCTCAACTATCTGGATACCCGTGACTAATATAGAAAGTCTTCATCAAGCATATCTAGGCGTTGCCCGACAGCTTGGTATAGCCGATTGCGAAGAGGATAAGGCAGATTTGAAGAGACTTGTGCAAGGCTACCTGAGCAAGGAGAGCGCTGGCCAGTGGCTTCTGGTATTTGATAACGCCGATGACATTAATATGTGGATTGCAGAGGCTGGGTCTGAGCCGGGATCCGGTCGTTTAATCGAGTACTTGCCAAGAAGTGAACAAGGGTGTATCGTGTTCACATCACGCGATAGGAAGACAGCCGTCAAGCTTGCACATCAGAATATAGTAGATGTGCCAGAGATGGACGAAGAGATAGCTACGCAGCTGCTACAGAAGTGTTTGATTAATTCGGATCTTCTTAATAGCGGGTCAGATACGAAGGCTTTGCTTGAAGAGCTTACCTACCTCCCGCTAGCCATTGTTCAAGCGGCAGCATATATTAACGCGAACGAAATAACATTTACAGATTATTTATTGCTTCTAGAAGATCAAGAAGAGGAGGTCATCGATCTCCTTAGCGAGGAATTTGAGGATGATGGGAGATATGATAGTGTAAAGAACCCAGTGGCCACGACGTGGCTTATCTCGTTCGAGCAGATCCGGCATCGCGACCCACTAGCAGCTAACTACCTGTCATTTATGTGCTGCATCGATCCAAAGGATATTCCGCAGTCTCTTCTTCCGCCAGGACCGTCGCGCAAGAAAGAGATAGAGGCGATTGGGACGCTTAACGCATACTCCTTTATTACTAAACGGCCAGCAGACCTAGCTCTCGATCTCCATCGGCTAGTGCATTTGTCAATGCGGAACTGGCTTCGGAAAGAAAAATTGCTTGCTCATTCGACGAAGGGAGTAATTACGCGACTACAGGAAGTGTTTCCGGACGAAGACCATAAGAACAGAAGTGTCTGGAGAACATACCTGCCACACGCGCGTTATGTGCTAGAATCTAATCTCGTCGACAAAGATTGGCAGAGCAGGATGGACCTTGTATGGAGGTATGGAATGTGCCTCTATGAAGACGGACGATGGAATGAGGCTGAGGCTGCAATCACTGAAGTTCTCGAAATCGAGAAAAGAGATCTTGGCGCGGATCATCTAGACACGCTGACCAGTATAGCCAACCTAGCGTCAACGTATAGGAGTCAAGGCCGATGGGACGATGCCGAAGAGCTAGAGGTGCAAGTGATGGAGACGAGCAAGACGAAACTCGGAGCGGACCATCCAGACACGCTGACTAGTATGGCCAACCTTGCCTTCACATGGAAAGAGCAGGGCCGAGATAAAGAAGCCATGAAGCTAATGGAGGAATGTGTAATGTTACAGACCAGGATTATAGGTACTAATCACCCTTATACTTTGTCTTCTCGTACAACATTACTTGGATGGCAGACAGAGGAGTTAGAGATTGATGCCTTGGTTAACAAAGATCTGGATGTATAATAATACACTTAAGCAGAATCAATTGAAATAATAGAAGACAATAAAAAAATAGCTGCCAAATACAGTTTTCTAGTGCTGTTTAATATCAAGGAAGTCCCTTGAAGCCTTAGGTTATAATATTTACTAGCTACTGACGCCACTAACGCCACCCCTAGCCACTTAAAACCTAAGGCCTTAAATTTGAAAACCGCAAATATAACCAAGCGACATTTCGTGGGTTTACTAGCAGCGCGATTCTTGTACACTAAACTCTACTCCTTTACAGACCAAAAAAGAAGCTTTATAAGGTGATTAAACTACTTTTAATTAACAATACTAGAGTATTAATCTTCAAGAAAACCACTAAGAGGTGGGCAAAACATAAGGAAAATAAACAAGTTACAAAACAAATGATAGATTAAAACACAATTAATAATTCTTTACTTAAGTTCTTTAGAAAGAACTCGTAAACTAGGATCATAAAAGACCAAATATAAAGTCAGAGCCTTTTAAAAAGACGTATGTTTACTTGTGTTGAGATATTTTGCGATTTACTCGGATTTTCAGTTGTACTACGGGACTTTCGCCTCGCAGGGATGCCGGTTACTCCCCACTGTCCTCCGCGCCATTCGCTTAGTGCCAAGGCCAAACACCGCCATCTGCAGGTTCTTTACTCAAAGGAGTAAATCTGCCAGCAGCTCGTACCTGACCCACAACACATACCTGTGTTATTTAAGTGGTCGCCCATTTTTGGTGCGACTTTCTCCCCTCTCCGCAAACATACCACCAAGTGCTATCAATCACAATACATGAGCATTGAGCGGAGTTTGTCCGACTCTGATATATTTATTACCTATACCCCAACCTTTGTTTCAATTCGCATTTCATCTTCTCAAACCCAAAAAGCCTTTGATTTCATTATCTCGAAAGAACCAGCATGACGAGACCAACTACTCTCGATGTTTCACTTCATGATCTGGCGAAGATGATTGATCACAGTTTGTTGCATCCAACGATGAGCGATGAAGAAGTTTTCGCCGGCTTAGAAATATGCAAGAAATACGACGTAGCTACTGGTACTTTGTTCTTTCCTATCTTTTCTGCATGCATCTTTTTCACTCTATTATTACTGATCAAAGCAGCTTGCGTCAAGCCATATCATATTCTCTTCGCCAAAAAGCAACTCGAAGGTACTGATGTGTTAGTGTGCCCCGTAATCGGCTTCCCTCATGGGAACTCGACGTCCGAGGTAAAGGTCTTCGAGGTAAAGAGGGCAGTGGAAGAAGGTGGAAAAGAGATTGATATGGTTGTCAACGTTGGACGGTGAGTTTGGACATTTCCAGACATTTCCTTGATCACGACTCTTGCAGTAAAAACTGAAAGGAAGCCAAAAGAAACGGCGCGTGCAGAATGATAGCATGAATGTTAACCTGAAGGTCATAGTGTGAAGAGTGGAAAATGGGAATATGTGAAGAATGAGATTCAGAAAGTCAATGCTACGGTCGTAGAACGTGGAGCGATCTTGAAGGTTATATTCGAAAATGATTGTTAGTACTGCCACTTTGCTCATCAACTCTTCCCTTCTCTCGGTCCCAATCTCTACACCACTCACTTCAGCCATTTGACGCAGTAACCAGATCTCACCAACGAAGAAATCATCACTCTCTGCGAGATCTGCACGGAGATAGGTGTAGCTTTTATCAAAACATCTACTGGATACGGATTCAACAAACTTCCTTCCGGAGACTACAACTATGCTGGTGCTACGCTTCCCCATCTTGAACTCATGCGGGAATACACAGGATCAAATGTTCATATTAAAGCTGCAGGCGGAGTGAGGACGTTGGATGATCTTCTGAGGGTAAGAGCTCTGGGCGTGAGTAGAGTTGGAGCCACTGCCACGGTGGGAATTATGGAAGAAGCGAAAAGGAGGGGTATTGGCGAGAAGACTGGGAAGGTTGATGTCATGTGGACGTAGATGGTTTAAAACACTGATGAGTTGCAGTTGAGAATGCACACGCAATGATCTTAACCAAATCGAACAGACCTCAATTCCCATCTTTCATGATTGTGGAACATTTATGCTTTGATGCGTTTGGTCTTACACCCCATCAGCTCACCCCACTTCCCATATTTTGGGTAATCGAGGGGCAGGCTGGTGGCAGTTCAGGGTATGACGCCTTGCCTATTGTAATTTAGCGTGGAACAGCTCCTGAGATTGCCATCTCTCAACACCACTCCTTAGAATTAGTTCCTCAGTTATTCCAATATATTAAATGATTCCTGCAACTTCCAATTGCCTCAATTGCACCAATATTCTCTGATCAGACAGCTGGACCTGCTCGAGCTCGGATTGTGTAGGCAAAACCAAAGCCCCAATTACCAGTAATCAATCTGACGGCATAATGCATATAGCAAAGAGTCCAGGTACCAAGCACATGCCTCAAGGCAGCACTGTTGGTGCTCATTCATTTTCCAAAATAATTGTGAATCCATTCAGCCGTCTGTCAAGGCAAGGTTACCTTGGAACTCTCAAAGGATCCGTACAGTAGTGTTCCAACATCCGAAATGAGGCACTCGTTGTAATAAAACCTAAAATTTAGGGTTTTAAAGTTTAGATCCTGAGCAATTTGAAGGAATCGAAAGGATCAGTGCTACGTCAGAGAGGCCCTCAATATGCAACCTATGTTTTTGGGACCATCTATCAGCAATACATCCAATCAGGCACGTGGATTCAAATAATAAGGATTCACCCGCGACTTGCAGATCTGAGCCTCAGGAACTCTTCCGAGTTAGAGAAGGCTCAATCTATTGGTGGATCCAGGGGGATGCGTCAACTTAAGTCGCAGGTCGTTGCCCTTTATCATGTGGTGTACCTTCGTACCTTCAAACCTGAACTTTTTCTCATCCATAGCAATGAATTCATGATGCTCGCTATAATATTAATTTCTTCATTACTCTGGCAGAATACCGTCGAAGCAGCAACAACATGCTATAACACATTTGGAGAAACATACACCAAGCACTTGTATGCGATCCAACAGCAGTCATTTCATCATGCTGTGTTAGCACTGATTTCTATCTATTGAATGGAATTTGCTTTAATGCTGGCGTGAACAATTTTCTCGGAGTCCAAGGATGTACTGATGCGAATTGGGGAGCGCCTTGCAAGAACTTCCACACCTGCTTCAACGTCAGGGTTAGAGGCAGGGCCGACAAGCGCAGGAAGCCAGACAACAACTACTGCCATTCCCGGCCAAGTGAATCAACCACAAAGTAGCGACAAGTCAATTGCGATAGGTCTTGGTATTGGAGTGTCTGTTGGGTTGATCACCGTTTCGGTGTTGTTGGCAATAGTATGGGAACTGAGGAGGTACAATAATAACACTTGGAAGCGAATCGAAGCCCTCGGAAAGTCGCGCTCCTTGCCGCAATCACCAAGTGATAGCTCCACAAAAATTCCATTACCGATGACTGTTCAACTTGTGGGCGGACATGAAGACATGTGGAGTTCCAAGGCGTTGAACGAAATGCCACATGAAAGGGAATTGAAAGAAATGAGCAACGAGAGGAGCGTGTACGAGCTTGGCCAGCAACACAGGAGGAGTGGCAACTCAGATCTATATACTGCACATTAACAGTGTACCAAGAGTCTCGGCGTTCTTCTTGATATTATTAATTACCATTACCCCAGCACATTCAGACTACATCAACGGAACTGTGGCATTTCCGGCACCCTTGATCCTAGCACCGCCCTTCGCCTTGAACCAATCTAAAAATTGGAACATGCTTGCCTTTGGCACTCTTTCTAGACTCGTTTGGTTCAAATACTGCAGACCAAACTTAACGCTGCTCCCCGAGAACCATTCGAAGTTATCATAAATAGCCCAGCCAAAAGCACCTGTAATGTTCACGCCGTCAACATTCCTTGCCAGTAGAATATTGTCCAAGAATCCCTGGTAGTAGTCCGATCTTCTCAAGTCCCAGAGGATATTTGCCAGAGAGGTTTGCTTCCCCTCAAATGGTTCTGCGAAACCGAATTCGGAGACCACGATGTCTGAAATGGTGGGGAAGAGCTTTGGGATTTTATTAAGGAAGCGTCGGATTCCGATAGGTGTCGAGTACAACCATGACATTTCGTTGTCAGCGGAGGGGCCGAGAGCGAAGCCGTCCGCTGCGAGGGAGGAACTGCTCGCGCATTCCGGGAATGAAGGGTGAGAGGAATTCGATGCACAAGCTGCTGAACCACCTTTAATACCTGACGCAAGGTAGCCTGTGTATGCATCGATGGCGAAGAAATCACAAGAACCCTTGATCAAAGTCTTTTCTTCGGCTGTGAACGTTGGGAGCATGGACCCGAGTGTGGACTTAAGCATAGCTGAGTAGTCTCCATCTCGCCAGCATCCACCAAACCAGCCAAGAACAAACTCGAAGTTTCTGGCTACAGCATCGACATCCGCTGCTGAAGAAGTGTTGTTCGCCTCATAGTAGTTTCCAGAATTCTTGAATGTGATACGACCTTTGCCTTTGAATTCCTCGTGGTACCATTTTGCAACTTTGGCGTGGGCAAGAATTGTGTAGTGACTACATGCGATTCGTGCTTTGAGACCACCGGTAATATTATGATAGGAAGGATAGTTGCCTTTCGCGTTGCCCGCTGGGTAATACATATACTGCCAGTTACAGTACTGAGCTACATGAAAAGGTCAGGAACGGCACAATAACGGGGAAGGAGGTCCCGTACGTTCGTTGAATGTGAACCAAACCGGTACATAGGCATCGTATCGGCTAATAACAAATTTGGCATAATTGAAAAAGTCGTCGACAATTCGCGGGTCAGTCCAAGCGCCGTAGGAATTGAAAAGTGCAAGTGGTGTATCTAAATTCATCAGCTATCAGAACCAGCTCAGTCCCTCTCAGATCAAGGGAAGACATACCCCAATGAAACAATGTCACAGCCGGCTTGATTCCATTTGCGACCATACTCGCAATCACATCATCGTAATGCGCTACAGCTTGCATGTTAACTGGGCCATCACCAAATGGGAAGAACCTCGGCCATGAGAACGATGGTGAGAAGTATGGCACTCCTAGTTTTGCGAGTCGTGCAAAATCCTGTTTGTAGAGCCAATAATGGCTGGCCACAATATCACCTGTAGAGTTGTCTGAAACAGCTCCATAATCCCGATGTGCAATCAGATCCCATATCGATGGTCCTTTGCCCTCGTCTTTCGCTGCGCCTTCAATTTGGTAGGCACTTGAAGCCAGACCCCACATGAAATCATCTGGTAAGGTCGCCGAGTTGATTGAAATATCAGTTATCGGGGACTAGTTAAATTATTAGTAAATACTTTTGCGAGAAATGAAGCAGGAAACTTACTTGCGCATGGAACGCCCCAGGTCGAGGATATGCAGACGGTTCTGGAGTTGGGGAGACCGTTGTGGTGACGGGTCCTACTGCGATCTTTCCCACTTGATTCCAGAGCATTGCCAACTCTTCATTTGTGTAATCATAGCTCAGGGTACTCGTGGCTGCCGAGACATTGTAAACCTTAGTCGAATACCCTTGTGGTTGCGCGAAAGTAGGCGAAGGTCCAGAAGTATTGTTCTGCACGGCAAGAGCGGCAGGTAGGAGCAACAACATTCCCAAAATCGAGCCCTTTGAGGAGGCCATGACGGCGACAGGAAGACGTACTCAAAGTACTTCAATTTGAGATACACTCGCAAGTCCACCTGTGCATGATCCTACCACTGCATCTAGGAATTGCGACGCTTTTAAATGATTCCAGGTCTCCATCTTTTCCGGATAAAACGAATAGACTTTGATGATCATTATATTCTGCCTGGAGTGACGATATATTGCAGGGAGCCAAGGAGGAGAAAATTATGATGTTGTAGGGAAGTAATTGAGCGGTACCTGAATACTTCTCAGATTGACAAGGAATAATGATCCACCACTATGGGTTCTACGGGACATGACCCTCCGTGACGCAAAGATATTGCGAAGTGCAGCAAGAATAGAAATGTTCCGACATGAGGCTACAAAAGAGTTCCTGCTCGTAGCAGAGATATTCGTATACGTTGCACAATCCAAGCACGCAGTAATGAATTGGGCAGGAGGAGTGGAGCAAGCTCCTCATCAACCCCGCGCATGCGCCCCTGCCTCTCAAGTATCGGCGGTGAAGATTTTCCACCTTTGACACGCAAGGGCGATGGGCCACTCAGATGAGGAGGGATTTGCTGTACCTGGAGCGCAATGAAAAGATGTGAGGGACAGAAGACTGCTGAGGCAAGCATCCTGCCATCTCGATGGTCAGGTGCCCAAATTCGAGATAAGCCTCCTGGCGTTGCTCTGGCGGGTACTTCAATACCGCCGAGACGAACTATCCTCTGCACCACTTGCCCAGAAATTCATCGATTGCGTATTCAGGACCAAGACGGATAAGAAAAAACGAGAAGAACGATGTTGAGATGTACTCTGTCGAGGCTGTGAGGATTTTTCTCCCGCGCCTGGGCGATAAAGTTGGAAAAGACCGCGAAAAGCAAATTGCGGGGAATAGCCGGGCACGTGAATTATCGGGTCTTGGGTCCAAACCTCCTCTCGGCTTTCTTCCAGAATAACATCCCATCCGCCAGCTCCGGGTAAGGAGAGCTCCAGCTCTCATGAGCTCAGCTGCGCGAGCTTCTGAAGCTCGAAGCTCCCAACTCCCAAGCTGTCGTGAAAAACCTTCACCCCGACATGTTTCCGACGTCGGTTAAAACATCATGCCCGTGGCTGCTTGGAGGCGTGCACTAAGCCGGGTCGGATGCAAGTGCCCTGGGCGGCGCTCCAGAAACACCCAATCGCCCAGGAGTGTGGAGACGAACACTGGTGCATGCCTGGCGGAGTCCAGAGCCCTGGCCAGACGGCTTCTGGACGCCCTCAGCCAACCGCGAGTCAGACTGCCTCCCGCCCCCGGATGCTGCCCCAAGCTGTCTCGAGCACCGATCTGGGGAACGAATGGCATTCGCTTGAGGCTCGCCAGGTGGACGGGCAATCCATCTCACGGATGAAGATTTTGCCCCCCACTGTGGGGAAGAGGCATCAAATCTAGACTGGGGATTGACAATAGCTGGAAAATCCAATTTTGAAAAAATCAGATATCTACCCCAGCTCTTCCCCAGATATCTCATCACACCTCACTTCAACACAGCTTCAGTAGCTGCACAGCTACCTAAATTGTCTCCTCAGATCGATCACTCTACCCCGCATTCCCAAAATGGGTCTTTTCACCAAGGTCGAGGATCGGCCAACACCATCCAATGTCTACAACTGGCGTGTGTATCTTTACTCAATTGTGGTTGGTTCAGCAGCCGTAATGATAGGGTACGATTCGGCCTTTATTGGAACCACAATCTCCCTGCCATCATTCAAGAACGAATTCAGTTTTGGTAAACTATCTACGACCGAAGTCAACCTCCTCAGCGCGAACATTGTCTCTTGCTACCAAGCCGGTGCTTTCTTTGGAGCTCTATTTGCATACGCCGCAGCATACAGCCTTGGTCGCATCCGTGGTCTTGCTGTTTTCAGCGCAATCTTCGTTCTTGGTTCTGGATTGATGTTGGCCGCAAATGGTGCTCGAGGACTTGGACCTATATATGCTGGACGCGTCCTGGCTGGTATTGGTGTCGGCGGCTGCAGTAACTTGGCACCCATTTACATCTCCGAGATTGCTCCACCTGCCATTCGCGGGCGACTTGTAGCCATGTTTGAGATGGGCTGGCAAGTCGGTGGGCTTGTAGGTTTCTGGATCAATGTGAGTTTACCATGTTCCGAGAGGCAAATATATGAGGCTGACTTAGAACAGTATGGAATCAACATTAACATGCCCCATAACCCAAATGGATGGCTCATTCCATTCGCAGTACAACTTATTCCCTCCGGACTTTTGTTGGTAGGCTGTCTATTGGTCAAAGAGTCTCCTCGTTGGTTGATGACCAAGGGAAAGAGGGACCAAGCGATCAAGAATCTTTGCTTTATCCGCAATCTCCCCGAAGACGATCTATATATCAAGGAGGAACTCTACGCCATTGACGAAAACATTGAGCGTCAAATGGCCGCTGGTGGTCTTGGATTCTGGCAACCATTCAAGCTTCTCGCAAGCAGCCGGTCAATTCAGTGGAGATTCTTTCTCGGTGGTTCCCTCTTCTTCTGGCAGAACACTTCGGGTATCAACGCCATCAACTACTACTCACCAACTGTTTTCAAGAGTATCGGCATCACTGGAACCAACACATCTCTTTTCACCACTGGTCTCTTTGGTGTCGTGAAGACTGTCTTCACCATGGTCTACCTCATCTTCCTCATCGATCAATACGGCAGACGAAAGTTGTTGATGATTGGCGCAATTGGAGGAGGTGCTTGTCTATGGTACGTTGGCGGATATATCGCAGTTGCCAATCCTGCAAAGCACGCCACCGCAGGAGGTCAGCTCTCATCCGGCGGTATCTCCGCTGTTTTCTTCTTCTACCTCTGGACTGCGTTCTACTCTCCGACCTGGAACCCAACACCGTGGGTCTTGAACAGTGAAATGTTTGACCAAAATGTTCGAACACTGGCTCAGGCTTTTGCAGCGGCGAACAACTGGTTCTGGAACTTCCTCGTCGCACGCTTCACCCCTCAGATGTTCCAGACCATGGGCTACGGTGTCTATTTCTTCTTCGCATCGCTCATGTTCCTCGGTGCTGCATTTGTGTATTTCCTGATTCCCGAGACAAAGAACATTCCTCTTGAGGCTGTAGACCGTCTATTTGATCGCAAACTCAAGGCATCACAGGCACACCGCATTGTCTGGGCAGAGCTGGAGCAAGAGGAGGAGGCTCTTCGCGCTGGACTAGAATCTGGCTCGGTGGAGAAGGAAGCTGTCATGCAAGTCGAGCAAGTGTAAGTAGAAGACTACGCTGCCATCACATGAAGGCTTGTTGGAGTTGAAAATATTTGATCTTGGGAAAGGCAATTGGTGGACTTGATAGATGCCGAAATTTGAAGTAATCTGAATATATGCCCTTCTTGAATCCTCTCGTTTAAGCAATAATTGAGAAAGTACAAAATGCACATTCGAAGCTCGAATGGCGAAACCTTCCTAATGAGACGGGTATGAACAGTAAAGGGCTCAACCACATGTGACTCGCAAGAATGCGACGCGTCATACAAGGGAATTGGTACAGTTGGGAATGAATCATTCCATGGATTGATTAGAAACCAGTCGCAAGTTCTTCGACTCAACAGCACATCTTCTATAGTAGAATTCGAATCTCCTTATCATAGAGCTACTAACGAATGCCTTTAGGTACATCATCATAAGTCTATACCCGGACTCTATGCCTTCTCGTAGCCTTGCAGGGCCCGCTGGTACATCTGCTCGGCCTCAACTAGCTTGCCTTGGTCGGCATAGAGGCTCCGTAGGTTATTAACCGTGTCAAGCGTCGACGTATGCTCTATACCCCATGCCTTCTTGTAGCCTTGTAGGGCCTGCTGGTACATCTGCTCGGCCTCGACTAGCTTGCCGTGGATTTTGTAGAGGTTCCCTAGGTTGTGACATGCCCATGCCATTCTAGCGTCTGTTACTAGCCTTGTTAAAAACAGGTACGAAGATCGATTCGCATGCTGTAGAAGCCGTCGTTGTATCAGCCACGGCCGAACAGTCTTCTCTCCCTGAATATGTGATCCAACAAACTTCACAGCTAGCTTAGCTAGATCGTAATCCCACGATTGGTTAAGAACGTGGACTGTCCACAAATGAACGCATCCATGCATGCTATACCCTTGTGACTCGATCAATTCTTGCGAAGACATGTCTACCTCCACAAACCCGTGGTTACTTAGTACCCGCACTGTATTATGAAAGCTTAGTTCATCTTTGGCTAGTTGTTGTACCCAGTCTGGGTCGTTCGAGTCACTGTGCTGAAGTAGCTCTAACCAGAGATCCTGACTGTCGAAATATGCCTAGAAGCAAAGAAGCTTGGCTGAGAGGTCATTTTGTTGTTTGACGTGATTAAATGAAATCTGCCAGGTAGCGTAAAGAGTTCGGTCTTCGTACGAGCCTAGTTCAGGGGTCGACTCCTGGAGTTGCGCCTATAACTCTTTATATAGGCGAAGATAGTCTGAAAAACTAATCGCCACTTGATCAAGATATGCTCCAGCAGTAGCTAGTGCAAGAGGAAGTCCGTCTAATTCCTTAGCAAGCTTGATAGCATCAGGATCTAGTATTAAGATTAGAGTTGTAGTATAAAATCTTGAACATCCTTACCATCTATTAGTCTTTCCCGTCTCGACGTGTTTGACAAAATCTCAAGACTATCGCCTACATCCCCGAGCTTGCGAATCTGGATAGTATGACCAAATCTGACTTGTGACGACCGCGTGGTGATAAGAATTGACCCTTGGTATGACTCAGGGAGGAATTTTCGGATATCCACAGCCCCGGGGTCTGTGTTTCCAGGCAACTTGGGGTTGTTATAGTTGTCATATATCATTAGCCATCGCCTGTTATTAGGCAAACTCAGCCATGCCTTGACAGCATCGACCACCTCGTCGAGACTTTCATTTGTATCTATATTACTTAGTCGGCTAGCTAAGGGGTGTTCTCGTAATATCTGCTTTGCTATTCTAGTAAAGCTCTGCTTAAGAGAATCCTCATCCTTAATATTCAGCCAGAATATTGCTGAGTAACTGTCCTTGTGCCGCTTTGTATATGCAACACTTAGTTGTGTCTTGCCAATTCCGCCTAGACCGTGAAGAACAACTGTTCGGCGGGAGCCATCGCCGCTAAGTGTTCTGTGCATCTCCACGAGCTCCGCCTCTCTTGCCACGAAGTGTTCGACATCAGAAACATTAGAGAGACTAAAGGCAACTGAGAAATCCTCGCGCTTAATCCCTACCCTGGTCAGTAGCTTCTTAATATCTAGTGCTTGTGACAGAAGAGAAGAACCAACCCTTTGAAGCCTTGTCGATCTCCTCCCTAAGTCGCTTTAGTGCCTTCTCTTTCCCCTCGCCGTAGATAAGCGGCATATTAACGTCGAAAATGCCTAGTAGCGAGTATGCCCTGTCTTCTTTGCAGGTTGTCTCACGACTTTCTGCCTATGACATTCGCTCAGTGACGCTGAAATCAGACAACGGGCTTCCTCGAAGGGCTTTGACGGGAATTCCTGTTATCTCGCAGATGTGTCGTTCTAAGGATACTTTATCCCCTAGTAGCTCCCCCTCTTCCGAGAAGAATCCAAGTGATACCGGCGCAATAAGCTCTTGCAAGGTCCAACCTCGAGTGAACCATCTGCTTTTCCGAAACCTCGATTCCCAAGGTGCGTTAGACTTGTCGTCCGTATCGAACGGACGTCTCGAAACATCTGAAAGATAAACGTAGCATTTAGTCGCATTCTGGTACCAGCGAAACATAGAGTTGATAGCCTCTGCAACCTCGGTGCTGTTCGATTTATCGATACAACAAGTGTCCACCCAAAAGTATTGCAAGCCGTCACGCTTAGATTGTTCCCCGCAGAACTGGATTTTGCTATAGCCAGCCATCTTCTTGCCGTTGCCGTCCATCAGATCTGCCAAAGTGACCTCCTCGGCTCCCCATCTATGCGAAAGGATAGCATACCGGGGAACCTCGTCGCCAAAGAACTCGGCAAGGCTGAACTCGCCTTTGTCGTTGTATTCTAGCAGACGCATTATTCGACAAGATTCGAGGATCGCAAGGAAAAGAGTTCTTGGTAAGTATTAAGCCGTCAAGTCGGCATATTTGCAAAGTTGGGAGAGGAGTTGGGAAAGGACGATGGATTGGGGCTGGCGCCCTCAGCTGGCCTAGGATATTCGAAATTTACACTCGATTGAGCCATGATTTGTTCTTGTCGCTGAGGGAGCATCTCAGGGGATAGTCAAGTGGATAATAGAAGTCTAGTAGCCAGAATCTGCCTTTGATCAGCCGTTTAGGTGGTGTCCGAGCTTCTGGCACCTCGGACGTCCTAACCTTATCCTTAGGCGGACGTTCATTTTCAAGCCAGCTTGCTTGCTTCTGTCATGCAAGGTCAACAGACCGCTAGTCACAATAGTACTAGTCTCCTTATAAATATGGGTCGACTTAAAAAAAATCGTTTGTTCAGAACCAAAGCCGATTTCGAATTCTACTGTACCTCTTGACAAGTTCAGAAAGTGACAAATGCCTGCATGGCCCATCGCATCGCAAAAAATTGTAGATCATAAAATGAAACGACCCCGAGATTGACATCCTCGAGGTCGAGATTAACGACAGATCGCATCCTTCTCAGAACATCGCACGTAACCGATACCAATGACAAGACGTCAAGGGCGAGTCACTTCACCAATTGCTGCCACTTTGTAGATCTAGCGCGTGGGTGTTTTGATGCTCTTGGTGAGAAGGAAAGAAAGAGAGAAAGTCGCGAAAACGGGAAAATTTCGAGATCATCAAGAGCCGGCATCACGTGATACATGCTTAACTTTGGCCGTTGCGCAATTGGCTCAACAGCCGAAATGCTATTGCCGAGGAAGAAAGAGCCGCCGGTCGCTCCCGTATCAAAGACGACAACATTGTTCTGCAACAAAGTTCACACTCACTGCCATTGTATCTTCCTCCACTTCGTCGCTGAGGGGCAATTGATTCATTCATCATGTTGGCACAAAGAGCGGCTCAGCAGACGCTGCGCAGGCGTAGGTTTCCCTTCCTTATCTTCCTGACATCCCACCAAGAAGCTCCAATTCCCTCACAGAACAATGCTGATATGATCGTATACAGTCGTGGCCAGCAGGCCTACGTTGGTCTCGCAGATGGTTTCGAGGAACTTCGCTGCGCCAATGGCGGTCAAAGGATCTTCCATTCAGTACCGGTATGCCTTCAACCCCGATTACAATCCACCCAGCCGTTCCGGCCAGCATCCTCGAATCTATGAAACTGATGAACTGGCAGACCCGTAGTGACGCAGAACATGACTCCGAAAGATAGCTACGATATCCTTGTTGCACAACGAAAGAATCGCCCTACTTCACCACATCTCACAATCTACAAGCCGCAAATCACATGGATCCTCTCGAGTTTGACGAGAATTACAGGCTCTGTACTATCTGGTGGATTCTACATTTTTGGCTCGCTGTACCTGGTTGCCCCGCTGTTGGGATTGAACATGAGTAGTGCCAGCATGGCTGCGGCGTTTGGCGCATGGTACGGACAATCCTTTCTGTGGCTCGAGATTGGTTGATGGGCGAGGACGGTTGGAAGCTATGGCAGAGACTCCATAAGAATCACAGCTAACGAAAGAATTCAATATAGGCCCGTCGTCGCAAAGCTCGCAACAAAACTTCTGGTCGCTTTCCCTTTCACATTTCACTCGATCAACGGAATTCGACATTTGGTGTGGGATATGGGACGGACATTCAAGAATGAAACAGTCATCAAAACCGGCTGGACAGTGCTAGGGCTTAGCACCGTCAGTGCGTTGTTCCTGGCTCTTTTATTGTAGATGGAGGGGGAATATCTTGGTTGGGTGGCAAGGATGGACTGATGGCGTATGATTATCGAGGAAGCAATACAACTGGGAGAAATAGACACTTATAGGCGCTGTACGAATGCAATACACTTCATACTCGACGGCACACTCTCCAGCAGTCTGTGGAATGAAAGCAATTGAGGAGCAGTTTCACTTTGCTGGTACTCTTGAAGGACAACTCCCGGGCTTTCAGTCTTGCGACCCAAGACCAGATCCGAGCGTCATTCGATTCTACAATACATACCTTCCGTTCCTTTCCTAAACGATTCCGCGCATCGCATCACCTGTACCGGTGCCATTGAAAGGACTCAGACATGTTCTGAGATGCCCCTCTGGTCAATATCCATGGGACATATCCTAGCAAGTCAATCGCATGCAAAAGCGCCAATCATGCATAGTCAGACAAGTGTTTCCAATTCCACGACCTTATTTGCTACTTCTTCCATTTTCGGTAGTTCTTCACGTGTTAGTAATCAGACCACTGCCATCCGTCATCTGATGCACGCAAAGTGAATACATCTCATGACGAGCATGCCTTATTTTCTTCTGTATTTATGCCCACCTATATTCCATCACATCACCGTCAACTATACATCAACGTTCTAAACTCGAGCTGGACATTGGAAAGCAGCATTGAACTTACCCGAGCAGTTGCAACCAAATCACGATCATCGATCATCAACCATCAACCAGTCACATACCACGAAAATGGCCCAACCACCTGTTCCACCTCCGGGCAGTATCATGGAAATTCCAGTCGACCTTTCACATCCTCTGATACCCACCCGCGCACTGGCTATCCACTTCCCACCGCCTCTCAAAACCCACCAACCCTCTCAAATCCAGGATCTTACACCCCGCATGTCTACGCTTTGGACCGCTGCCTCCGGCATCACTGATGAAAATCTTCTTTCTGCGCATAAAGCTTCGATCGTCTCACCGCCTCCACAGGTTCGCTACACCCTGGAAAAGCAGAACATGCTTGGAACGCATTTGGCGATCTTGGATGCTGAAGGAACTGAAATCGCGGGATGGAATCATCCGATTTTGAGTTTTGGAGGGAAGACAACGATCAAATTCCCTCATGCTGGCGATGGGAAGGAGAGCATGGAGATCAAGAAGGTGGGGGACACGCAAGAAAGGCGGAGGTGTTTGTTAAAGAAGGAGTCGAGTACGTTTGGCAGAGTGAGGAAGTGGGAGGAATGTGGGTGAGGGGCTTGTTCAAGGTGAGTTCTTCTACGCCTTCTTTGTGCTTGATGTTATGACTGACGCTCCGCAGGTTATCGAGAACGAGGCTGTTGGCAAAGTAAAGAGGGAGGTTGCAAGATATGCTCAACGCAGTGCGCACGAAAGGGAAGGATTACTGGTAATGGATGGAGCTGAGGTTGATGAGATGGTTGCTGTTTTGACTGTATGCGCGATGGCGGAAGGAAAGGAGCATTTCCTGCATTGAGTGCGGATTGTGGACGGTATTTGATGCGACTGTCTTCTTGCGATAGTATGGGATAGATGGGAAACTGAATATGGGCAATAGTTGAATAAGAGCACATATTATCTCATCATCAAAGAAGAAGCATTCCAGCGAGGGTTGCAAAAAGTCGGTCTCCAAATGACTGATTACTGTCTTGGTTTAAACAGATGAATACAGAAGTGAAGTATGTCGATAGTGAAGTATGCAAAAAACCTAGAAAAAAACGGCAGCGGTTTCGGCCATCCAAGTCTATTTACTCCTTCGTCGTTGCCAACTACTCATGGAGCACTCTTTCGTCGTTTCCAACTACCGGAGACGGATACTTTTCGTCATTACAACTACTAAGAAACCCTAGACTATTCAAACCGAAGGCGTAACACTTGCCGAAACTCGTGCGATTTTCACCCGACCCGTGAGTCGAGAGCCCCTTTTCCCACAATTGTGAAGTACTCCGAGGAGCTCACGGTTGTTTTGTGGGTTCTCAATAATCCGTCAGCGCAAGGCTGGCGGAATCAGCAGAAATAGTAACCGTTGGACCAAACGAGAAAGAATCAAGTTTGCTCAAGGTCAAGTAATGTTTGTGCTTAATTCAATTTATAAGGCTGTGTGATGGTCAGGGGTCGAAGGTGAAAAAGGAATAGCGAATGCGTCGACTCAGACTCGGCTATGTGGCGTGTGCAGGGCAATATCTTTGAACGCAAGGAATGTTTGTAGATGATTAACGTATCAAAGTATCAGTAGAGGGCAATGCGGAATTGCAGAGAGAGTTGACTAGGAATTCCCACTGCTCCGGAGAAGAATTTGCTAGAATTTGAAATTGAGAAATGCAGAGATACATTGAGACTCGTCTTTTTGCAAAGCTAGGGAAAATCAAGCGGGGCCAATGCGCATTCCAATTGAGCATGTCAAGTCCTAGTAACCCAAATTCTCCAATTCATATAGTATGCCTGTCTATCTCTTCATCTCGTCTGTGTACCATCTAATCGTTGTGTTGCCACTGTCTATCGTCCCAACTCATTATATTCATAAAACATTGCGCCAAAATCGCACCGCAGATCATATTGTTAATAATACCGCATCATCCAGTTCTCTGCTCTTGATCTTGCTCGGCCCAGGTAACATTTCGGTCCAGCTTCCATTTCTCTCCCATATACCTGCTCGTGTGTAGTCCCAACTTTGTGACCCTTGCATATATGCAAATCTGAAATATTCCGGTTCGTCTTTCTTCGGATCTCTTCGCCAGACAAACCTCTTGTCACTTGCAAAGCCCTCATCAGTATATCCCCGGAATCGCTCCACATCATTGACCAAAACTGATATCCCATCAAAGGGTTCAGGTGGAGAGAGCCAGGAGAAAGATATTCTCGATACATCCTTGCCAAGCTGAATCGTTGGTGGTGATATCTTTGGGAGCGCTGAATAGTTGGGTGCATCGCCTTGAAGTGCTGCTGGTGTCTGCAGGACAGAATCAAAACCCCAACGTGCAATGCCGTTTATGAACAGCCCAATAAGGATACCTTGATATACTAGTGCAGGTCTGGTCTGCATACTTGTACCTGGGAGCAGGAGCAATGCCAGAATGTAATGGTGAATGCGAAGGCTGAGCCCAGGAAGGAGGAGCGACAACAGGATCGCACCAATGAAGATTCCATAAATCCCAAGGTAGCGAATCAGACGTCCTTCTCGCTGGAAAAAGAATACTTGTTTGATGACAATTAATGCCAGAAAGACAACAATAAGTGCAAGAGCAAGTTTCGCCCCAGGTTGCTGCTTGATGTCGTGGGCATTCAAACGTTGGATCGGAATCCATTCAAAGGTGTAGTTGGAAAGTGCTCCAACCCAGCATCCTCCGAGCCAGAGTGTAGTCTTCTCTATCTGTGCAGTAAGATTAGTCAGAGCCCGGCGGACGCCCATGTACCGGTACATGACGAATGCGCAGAACGCGGCTGGCAAGAACTTCCCGAGAATGTTTGAGACAAGTCCAGCCATTGACGAATGGCCTGGAGGATCCGAGGCTAGCCCAACATGCGCGAATAGCCCTGTGAAAATGTTGGAGAAGAAAAGCCCGGGTGATGTAGTAAAAAGAGACAGCAAAATGGTGTATGTGAGCGACACAAAGAGCAAAGACCAGCGTGCATCTTTAGCTTCACAAGAAGTAGCCGTGTGGAACGAGAAAGAGCTTGGAAAGGTCGCATCAAACCCAACACTCTCAATTCCATGTCTCTTCGTGCTTGGGTAATTGCCGTGCTCCCCCACGAGTGTAACAACCCCACAACCTCCCTTCGCATTATCTATTATCCCAGCATGAATCGCAGCGCCGCAGATGAAAGAGTCGCCACGGTAGATAGGCGTACTGTCTTCAGAAGGTCCGCCAATCACGAAAGGTTTGTAGATGATCTCCTGTGCTCCAACCGCTCGAGGGTTCAATACCATTACACTGGCGCAATTCGCTGGACATCGAAAGGCGAATCCACTCCCACTGAATGGCCTGCAATCGTTACCATTCAAACCACATCTGTTCCCAGGAACCCAGTATGTATTTCCACATCCAATGTTTCCTGGCGCACCCCAGCCTTCAATTTCTGTCGCAAAGGTGCTTTCACGAAGGACCAACGAGAAGGTCAATATCCAGCAGAAATAGTATGAGATCAGAAGGGCAATCCTGTGCCGCCTCTTAGGTATGTATTGATCCAGCAACCGAATTGGCAACTCCTGTATCATCGGTAGAAACGGCGTGATTGTATAAATATGTGGAGGGTCTGGTCCTTGCGCCCATCTCACAGCAGACCTGCAGAACCTTCGTATAGGCACCGGCACCCATTTCAGAAATTTGAATGAAGACTGGTCTTGCATGAAGCGTGGTGTTGGTGGGGAACTGTCGTCGGAGAAGTCGTCGGAGAAATCGTCCATCGGCAAAAGGTTGGTCTGCGTAGACTCTCCAATTGGAGCATCGGGATGCTCCATATCGACTTTCCTGTATCGTCCTCGCTCCTCGTCGTTGTTTTCTGCCATTGTGATTCACGTAGAACTGGGGATTCGTTAGCAGTGAACCGGAAGTATCGGCAAGAGGCCAAGCCATTCACCTGGAGAGTCGAGTGTAATGAATGCTTGCGCAAAGTTATTCTTCGAACTGATGGGGAAAAAGATGGCTGCGCATCTTCCAGGACGGCGCAAATGGCAAGACGTATATTTGCAAATAGTGTTTCGCAAGTTGATGTTGTTCTTGTGTAATATGTACAACTTGCGGAGAAGATGCGGCGCAGCGATAAGCAACGCCAATCGAGCCAAGCTAAACTGTAAGAATACTAGACGGCTTCTTTTCCCTGAGGTTGAACCAGACACCATTGTTTCCAACGAAGACCTTGAATACCTTCACTCCCTCTCGACACCATCGCCAAAATATCCTTCGCATTGGCTTCGCAGACGGTCGCGCACTTCAAAACAAGCAACATGGCACTCACACGGAGTATGGAATTCCTACGATCTGGGAATACTCGCTGGCCAAGTCCCTGTCTCACCCCTGAATCCCGGGTTTCCTATATACTGGACTGGATCCCCACGTTTCGAGCAGAAACGACATCATGATTCAAGATCCATACATATACGCGACGGAACAGAATTGATTTCCGCTGCCACTCAGACACTAGCGGCATATAATCAAAAGGAAATGGATTGAATTGATCGCCGTATCATGGATGCCAAAAGGGGGAATCTCCTGGTGGGTGCGATCTTACCACAACTAGTTGTCAAAAGACACGAAAAAGCACAGGTAAACCAAACGGACTCCAAGAAGACTGTCAATATCACGATCTCTCGCAAGACATGGCTGGGTTACATGGATGGTAATATCTTGGGTGATTTGTCGAAACGGACGGCACGGACTGCCTATTTGGGTTAAGGTCCATTGTTTCTTCTGAGCTCCTTTCTATCATCTTCTGATCCTCTATCTTGTCATTCAACATGATCCTTCTAAAGCGAATTGATGGTTTTCAGGGCACTATTCTGAGTACATCGTATATCTAGAATCAAAGCTCATCCAATTGATTAAAAGCTCTGAAGCCTTTCCCCGTTAGTCAGTATGGTCCGCCCCCCGCAGACTCCAGGTTGGAATCCAAAGTCCCTCCCTTCCTTAAATTCTATCCGCATTCTACTCAGGTACCAGCCACCACAAACCTCGAGCAAATACATATTCGCCATATCATTATCAAGCAACGTACCTGTGGAAGCCTCTCCTGTGAGCGATCTTAACCAAGCCATCTCCGACGATATGATGACGGCCCACCATTTGCCGTACATTAAGCTAGACAATTTCTCCAAGTTTTCACATCTACCTACTGAGCTTCGAGCGATCATTTGGCAGCTCGCAGTCCCTATCCAGAATCGCTTAGTCGACTGCCCTCATTCAGAAGAATCAAGCGCTCTCCATGCCCCGTCCTATTCTTGGTTTGTAAAGAAGCTAAGTTATGGGCGGAGACACAGTACCATCGACTTCGGTTGTACAAGAAAGCTACAATCTTCTGATGGGTGACCTTGTCCCAATAACTAAAACCAAAGGCCTTCCCATCTCATTGGATCATGATATTTTCGTCATTCAACACAGGAAGTGGAGTTGTTGGATTACGAGCAGGTCTAGCCCTGCCAGAGATGCGGAAGCTAGCCACAACCACAAGACGAAACTCTCCGAGGCCTGCAAAAGGATCAAGAAATTCAGCACAATTGGAGTTCGACGTGTGTGTGTTACATGCCTTGATTGCAGTACAGGAAGAGGTCTTCTTCAAGAGGACAAAGAGGACTGGGTTTGGCATCACTGTATATCCTGCTCAGACTTTTGCGAGATGATTTTCTATCCGCATACCAGGGTGACGCCGGCCCAGGGACAATATCAACAAGATTGGTGCTGGCAGTGGACGCACCGAGTACAGAAGGTCTTTTACTTACGGCATAACTGGGACGCTGCAAAACAGGTCTTCCCACCTGAGGGACCTTGCGAATGCTCTTTATGTAAACCTTGGACCCGAATGGATAGAGAATATCGCCTGCTCCTGAACTGCAATATACTCGATAGTCTAGACTATGATGAGCACGAGACACTTTTCAAGCGTAGTCGGGAACTGTGGCAACCGCATTGGCGCTAGTCAAGAAGCTTCTCTCTATCTCATTAAACAATATGGCAAGTCCCATGTGCAATAATCCACGTATTGTATCTAACCACATTCTATAAGCACGGACAATACCCTTGTAGTGTTCAACAATATCATAACCATAGAAACCTTCTCCCTGTTTCCTCGGAGGACTGCGGAGTTGACCAAAAAAGCCCTCGATGCTCCTACTACGTTTCTGAGTATGCGATGGTCTCTACCACCTCCTTCCTCTGCAATTGCGTCCTGACAAGTTCCATCAACTGGTCTCCCTATGCGATCTCCGAAAAAAATATCATCAGAGAACCCAACCATCGTAGAATGAGTCCGATACTCGGGATCTTGGCAGATGCTGGGAGAGATGAACGTCCCAAATCTAGGAGGTAGGGATTGGCGAAATCTGGCTTCGCCGAGGCAGACGGAACTTTGAAGGCGCAAGCCCAGATCCCGAAGTCGAAAGTAGACCTAGTACAACACGCTCGTTGATTTCTTCCAAATTCTTTGGTGTTTGAGTTAAATACGATGACAAAGGAGTGTGAAGTGATGACAGAGATTCTAAGAAGTTAAGTATCCTACGTCGGGAACCTCCAGATTACCGAGACCTGCAGAACTCCTGGTGTTGGCATTGCAGCCTTTTCCTTAAGGCAACTACACTAGGCAGAGACTTCTGGAAGCTTCGTGAGGCTTGCTGCACTTCTACTCTACAATGCCACAACCTACTCTCAACCTGGACCCTGTGCCTACACCGCCCCGTCTTGCGTAATGTTCAGGCGTGTACGGAGGACGTGGCCTAAGTTTTGCACAGGCAAGGGTGAGCGCCAAGCCTCAGGACGCCACATAGCTCTGGCACAGCAACGACGCTTAGGGGCTCGAAAGCCTGAATGAGGAGCTTCTTCGGCGATGGTTCCAGGGCCAGTGCGCTATATTTGATCCCTGAGAGGCCTGTATGGCCCTGAAATTCCAGCGCCTTCTGGTTGCCGTGCAACGCCCCGCCACTAAAGCGAGAAGTGGCGCCAACCCTGGCAGTTGCAAGACTTATGGCCGCGTCCTCCGTACAGCAAGCCCCGGAAACGTGTCGGTAGTTGGGCTTGGGAAGTCAATAATGATCTCAACACTCATTTTGCATAGTGCTCTCTATTGCCTGTCATTTTCGCTTGTTCCTTTAAGGTCTGTGATACATCTCATCACTTGGCTTTTGTCTTTGAACATTTTGATTTTCATTTTTCAGACAGAACAGAAGACGAATCCTTTTTTTTTTGTTCTAGACTTATTTACAATGGCACCAATTGCTGAAGCAGATCTAAACAATAGACCTACGTATCGGGAATACAACAAGATTGTGTTTCCGATAACGTGCAGGTTGGAGTTGAATCGATTTCGTGATTCAAGCTGCGCCGTCCCACTTCCAAATCGTGCTTTGACCACTTCACCAAAAGTCCCACACAATATATTGCAACAGAGCCGCATGACAACGCTTTTAGCCAAGTGCGGCAAGATTGCGCCAACCTGCCGGTAGTTGACATTCCCCATATTGTGGCTGATGCGGGAAGACGATCATAGCAACGTTGACATACTCGATCATAAAATTCCACGTCAACCCTACTGTGAAATCCAGTTGCGCTCTTGCCCTAGGGGATGATTCAGAAGACGATCAATTTCTTTCCCGAGATTCAACCTCTATACTAATATCGTGTGCCGTAATTCCAAAACTCCCAGACGCCAAACGCAAGGTGAAGTCCGTCTAAAATAAAATATGCCGCTTGATTTGAAGGTGTCATGGTTGTCGTAAAGTGCTCATAAATTGTGAACGTTTGACCAAATGTAATCTGGCCTGCATCTAACCCTATACTCCTCGCATTTGCAACAGCGTGGCCTCCCAAAACCCAACCAAATAACTCCTCTCTGATGGTTTACTCCGAGTGCGCATGAGGTTGATGACATGAAGCCAGCGATTTGGAAAGCGGTGGAGGTTGACCATTGTGTTTCGTGAGGACTACTAAAGGAGGCCTTTCAACATCGAGTTCTAGAAAGTCATTAGATCTGAACCTTTGATCGGGGAAAGAGGGCATTACTATAAAAAGAGCGCTGTCTCCTTGTGGTATATATTTCCACAGCGCCGAACACGATAAATATAAGGCTAACAGCCAGAGCAAGCATATCGGTCATGGAAATCGACTTGAAGTAAGCGGTAGAGGCCATGAAGTGTCCGAACTGCGAAGTCGTGGACCGCATTCTAAAGTAGTCGTGTTTCCATAGGCTGTGTCGGCGAGTTAAACAAATTCCAAGAGTGATATTCGAGAGGTCTAGTAGGTAGCCTTTGCCAACCCTTTACTAACAAAGGTGATGACTGCATCGACAATCAATGTTTATAGGGGGGAGTCGTGGCATGGCCCTGCAAGGTAACTAGCCGGGTATATTCAGTGGGTACTGTAGACTAAGCACTTGGGAAAGAAGGTATAGTTCGTTACGGAATGACTGACAGCTTGGCCCAAGAGGATTAGCACGATATTAAAGTTGCAGAGCAGGAAAGTGTATCTCGTATTTAAAGAAGCATTGCGTGTTTTAGGCGTACGAGGTAAGAATATAGAACCCTTTCCAGGTATTCTGCCAGGCTGCCTCTCTCTCTTTTGGGAAATCCGTGTGGTCGAATCGGACCCCTACATTGTTCCCAACTGACATAAGCTTGAGGCTGTTGGAAGAATATTTGACTGGTCCAAGCAAACTGAAATAGACTAAAAATGAGATATTTTATTTCCTGAACGGGAAACAGCCCCCGAGACTTTGATACATGTAGTGCGTCCTTTGTAATACTAAACACACTGTAAAAACCTAGTATAGACGGTACCTAGGTACTATAGTATGATATTTAGGCATAGGTTAAGCGGCACGGCGCGAGAATCTACGCGGTCGAGCTACACGTTATATTTTATTAGCGAGATACCTCTTTACTCGCTTACATATATGCTAGCTCGGCCCTAGTACCCTTAATTTTCCTAAATCTTACTAGTGGGTTTAAAACAGGTTAGTATCATATAAGACTTCCTAAAGCTAACATGTGATTTATGATTTAACTTTAGTGATTTACACTACTCGTCGGCCTGAGGCACTCCCCCCACCAGACACACACACACCCACACTGGTTGTGGTCGGTTTTTTAGACTATTGCATTTTTTAGACTATTGCATTTTTGTTGAAGCATGCCCTGTGGCCTGAGGCACAGACAGTGGCCTGGCGCTGGCCTGGCACTGTTTCAAGCACGTCTCACTTGCAGACCATATATGTGGCCTGAATGCCCTCGTAGTTTATTCTGTACAGTTGTCAATTTACTTGATTTACCCTATTGAGTTCTGTTTACGATTCCTGTGACGTGATACTGCATACCCAACCAGTCAGAGTTGTGCCAGATTGCAACAATTTTTTAGACTATTGCACATCACGTGCGCGCTTCGCGTCGCGTCTGAAGATATTTTCAGATATTGCACCCATACAAACTTCTATATGAACCTTATCTTTCTATATCTTGCAAGATGTCAGATTTTGTTTCTCATTCAATTCAGGGAAATGCGACCGAAAATCTAGAACCCTCCTGGGGCCTGATCCCGACGCCCTGCAGAAGGCAATTGCCTTCCATCATGCCTCACCTTCTACGCCACTTGCAGAGGTTGCTCGGCGCTATTTTATCAATCGACAGACGCTTAAGAATCATATTATAAACCCTCTTATTGGCTCGAATAAATCGAATGGCAATAAACCCCTCCTCGACACATCGCAGCACCAAGCCCTCCGCTATATCGACCACTAGTGGCGCGCTGGCTTTCCCTACAGTAAGGGTATGATTATAGCACAAGTGCTTAACCTCCTTCGGCAACATAATCCTATGGCTTCTATGCCCTCGAATAGCTTCTTTTATAACCTTCTTAAGGTCGCATTTAAAGGGAAGGTTAAGAAGGTTAAGCGGAAGCCAATGAAGGCCAAGCGTCTTGACGCGAACGACGTGAAGGAAGTACATAAGTGGTTTGACGATTTAGAGAGAGATATTAGGGATTATAATGTGCAACCGGAGGACATGCATAATATGGATGAAACTGGAATCCAAGTTGGCTGCTCTCGTGGAGATAATGTTTATGTTCCTATTAATGCGGACGGACCTGTGGGTAAAACTACTCCTTTTTGTTTATAAGCTTATATAAATAGTTCTATATCCCGAACCCTGCCGACCGCCGTTCTGTCACAATTATAGAGGAATTTAATGCTAAGGGAGAAGGCACTCCTCCCTTAATTATAATCTAGGGCATATGGATGATGTAAGGGTGGTTTAATAAGAAGACTTTGCCTGACGATTTCTACTTTTATATGAGTGCTTCTGGCTTCACAAATGATCAGATTGGCCTAGACTGGCTAGATCATTTTATCAAATTTAGTGAAGCAGGAACCTGGGCACTATGGAAGATCTTATTTGTCGACGGCCATAGCTTATATGTGGGAGATCCCTTTATAGTTAAGGCGTTTGAAAATCATATTCTTGTCTTTCGGTTTCCAAGTCATTTAACACATATAATGCAACCAGCTGACGTGAAGGCCTTTCAACCATATAAGCACTACCATAACCTTGCAATCAAGCACGCCACAAGGTATAGTGATACTACATATGGCTTAGCACACTTCCTCTACGACCTGCCTAAAATACGCAATAATGCCTTAAAGCAAGGCACACTAATGTCTGGTTTTGGAGCTACTAGGTTATATCCAGTAAACCGCCAGAAGACACTTGCGCGAATGGAGCTATATGAGCCTCCTGATCTTCTAAATGATGTGCCAATACCAGGGCCTCCTGAGGAGGTAGCTAGGCCTCGCACACCAACACATACTACACATGTGATAGAGAAGCTTGAATATTGGAATAGTCGAGTCAGTAATGACCTAATCCTTAGCTCTCCTTCTTGACAGTAATGGGAGTCTGATTTTCGTGGTGCTACTGTGGTTTTAAATCATAACCTTCTTGTGCAATATGAGCTTAAGGATATGCGATTAGAAAGGGAGGAAAGCAAGAGACGAAAGGGACCTGGAGGAAAGAAGAGACTTTAGAAGCAGGGGAGTGCATATAGTCAGGAAATCAAGGCTAAGATGGCACAGAAGGAGAAGGATGAGGCACAGGAAGCTATTGATAAAAAGGAAAGAGAAGAGAGAATTGCATTTAATAAGGTTAAAAAGCAGAAGAATGCAGAAGGCGTTTAATGGAGGAAAGAAGCACGTGCCCTTAGGGCACAAAATCTTTAACCTGAAGGGCAGGACCCTGAGATAGTTTGGCGCCAGGAGCAATTAGCACTAGGAGTGCCACTTGAGCGTCTTCTTTTAAGAAAGCCAAAGGGGCAAACTAATAAAGAGCAAGAGACCTTAGGGAACCAAAGCGACGACGCTGAGGAGGGCCCTTCGCACGGCCCATAGGATAAGGATTTCGAGGAATTTCAGGATAATTTCAATGGCAGTGAGCAGTCCCAGGCATCAGAGGTTGCAATTTGTACAATTAGTCAGCGAAATTCCAAGCGCCAGAGACGAAAACAGAAGTATCTGACGCCTGTCGCGATGCCGAGGTATGCAATAGTCTAAAAAATCGACCACAACCAGTGTGGGTGTGTGTGTGTCTGGTGGGGGGAGTGCCTCAGGCCGACGAGTAGTCGTAGGTCGACGAAGATGTCATTACTATTATAGGCGAAAGTCTACTCTAAATATAATAAATTTAGCTTCGAATAATTAAAACTACTTATTTTATAGAAAAGCAGTAAAAATAAAGTATCTCATCACACGTCTAAACTAACAGCCTTAAGGTTAGATATAGACTTCCGACTAAGAGATCATTGCCCTATAAGTTAGCTCTAAAATGAAGTATCTACTTCCCTTCTCGTGAGAAGGAGGCTCATTTCTTCCTATACACAACTTTTAAAATGCATGCTTTCACTCTTGTTATCGCTCTTGCAGCTCTCTTCACCCTCGCGTATCGTTTTGCTGTCCGACCCAAGAAGACCGATGTCGAGTCAAGTAAGGAGTGGCCTGGGCCATACCAACTCCCATACATTGGCAGAATCCACGACTTGCCAATACAATATATGTGGCTGAAGTTCAAAAAATGGGCAGATATATATGGTCCAATCTACTACACGTCGATGCTTGGTGCGAAATTCATCATTGTTTCAGACGAGAAGATAGCAGAAGAACTTCTAGTGAAACGAGGGAAGATATACTCCGACAGACCTCAGATTCGATCCTTGTTCGATCCCAAAAGCACTCATGGCTCGATGGAATATCTTCCTCTCATGGGGAGGAACAGTGAGTGACCACTTGATCGCTGACTTAAACATGTACCAATTGACGAACGTAGTGTACTGGTCTCGGCAACGACGATTCACACACTCTTACCTCACCGAGGCGACGAACAATCAGTACTATGGGGTGATGTATTTCGAGGTTAAGCGGTTTGTGTACAACCTCCTCAAGGAGCCTGACAACTTTGCCTTCTGGCTCGAGGATATGGCCTCAAAGATCATGTGTACTCTTACATGGGACGATCCGAGCTTCAGTGCGATATACACTCAGAGTGCATGGGGACTTCTCACTCAGATGTCTCCAGCTGGACCTATTACTAACCTCCTGACACCACTGTGGGATCTGCCAATGTGGATTAACCCCTGGAAGAGCGCCGAGCGAATCCGACACGACAAGCAACAAGCAATGTGGATGGAACTTCTCCTAGACACACGAGTTAAGATGGAGAAGGGAGAAAAAAGAGCTTGTTTCACAAAGACATATCTTAAGAACGAAAAATTAACTAACTTGTCTGGAGATTACGAAGCTTCTTCTGTTATTGGCATGATGGCACTTGTCGGTATTTTCACGGTCGCTGGACCTCTGTATTACTTCCTATTGGCAATGGTACATCATCAAGAGTGGCATGTGAAGGTTCAGAAAGAAATTGATGAGCAATGTGGTGGGAAAATGCCAACACTTGATGACTCGCTAAAGCTGCCCATTCTCAGGGCTTGTATCCTGGAAACACTTCGCTGGAAGCCTAACGTCCCGACTGGTAAGACAATTTTCGCATCTCATCCGAATCTGAATAGGCTGACACCAAATTTTAGGCGTTGCGCATGAGGTGGAAGCCGATGACTTTTATGAAGGGAAATTTATCGCTAAAGGGACTCGGATCCTTCCGCTTGACTGGTAAGATCACTTGACGTATCTAACTCAACGTCGGTCCTGCTAACCCTCATTTTCCAGGGCATTTATGAGAAACCCAGTAAAGTATCCAGATCCAGATAACTATCATCCGGAGCGCTACCTCGAACCTAATTGGCCAACTTATAAGGAACCTCTCACTGTATACCCGAACATCAAAGGTCTCTCGTCTTTCGGATACGGACAGCGCCAATGTCTGGGTCAATCACTAACACAGGATGAACTTCTGGTCGCTTGTGGTGCTCTCTGTTGGGGTTTCACCATGAAGAAAAAGGTGGGTGCGGATGGTCGCCTAATCGATATTGATCTCAAGAAATCGAACTCGCTTCTCATCGTGAAACCCGATCCTTTCGAAATGGCTTTCGAACCGCGATCTGCTGAGAAGAATGCTGAGATTACCAAGAACTGGGAGTCAGCATCAAGAAAGGACCAAGAAGATCGGGCTGCGTTCTTGGCAAACGCAAGAAAGAAAAGAGGTGAAGGAGTAGTCGAGACCCTTAAGGTCGATGGGGTTCGCGCTGGAAACGAAGCTCAATTGGCATTGTGAGGGTGAGCTGTGGGAGTTTCAATTTGGAGGCTAATTACATCGATGTTGTTGGATTTCTGGGTTGAATTTTCACAAATCATAATAAGAGTAATTCTTGGATTTTTCAGTAATACGTTATACTCTTCCCGCAACCCGTATACTTCATATTCTGGAGACAGACACTGCCTGCGGTACACAGGCTATGGGACAATTTTATTTCCTCTACTAGAAAAATATGAAGCCATTCGTATCTTCACACTTCGGGTTGCCAAAAGTTCGACTTTCACAACTACCGTATTGGGGCATGGAAGGAGGAATTGCGTCACTTTTCGGGTGAGCCTTGTCAGTTCAGTATCTCGCTTCTAAGAGGCCTAATCTAACATCATGAATCTTTTTAACCTGGAGCTGTCTATCATGCATCGGACGTCCGCGAGAATATTCCCCGACTTCCCATTAATTTAAGCATGTTTGAGCTCGATTTCTTAGTATGTTTCACACCAAGTCGTGATAAACGTTTTAGCACCTGATAATGCCTCTAAGATGAACTCCAAGACTCGGACCTCCGAGGTACGCTCGGATTTCAAATAAGGTTTAGTCATCCAAAGTTGTCGACTTTCATTAACGAAGCTTATTTCAACGAAGACCGAGAGGAATATATGTGTATTTCGAAATATTCTTCGCAGTCAAAGCATCATTAAGTTCTTTATACGAAGTATCATTCCATTTCTTGCAAATTTAAAAGACCGTAGAGATAGCTGCTTAAGAAAGTGAAGAGACCATTCAACGACAAGGTCGGGATTTTAATCAACAACCACGGCAACAATGGCAACACTCGCCCTCAGCAAAGCAATCGTCGGCAGCAGCATTTCATTCTCCTTCATTCTCTTCGGTAAGTGATCTCGTGATTGACTTTGAGCTCAACCCCTTTCTAAGCGAGAAATCAGGAAATGCAATCACCCAATCCTTCATGACCATCCCTGCTCTTCTTGTCGACTTTCCGGCAGATTCGTCCCCTGACTACTCTGCCCGCGCACAACTTCTAGGCCGACAATGGCCTCACTGCTGGAACGTTGGAAACGTCTTCTTCCGACCCATCAGCACACTCGGCTTCATTGGGTACGTGTACACGGCGTATGAGGCCTACAATGATCCAACTACCAAGAGTGACTGGAGATTCTTTGCTCTGGCTTCACTTATGAACTTGATTGGCATTGTTCACTCGGCTGTTAACATGCAGCCGTTGAACGACAAGATTGTTGGATTGGATGCGGGTGTTAGGGGGAAGAAGGTGATTGCTGCTAGTGCGGAGGCGATGATGAGGAAGTGGGCGAAGTGGAATTTGGTCAGAGTTGTGTGCCCGCTTGTTGCAGGCACTGCTTCTTTCTCCCAAATCATCTAAATATTCAGAAGTTGTGAGATCCTGGGATAGAGAGAACAGTTGATAGGTTGATGCATTTGCGAGCACGACGTCGGATGAAAGAAAGGATGAGAAGGATAGCAAAACAGATGGGCGGAAGGCATTGGGAATTCTTCATGATAGATCCGTGTTTGGGCTTGTATCGTGTAAAATCTGGAATAAATTTATGTTAAGATTAATATCATTCTTAACTGCAAGTACACTACACAGGAGTCAGTCAGTGGATGTACCTCGGGACTGCAGCCTCTGTCTTTCAATTACTTCCAGAACAAATCATCATCCTGCCTGAAGATGTATTCAAAATTGTTTCCTCGAGTTGTCAGTCACTTACAGATTACTCTCGCTTCATATCCTCATCGCTTTTAGATAATAAATTTGCAATCAATAAGTTTGTTGTGAACATTCTCAGTCACATTAAATAGGGTTCTGATTCCAAACAATCACAATACTTCTAATAATTTCCTATAAACGCCAATAGAAGCGTTACAATCCTTCTCACCCATGATTCAAATACAGTTCATTCACATAATTCTCGCAGTAGCCCACGTCAGTAGACCCAGCAGCCGCAGCGCCAAATTTGAAACTTTTCCCCTAGCCTCCCTTCACTCCCCCTATATCCCTCAAAACATCACCCTTTCCTCCAATATCCAACCCCTTCAGCTTCTCAGACAGTACCTTCGCCTTCGCACTATCCACAAATTCCTTAATACTCTGAATTTTGACCTCACTACCTTCTTCAACCATCTGCAAAATCATAAAACACTCATTTTCCCATTCCCCTAAACCACCAACCAACTCCCCAAGCATGTTCGCATAAATAACTACGGTGTTCTTCTGCGGGTCTTCGAAGATTTGCTGGGGAACCATGGCGAATCTCGTGAATATTGAGGTTATTATTAAAGCATGATGCGCGAATTGCTCTCTGTCTCGAATAGGCATAGAGAGCGATGCGGGGAGAATTTGATGCGTGAAGTTGGAGGAGAAGTTAGCTACGAGCGCATCTGGTGAGAGGAGGGAGTAGGCTTCGAGGAGAGCATGCGCTCTTTTCAAAGGTGAGGACATCTCTTTCGTGGTTGTCATGATGAAGTGAAGGTATCACGATATTGTGGCTTATTCTAATCACAACTTCGAATTTTGCGTAACGAACTCAAAACTCAAAAGACAAACACAGGTCCTAATAATGAAATTCACATGCTAATTTAATTAAAAGATACAGATGACATGTGATTCTGACGGTCTAAGTACTCCCGACACCCCGATAAACTTACCTTGATTATAACTCTATTAGATACATTTTGCGTTCGGACGTTCCTTCCCCTTCATCTTAGTAAACATTCTCACCCTCAATAACCAAAACCTTTCGGAATCCGACATGATATTCATTAAACGGACAACTAGTGAGGAGTCCGAAACCTGCAGTAACTCTATGTCCCTCCCGGCGTTCGTATTAATCCAAAAGCGCGCTTCGGTACTTGCCATCTTTCGGCCTTAGCACTTTTAACTTTGGGACCTACAAAATTTAGTCCTAACCTTATACGCGTTTACTATCTTGATTTTGACGTAATTATTATTCTCGCCCCCGTACAAAAATCAATTCTCCGTCTTAGCAGTAACGCGGAATCCTTCTAGCTCTGCCTCCCAAACTCTCCTCCAAAAATATCCTGGTATAAGTTTGCCCGAACTTTTAATTTTCAGACTAGGGCAGAAATGCGGGGCAAAGACAGGGGGCAGAGACGTGTTTTGCGAAGAGAAGCACTACGGTCGTATACGGCTTTCTTTCAAATGCTGTCCCCTTACAACTATGATCTGATAACTCTCGAAATACTGGCTTGGCATCGAAGCCTGGGCGCTGTTATTCAATGGCGCTTTATTTCTTAGGTGCCTCTTTGGCGCTGACTCACATCACACCACTAGACAAAGTATACGACCACCCAAACCAGGCTGACCGAAAATTTATTCACACGGCGACTTGGCTACCCGTTACAAAGGAGAAGATTACAAGTTCTAACCGGTTATGGTGATAGGTATTGCTGCCTTTCTCCCTAGCGGCTATAGTGGATCAAGTGAGCATCTTTGGGGGCCCTATCTTCTTTTTCAACTTCCTTAGCCTGGGTTTCTTTTGGTTTAGCGTCTGACCTGCTCGATACTATTTCTTGACCATTATTTGATGCTTAGAGCTTGCTTCAATACTCCTTAGTCATATCACTCTCTAGGTGTCCTATTCTTAATTTAGCCTTATTGCTCTTTCCTGGAAGAAAGCATGACGGAAAAGGATCAGATAAGCTCCGCGGGCTTAACCGTAGGGAATACCCTTAATGAAAATAAGGCAGAAGTAGGGTCAAATAACAATTTCCTCGCAACCCCCAGTAAGGTATTAAGTCCGATGTGAAAGGTTCAATTGCTCCATCTATATACCTAAGGAAAGGCTCTATATATACACACGATCGAAGGCATTCAGGGGCCTAGTCGAGGTAACACTATAGTTTGGAACTATGCCAAGTGAGCGTGTTTGAGGTAAAGCATGTTTCAACCCCTAATCCTTAATATAAGGAGACTCGAGATGTCTATAAAAACTCCTCAACCACAGACGTAGACCTGGAGAAATCTGAACAACAGACAGAAACCGCCGAAGAACTTCCTCCACGAGATATTACTGGCTGGAAATGGGCAGTCGTTGTTTTGTCCATCCTTAGTTCGACTTTCTTATTCGCACTTGACAACACCATCGTAGCCGATATCCAATCCGTCATCGTCCTGCACTTCAACGACGTTAAAAACCTCACCTGGCTCTCTATAGCCTTCCTTATCGGTGCCGCAGCCACTAACTTGGTCTGAGCCAAAATTTTCGGCCAGTTTAACACTAAATGGACTTATATCCTGTGCGTCATGCTCTTCGAACTTGGCTCCGCTATCTGTGGCGCCGCGCCATCTATAGATGCTCTAATCATCGGACGAGCCATCTGCGGTGTTAGCGGCTCAGGAATGTACGTTGGAGTCATGACCCTTCTTGCTGCAACGACGACTATTCACGAACGTCCTATATATATTGGCGGCACTGGTTTAGCCTGGGGTCTCGGAACGGTTCTTGGACCCGTCACTGGTGGCGGTTTCTCGGACAGCTCAGCAGGCTGGCGCTAGGCCTTCTATACCAACCTCTGTATTGGCGCGGTCTGCGTCACCGTCTACCTCTTCATGCTCCCTAACAAAGACCCTCGCCCGGGAATCGATTTGGTGGACCGTGCTCGTGAGATGGACTATGTCGGAAGTGTTCTTACTATAGGAGCCTTCATCTCCGGCGTCATGGCCGTGTCCTTTGGCGGTGTAACCTAGGAGTGGAATTCCGGAAAAACCATCGGCCTCTTCTGTTTTTCTGGCTTCCTCTTTATCCTCTTAGGACTTTAGCAAGTTTACACCATTTTCACCACCACTAGCTGACGTGTCTTCCCGGTTGAGTTTTTCCAGTCGAGAACTATGCTCATCCTCTTCGCCATGATCGCTGTAGGTGGAACCGCAATCTTCGTCCCTATCTACATGATCCCGATCTTCCTCTAGTTCACCCGCAACGACACCGCCCTCAAAGCCGGCGTGCGTCTTCTCCCCTTCATCATGCTCATGATCTTTGCCGTCGTCGGAAACGGCGCTATTCTCTCTGCCTACGGCTACTACATGCCCTGGTACACGCTCGGTGGTCTGCTCTGCATTACCGGCGGCGCGCTTATATATACCGTCGATACCGAGACATCGGTATCAAGAGTGTATGGCTACAGTATCATCATTGGGTTCGGCGACGGTCTTTTTGCGCAAACTTCTTTCTCTGTAGTGCAAGCTATCGTGGACCCACAACTCATCGCCTCAGCTGTAGGCTTTATCACCTGCGCACAGGTCTCTGGCGTCACTATCACTTTAGCCATTGCAAGCTCAATTTTCCTTAATAAATCTCAAAACTCGATCGCGGAACTTCTGCCTGGTACGCCATTGGCCGAGGTCCAGCAGGCTATTGCTGGTGCTGGAAGTGCTTTTGTTGCTAGTTTGAGCGATGTTGTGAAAACGGAGGTGTTGAAGGCAATTGTCACTGCTATAAGCAAAACCTATATCCTTGTTATCACCGCTGGTGTACTTGCCACCGTGTTGAGTTTGGGGATGAAGAGGGAGAGACTGTTTATTGCTGCTGGTCATACTGGGTAGAAAAAGATTTTATTGCTTGGTTTTAGTTGATGAGAGGATGTATAAAAGGAGATACATGGTAGATTGACATGTAGTGGAAAGAAACGCCGTTTGTTGTAGATCTCATGATTTCCATCGATTGGTGGGGGGGGACGAAATTTAGTCAAAGGCCTTTCAAAGGCACATATTTAATCAACTCATCGTCAAGCTCAACCAGGATTCTAACCTCCACTTGAATCAGTTGTGGATCCCGGAGTGATAGTGATAGCTACTCTGTTGTGTGTCTTTCGAAGTGTTCGGGGGTCTGAATAGGCGACCTCGCTTGCTAAAATTTGACGCCAATTCCACGCGAACTGTTCTGTACTGTCCTCTGGAAAAGTGTCTAACCAACAATGTGCACTGTGTCTCCTTCGACCTCACTTTCCCGGCGACAATGGCAGCATCTTCGCCTTACAAACCACGCGTCGGCAGGGACGCTCCAGTGGCAGCGGCCGTGGCAGTCGTCCAGCTACCCACTGGCAGCTTTCCTATGACCAGCACGAAGCCCTGTGTCGCAGTGGGAGATTCTGCCATTGATCCTGATTGCAGCAGGCCTGTTTAGATGGGCTGGTCTGTGGGGATATTCTGGGTAAGCTCCTTCCTCCTTAAAGATGAATTTCTAAGTTAACTGGCATTTACAGGATTCCAAAATCTCCCGATGCACGGCGGCTGCGAAGCTCAAAGACACTGGATGGAGACACGACTTAATTACCCGTCTCGCAATAGTACAGAGACTCAGCAAGCTCCAGGGAGTCTACACATGGACTGCTTCAATTGCACCTACTGCGATCCTTACGTAACCTGGCGTGATTTTGATCGACCATGTACACCTCCAATACAACACGGTTATGCTAGATTACTACTTCTACTAATAAATAAATTAAGTCTGAAAACTATGGCTTTCTGCACTCAACAAAAATGTGGAGATTGGTCCCTGTGAGTCTTGGAGCGTTCTGGTCTTGGCTATTCGGAAAATTATGTGAGGCTCCTTCAGCAGAACATTTTGGACTACACCTCCAATCAATTGATTATGCGAGGTGGGGTTTCTTGGAATAGCATCTCTGAAGGCACAGCTGGCACAACTTAACATCATGTTAGAGATAATAGAAAATATTGCCCACTTGCCTCATTTGCGACATTCTCATGACATGTTTTCATCAGCCTCCTCAGTCGTCGCGTCTCGTCAGTCAGATTTGTTGAAATCTCAGGCACTTGTGTTGTAATCTCAGGATAATCAGGTCAAAAGAGTGTATTCCATCAAGGAGAAGGTGACCATTAATTTACAGGTGGGCTCCCAGAGCCTAGTTATGTACGGGGCACCAGGCCAAAGCGTACCGCATGAAACAGGTTCCAGACCTAGTTGCAACAAGATTTTGATCGAAATTGCTGCACGTGACAACAGTATCACGCTTCGGCGCTAGACGCTGCCCCACCAAACATGCCTTCCCGCTACAACATCCGTTTTCCACGCTGTCCACCGACGACTCTCCACCATACATTACTTCAGCCATACTAGCACTTGTCGCATAAACTTGGCGCCTCCATCAATCGAGCACCTCATCATCCGCCAATTATGAGACAAGACTCTGAAATCCTCAACGAGTTGACCGTCCCGCAAACGATGTTCAAAATGTTATGAAGCCAGGATAAGCTGCAGCGATCATATAGAACAGGAAGAGGTGCCAGCTTGGAGATTCGCGAAGATGTAAGCAAGGATGGGGATAGGAAGCCTATAATGTAAGCTTACAGTACGTTTGGGTGGTAGTTACGTCTATGTCGCTGATCCGATTTCAAAGCAGGCGAAGAATCGAGTCAAGTTAAAGCAATACCTCATCGATTCAACCTTCGTGAACTCTCGCCAAGCAACTCAAGACTTTCAGGAGTGCCCGGCTGCGACAGCATGCACTCACACATACCATGCCTCTAGCGGCGTACCTTTTCGTGCAATTTGCGCTGGAGGGACGCCGAAGCCTCAGTCGAGGGGGTTCGACTCCGCTATCACAAAGTGCCGTGGTCGTCTTCAAAGAACTTGGGCTCAATTTAAGGCAGATTACACACCATGTACAATACATCAACGCCGACACAGCCCACTTGACCAGCTATAAGTGATACCTTTGTACGGATGGAATGGGAAGCCAGGAGGTATGATCATTCCGCAAAAAGGAAGGCTGTGCGACCTGTCCAACAACGTCCATTTACTTATGGAATGGAAACAAGATTCAAAAGCTCGCAAGGCTTCGGTGATCGCAGAACGATGAGACGTGAGCTTCAATAAGTGCGCTTCAGAGAAACGGACTTCGCCCGAATTTTGAGGATTACGCCGCTTCTTCCTGGATGCTGTCAGTCGCTGCCCGCAATGGCTCACGAGCATTGCTTAGTCCATGCTTTAGCCATGGCCATCGTTAAGTCTGAGAGCGTTTGATGCAAGGAGCGCTGCATGCTGTCACCAGCAAGTTCGAAACCACTGGGTAGCAGTTCAACTCGCTATTTCGCCATTCTGCCTACCTCAATTCCCTGGACAAATATTTTTCTCTCCTCATGTTCGGAATACGCCATGCTGTCACGATAACCACGCCCCAGCCACTTCAAGTTCTGTCACGGAATGCGTGCAGCAAGTCGTAGATGTCTTCTATCGGCAGGTCTCATAGACATTTACCTCCCAAAATTGGTGAGGATTTCCACGGTACTCTGATCAGACCTTTCTAACAAAGAATGTTAGCGTCGTGGATCTTCCACCAGCGGTCGTACAGCACCAACGTACCAACTTCTGGGGTTTACAGCAATTCTGGCATGACTACCGATCTGTGTCACGTGAAGGCCTCCCAGCAGCTTATTCGAGCGCCCACACTACTTGCCTTAGCCCAAGAACATACATAGTAGCCAAGGATGAGAACTATGATCTGACCAACTGCAGGCAACAGCAATCGTACGGCCCTGCTTTGGGGATTGACGGCACGCAACCCCAGGTCCTCTGTGGACGGTGGGGTCAGGATCTTCCGGCAACCTACCTGAGCCCGGACTTTCTCAAGCGTTTAGTGGTACAACCAACACCCTACAACATTCTCTAAATCAGTATCATTACCAACAACGTTTGAGCGACATCCTTTCATGTTCGACCGTTTGCGAATCAACCATACGCTACTCGATCTTCAGCGTTGATTTAGAAGGAAGTATTTGGAGATATTCAAGACGCTTGGTTGAGAAGGCTCCAAGAATCGTGCTAATGGAAGACTGGTGACCCACGAGGCTAAGTGCGATTGAGGAAACATTAAGGACTTGCCGTCAGGATCGGTAATGCTTACGGAGAACGTGGAGCAGCGTGAAAATGGGGTTGTAAGAAGTCTTTGAGGAGGACTTATATCTTATATTCTGTATCTACTAAAAAGAGCAGGGATAAAATGGCGAATGGGAACGGGGCCGGGCCCCACCTCTATGATACAGCTTAATTATTATTTTTCGTTTGTATTAAAGTTGTCCTGAGACTTTGACTTCTTCCATACTAAGTCTGAATCACAGACACCGTATCCGGATGTGGATATAGCTGTCGTATGTAAGCCACTTGCTTCCCCTCCTAGTACCGCGACGGTGTCACGGAAAAAGCATTTGGGATTTTGACTTAAAACATGCCCTGCACCTATTCTCCTTCCAGCGATTAAGTCCATCACTAAACCCGTATCCACAAGAGCTTGGATGAGGAAGGACATCAAAAGGACACTGGGATAGACTTGACAATGACGCCACATCTAGATAAATGCAAGAAAGAGATTTTATCTTTAACGGTACGTAATACCTTGCTAGGCTCAAGACGTATCTAATGCTCTATTGTGACAGTGAAATATCATAATTCGGATTTTATAGCGTCTTAACGGTCTAGCAATAGCGGAGACAAATCTTCAGCCTACTCAAAACGAATTCACACAATTCCAAAACCTACCAAAAGAACTTCGATTATATATATGGAAACTTGTAGCGTCATCGACTTGCCAAGTCATTTAATTCCCACTACTTTTAAGACCACAGCCTGCCCCGGCCATCCTCCTCGCCAGTAAAGAAGCCCGTTTAGAGTCTAAGCCGGAATACAAAGAGTTAAGGATTCGGCAATACAGAGTTTTCATAAGGCATAGCGGATTTTTGGCTCTAGAAGCAGCGCGATCCGCTCGGCCTATAGAGAATCAGGGACACCATCCTACAGAACACCCCTCAATTTCGGAAGTTAGTAATCAGGTTAGACACCTAGTTCACATTTTGTTTAAACGAAAGAAACTGGACAAGCTGTAGCAGCGCATGGTGGGACAGTCTCCAAAATATCAAAGAACTTGCTATTATTACCGGCCAGACTAGCTGTGGTCGATTTCAGCTTATTTACCCTAGTGGCGAATACAAAAGCCTCACATTGCCTCGAGCCAAACCGTCCCAGGTTCTGCCGTATTTCACTCAGAATTCTCAGTACCCTAACTTGGGGTCCCTTGGAATAACCAATGGGGAGGAGTGGACACACCTAGAACAAACGGCCTCTGACTTTTTACGGGTGGCTTGGAAGCGATATCTAGAATGGAGTAAGTAGTTATATTTCTTTAATTCTAAGAACGTTAAAGCTGATATTACCCCTTGGTGCAGGAAGAAGTCATGTTATATCAGAAGACATCTTATTCGAATTGGAAAGGCGGAAAGTTTTTAGCAAAGGGAGGATAAGCGGAGTGGCGTGCGATAACAATAAAAATGGAGGGAAATAGACAAGCCTTGGAAGGCTGAGACAGCGTGAATAGACCAGGAGCTTGACGATAGTGTGAAAAGGGAGCACTCTCAGGGAAACGTGAAGCACAAATCAATAGTCAAGTGGCCTGCAAAGATCGGACAGGGGCGTGCTACGCCCTTCGTCATCAATAATTCTACTAGTCCTCGGCGCGACCACCACCATCATCATCCTGGTGCTCTTCGTTCAAAATCTCGCTGCACCACCACGGGGTCATCCAACATCCAACATCCAACATCCAAAATAAGGAGCCAGAAATGGCTCCCTTCTCTCATCAGTCATGGCAGACTGCGGCTGCCTTGCCAGCAATTCGAGCCACACAAGTACTCATCGTCTCCCACCACCCTCTCCGACAACACCAAAGCGAGAATCTACTATATCAGGGAATAGTAGGAATCAAGGTGGCCGACAATCGTGACAAGATCAGACGAGAATAGGAGGGGAAGACTCCATAATAGATGATACATTGATATCTTGAAATACGAAAGTCTTCTATGCTGTGGGCAATTAATGCCATCTCATAATTTGGTATTCCAAGGACAAGCGCTAGAAATCCCCTTATCCCTTCGTTTCAAAGCCGCTCTTCTCTTCCAACCACGCCTTGAAGTTCAGCAATCCAGGATGAATTTTCCTCAACGCCTCGATATCAGCCTTATATCCCTCAGCAGCAAACCAATCCAACATCCTCCCCAATTCCGCAATACCCCACTTCAATGCCGAGCCCAACACCCAAAAGGTCGTTCTTGCCGGACTCCCCGTAGATTTCAAGAAAGCCTCGCTCAATTCATCAAACGACAACTCATCACCCGCAAGTCCCACAGCCTTCCCTCTCCACTCCCCAGGATTTACAAATGCCTTGGCTGCAAAAATCCCAATGTCACATGTCGCAACCCATTGCAATTTCTTCCCTTTCAGCGTATCCCTTAACGCCGTCAAAAACACACCACTCTCAAAGCCAGGCACAAGATTATCCATAAACGCAACAGGGCGAAGAATAGTCCATCCCATTTCGTTTCCTTCCGCAGCTGACCGCAAATGTTTCTCAATCATCCACTTGCTCAGGAAATGCTCAATCGGCGTTGGATTCTCCCAGCTGCGTTCATCACCTCCTCTCTCAACACTACTATAAACGAACATTTTGACTCCATTTTTCAGCGACTCATCAATAAGAGCTTTTCCCTGTTTGACTTCACTTTCCAAAGTAACGCCTTTCCCCATTGAAATCTGAACGGAATAAACACCCCATATCGACCCATTTCCCTCTTTCAACACATTTTCAAAGAGTTTCGGTACATCGTCCAGATTTCCAGAAACTAGTTTAATACCAGGATGTTTTTGGAGGAGAGTTTGGGAGGCGGAGCTAGAAGGATTCCGCGTTACTGCTAAGACAGAGAATTGATTTTTGTACGGAGGCGAGAACAGAGCGTCAATAACGGCGCCGCCTTGCTTTCCTGTCGCTCCCGTCACGAGAACAGTTTGTGACATCGTTATAGCTGGCGAAATTGGAGTTTGGCAGTTTCGTGACAGTTTATTAACGACGATGTCACTTGGTGGTGAGAATTAACAAGCTACTATGATCTTGACTTAATAGGTATGAAATTAGTGCCTTAGTTAGCTTGGCGGAATAAGAATTACGTCAAAATCAAGATAGTAAACACATATAAGGTTAGGACTAAATTTCGTAGGTCCTAAAGTTAAAAGTGCTAAGGCCTAAAGATGGTAAGTACCGAAGCGCGCTATAGGAGAAAAACGAACGCCGAGGGACATAGAGTTACTGCAGGTTTCGGACTCCCCACTACTTGTCTGTTTGATGATATCATATCGGATTCCGAGAGTTTTTAGTTGTTAGGAGTACTTAGACCGTCAGAATCACATGTTATCTCTATCTTTTGATCAAATTTAGCATGTGAATTTTATTATTAGGACTTATGTTTGTCTTTTAAGTTCATTACAAAAATTCAAAGTTGTGATTAGCACAAGTAATAAAATCAGAGGACGTCACTTAGTAAGCGAAGTACATCATAGAGTCTTGATTAATATTTGACATTTTCTTGGCGCATCAGTGGTATAACCACCTTAAAATCTTATCTATCACGTCTATACGACTTTCGCCGAACACTTCGTAAAGTTAGATCGACAAGGTTAATAAGCAGATAGGTGGCTTTCTCCTAGATAAACTCTCTACTAGGCTATTTCAAAGTCAGGGGAGAACACAGAACCCATAATACTTAGCTTTTGTCTTCTTTAAACTTTTTGGTTTTCATTTTTTAGACAGAACAGAAGACAAATTCTTTTTCTTTTTTGTTCTAGACTTACTTATAATGGCACAAATTACTAAAGCAGATCTAAACAACGGGCCCACGAGTCGGGAATACCCACCCTCTGGAATTGATGTTCTTGTCGTAGGTACCGGACTTGCTGGGCTAACAGTAGCACTTGAATGCCATCGAAAAGGGATGAATGTTCGAGTTTTAGAGAGAAATGCCACACTCAACACTGCTGGTAATTCACTCCCTCGCAACTCACCAACAAATGCAGTCAGCTGACCAAAAGAAAGGTGACATGTTCTTCATGGGTCTTAGCTCAACTGGCCTTTTCAAGCATTGGCCAGAAATGAAGAAGGAATTCGATGCCATCGGTCTTCACGATGCTTACCTCGAGACCAGAAAGCACAGCGGTGAAGTGATGGTCAAGCCAATGAGAGTAGCAGACCGACTTTACACCCAAGGGCTAGATCCCTCAAGGCCACCAGGAGCCTTCCAGATGCGCCCATTGATTTACAAGATGTTTGTAAAACAAGTTGAGCGAGCTGGTATCCCAGTTGAATTTGGTCAGAATGTGGTTGATTATTTCGAAAGTGCCGAAACTAGAAAAGGAGGCGTTGTAACTAAAGAGGGGAAAACATATGAGGCCGATCTCGTGATTGCTGCAGATGGTGTTGGTTCGAAATCGCAAAAGCTGGTTGGTGGGCAGGTCCGTGCCGTTCAGTCTGGGAGAGCGATGTGGCGAGCTGCATTCCCAATCGAGAATCTCGATAAAAACCCAGAAGTGAAGGAGACGTTTTCTATGGTAGATGGAGTGAACGGAAAACATCCAATTGTCCGAACATTACTTGCGTAGGTGGAAATCCGCAATTGAGGTGATTACAGACTGACAAGGTGGCTTTCAGGCCGGGAGGATATGCTTTGACTCTTACCCGACCAGATCTCATGATCTGGGTCATGAACCATGCTGTGAGTAGCCAAAACTACCCCGATATCTTCAAAACTAACACTGCGAAAGGTAACTGGTAGTGAAGAAGAGTCCTGGAACAACACTATCGAGGTGCAGGAAGTGCTTGACAATCTTGATTCGGACCCGAATCTTCCACCGTGGGCACCAATCTTCAAGGAATTGGTCAAATGCACTCCCCCGAAGACCATCGTCAACTTCAATCTTCTATGGAGAGATCCGCAACCAAGTTGGCTCTCACCTGCCGCACACGCCGTGCAAATTGGTGATGCGGCACACTCATTCTTGCCAGCCTCCGGAAATGGAGCAACCCAAGCCATTGAAGATGCCGTGTCCCTCGCAACATGCCTCGCCAAAGGTGGAAAGGAGAACATTTCTCAGTCCGTCAAGGCGCATGTTAGGTTCAGGTGTGTATACCATGAAATTCGCAGTTCGTTATGCTGATATTGAGATCTATAGATTTATCCGCACAGCCTGCGCACAAAAGATCGGTTTCTCCCATGCCGAGCTTCTTCAGGAAACCGACTGGGACAAAGTGAAGCTCGATCCAAAGAAGTCGATCCCCAAGATGCCCAAATGGATCTGGAGTCATGACCCTGAGACCTACGCCGAGGAGTACTATGACAAAGCTGTGGAGAGCATAAAGAAAGGTATCAGATTTGATGAAGATGAGAGCATTCCTCCCAATTTCCCACCAGGGTACAAGTACGAGCCTTGGACGATTGAGCAGATGATCGAGGACAAGAAGGCTGGGAGAGAGACGAACTTGGGAGCTGGGAATTGGGACTAGATTTGGTTTGAGATTTCCTCTAGGCTGGAGTTAGGTGTAATGTAGGAATAAATTGAACTTTAACTCTTCAGGAGCGAGCTTCGAAGTCTTACACTGGGACAGACAGCGAGGCGCTTGTCGCCGTTTGGCGCAAGAGATATGAAGATGGCTTTGTTCCAACATGTTCCGTGTTAGCACGATCATTGAAAAGACTTGATGGACTCTTGGACGAAGTTGCGTTGACTGTCGTCGCAAGCTTGAAAGCAGCTTCTTCGTCACTAGAGTACCACTCATTAGAAGCATCATTCCATGATGACTCCGCAACCTGAAGTTTTTCGGCGACATGCTTTTGCATGAGACGAGACTTGCCCGAAAAATCTCCTTTGCAATGTTCAAATAGTCGGCCCTCAAGCTGGTCTATTTGAGGTCCGTAAACCTTTTCCCATGACACAATGGTGTCAACAAGAGAAATGTCTGATCTCTTCGGGTATGTTTTGTAGTATTGGTTGAACTTAGTAGTTCGGTAACAGGTGATCATCTCGACACCTGCTTTCCGAATATCGAATAAGGTTTTCTAGAAGCCACGACACTGCCGCTGGTTTTCTAGACTTGTTCCAAAGCCAGCGCGTTTCATAAAGTTATAAGTCACGATCTTCTCAGCCGCGCTGCAACCATCAAGGAGTCCCTTAGTTGCTCCCTTGGGCAAGGTCGCGGGATCAAGGACTTTGACGCATTTCAATATTGTTTCCAATAGGCGTTTTCGTTACTGCCGATTTATATGCCGTCACTTGCGTGTATCACGTTTCTCTTCTTGATAGAATAGACTGCAGCTTCATATTCCAGGCTAGCAAACTCCTTCGTAAAATGCACGAATTCAGGACCTGGGGTTCGATGTAGAGGAGTCCCGGGGCGCGTCTTTGATGCAGAGTCTAATCACTCGACAGTCACCAGTTCTTGAAATGCCAACCGTGCTCCAGTCCTTAAAGAATCTGTGCCTGACGGGAGTGGTCCTTAGATTGGTCGGCTCAGATGCGATAGTGGCCTGGAATATAAGCAGACTTGCATCATTGACACTTAACAAGTGTCCTGAAGCGGGAGGGTTTTTGACAACTAGCACGGATATCGCACAGCTGACGCTCAAATCATTCAAGCTTGTTACATACAGAAAACCGCTTGGATCTCCTGATGCCTTGGACGCATTCCTTCGAAGCTTCCAGTCACTCAGACGTCTCCATCACTCTATCGATGCTCGCTCCCTCAATAAAGGTACCATTTGGAGGTTTATTGCTCACCATCAACCTACATTGAGGGAGCTTGTATTTAACGTTAATCAGTCCTCTTCCGATATACCATTTGATGGTGTCACTCTACCTGATCTAGACACAGATACGCTTCAGCTAGAGCTTGACTTCTTAGGTCTGAATTGCAGGTTATCAGACGCGAAGTCTCGATGCCATCTGATTCCAGGAGGACAGAAACTTAGCATGACTCACATTAGAAGAGGGCTTTACGACAGATGCCTCGATCTCATCAACGACAAGTATGATGTTGCTCGTGATCTCGATGAGTTTGGTAATTGGGTATTCGGACCAAAAGGCGTGCCAAATCTCGACTTTATAGCTTACGGTAATTTTACGGTCTCGTCTCGATGGGGTCCATCTCGTGAGGTTTTTCGAAGAGCAGGTCGATCTCCGGCGGCTTCCTCTGACCACCATGGCGAGCCACGAGTGAGATATGAGAAGATACCAGGCGAAGAGACCGATTTTTCACCTGATCTGAGTCGCTTCCTAGCATCACTAGAAGCTTGTCCTCTTCACGAGTAGTATGTGGCGGTGGAATGGAATCTCGGGTCGAGGGGAGGAAAGGTACAATCTCTACCTTCGGGCCAGGGTTAGGGTTACTAAGACAAGGCTAGATTCCGTGATAGTAAATTACCTTTAAATACGCAAAGAGATACATCAATGCTTCTATACCAGGTATGACAACTGTTATGTTCCTGAACGATCAAAACTGATAAATTATATATTCGACGGCATAGAGTTTTTGGAAACGCAACACCTGTCGTATACTAGCCTAAATACCTCGAATGTTCTTTGCTTTTCTAATGTCCAAGTACAGTTAAAATTGGTAGGGGGTTATCCTTCTACCGGGTTGTTTGTTGATTTAATATTTCCTGTATGCTTTCAATCTATAATATATCACTACTTCATTTCTATCCTTTCATCTCGAGCTTATCTGCTAAGAGTTATTGACAATAGGGAAGAACCACAAATTTAGCTGCTTCTTTAGCGGCAACGGCAGGAATCAGGTTGATGCTAGCACGTTTTGCGCTGACAGGTACTAACCTAAAGTGGACTGCACCATAGATAACTAAACGAGAGTTCATGCACAGACCTAACCTAATTCAAGCTTTAGCCATATTGCCCATGATAGCCGAGAGCGGTAGTGCTGAGAAGAGGTTTTATGTTTATGTTTTATTCTGAGCGCACATGGAAAGTTTCTATGTTGTCGGTACTTGCTGCTTGGCACTCCGACGTGTTACTGAATCGAAAATACCGAGATGAGAATTTGGAGATAATTCGATAAGTTCTAATTTGGGTTGTGTGACAGAATGTCGATCGAGGACGATCAGCATTTACGAAGTAGTCAGCCTCATAGAATTTATTGGCGAAATGGAGGAGATGAAGTCGCAAGAGCTGTGTTGAAGTGTGCCCTGTGGCCTGAGGCACAGACAGTGGCCTGGCACTGGCCTGGCACTGTTTCAAGCACGTCTCACTTGCAGACCATATATGTGGCCTGAATGCCCTCGTAGTTTATTCTGTACAGTTGTCAATTTACTTGATTTACCCTATTAAGTTCTGTTTACGATTCCTGTGACGTGATACTATGTTCCCAACTGGCCCAGAGTGTGCCACAGTTCAACACCTTTAACCTAAGACTTGTCTCCGAGTTTGGATCCTTCTCTAATTCTGACATCTTCCTTCACTCACTTTTGGCCTCCTCATCTAATTATAGTTTGGCCGATTCTAGCGGGTTTTCGAGCCATTTAAGTCATTCAATTTAGGCGTTGGCTCTAATTCCAACCGAGCTTCTAACTCTGCCTGGTACGCCAGATGCTATTTCAAAATTTGGTCTTCATGTCTTGAGGATGTTCAACTTCTCTATATCTCTGTCTCTGGCTAATGTCTTATTCGATGCCGACAGTTAATTTGCTTCCATGGATGCGAATCTTGAGGTGACAGCAGGGACTCATGCAGGTGCTTGTTGATAGATTGATGAAGAGAAATATTGGACGTGATACGTGTTTGAGGGAAGAAGTCTCGGCTGTCACATGTACAACCAGGTAATCATCGAAATCTTTTTCCACAGTACAGTAACAGAACAAGTGTTCTCGCATTTTCGGATTTCAAGATAAATGATTGGCAAGTGTTCAATCTCCAACTGTATGATTTGGAATCATGCTGAGCATCAGATCATAGACTCTTTAAGATCGGGAATCATTTCCTCCGAGAGGCCGCTTCAAGATCCCCCGTCGGCATGTCTGTCTTACTCTCCAACTATAAACTCTTTCCATCTTCTTATATTAAAAGCCAATTGATCTGTTGCGACCACATTCTTGTCTCTTCAAACCAGCTTCCACTTCAAGCTTTCACCTTCCCTCCAACACAACACGAATCGTCATTTCATCGCAACTACCGAGGTATCAAACCTAACAACTCAAGCCTTTCAACCTCCAACGCATCACATATCCACAATGAACAACCTCTCATTCTACTCCATCCCTGCCTACTGGTTCCTCTCACTCATCCCCCATTCCTACGCCATCAGCGTCATAACAAAGCCCAACAACGGCAGATGGTCCAACGTGTCCCCCGCTCCACAATATAGGAAGTGCACCTCCGTAAGACCATCCCCGCGGACATCTACGCCCGGTATGAACGCTCTGAATCAGCATCCAAGAATGGATTTGAGAATCTCCCGATCTTTGTGGGTGCCGTGCTTGCGGGGAATTTCGCGAAGTTGGGAGTGATGGAAATGAATGTTTTTGTGCGGAGTTATCTAGCGTTGAGGGTGCTGTATACGTTGATTTATGTTAGCGTTAGTAAGAATGGGTTGAGTTTCGCGAGGAGTGCGGCTTGGTTTACGGGGACTATGCTTTGTGAGGATTTTTGTTAAGGCAGGGTTGGCTTTGAATGCTGAGTAAGGTTTTGTAGGGAAGGGAGGATGTACATCTCACTATCTTGAGAGTTTCGTATTCTAACAGAAGTATCAGTACAAAACAAATTCAAAAACAACTTCCTAGCCTGCGAGGAAGTGATGCTGACACTTCCAGATAAACGTGCTTTTGTGCCGTGCGATTCCTTCCTTCCCTCTTATCTCACTCACACCTTCCCGTTACCATTCTACTCACATACGGTGCGGTCAATCGCCATACTCTCGTCTTATAAACAAACACCAAATCCTTTCTGGCTGAGGCACTGTTAGTATTACTCTCTCAGTTCCAGAATGCTTTACTTACCAGCCATTTCCGCAGTGATCAATCGTCGTTCACAGAATCCGCCAGCCGAGCAGCACTTCCCATCGAATGGTCCTCCAGCGCAATGATTTACGGTATCGCCGCAGAACCCGCCTGCGGAACAACAATTGCCAAATCCGCTTCCTTGACACTTCTTACCATTGGTCCCGCAAGAACCATCGGAAGAAACATCTGTTGGTCTTGGACTTGCCGTCGAAGTGGTGGGGCTTAAGCATGACCCAAAAGAAGCTTGGCAGCCATTGCCGCAATGATCTGTAGTCGCTCCACAGAAACCATTCACACTGCAACAATCTCCAAATCCAGAGCCTGGGCATTTGTAGGCATTCGTGCCACCACATGCTCCATCGGGAGACAGTCCCGTCGTCGAACATGTCCCGAAAGCAACCTGGCAGCCGGCATTGCCGTGCCCAGTTGTGCTTCCACAGAATCCAGAAGCAATACAGCAGTCCCCCAATAAGGAGCCTTTACATAAAAATTTATTAGTCCCACCACAACTTCCATCTGGGGATAAATTTGTGACCGGGCAGGTTCCAAATGTTGTTTGACAACCGGGGCCGCAATGTGCGCTTGTTGATCCACAAAAGCCAGTAGCGCTGTAGCAGTCTTCAAAACCCGACCCAGCACATTTATATTTCATGTTGCCCCCACGAGAGCCATCTGGAGAAATGTCCGTGACTGCACAGTTTCCAAACGTGGATTGACATCCTGCATTGCAATGTCCTGTTGTGCTCCCGCAGAATCCAGCAACAGAGCAGCAATTTCCGAACGATGAGCCTAGGCAGGCCAAGCCACTGCTCCCACCACAACTTCCCGTTGTCGAAATACTGCCGGGGGCTGTAGGAGGTGTTGTAGTATTGGTACATGTCCCAAAACTTGGCCGACTATTAGAGACTACAATGTGAGTTTCGAAGTCCGGAATAAAGGGGCTGCGACATAGATTTTACTGACCAACCTATTCCACAGTGTCCAACTAGCCCTCCACAAATCCCGTCTTTGCTGCAACAGTTTCAAAAAGCAACAGTACACGTGTACTTGTTGGCACCTCCACATGTGCCATCAGGGGTGGTTCTGTTGTCGATAGTTCGTAAACCGAGGAGTTCATGAACTCACTCCCTATTTTATCAACTCACTACCTGATTGGTCAACTAAATACGAGTTTATCAACTACTTACTCTAATTCTAGACTCAATAGTGGTGCCTTGAGGTCATCAACTACGCTTAGTCTATGAAGTCAGGCCCCCACTTAGAAGCTCACTAATTAACTACCGCACACTCACCTCGTCACCACTCTCAATTGTAATACGTCACTATTATTACTACATCCTTTGTATCGCATCATTGATTTCCGTAGTAAATTTGGTGGAAAAAAATGACGACGTAAAATATAGGAGTATAAGGCCTTCCTTCTACTCCTGCTCTTTTCCTTTAACACACACCACTTCTTACTCCTACCTTCTACCTTATTTATGCCTTATTTTCTCTTCTATTATGGATCCAAACGACCCTTCTGCGTCTCCTGTCGGCCGTCAGTTTATTCCTTCACTTCCTTCCTTAAGCCAATTAGATGAAAGGTGTAATCCTTTTCCTGATCCTATTTAGCAGGATTTTGAACGTTGGCTTGAGAGTGAAGAGAATAATGCTCGTCAGATCCTAGGATCAAGGAAGCGTTATGAGATGAGGGATTTCCTTTTAAATCCACGTCGGAGAATCGATATGCATTCACACCCTAACGAGGAGGAGCGTACTCGCCTTTAAAGCCTTCGGTAAATGCAGAACTTACTCTCTTCACACTGTCCTTATTACTAATCAGTTTAATAGTAATTGGACAAGAGCAAACTTTGAGCTCCAAGACAACCAAATTTACTACCAGGCTAGGAGGATATATGGCACGCTATATACCCCTCGCTATGCAGTTTGTGATTTAGACGCCTTTACTATTATTTTTTATATGCACCGCTCTATTGGCCACCCTGAAATTGAGCCTACCTATGACGCCTGCCGAAGGCTCTATTATGGCATCACTCAGAAGGAGGTCACTAAGCTCCTAAAGGAGTGCCGCCATTGCCGCTCTCAAGCACCTAACCAGGAGCCTGCTACTATTACCCCTATTATTAGTCGACGGTGCCTTGACCGTATTTACCTGGACTGCCTGGACTTTACTTCACAGCCAAATGGAGAGTATAAGTGGGTACTCCAAGTCAAAGATCACTTCTCTCGTATGGTGTGGCTCTATGCACTTAAGGACAGAGAGTCAAAGGATGTTATGAAAGCCATAGAAATCTGGTTTTTCTGTAGTCCACGCTGTTTTTACTGTGATAATGGAGGCGAATTCAAAGGAGACTTCCAAGATCTATGCAATAGACGATACCTTGCAGTTCCTATTATTAGGGGACGTGCATATCACCCTCAAACTTAAGGTTCTGTGGAACGAGCAAATGGTGTTTTTAAGCGTAAGCTTGCAGCCCTCCGAGCTGAAGCTGGCGGTGGCCATGATTGGGTTCGCTTTTTACCTGAACTACAGGAGCTAATATGCACGACAACAACAAGGGTATTGCCTAGGCATATGACCCCCTTTGAAGTGTGGTTTGGGAGGCAGCCGCACTGGCTTCCACAGGATGTGGAGGGGGTTGAAAAGTAAGTTTGATTTTGGATTAAGCGAATTAAGCTTCACCTATTACCCCTTCTGGTTAGACTTGCTTACTAACACAATTTAATTATTTTAGTGACGAAGAAGAAGACCTTAATGCCGACGAAGATGAGGAGCAGGAAGCTTTATTTCATACTGAAATAGAGAAGCAAGTAGCTACTAAGAATGCCCTAAATGCAGCTTCTATACAGAGGGGTAATATAACCCCTATAGATGCTATATTTGCACGTGGTGCATATGTTTCCTTACTTATTCCAAAAAAGCTTCGTCTTACAGGCGAAGTGAAGCGAATCCTTTGCCGTGTTATTCAGCACTCTAGTGGTGGCTACCAACTAGCTACTTGATACGGCCTTCTGAGTGGTCGGTTTCAATACCAGGAGCTTAATGGAGATGACCCCCCTACAACTGAGGAGATTGCCTTACGAAGTGTGGTATATGCGGAGAACGAGAAGAAGGTGAAGCTTGCTAAGGCTGTGTCTGAGCTAAACAGCCGCCCAGCTATTGCTTCTATGCAAAGGGCAGGCGAGAAACGGAAGGGTAAGCGAGTGAGTGCTATAGAGGCTGAGGAGGAGGAGAATGAGAGTGAGGATATGTTTGTAAGTGCGGAGGAGGAGCAGGACACTTCTACAGAGGAGGTGATTGAAGTGTCAACCACTCCTACCCCTGCGCCTAAGCGAAGGAGAACTTCCAGAAGGGGTAATTCTAGAGTGAGTAGAGGTAGTAGTAGCACTAGGGGAGTGAGTCGTGGGAGGGCAGGAACAACTACTAGGAGTGGTAGAAGGGTGCACTTTGAATAACTTTATTATTGTTATATTATGACTTTGTCTTTTTTGTAAAAGTAACATATATAATTTTTATTATAACACTCTTATACCCCATAGTTTATTTCATAAATCCATGAGTTGATAAACTCAATAGTGAGTTCGCAAAGTAGTGAGTTCATAAACTCAAGGGAGTGAGTTCATGAACTCGTCGGTTGATGAACTCACGACGACAGTTCCCGTTTGCCATGGAAAGGCCGCTAGGCGAGTTGTAGAAGCCCGAACCGTCAATTTCGAGCAATTCCCAGATTGGCAGTGAGCATCATCGCAAAAGTCTGCCCCTCTGCCACACTTGCCCGCCTTGTTGCAACAGTCTCCCTATTTTCCTCCACATTGAAGATTTCCTGTCTTAACTCCGCAATTACCATCAAGAGAGTACTCGCTAGGAAAACCAATGCATTGTCACGAACGGCTCCCAGGAGCCTCGACGACCCAGGAGCCATGGGCTCATGGGAGAATGCTCCTGGGAACTTATGGTTCCCAGGAACCCTCTCCCAGGATAACAGCGTTCCCAGGAGAACGCTCCTGGGAGAACTTCTGGTCCCCGCCAGAGTTGGACTTATATTAGTTATTTACGGAATGACGGAAAGACCTCGGGAACAGGGGGGTCTAAATCACGTGATGTGATAGCTCGCTAGCCGAGCTAGCACAAGGAACGAAGGTTCTATATAAGCGTTTGTATTTCCTTAGATAGGAGCTTCGTGCTGAACTTAGTTTATCATCTGCAATATACTCTATTACCTTTGATACAAGTAACGAGTTTACTTCCAAGTAAACAACCAGACCTGACTGCCACACTTCTGTTACAATACCAACCGACGTTACCTTAGTCTTCTACGTTGAAGACTGAACCGTATTCGTTACATGCATCCCCCTTCATAGCAAGTTCCGGCTTGACAGTCAACTCTTGGAGTACATTAGTAGGTTTGGTGTCGAGCTTACCACGGCCAAGACCTCTCACAGTTCTTTCCCGCATTTCCACGTCTCTGAATTACAGCATTGCCCGCCAGCATATCCCCTACAAGAAGCATTACCATGAGTTGGACCGCAAAAGCCATCTTTGCTCAAAATGAAGCCAATTGTTAAGTGCTTCTCGTCAGCTTAGGCCAGGCATTTTCGTCAAGTCAACAGGAAATTGCTTACTCGCGCCCACACAGTAGTTTGTTTTGGGAGCAACATTACTACAGTCTGTTTTCAATTCTGGGTTGAATTTGAAAAAGGTTTCAATCGCTATACTGTATTTCTGAGCGAGCTCGGTACAAGTGTAGTAGTTGATGACAGCTGGCGAAGTGCCACTATATCGACATGTTATATCATTTGCCGTTGCAGCCTTGAAAGCAGCTAGTAAACACAAGAGCAAGTAAAGTATAAACATGGCTATGGATTGATCCTACGCACGACGGATCATGATATACTGTGCGCTTCTGATATCTATCTATATTTGTAATTGTAGCTCGCATAGAAAGGTAGTGCTGACTATGGCGGGCTGAGGACACTAAAAGGAGATTCGCCAAGTCTTTTTGTGCCGAGCAGATCCTGCACGATCTCACCTCCAACGATACAACTTTGGGGGCGAGGTCGCTGGAGATGTTAACATGGTCTGGCATGATAAAGAGATCCGAAAATGATCCCTGATTCAATACATTAAAGCGCTATATTTTCCCCTGGTTTTGTTGAAGAATTCCTTGGCTTGCATCGGTCCGCTCCGTACGGTTTTCCAACGCGATAGCTCTTCGTCTATTCGCTGGAAGAATGCAGGCAGCCTACCCCGGTCATGCGTTGAATGTTCTGCTTAAAGTTCCTCCTCACTATCCTCCATCTCAAAGTCAAAAGCTTCTTTTCTTATAGGTTGGAGTCTTTCCGGCATGTCTTGATTGTATTGACGCTTCCCATTAATCGGCTGAACAGTAGTGAATACGTGTACCGTTGACCCCTTTGTCCTGTGAAGGATATCAAAACAGTCCTGCCAGATAAAGTGGCCACTTCCTTTTACAGACAGATTTTCCCCCTGGTTAGCATACATTCGGGCTTGCTCATTCACGGCTGCTCTCTCGTATGGCACCTCCTGAATAGCAGCATTGCGCTCCTTGAACCTCACTACACGCCTAGCAGACTGCACAACCTGGTTCGCCGCCTGAACTTGAGAGCTCTCATTTGGATTCGAATCTTGTCCCTCAGCTGCAGAAGCAGAACTACTAAGCCCGATAGCAGAAGGAGCTACCACAATTACTCGCTGCTCTACCGGTGCTTCAGCTGGTACCGAACGAGTATATTGACCTTGTTGATCTGCAACAAGGTACACTACCCCAAAAATGCTCTATGTCGTGATCTCTTGACGTAAAAGGAGCTAATCTCGTCTCCACTCCTTCGGTAATCCTGGAGGGAAGCATGTATCTTATCAAGAAACAGGTTTTCAAGATCCCGAGTATCCGCAGAGCTGTGTCCGCACCTCCTAGCCAAAGGCTCCCCTGACCCAGCCACAGTGATTAGGGGAGGTGTCAATTTTGCTGGAGTTTGTAAGATCTTACCTAGTTTTTGCCTCATTGCCTGCAGCAACAAACACTAGAACATCCTGCTCCTCCATAAGGACCGAGAAGAGCTCCCTCATAAGGGACTCCCCGTCCGGATTATTGATTAAGGCAGCTTCATTGACCACTATCGACATACTGGCAACACACTTTTCTTCTTCCTCTCGGGTCTCGCCTCAACGTCAGTAATGATCAGCTCTAGGGCATTGTTGAGCTGGTCCAAGTCTAACTTTCGCATCTGGACTACCACCAGTTTGGCCTGCTTCGAAGCACTATAGTTCTTGCCAAGTGCTTTCCCAGCGGTGCAGGTTGAGTGTGAATCTGAAGTTCCGTCGATCCAAGGGTCCATTCTTATCTTTTTCGCCTTGTCGGTCTAAATGTGCTCGTCGTCAGGGACCCTGTTAGGAAATTCCTATAGGGGGGCTTAGCAGTCTTCTTTGTACATTTTTTCTGTCGAAGAATAAAGTATGTCTTACATTTGGCTGCGACTTATAAGCCACTCCCTCTTCGAGGTGATAGATGAAGCTATTTGTACCTTCGTTGCTCTCATAAACATAGTTCTTGAGGTTTTTCACATCTGGAATAGTGCTGAAAGGAGGGCTGATGAGTACGAATATTATATCGGATATAGAATGCGCGCGTACCTAGGTTGGCTGGCCTCAACTAGCTCGGTGACAGTATCCTTCTGGGTATTATAGCTTATCTCTCTCTTCGCTTTCATATTTGATAATTCGGCTGCTAGTGATGGAAGTGGCGGGTTGTCACGGGGAGGTAGGTGGCGGGCAGGCGTGAGATCTGTTACAGCACTAGCCTTAGTACTGCTCTGAGATGTGTGGGAGCAAATATGAGTCTGATTGTGCTAAGACTAATAGGCTATATCGAAGGATAAAAAGAATATGCCAAAAGAGAGAAGAGAAGAGGAGAGAGTCCCCAAGCACTTATAACCTTACCGCACAGGCCCTGGTCCGAAACTACTCCGTTTCCTATCCGACAAACAAGTAGGTCACATACTGGTCACATGCTAGTCATGTGTTCAGTAACCCACGTGATTAGCAACGTCACATTACCCCCCTCCTCCGGGAGAACCTGACCCCAGGTTCTGGTTGTCCATTGTTTTATTCCCAGTTAGTTGTATTGTCATCTTGTCTTCTACCAAGTCAATTGTATTGTTATTTTACTTGGGTTCCGACAATGATCCGGTTCGGGTCAGTTGTACTCTCCAGGAGAGTATGAATCTGTAACCAGTTGGATACATAATCTTGCTATTGTTGTTTGCCTATTGTAGAAGCTAAGAATAGGGTCGAAGCTGAATCGGAGGTGATTCGGAGTCGCCACCGTCGATATCACTTCTCAGAAGTGGAACTCTGGTATCTTCGTAGTGAATAACACTTGGCTATTGTTCTTATGATTCACACCTATTGTGGGTGTGATTCACATGCCTATTGTGTGTATGATTGACACGATTGATTTACCGCGCTAGTAATCCAGAGGTCTATATATATGACCTAGTTTTGCCTTGATTTTGTTCCTTTCTTCTTTTCTCCTATGGTCACACAACAACAACAACCACAACAGCAAGGTAAGCTTCGGAGCTCTTTCAGAACTGTATCGGAGCTGACTCGATTCACAGATCCAACATACAGCATGCCTGTCCCAGTCCCAGCCGGCGCCCTGGAGGTTGCCTTCCGAGTCTGCTGTATTCGCTGTGTCCGACGGATGATCGCCAACGACCACAATTGCGAGTTCGGTTCTGCGGTTTCGTCCAAATGTGACTATTGCACGCGCCAAAAAGGCGTCTGCACTCCAGTAAGTTTTCTGATTCTGGTCCGAAACTGATCCGAAGCTGACAGGAACTCAGCTTCCACGTTTCGTCGGTCCCGAGTACGAAGCTCTGGTTGGTGCCATCGAAGCCAACGACCGCCCCGCCATCGCCACTGCCGCAACAGAGCTGGACCGGGTGCTACGCGTGGCCTCCTCTAGCATTCCCAGAGATATGCAGGGACTTATGATGTCTTTGCTGGAGGAAACAAGGGCTTTGCGGGAAGAAACCAAGGCTCTGAAGGATGTTTTGGAGGCTGGGGTAGAGATGGAGAAGGACGCGCGGGAGGTAAGTCGGATCTGTTTCTGAGGGTTCCCGGTCTAACATGGTCCAGAATTTGGCGGTATCATTGGATCTGTTGACGGATTCAGTCAACAAGATGAGCCGGGGGGGAAAGCGCCCTGCTGGGTACTCGGAGGAGAGTCGGGCGGAGAAGCGGCCTCGGGTGGACGGGATCGATGGTACAGCTTTGGTGGCAGACCCATATGCTGGTGGTGAGGACGAGGAGGGAGTTGCCAATACGGGCACTGGGGAGGAGTAGGAGGGGTTTCGGCCCTGTTCCGGAGGGGTGGTGGTATGGCCCACCAGCGCCCTGGATCAGAGGGAATTAGTTTTCGTCACAATAGAATTTTCCATTGACCATTCCATTATACTGCCTCTACTACTGCTCCGGTTCTTGTCCGTGTATTGATATGCTTCTTTGCTACCCTGTCATCAGCCAGATGGTCGTACTCATCCAGTCCTTTCTCCCATGCGTCCAACCATTCTTGTAAACGTAATGGAGGCCCTGGTTTGGATGGATAGTCTTGATGATAATCCCTTAATTTGTGCGGAGCTCCTAAGAAATTAGAGGCTGGGTACCAAGTCGGGTCCGGATCGTGCCCGACCCAGGTGACATGATACTGGAGTTTCCCTCTCACTAACTTAGAAGCCAGGATCTTATCGACTTCCCATTCTTCTTTCCCAGCGATAGCTTCACCAGAAGGTTGGGCAGGTTCTTGTCCAGGAAGTGGTGTGTCTGGATACTTCTTCAGAACATCAGGAGAGAAGACGTCGTGAATCTTGGAGCCATCAGGTAGTTGGAGGCGGTATCCGTATCCGATCCGTTCTAGGACCGTATATGGTCCGTCGAACTTATTACCCAACTTGCGACTTGGACGGTAGCTCTTCAAGTTACGTGTTGATAAGTATACCCTATCTCCCGGTTGCCAGTCGATACTACGCCGATGCTGATTCACGTGGCGTCGCATCTTCTCTTGTGCCTTTTTAATATTGTCTTCGGCCACTTGCCATACGCGGTGCATCCGACTCGCCAACGAAACAGCATCGTCCAGGTTCAGCTTCTCAATTGGCGTGGCTGGCTCTGGTGACTTCCAGTCCCAACTGTTCCTTGGTTCGACTCCGTGTTTGAGTTGATACGGAGTCATTCCGATGGTAGAGTGTGGGAGTGTCATTTGGGCCCTGTCCATTATAGGGATCAGTTCACTCCAATTGTCCTGGAAGTAAGTCACGAATGGCCTCAGTCTCTGGTCGATATATCGGTTCATAATCTCCGTCTGACCATCTGTTTCTTTATGGTACGCTGTGGAGAGTTTCACCTTAACACCAATGATACGACAGAACTCTTGCCAGAATGAAGAGACAAACTGTGGTCCACGGTCGGAGATAATCGTCTCCGGGGTATGTCCGAATCGGTACACCCACTGGACATATAGTTTGGCCATACCACGAGCATCAATTGTCTTATAGCAAGGGATCGACACCGAGTCCTTTCCGAGCCGGTCAATAAAGACCAGAATCATATTAAAGCCATGCTTGTCTTCATTGAACTCTTTGAAGTCCATGCAGATGTGCTGCCATGGGTAGGCTGGTACAGGTAAGGGGTGTAGTAATCCTTGCTGCTTGGTTTGTCGTGGATGTGCGTAGCCACAGGGAATACAATTGTCAATAAACCGTTTCACGTCCGATTCCATTCCGACCCAGTAGTATTGTCTGGCTAACAACTGGTAGGTTTTCTTGGTTCCAGGATGGGCTGTGGACGGTTGATTATGGACTTCTTGGATCAGGCGCGTACAAAGCACTGTATCACGTCTGACACACAACCGGCCTTTATATAGTAGCAATCTATCTTCCAACACGTAGTCGGTAGGCACCTTGTCTCTCAATTCCTCGAACGACGTGCGGTTGTCTTCGTATAGTAGGTCCCGTAACTGATCCGAATCCAATGCCACCTTAGCGTAGGCATCTGTGTCAATTGGCATCAACTGAACATCTTTGTTCGCTTGGTTAGTTACGAAGGATGATGCTAGTTCAGAGTTGATTCGGGGGTGAAGCCGGTGAGGACCTAAGAGGACTCGGGAACGGCTGTCCCGCTTGACTCGTTCTTGTATAACCAAATCTTGTTCTCGCCTAGTAAGGATATCGGCCTTCTGGTTGTTCTTGCCGGTGGTATAGATGATTTGGAAATTGAAGTCGGACAGGAACTCCATCCAGCGTACCTGCTTGGCTGTGAGAACTTTGGTGGTCATGAAGTATTCCAGCGACCGGTGGTCCGAAAAGACTTCGACTTTGCTCCGTATCGACATGAGCTCTGGTCGCCATCGGCGAAATGACTCTATAATTGCAAACAGCTCCTTATCATGGATCTCCCAGTTAGGTTCATGTCCGTTTAAGACGTGGGAGTAGAATCCAATAGGATACCACTTGTCGTCGTCATGGAGTTGTGACAGGACTCCTGCTATGACTCCATCTGATGAATCTGTTTCCAGCTTCGTACTCAGCTCCGGGTCGAAGTGGTAGATGCGCTGGATCGTCAAGAGTTGGTGTTTGAGTTCGTCGAACGCGTCTTGACATTCGGGGGTCCAATTGAATGGTTCCGAAGGACGTCCGAGTATGCTCAGAGGCTTGGCTATCGCTCCGAAGTTCCGTATAAACTGTCGGTAGAACCCGCAGAACCCAAGGTAGGACTTGACTCCTGTAATAGTGGTAGGCGGAACCCAATTACGAAGGCATTCAACCTTATCCGGGTCTACCTCGATTCCGCTAGTAGTCATAATATAACCCAGGTATTTTGTCCGTTCTACGCTGAACTCGCTTTTCTTGATATCCACCTGGAGTCCGGCTTCGCGTAGGCGTCGGAGCACTTTTTGAACATGCTCTTCGTGTTCCCGGGGGTCTTCTGAGTATATGAGAATGTCGTCCAGGTATGCCATACAAAAATCGTCCAAATAGTCTATCAGGACATCGTTCATGTATCGCTGATATGTGGCGGGGCCGTTACAGAGCCCAAACGGAAGCACCTTGCATTTGTACGTCCCGTATCGAGTTCTGAACGACGTATAGTCTTCCGACTCGGGGTCCATTCGGATCCGATGAAAGGCTTGTCGGATATCGAGTTTGGTAAACACTTTGGCCTTAGATACTCTAGCCAGGAGCTCGTCAATACGTGGTAACGGATATGCATCCTTCCTGGTTATGGCATTAAGCTTACGGTAGTCGACACAGAAACGGAGTCCACCGTCTGGCTTCTTGACAAAGAGTACAGGTGAAGCAAAAGGATAATTACTTGTCGTGATGAACCCGCGGTTCAGGTTATCTAATAAGTATTGCTTGGTTGCCTGTAACTCCTCAGTTGACTGTCGGTACAGTGGTGTGTAGCCATAGGTCAGTTCCTGTTCGAGTTGGATCTTGTGGTCGTATAACCTGTGGGGTGGGAGCCGATTCGACTCCGTCTTGGAGAAGACGTCCCGGTAGGCCGCATGACACTTGGGTAATTTCTGGCGTAGGAGCAGCGACGTCTCTTCGTCTTCACGTTCGTCTAGGAGGCGATCGATCTCATATAAGCTTGTCTGGAAGAACTCCGTATTTGGACGCTTCATATTATAGTGTAGGGCATTTGCGCTGATCTCACAAATGTTAATACACAGCGTCGAGGTGGATTCGGAGGTGTTCCGGGATTGCTCCCTTTTTGTTCGTCTAGTAGGTTCGGTCCTAGGATTCTCTACTAAAGACAATTCTTTGTTCATCCTGGCGATACTTCGCTTTGTTTCCTTTTCCCATCCGACTCTATAGTGTATCGGTGGAGAACGGGATAGTGGTGTCTTTGGTTGTTGGAAACAATCGGCGGTGGTTAGTAGCTGTATCGGAAGCCAACCGGACCTCTTCCGGTGGTGAGGCGGGCTGGGCGCTTCGACGCGCCTAATAGATGTGATACCAGCTTGCCTCCGTTGTTCATCTCGTTCGATAGCATTGTCTCTTCGGTCAGCATCTGCTTGGATATAAGGCTTAGAAGTGTCGTTGAAGCCATGTCTATACTGAATCAGAATATCCTTTGACCATAGTAGTGTGCGAGGGTACTCCGAAGGCCATCTGAGTCGGTTCCGAGACGGATCCAGGAGTAACTTGAATCGTCTCATGAACTTAACTCCAATGATACAGTCATGTTTTCCAAGGTCCAAAACTATAAAGGGCGCGTTGTACACGCGACGTCCGTCTATAGTCAGATGTAGACGCAAGTACTGTGTGATGCGAGTAGTGCGTTTGCCATCATAACCAGTCACTTCAAGGGGTATGGAAGCGTCTGGTAGGAAATGTCGAGGGCTTTTACTAGTTGGCCGGCCAGGTTTCGGCTCAGAAACAGGTAACCATGTGCTCCAGTGTCTACAAGTGATTGTAATGAAATGCCAGTTCCATTCTTAGTAAGAGTACAGGAAACTAAGAAGTGTGTTCCGCCTAATAGGCGTGACAAGTTCAGTTTGGATAGATCACACTTTCGGAGACCTAGGAAGGAGTCTTTGCCTAGGCCTCTTCGTTTCCCTCCAGGAACTCCTCCGACTCGTCCTCAATAATTTCTTCGACGTCGTCTTTAGCGTCCGTGTTATCCTTGGCTTCTCCATCCACCTCATTAACAGTTGGTGGGTTTGGGCAGTCACTCTTAAAGTGTCCGTACTCACCATAGCGGTAGCACTTGGAACCTGTCGCTCCAGGCGTCGCCGTTACACGTCTGTAGGTACTCCGGTTCGGGTCCGGGGCAGGTTGTCTTGACATTCCACGATCTGTAGAGGATGTTTGGTTGTATGGATGGTGTGGTAGTCCGGTACGGGTTGCTTGCGGATATGTAGAGGGTTTGGAAGAATTGGTCCTGGTATTGGCTTGGTAGGTGCTCTTCCTGTTTGTCGTGAGGGATGCCTTTGGGCTGGGACGAGGAACTAATTGGTTGTATGGTCTAGCCCTTTCCATTTCGACTCGGACCAGATGCTGAACCATAGCCGAGAAGTTCTCGTTCCAGAGGCCTTTCATTGTCACGTTTTGTAGTCGAATACGAGGGAGGATCTTGTTCCACATCGCCTGGAACCATTCCGATTCAGCAACGTTTCCTTCAATAGCCTCAGCTAAGAACCTAGCTTTGAATTCGGGAAAGTTTTCGTGGGGGTGGCCTTTATCCTGCATCTTCATGTCATTGAAGCGGTTCCGGGCCTCCTCCGTTTCAGTTCCGGTCGTGAAGTATGTCTCGAGACAGGTTAACATTTCTTCCACTGATACAAACTTCTTATCAGTAGACGTGTAGCGAGGGGTGAGATACGTCCTTGCTAGGCCTGTCGTTTTCAGCCATACGTGTGTGCACCGAGACTGCTCCGAAGTGAAGTGATCAGCGTTCTCTCGTAGCTTGTCGTGTATAGAGGCTCTCCATTGTCGGAATGTTGGATCGGACCCATCATCGAGAGGGTCGGCTTCTGGAACATTCTTGCTTAGCCTGGGAGTTCCTCCAAACGTCATGTTCGATACCGGAACAGACACGTTTCTGAGTAGGCCGGGTGGCTCTTGTTCTTGCCATGTGACACCATGGTCGTGCCGTGTGCCTGTCTCAGGTCTGTTTCGATTTCTTGTCTGTGACCTAGTGGGTCTGGTAGTGTAACCACTATTCGTTTCAAACTCTGTTTCTGCAGTATGTTCAATTGACGGTTGCAGCTCATCTTGCGAATCTGCTCTGTCTATGGTGTCTGTAGGGGCGGGCTCGTTTCGGTGCTGTCCCGGACCTGAGCCGGCATTGTCCCTACGTATGTCACTGAGCATACGCATGATAGTATCTTGTGAGCGGAGGAAGCGAGTCTGAAGCTCTTCCTGCTCTTGTCGATGTTCTCTTCTCAAGTTATCGAATCGTTCTTCCATCGACTGGATAATTCCTCGTAACTCGCTTGGGTTGGTAAAGTCGCGATAATCGTTTCGTCGCCTAGGGGTAGAGTACCGTCCGTTTCTGCCCCGACGAGCGTTATTACCTCGAGTCGTTGGAATATTTTCTGATAGAGTATTGTCTTGGGAATTATTGGCTTGAGAGTGACTCGACTCTTCTCCGGCACTGCCTGCAGGAGGTTCTGATCTTGAAGCTTGGTCGACCATTATGGCGGATCCAAGGTTCTGTTTCTGGGGGGTTGTATTGTACAGAAGATGCCGTTACTGCTCCGTGTCTTTGGGGAACCGGGATTGCTTCTGTGGGATTATTAGTAGTTGTTCTACCTCTGCGCTACCTCGAGCGTCTTCTACTAGCTGCTTCTGAGCTGATTCAAATCCCCTAGAATCGCTAGCTGTCCGTGAGATCTCTGGAATCACGGCTCTGTTGAAATCGACTCCGGGTCTGATCCGAATCGATAACTGGGTGGGATATTATATATGCCGTCCCCGGCTGGCGTGATATTCTTTTTATAATGTTACAGCACTAGCCTTAGTACTGCTCTGAGATGTGTGGGAGCAAATATGAGTCTGATTGTGCTAAGACTAATAGGCTATATCGAAGGATAAAAAGAATATGCCAAAAGAGAGAAGAGAAGAGGAGAGAGTCCCCAAGCACTTATAACCTTACCGCACAGGCCCTGGTCCGAAACTACTCCGTTTCCTATCCGACAAACAAGTAGGTCACATACTGGTCACATGCTAGTCATGTGTTCAGTAACCCACGTGATTAGCAACGTCACAAGATCTGCATTCGGGCCGATGGATTTCACCCCTGGATCTTTGGCAGCCTGATCGTGCTGAGAGGTGGTCACTGTAACAATTAAGGTTAGAAATTACTCATCTAGTCAATTTAGAGACCTGCAGTGGAGAATAACGGCAAAGGCTACTTACTATTACATAGCCAGTATCGAAGTTGGTTCTTGTGGGTGAAGGGTGGGTCTACATTGTCTTTGCCGACTAGATTTTGTAGCATTTGTTCCGTCTGGTTCGTCTCGGCTTGATTTTTACCATCCTTGGCAAAGACTAGATACTCGGCCACTGGTTCCTGTCGCTCTGCTAGTCTTTCAACCGCAGGCATATCGCGGATGCTTCTAGTGATGGTGAAAGAAGTACCAGAATCCGCAGGTGCTTCTGCGGGACGAAACTCAACGACCTTATCGACATCGGCGTAGCCTCGCAACTGGGCAACCTCGTCAGGGGAGGCCTCTATAGTCCATAAGACCAGTTGTTCTTGGAGGTCCGTCCAGGGCAAGAGGTCCTCGGTTCCGACGATATCCTTTACAAACTCGCGAGTCTTAGAAGTGCCGGTGCCAATTTTTGGAAAGATTGTATAGAATGCTTTGCTAGGGCTAGGCTGCCTGTTAAGTCGAGGTAGGTTAGCAGCTAGGGTACAGCTGACAAGGCAGAGAATAGATATAAACAATGGCAACAAAGACCGCATAGTGAAGGGATGTTGAGAATCGAAGATAGGGGAGTAAAAGAGAAGACAATTGTATAAGATCGATAAACACCAAAACTGGGAAGTTACTGAAGGGAGGAGAGGAGAATGAACTGTGCCAGTGTTTTCTAGGCTAGCGGAAGAAGAGGAGACTCTTTATAGACAGTTGACACCCTTCTGCGCAGCAAAGAAAACCTCTATCTCTATGCTCAACAAGGCATACTACAAACATGAAAAATTCGTGGCATTGCTCTTCGTATCGCCCGGCTCGGCCGCATCTCATTCTTTCATCCTCAAGGATACAACAGGGGCCATTCTCTTAATGCCAAAAAGGAAAATGAGGCTATGTTTTCACCCTAGGTAGGAGAATGGCTACTGTTGCGTCTTGTGATTTGAGAAAGTGGTGTTTTAGGAGGCGCGAGGATTCGGCGACAATGCCTTGTGCTCTTGGGTTGGGACTGACCTCGATTCGGATCCTTCGACTCGTTCTACAGTTACATCCATGATGATCAGACGAAAAGAAACCAGGGAAGCTCCGCCCGGAGACCTTTGCTAAGAAATGTATTTTGGTCGTGGTATGTGGTTCTGGGTTATTTCTTTGACAGAGTATCCTCAACGTGCGGCTTTGGGACGTTATTTAGGTGTGACGTGATGCAGTTGGCGGGGCCGTTGGTGGGGCGTGTACAAGTAATGGGTGCGGTCAAAATCCCTGTGTTGGCGTGCATGTTTTGCGGGGCTACGGGTACCTGTACCTGACAGAACTGCAAAAGCGTATATGACCTGAGCTTTCAGGCCGAAAAAACATTCCCATACACCCCTAAACTATTACCTACCTCGAGACTTTAACAGTCTTATGAATTCTTATATTGTTTAAGCAACTTCTTGTGGTTTAATCTTGAGAGTTATATGGATTTATCGATTGTCGGCGCCCTTCACCTCCCAACACACCCTACTCCTTACAACGTAGCAGGGCAGTGACAAGAATTCTTTTAGACTATTGAAACTTGACGCTGCAGTAGCCAACATCTCCAAGACCGCAAAGGCAGAAGACTCCACCTAATTTCCATGTATATATGGTTAGACGAGGCGAGCAAGGTTATACCACATAGACATCGAGTGCAGGCTATCAAAGATTCAGCCCTACAAGTCTTTTCATTATTTCCTATGGGCTTTTCTATGAGCAAGACTGGTTGTTTCTCTTGCTCACGAGCCAAATGCTATCTTCGCCACCAAACCCTTCCCGTGAGGAAAGAAACAACACTGAACAAACGAAACCACCAAGCCATAATAACCGCTAGACTCATCTCCATCCACAATGCTTAATATGCCATATCCCTGAACTGTGACCAGAATGTTTATGCTACGCAACAGGCGTTAATAGTATCGTATCACTAGGTTGTCAGGCGAACTTCGAGACCGAGGTGCTAGCGAGAAGGCCGCCGTGTCAATAATATCATCCGTACAAACCCCGCAAAATAGAGGAGAAAACTCATGTCATTCTTGCTAACGGCCGAGGAAGGTGTGTCTTGTCTCTTATGGTTTCTTGGAGTGAGAAGTGGTGGGGAGAGATATCTGGGCGAGCTTTCAATAGCACGTGTATTTGTTCTAACTCCGCAGCGGGGCTCTTGGACCTTTTCAGCATACAATTTGACATTAAAAAGTGCGACTCCGAAACCCCAATAAAATACATTAACGGCATGACTTCCAAAGCTTGCATATGAATAGATTATGCTAATGATCTAGGAAGAGACCGTTTTACTTGTCATCCTTGAGTTGGTCAAGCTTGCAGCTTACAAGGCTGCGCTCGAGGCGCCGAACCCCCTTCTCAATATCATTTTTTACATCGTGTGCCATAAATGGCATGGGCGGCTTCCAGAACTTGTACCGACGTATCATATGCTCACAAAGAGCTACAGGATTCATGGTCCGAAGATTTCGGAAAATGTGACTGGTGCTGAGCCCAGCGTAGGGGGGTTCAGGATTTGGAGAAAGCTCAAGTGCGGTAGCATCTCTTGACAGTGACCATGCCATGAACTTGTCGCAGGCAATCCTTCGCGCCGCGACTGTGCTCCTCTTCTTCTCTGCTGGCAGATGGATATCGATATAAAAGAGGACGTTGCATGTGCACTGCGGATCCGGTCTCTGGTATCTGGTCACAAGATTCCTATGGATTTTGAGAGCCCTACGGATGGTGGTCTGTTGATGTCTTTCAATCTTGTGTAATATCTCATCAAAAAAAATTTTGGAATGGGGAATGGGGGGTTTTGTACCCAACAGAGCCGCAGGAAGGTGCAGTCTTTGGACCTCTTTCTTTCAAGGGGTCCCGTTGCCTCAAACTCCAAAATATGAGTCAGCTGTTGAAACTCGTCTTTGAGATCAAATACCCATGCGATTTTCAGCCATGGAAGAAGGTCCTCATTGAAGGCATGGGGCAATGAGTACTTCAAATCAGTGATCCACCTGCAATAAATGCCTCCACGACGTGCACCATTTCATACTTCTCTACGAGTATGGAGATATTTGCTGCAGTCTCAAGATCAATCTTATACAGAACCTTCTTAGTCTGCGCATGAATGATTTTGGTGATAACTAACGTCGTCCTCTGACAAGTCCAGCACTGCATGTGGGTTGACCTGACCCCAAGTTTCCACTGTATTGTTTCCTTTCTAGTATTGCTCGAAAAACAGGAGATGCCTTCATCATACGTTGAGAAGATACGCAAATCCTTATCCTCTTCTTCTTCTCCTTGATCAGCGCCTGACAACAGAACATGATTTTGCTATTCCCACTTCCTGAATTTGGTGAAGGATATGCAAGAATCAGGAACAAGTCAAGCGAGTAAGCAGGTTTGGAAGTATTGGGTGGTGCAGATGCTGCTGCTGTCATTACTTGGAAAGTGACAACTGGCGTATTAGCCATGCTTTCTTGACGCATATCAATTTCATTAACTCGAGAAGCAGGTGGAGGCATTGCCAATGTGGTTTGCTGTCGAATTGGGACATCAAAAATGCTGCTGATATATGAATCCAGGGAAGAGTCGGAGTATGGGCTAGTAGCCCTAACATGGGAAGGACCATGGTAGTTGTAATGCTTTGGTGATGATTCAGGGCCAGAGCCTTCGGAGGTCTTGTGGTGTTAAGAAGATGTTTTGTGACTCAGTATCCTCAGTGTGTTTGTTGAGTTCAGCAAGACTTTCTTGGCTAAAGCTTTCGAGTTGATACCACTCCCCGAGTTGAGGCAACTCTTCGAAAGGCAGGGAAGGGTAGAAATCCGAGGTAAGCTGGTTCTGCCTACCACTGCCTTACGTAGTGTTGATCCCGGAAGAGAATGGGAGCATGTCAACCGCCAGTAAGAAGTTGTGCTGTGCAGGTTCGCTGACACTTTAGAGTTCCCCAAAACCTATGGCTATGATTTTGTCGCGATTGTGGGCGACGTACATATACGCTTCTCGATGGTCGCACCCGCTTCTAAAGCAGGCCTCTTCCGCGGTGGCTTGCTAAACCTGCGTGATGGCCCATAAATACAAGTCAAGCTGAGGGTTACGTAGTGACCACATTTGGGGTGTTCACGATCACATTTAACCTTGGCGGTTCCACAGCCATCGCAAGACGATCGCAGCCTCGGGACTTCAAGTTCAGAACATGGGGCCATGACAGAAGTAGGAGCTGCTGGCATGGCTCGCTCTAGGGGGTTGCTGGCAATAGACTACATTAGTGCACTTAAGGAGGATAGGAGGTGGAGTTAGTGATCGATGGCGAGTTGATGTACGTTGGAAGGAGGCTTCTTGTGACGACTGGAAATATAGGTTTGAGACGGCAAGGCGAGGCGGGGCATATAATTAGTGTGGCATTCAAATCGCGAAATTATCAACATCATTTTAAACCCACTAAACAAACGCCATCATTAAACAGTAGACCTTTCATCGTTTAGAGGTGATACACTTAATTCTTTGCTCTCCATCATTATAGAAGTCTCACCTCCGCTTTGCTCAACCACCTTACAGTTCTCGGCTGTCTTGTCCGCGGCCGTAAGGGCAGTCACCGACATCTCCATCCCGGAGTTGGATGTTCGTTGTAGGATATATAATGGTGAAAGGAATACTGGCTTTGGTTGACCAGCTAATGGCAAGGTCCGACGATCGCTGACGCTTTCTGCCGGTTGCGGTCTGTTTCCCTCCCGTTGATACACCCACAGCCTCCGCAGGGCGAATACACTCGCACATATGATCATTAGATTAGCTTCGATTAGAGTCCACTCTCCAGGGTTGACGGCGTTCCACGTCATATCCGCAGCTGGTGACCCATTTGCCGTCTCATACCATTCGATGCGCGAGTTCCTTACAATGCCCGGGTGCATAAAGAAGATTCTGAGGGCGGATGCAATGACAGCTACTGCCCCCATGGCTAGAACTAAGATAACGATGACTAGTGATGTTAGCGAACGTGAGCGGAGGGGAGAGGGGAACTGACGTTTGTCGTGACGTTGCATAGTCATGCGGTAGATTAATGGAAGTGGCATGATGAAGATCATTGCATCGGTAGCAATGTTGAATGCTGATTGCGCGGTTTGCAGCGTCGAAGTCTTCATGCAACCCTGCGGATACGTTGTCAGATCCCATGCCCTATTTATAGGGTCGCAGATGAAAATGCCGACCTACACAAGAGGACAGAATATCAGTATGCATTCGAAAGGATCGTGGAATGGCAATTGAACTTGGAAGGGATACTACTTACTAGCACTAGAGCTATCGTGTATAATACAACGAAGAGAGCAAAACCATAAATAATTCGTATATGTGGTTGATCTTGCGCGAGCCGCCGATACAGGGACAGAATACTAAGCTTGACAAAGCTGCCGTGATCGTCAACTAATAAACATAATGCTAATGGAATTTGGACGTCGTACCCTGTCGTGAATGATGAAGTTATCGGTGCCCAATATAACCCCTGTATAAAATTCCCTCTTTAGTTTCGTTCTGAGAACTTCCCATAAAGCAAACCTTTAAGAGGATCACGAAGTCGCGACCGTTAACAGTCCAGACGTGCCTTCCGTATCCATGCATGGCACTTTGCAAGTTTATGCCAATATACGCTGTATTGAATAGCTAGAGAGTATTCGTTAGATGGATGAAGAGATATGTAGTTACTGTTGCTCATCACCTACTAAAGCAACAATTATAAGCCAGTCATCGGCTCCAAAGTTCCGTAGGATGGCAAGTCGGAGGTATAATCTTGCAGTGATAGTTAGTCAATTAAACGACTACACCCAGAGATGAGAAGCTGCGTACCGAAGCGCTGTAGTCATGGTTGACAGTACGAAGAAGACAATTATAATCACTAGTATCTCGGGAACTCTCGTGTCCTCCGCCATCTTAGGCAGATCAGAAAATGAAGGAAGCTGTGGGGGATCTGCGAACGTGGATTGGCGTGCGGGCGAGTTCCTTATGTACGTGGCGGTACAGCATATAGAGAATGCTGGTTGGTGAACAAATATCCCTGACTGTGGCGACGGATTCAAATCAGAAAATGCTGATGCGGCGAGACTTCCCCGCATCTCTGCCGTGCATGGTACAGTAAATGACATGGTTCTTCTTAGCTGTGGCGTTTTCTCTCAGGTGTCAACTACGTTAGCTTCTCCCTCGCGTTAAATTCATACGAATCAATCCGCTGTGAATTAAATATCATGTTTCACCGTCCCCCGAACGACCTTGAAGGAAAGAAGTAATTTTGATTCACGAGTGCCCTGCTATGCCCTTCGTTTACTTGTGAATACGAAATTAGTATAGGGAAATTCATCCGCGGACTAAGTTCATACATGAAATCAGGAGTTTACGAATAACCCTAACCCATAACGACGTGGCGCGGCCGCGTTGGAATCGACATCTTCCAATTTACTCATGCGCAAAGTCCGTTTTGCCTGCCGAGCCGCATGCTGTGGGATTTCTGTCTGAGGGCACAACCAGGGCCATGTGGAGATGTTTTAAACCCTTCATACAGTGTTTGTTCTCCCCAAATGATTAATTTATGCAGCCAGACGGCACACCTGCGTGGCTTCGGAGTCTGCCGAGGACCTCCCTGAACCAGCCGTAAGAACGCCATTTGATATGTATGTGCGACAAGCAGGCTACCTGGAAGTTGCCGGGAATCGGTAAATGCCACCGATAGTGGCTGAACTCTAATATGTGAGTCGCCTCGTTAGACCAGTGTGGGAAGCTAGATGACAATATTCTGCTTTGGTGCCAATGCTTCCTGACCAATACGGGACCGAGATTAAACAGTCACGACAGCCACTCCTTGTTGTTCGAGGGATAATAGGGGGAGACTTCTACAAAAGCCACTTTAACAGAATTTGACAAGACGAGGGAAACGGGATAGGTCGCTTGCTGCGAACCACTTCGGTATATGTACCGAGAAGCTAGACTTCCACGTTTTAATTTACTTTGAAGGCAGGTTTGGTGGCCCGTGCCCCCTCCCCACCTTCCCCGCCCCACCCCAGTAGCTGGCGGCATCCAGTACTTGTATCAACACTGTCGATACAGTGAGGTAAAAGGGTAATAGTGGTGCAAAGATCAAGAAGCAGAAATATAGTGATTGTATTGTCTGAGGACACCACTTTGCACCACTTTGCAGCCCACAGTGGCAGCTAATCAGGAGATCCCCTCCATTTAAGGCAGAATACTCGAGCTGATGGTGAAGCAGCATAGCAAAATGGACCTCAATTTTATCCTGAATACACCGCAGCGCCTGCCCTCTGAGGAGGTAGAAACCCTATCGCAACCTTGAGGAAGAGCGTTTCGTTGGTTCCTTTCCAATCGTTTGGTTTTTAATTTGGGAAGTCACCCTTCTACCATGTTGTCAAGACAGAAGTCTACCCACACATGATTGCACAGGTTGTAAGTTCAACTGCTGTGGAATCAGATTTGGCTGGTCTAGCGTTATTGGCATTATTCCTATGTAAGTTTGCCCTAGTAACATTGACCTCTTATATAATAACTAACCTAGAAATGGTTAGAGTTGGAGATGTTCTCAATACAATTTTAGCTATCATGGTGCTTCAAAGTTGCCAGCAGGTGCAGGGAGGATACCAAAATATGTGCAAGCGAAGATGATATTCAATATCATTATAGACTTTATTATCGGACTAGTGCCATTTCTAGGGGATATAGCTGATGCATTATTTCGAGCGAACTCTAAAAATGTCTTGGTTCTCCAGGGGTATTTGCAGAAGAAATCATCAACAAGGCAAGGTGCAGTGGCATGACGCTGCCTCTCGAACCTTATCAAATTTTCCTCTCTCTTTTCAAACAACTAAATAGACTACCAATCCCTTGATCTTACTTCCAGCTTGCCGGGGATATAATTAGTATAATTATTTATCCGAAACGTTTTGTGATCAAAGCGTAATGCCTAAAGCATTTGCTGGTATCGATTCCTAACCTACGCCGGGGTTTTTTCCAGTTAGTATTATATCGGGTGCCAGGGAAACCATATGGCGTCGAACCCCTAGCCATCAAGACTGTTATGGCCACCCAAATCTAGAGGGCCATCAAGTAAGAAGACCGCTGAAATCCAACGCGTCCACTCAGAGATATTCAGCATCTTTATCAGTCTTGACGAGATAGTGAAATCAGGACATGGGTCAAGCACGAACTGCAGTGTCCGTCAAATGCAGGATGTTTTATCGAATATAAGGACGATCTTGTTATCACAAATGGTTTGTCCGAATCCGCCTCTTGCCCCGCATTGAGGCTCCGGGGTAAGGTCAAGATTGTCGATGGACCGGGAAAGTGGTCGAGACACTAATAGAGGTTAGATAGTAGCCAGTGATACCCCCGCACTTTTGTACCTTCCTCATACTTACATGATAGCCCAAAGATGAGGCAGATAGTCCAGACTTTACTAAAGATTGACAATAAGACTTATACACGCTAGCTACTAGCGTCTTAGACTCATTTATAGAGAATTACAAGTCGGTTTTAACGGTAAAATATTTATTTAGATCAAATAAGTAGTTATTTAAATATTTAAGAGAAACCTCTAATATTAAGAAATTTCATGATTTTATAAGGGAAAACACAACTTTCTAAGGTATAAAGCTCGATGCACTTATAATTACTATCTCTTTTCGCTTAAAGGCTTATATATAAGTAGATTAATATTACTAGTATCTGTAATAAATCAGTCTAGTGTTTAAACTTTAAGGTTATTAAGTTATTTAAGAATAAGTAGTAAAATCTTAGAAAAGTAAAAGAAAAGTTCTTAAAACCTTAGATTTCAGGTGATTTTCTCGGTTGCCTTAGTGACCCTAGTGTCAAAAACAACTTCAAGTAAACATTTCTCCTGCTTTTTATTTTCTCTTCGTTTTCTTTTCTTTTTAGAGCTTCCTCTTAAGATTATATAGCCTATAAAGTCTTATACCCTCTATATATGTTTATATCTAAGACTGAACCTCTCTAATATTACTTTATTAGTTAATAAAGTAACATAAAAACATTAAAAAAAACCCCCCTTTACTTTTACTTGCTTTTACTTGCTTTTACTTGCTTTTACTTGCTTTTACTTGCTTTTACTTGCTTTTACTTGCTTTTACTTGCTTTTACTTGCTTTTAATACTTTGTTTACTCGATTTAAGTATTTCTAATACTTGATTTATATGATAAATACAGTTTACCCTTAACATATAGAGAGTAAGGTAATGTTGGTTGGTATTATAACAGAAGTATGGTAGTTAAGTCAGGGTTATTGTCACGAACACATGGATAACTTAGGACTATAGGCTTCGACAGTCGAAAGGACTAACAGGAGAACCGAGGTTATATGGATTTCAGTTATGGTTAGTTAGTTACTAATGCTAGTTACCCTGTTGGAGCAAACAGGAAGTCACGTGACTTAAGCGAGACCACGAGACGAACTGGGCGAGCCAGGAGAACGAAGGTTCTATTTAAGCGTTGTGTTTTCCTTAGATAGAAGCTTTATACTCAACTTAGTTTATCATCTGCAATATACTTTATTACTCTTGATAGAAGTAACAAGTTTACTCCCAAGTAAACAACCTGACTTGACTGCCACACTTCTGTTGCAATACCAACTGACGTTACCTTAGCCTTCTATGTTGAAGGCGACGCGTAATCGTTACAGTTATTCACTTAGAAGTGAACTTGTTACTTAATAACAAAAATAAATAGTAGATTATAAATATTATACTAAGCTGAGCATAAAGCTCCTATCTAAGGAAATACAAGATACTTATATAGAACCTTCCTGCTCCTGGATCTATAGGTCTCCTCAAGATCCCTAAGATCCGATATCCTAGATCTAAGGACCTCACTCAAGATCCCAAGATCCCTATCACGTGATCCGCATCCCGTGACCCTTCGCGCCTTATAGTCCTGGACCTGCACGTGCTAATGAAATCGTGACATCAAGCTAAGCGAGTATTAAGAACGAAGATTCTATATAAGTGTCTTGTATTTCCTTAGATAGGAGCTTTGTGCTTAAAGTAGTTATTCAATTAACAGTTTATAATGTAGAGGGAAAGAACCCAAGCTACATAGCAAGAGAGCAGGGTCTTGGAGCCAAGGGTCAGAGAGGTTTGGTAGAGAAAGGTGGTATTTGCAACTAAGGTGTGGTGTCGCTCCTAAGCGAGCCCGAAAGCCAACATATAGTCGTTCTTAATCACGTGTCAGGTCACATGACCCACAACATTCCCTGTCCGAATCCAAGAACCTTAACCCCACCACAATAATACAACTTTTATTTACTATTAACGTAAAGAGTTTACTTCTTACGAGCCTAGTCAGATAAGTCTGGGTTTCTAGGGCATTTTAGCGACCTGCACACACTAATTAATTATGCCACCAACAACCCCCCCACTCGATTTTCATCACGACCCTGGCTTCGAAATACCAACTAAACATAAGGAAGCGATACGCCAGCTCTATAGCTTTGCAAAGATGCCAATTGAGAAGTTAATGGAACGATATTCGTTGAGTAAATCGACAATCCGTCATATTTTAGGCTACCCCGCTCCAGAGCGCAAACGACTGGCAAGGACCGGGCGACCTAAAGAACTCAGCGATAAACAGGTAGATGAAGCTATAGAGTATCTCTCGGATAGTTGGGATAATCGAGTCCTTAATTGGGTACATTTGCGCGACGAATTAAAGCTCTCTTGTACGCCAGAGACGCTTGCGACCCGACTAAAGCAGAGGGGCTACCACAGATGCGTTGCCTGCCAGAAGCCCTACCTTACCCCCGCACAAGTCCTCGCGCGCTTTCTCTGGGCAATTACACATATATTTTGGACAGTAGAGTGGCTAAAGGTGCTCTGGTCAGACAAGGTCACATTTCTAGTTGGTGGAAGGACAGTTAAGCAGAGAGTGACAAGAAAGGGTGGTGAACGGTGCTATAAGACCTGTATCTAACATCAGTTTCACCGTGGCCACACAACACCAGTTAATGCCTGGGGGGCAATTAGACATGGCTATAAGAGTCCTTTAATATTTCTTTATGGTTCTGGCAAGAGGGGAGCCTTTAAGCAAACCGATTACCTGTCCCAAATCCTCGCGCCGTATATCCAGGACATTTTGGAGGCTTTTGCCGCACAAACTCACTTACTTCAACCTTCTGCCGAGCCCTTGTTTATGGAGGACGGAAACTCTGCCCATGGTCATAAGTCAAAATGTAACTGTTGTGCAAGATGGCGTACAGAGCATGGAATTATTTTGATGCCGCACCCCTCTACAAGTCCTGATATGAACCCTATTGAGAAGTGCTGGAGGCGGATCAAGCAGGCATTGCACAGACGCCGGAGGCAGCCTACAACCGAGGCGGAGATGGAAGCTATGGTTCTTGAAGAATGGGATAGAATACCACAGGATTGGATAAATAACCTGATTTCGAAGCAGGAGCACTGGGTTCAGGTATTAATGGAACGCCGTGGGTGGTCAACTCCAAATTAAAATATCGTAATTATGCTTCAAAATGGAGTTCTGTTGGCCTTATAGCCTGAAAACCCAGACTTATCTGGCCAGGCTCGTTAGTAAACAACCCAAACTGACACTACACTTCTGTTACAATACTGTGTTAAAGGCCCGTTAAAGAGTTTTGTTACACGTACCTAGCTCCTCTATACTCTCAATTTTCACAGTGAACGACACATCTCGCTTGATCTCTATCACACCCTGCCCTATACTGCTTCCGGAATCGCCATCATTGATCCGCTCCTGACTCTCAGCACAAGGGCCTCTGTTGAATGATTTCATTTTAAAGTCTTTGGAGTTAATGCGCGCGCTATTTGAAGGACCCCAAGTTCGATCACCACTCTTGTGAGTGACTGTCTGCAAGCGAGGGAAGATTTCGCGCAGCAGAGGCCATACGGCTGGAAGATTCGTGACGTAGACGGCGACGGAAGCTTCACGGAAGTACCAGTTCATGTACACGTATGAGATGAGCTTGGGTACCAAGCAATACAACTTCGTCAGGATAGCAGCGACGATGATAAAGCCACCCATGCCAAAGATCGCAAGAACTATGACTTTCTTTTGTAAGGGAAGACGGATGGCGGCGAGCATCGGTATTCCAATTACCAGGATAGCAATATCTCCTGGTATGCTCAACGACCCTTGGGTGATTTCGTAATATTGGTAATTAGAGCATTGTGCTAAAAGCCATGTTAGTAATCAATAAATGGATATAGGCAAGTTAACTTACGGTTCTCGGCAGGAACAGCCCAGTACTGGTGTAAAGGACGACACACAAGGAAAAGGGCGAGCTCGCTACCAACAAAGCTGGCCACAGTGTAATAAGCTACCCACTGTACCTACTTCCTCTGCTTGAGTCCCTGCCTGTTTCATATTAGCCTTGTTCTAAAACAAAACCGAACAACCACCTACGTTATGCCGGCATACAACAGGAGCATGCAGGCCTTCATACTCCAAATGGTCAAAATTATAGATTGTTCAGAAACTAAAACCCATTTACTACCGGAAATCCTGTCCGCGGTGATCTCAGGTGTCAAAGCCGCAAGATCCTCCGCGGTCATAAAATTTGAGCCTCCGCCCGACGCGATCTTATTAAAGGCAACGCATAGAATTGTGTACCACACCATACCATTCGCTACTATATAGTCGTCGGGTTTGAGTCCGGTGATACCAAAGCGACGGATTCTAGTAATGCTAATTGAGGTCAGTTGTACATTCTCTCTCTTGAACGGTAATATCTTTAAGTTAGAACGACTTACTATCGAAGAACAGCAATGAACATGCCAACAGCATAGAGCGCCAATGTTTCCTGGGCAAAACTCGCCGTAAATTCTGCCATAGCTGACTGACTAGCCTTCAACCGTAACGACGATCGTCACTGCTTCCGTGAGATTCAGACGAAGTGGAGGCTGAGATCAAAGAGTAACAAAGATCACCAAAATGTGTTCTGTGTGGACGTGCGGTGCTAGGCCTTGGCCCATGGGAGGAGCCGACGCTATTTTATCCAAGTGTGCATTAACGCTACAGTCCCATGCCGAGAGATGATATATGGATACATACACGAATGTGAAACAAAGGGGCGTTTTGGTGTCACCAAATCGAGCACTTGCCTCGTTGCGGCGCCTTTCTATGAATCAAAGACAGTCTTAAGATATCGTGATGCTAACGGAGGCTTGAGTAGTTTACTTAGAAGTGGGCCTCGCGAACTCTTGACTTGCGCTACCCCTTATACCCGCCCCCTAGCAGATAACAATGTTTGTGCCAACATGTCGGTAAGTTGCCAGTCCTGACTGCCTTCCTAAATGTGACCTGGTTTCTTTTAGACATACGTGAAGTCGAACTAATAAGGGACATCAGAATCCGCGCAATACTTCAACTTCCGCACGATACACAACAGGAACGATGGGCGCTGTCTGTGTCATGAACCCCGGGTCTCTGAGAACCCTTTCTGAGATCGAGTGCTGGACCGGTGATCAGCTTACATTATTTCAATATGGAGTAAACCGATCACTTTGTCCATGGAAGCTTCCGTCCTAGGTTCCCCTGGGACGGAATGTGAATTCTGGGAACGCCACTGTATGCCTTACTCCCAAATGTGTGGTTGATTTGCATGCATACATGGGAATTTCCCGGCCCGACCACGTGGGACTTGGAGCGAGTCGAACCTCCCAAGACAACAAAGCCAACCACAACGTAATATCACCAGGGCAGCTGCAAGCCATCAAAATTGGGGTCGGTATGTCCCGGCATTCGCTTTCTAATGCCACTCCTTCACAGTCTCTTGCGCCACATGTTCAATGATTTCATGTGGAAGCACCAATTTCGAATTTCAATGAATTTGCAAGTGCTCTCTTGGGATTTGCAAAATTGGTATAAATTGTCACCTATTATTGAAAAGTGCTAAGTGGCAATGATGATTTAGCTTGTGGTTGTGGAAAACTCAAGCACAAGTGACTCCAAGCTGAAAAAAACATCACAAAAAGCACGAATCAAATTTTTGGAAAGCACATCTCGAAGCATCTCGAAAGTCCCTAAGAAGGGTCAGAACTAGCCTTTTGGGCTAGACATTTTCCTTTATGGCATGCCTAGCCCAGCGAGGCGCCCGTTCTGATCGATCTGAAGGGACACCTGTCACTTCCACCGAAAATAACACCACGACACTTACGAGAAGCGGCCATTCTCCTCACGCGGGATAGGTTGTACACTCAGCAGTAACATAGGAACCTGAGACCGCGGTACTATCATCACCAATACAAAGCATTGTAGCACGTTTCACCAGAGACCCGAATCCTTAATGAGTGGCCCAACATGGCAGGAGGTGCTGTGATCTAACAGCACAGGGTTGGGTACTTTCATTGGAGTCAAACCCACCAGCCAGGCCAAGCATGGCGCTGTTCGGTTGCCTAGCTGTGGAGTGGAAAAGGTAAATTTAGATCACGCTTACGCGTCTCAAGTGCACGTGATACTGTAGGGCTTACTGAGTGAAAATTCCATTCTCGCCATCTAAAGAAGTCAACGTGGCAGGGAACTTCCTATCTTGTCTGACACCAGAATCATAGCCCAAGACTGGCAAACTTCACCTGTGAAGACGACGACGACAAGACCCGATGATCTACTGGTGACTCCGAGGCAGACTCGGCTGTCACGTTCGACTTCGCATCCACGCTCTCAAAATCCAGTTCATCGTCCCGATCTGTACGGTTGCCATCCTCGAACCTGTGAATCACTTCTGTTGTCATGACCACAACCGATTCATCTTGGATGGCCGCGCCATCTTTGACCCCACCAGCATAAGCATGTGCTCTGTACCTGGATCCTGTGTTGCTTGAGCCTGTCACCGTCGAAGGTTTCCATGCGCACTCCGTGGCGATCGCTGCTGTTGTGTGCGAAGATGATTTTACAGATTGGGAAAGCTCGACTAGGCAATTGAGAATGCTGAATTCGAGCTTGAGTTTGACGCTATAGACTAAGGCCTTGTATGCCGTTTGGATGTCGTAGAGACCCGAATACTCCAGACCCAGAATGGTAATATTGAGAAGAACGATAATGACGTTGACGTAAATAAGATGGCCCATGAGGCGGCGGGACGTCTTCCCTTAGATGTTGCCCTCTGGTCGTAGGATCCGTAGTGTTTGAACGATGTAGAGGACAGATATAATCAGCTCCTGCAGGAAGAAAATGGGAACCTGGACTTTCTCGTAGATTGAATATGGAGCCAGAAACGGTTCGGGGTGATCCGAGTTAGCGCCGTACACCATAACAATGATAGGAAGGTGGCAGATAATGGCGTTGAAGATAATCATGCCGAGCACAAAGCGTAGACGTGTCTTGTCTCGCAAGATGAGATGAAGTGGTGAATACAGGACCACGGATTGCCCTGTTACCATAGAACACCAGCCACCTCCCCGGATCGGTGGCTTAAGCCGAATTGTGGAATTATTCGTCTAAAGAATCTTCCTTGCAGAATTGGAAAACTTCTCTCCCGTGTGATCTTTTCCTCGCTGTCAAGTGGTTGAGCTGTGGAGGCCCAAGAGCGTGGATTGGGGTCCAAGTGTGATGGAGTGTATTCTCTCTTTGTGAGCTACCACTACTTATTGTCACGGGACAACCGCCCAACCAAAAAATGCCAGGAATCATTAAAAATCGGCCTTTTCGCACCAAAATCCAACTAATTTGGATGCGCGCAGACATTTTAGAATCTAGAGAATATAGCGATTTATATAATTAATATGGTTGGCACGTATAGGATTAATTAAAGTTATATTCACTAAATTTGTGATATTTTATACTATTCTATTCTAAAGCACCAAAACACCAGAATACCAAAATATTAAGACCTTTCCTTTGGTTTAACAACCCTTCCGCTTCTAGTTTTAATAAATACAATAGGAGTAATAGGAATAGATGATTTTTGGGCATTTTTTGCCTTTGTCGGTGCTCGTAAAGGTGTTTTTGGTGTTGCCATTTTTCTTGCCTTCTTTGCGGTCAGCCCCTTTGTGACCTTAATAGTGTGGTGGGGTTAAGGTTCTTGGATTTGGACAGGAAATGTTGTGGGTCATGTGACCTGACACGTGATTAAGAACGACTATATGTTGGCTTTCGGGCTCGCTTAGGAGCGACACCACACCTTAGTTGCAAATACCACCTTTCTCTACCAAACCTCTCTGACCCTTGGCTCCAAGACCCTGCTCTCTTGCTATGTAGCTTGGGTTCTTCCCCTCTACAATAGCACGCTTAGCTACTATATTTTTAGTAGTAGACTGTATCGGAGGAAGTACTGTTAGGTCAATAAAGGGTGTGAGAGGTACCAGTACCTGTCACGCCCGACTAAAGCTTACGGTTACCTAGGCAATCAATATCACAGAAGCTCGCTGATAGATCGTAGGCTCTTCGCCAGGGAAGTTATTGTAGTATTATATCGATAAACTAATCGCTGAAGGAGAGAGAACTAAGCCTGGAGGGAGAGAATCATAACCCCTCTAGCAGGATAGATTATACAGCATGATGTAGGCTGCACCTATGTCAAGTGAGAACCTCACAGTACCACAGGAGTAGACTTAAGGGAAGACCTTAAGGAAGCCTGGCGCCTCTTCTTTACTGTGTCGGCTTTATCCCTTGTAGTAATATTACACATAAATACTACTATAAATGCTGTATGAGAGAAATCCTTCCAAGCAGCTTCAAACCGCTGCTTTGTTCCCCAGTCCGCATGTTTGTTTAGAACTTCAACACTATATACTCAAGCCAGGGACCCCTCTACGCCTCCTTCTTGATTGATTTACTTCTTCTTAGCTATATTCTTCTGTGCTTTAACAAGGTCCTTATTAATTGAACTTGTTAGCTTCTGCTGGGCCATTGCATATGTCGCCGACTTGCCAAGTTTAGTGATCAAGAGTAGAGCTCCTGCCTCATCTATAGCGCCACTACAAAAGTGATCTAAAGCAAGTTGAACCTTATAGGGGTTCCCTGGCGTCTTTCCATTATAAACAGAAGGTAAAACAGTTGGTGTTGATGGCGGTTCCTTAATAATAGGAAGTTGAGAGAACACAGCTTTATGATCAACAAGACCTTTTCCAAGCTCCTGCTATAGAATGCCAGATTTACGCTATGTGCTCTTTATAGTTTTAACTGTTAATGCCTCATCCCTTGACTTGTGGTTGATCTCAAGGAATTCATCTTTATTAATATGATAGGTTTCGCCAAACTGATATGTGTCAGAAAGGTTTCTCTTGTAGGCTTTGGCAAGCGTTCCAAATAAGCCCACATCACAAGGTTGTAGGTAATGTGTCGAATGTGGAGGAAGGCAGAGAAGAATGATCTTCTCCTTAAGGCAAAAGCAAATAGCCTCACTAGTGATATGAGAATCATAGCCATCAATAATAAGGATTTGATATTCCCCCTTCTGGCAATCGCGCGTGTGGACATCAAAGTGATCCTCAAGGTAGGCAAGTCCAAGCTCATTATCTGTCCATCCATTCGGTGACGTCGCAATATGATAACCACTCTCTCCATGCCCAATTCTCTGTATAGTTTTATGCCATCTATCTATGTTCTTGACCCCTTTAAAAATCGTCCATGTTGGGAGCATTTGGCCAGTGCGAGAATAGCATTCTGATGAAGTAGCCCACTCTTGACTTCCTGAACCGGCAGAGGTATAAGGATTTTTATCTGTTTTTGGTACAATCACATGTTGCTTTCCCGAAACACCAAGAGTAACTCCCTTCTTATCCATATTATATATGTCTGCGTCATATACCTTATACTTCTGCTTTTGCGTAATATATAGGTCGAACCAGTGGTTAAAGATACTTTGTTCCTGCGAGGCAATTCTATCTATAGAGCGTGGGGCAACTATTTTGGATTAGAGCTCTAGGTGACGCTTGATAAATGCCAGGTGCCAATTCTTTCCTAGAAGCCTAACATCTCCCTTTTGTTTTAGAAGGTTTATTGCCATCTTTTGCACTTATTGTACTCTTGCTGCCTATCCCCATTTCTATAGTTGGATAATCTCTCCTACAAGCACAGTTTCCTCAGAATGAGAGAGCCTCTGCATTTGCTCTGCGGCCTCCTCCTTTGTCGACAATTTCCCATTAATCCTATCCTGAATAGATTCCCATACAACACCAAATCTATATGCAGCTTGACAAAAGGATAACTGATATGTAGTGCCGTGGCAGCAAATATAAAGGCGTGTGGCGTGGTTAAGTCACACTTCGTAGGATGGTTGATCACGATTCAATTTTGGGTTCGGGCGCGTCATTTCGAAGGTACTTGATGCGGCGGATAAGTGGATCTCAAGGAATGCAAAAATGCGCTTGTTTTGCGGGTAAATAGGTGAATTTGACACTGGTGGTGGATCTAGAAAGGAGAAAAGAGGGTCACTACGAAAGTTTTGGTTGGGCGATTGGCCAGGGTGGGCGGTTGCCCCGTGACAATAAGTAGTGGTTGACAGAACGACGTGCGCACCCCCGTGAAATTAGCAAAAACTCACCAAAGCCACAATATTTTATAATTTAATAACAAATCAACCACTTATTAAATTGATTTAAATATTTCGTTTTCAGTCGATAAACATAGGAAAACACAATGTCTTATAAGTATTACTTTAAGAGTTTATTTTTTAATAAATTTAAACTTAATATATTAAATGTCTATTACACTTAACATTAGATGCGCTTATAATATAAATATGTTGTGTTATTAAGTCGTGAAGATAGTGGAATTTGGTGTGTTTCGCTAATTTTGATGTGGTGCGCATGTTATTCTGTCAACCACTGGTGCTACCTTGATTGGGGTCCAAGACGCGATGACTCTCAACGCAACGAGCCGGGGAATCATTCCTCACGAGTGCGATAGGAGTTTCAGGAGTCCCAGGGGCCCCTGGA